>JAQPPZ010000390.1:0-1250000 GCA_028583015.1 Wollemia nobilis | reverse complement strand
ACTTACATCGAAAGTCCTTTCCTGTGTAGATTTGATGACCAACAGTTAAGATATAACAATTGCACTTTAGAAAATTATAGTGCCTTAGACTCACACATTTGATTGAATATTTATGCCAAATTATTAAACAATGTAATAAATCGATGAGGTGGATGATGATATTTATCTTTTCCTTAATTTTTATTATACTAGTTGTATTGCGCTAGGGGTGGTTGTACCTAATAGTTTTGTAGTTGTTGGATTTTATCCCTCTTTTTAAGGTTCAACATGACTTGATTCACATGTACAAGCTTGGCCTGGTAATTTTGATTCTTTGTTTTCTTGTTGTTCCATTCCTTCTTTGTCTGGATTTTCAAGTCACATTCTTGCAACTTGATATCCTCTATGAATTTTTCTTGTGCAAAGGCCTCTTCGAACGTTTGGTACTGTTGCAATTGTAATAGTAGTGAAATGTGCTTCATGTAGCTCTTAGTAAATATTCAGGTCAACTCTGTAGTTGGAATGGAGAATGGAAGTTTAGACATCAATTTCCTTCATCTATTGTCATAGTTCGTCACTAGCACATAATCAAATTACTTTAGAGTAGACAGGTCAAAGATATTGGTCTTCTTATTGATACAAAATGAAAAGTTCTCAAGAAATGCATTCACCAACTATTCGAAGCTGGTGATGCTATCCCTATTTAGATAATTGTACCATTCTAGGGTTGGGCCTACAAGGGTTATAACAAAAATTTTGAACAATAAGGCATCGTTACTCTAAATATGGAAACACATATTCATGAAACTAGTCACATGTTCCTGTGTGTCATTATCACCCTTGAATTTATATAGCTGATGAGGATTGATGTTTGATCACTCATATGACCCCTCTAGTAGTTCCTAGCTAGGTTTGCATAGTTTATTTCTTGCAAATTAATATTGTAAGTGAGTCTCCTTCTCACATACACTTGTGGGCACTAGTTGTCTTCTAGTTGTCACTTAGGAGTGTTAGTTAGGAAGTGTGAACTCAAAGTAGGAAGTGTGTACTTCAAGATAGCTAAAAGGATCTTCTAGTTAGCATTTTTCCTTTCTTTCTTAACTTAGAAGTTACGTGCATTCTCCTTTGCACTATTGTAGCTTATGGTTAAGCATATTAGATCAAATCCATGATTTGGTGGGTTTGGTTATGTATTTTGGGCCTTTAGAGCCTATAAATTGAGTTGTAAATAATAGAATTCTTAGTTGGATTTTCAATCCTTTTCATTGGTATCAGAGCCTAGTTCATGTTTGCACTAGGGCTTGTGAGGTGAGAGGGAAGGAGATAGTTTTCTTATGAGAAATTATTTCTCATTGAGGACTCGGTTCAAGCTCAAGGGGAGCTTGAAAACCATTCGCAGAAGGAAGTTCCTTAGGCGTCAAACTCCTCGTTCCAACTTTTTGCTTATGCTCAAGAGGTATAGGAAAATTTTACCCCGATTCCTGTCTTACAAAAATCCCTTGGCAGGTTTGGACTACTCCTACGGTGAAATACGCATTAGGGAGCCATTTGTTCCTGCCATTTCGGAGTCTTGAAGATCAAGCATCGCCTAAACCAGGTCGTGTGTCGACTTGGGTCTGGTTGCCTTTCAAACGTTGGTCGTGTGTCGACTGGATCTTGAAAGGAGAGCTACTGAAGGGGTCTTGGTGATATGAAAGAAAATTAGCAATTTGTTAGGAAAATTTGAAGGTAATTTACCTTCAAAAATTGCTAATTTTTGTAAAAATTTAAGTTTTTAATGTTGTTAAATTAACCCTTCTGGTTAATTTAAAATTTTATTTTTATTTTAATTAATATATATATTTTTTGATATATTAATTATAATATTATTGTAAAAAAAAATTTTAGCCGAAGGGCCTGTTTTGCCCTTTTCGGTTGAGATCGTCAACCGTGAGTGCTTTTCGGTAGCACGTGGGGGCTTTTCGTGTGCGTCAGGCTGACGCACATGGCTCTGCTACACTATGCCCGACATCGAGCCTACAATAGACATTGTCAGCGATAGTGCTACGTCAAAGCTATCGAGCGATAGTGCTACGTGGCGTATCATGCGATAGTGCCTAGGCGTGACATCGTCGAGGGCAGTGCTGCGTTAGCGCTGTCGGCGATAGTCCTACGGTGCGCTATCGGTGACGGTGCTATGCTTCGGTGACGTGCTATCAAACTATTAGGCACGATAGTGCCTATGGCCACAGATGTCCACATTCAGGAAGCCAGCACCCGTGCTAGCATCGTGTTGGTGCTAACAATCCCTGGTACCTATCAGACCAGACCTCTAGTCGATGGGTGGAGATTGGTGCCGCCCATAGGGTTTGGCACCTGACGAATTTTTGCATGGAGAGGATTGCACCTGAAGAATTTTGTGCACGTAGTGTCTCCATCCTTTTTGTCATTAGTTCCTCGATATTAGCAACTGCTAGTTGTTAGCACTGAAATAGCATCGCCTCGAGAAACGTGCAACTATAGATTTTGGAATTTCATGCAAAACAAGGTGGAGTGCAGTTTCGGCAAGAACAAGGGTTAATATCAAATATTTTATAATTATTACTTTTCCTAAGGTTTAAAATTTCCTGCATGTAATTTTATTCTTTATTAATTTATTTTTTATAACTTAATTAAATTTAATTAATCTTTGATTAATTAGAATTTAATTTTTAATTAAGTTATTTTAAATTAATAAATTATAAAAATTTTAAACCTTAGGTAAAGTTTAAATTTTTATAATATTTAGCCTTAGGGGTATTTTACAAGGCACTACATTGTAACAGGGTATTTCCACATTTTTTTACCCTGATTTTTAAGTGTTTTTACCTTGTTACTCCTGGCTTATACCCGGTTTCACATGGCTTCTGACTTGGCTGCCCAAGTGGCAGAACTTGCACACGTTGTGAATGCTTTAGCTGATAAAGCTAATGATACTACCATGGCAGAAGTTCTTTGTAACCTTGCAGTGAAGGTAAATGACATTTCTGTCCACAATGCTTCAACTTCTGCTCATGATTCTCGCCTGAGAGTTCGATGTGAAGTGCCACTTTATGATGGATCCCGAAATCCTGAAGTCTTGAATAGTTGGATTCTTGACATGAGTTCTTGGTTTTCTTACACTCAGCTGTCAGATGATGATTTAGTTCCATATGCTAAGCTAAAACTTTCTGGTGTAGCTAAAGTACTTGTCGAAAGGAAAAAGGGTCATGATGAGCTTACCACTTGGGATGAGCTTGTAGACTGTCTTAAGACCAATTTTTATCCTTCCAATTATTCTAAGGAATTGGTAATTAAGTGGTTTCAGTTTCGACAAAGTACTAATATGACTGTGCAGGAATATATCTTTCAATTCAATAGGTACATGATACTTTTGAATGTGGAGGAAGATATTAAAGCTTTGATTCTCAAATTTCAAAGTGGCTTGTTAGAGCATTTGTACAGGGAAATTATGTTTGTTTCTATGGAAACATTGGATTCAGTTTTCAACCAGGCACAACTTGCGGAGGACAAGTTCAAGGCGCATTCGCAGGCATTCCGCGCACCTGCTACTCAAGTGGTTGCGAACTCATCAAAAGGGAATAATTCTTTCTCACAAAAGAAGAACTTTGCCCAAAAGAAGAATTTTTCTTCTCCATCTCCTTCTTCTCCTTCTCCTTCCGCTTCTACTCCTTCTTCTTCTTCTTCTTCCAAACCTTCTTCTTCTAAAAAATTTTGTAACTATTGTAAGAAAAAGGGTCATGAAAAAGCTGATTGTTTTAAGCTTAAGAAGAAGAGTTTAGTCATCACTACTCAAGAGGAGGATGCTTCGAAAGGTCCCCTTGAGTCAGTAGGAGAAAGTAGAGTATACACGGAATTACGAGGTAAGCTCAATGAGGTTACCTTGGTAAATGTAAGTTCATCAGGGGGCGATCGTGATGCTTTGTTCATCACTAGAGCTCATTTGCTCCATAATTTTGCAACAGATTGTATAGTGGATAATGGCTCGCAGAAAAATCTAATTGCGAGGTCCATTGTCGAGCGATTGAAGTTACCTATTGAGCCTCATCCTCAACCTTATTCTTTGGGTTGGAAGGATAGTGGAAGGGGCTCAGAAATCACTCACACTTGCACATTAAAATTTGCACTTGGCCCACATTTCATAGATCAAGTCACTTGTGATGTGACTCCTATGGATTGTTGTGGGATTTTTCTTGGACAACCTTTTTAGTATGATCGGAGAGTTGTTTATGATGCTTTCAAAAGAACCTACACACTTCAAAAATATGGTAAGGTCTTTCTCATTAAAAGCACCAACACTCCTAACATCATTCTAAATTCCAAGCAAACAAAAAGGGCAATTAAAAAAGGTGGTGACGTTGCTCTAATTTTCATTCGCTCTCAAAACACTCCTACATCAACATCCATTCCAAAGCAACACTCTTCAATGGATAAAATATTGCAAAATTACTCACACATATTTCAGGAGCCAAAGTCTCTTCCTCCAAATCGCACAATTAATCACAACATTGAAATCATTCCTGGTTCTTCACTACCTAATTCACCCATGTATAGACAATCTATTTTGCAAAATGAAGAAATTAAAAGGCAAATAGAAGATTTGTTGTCTAAGGGTTTCATTAAGGAAAGTACTTCTGCTTGTGCCTCACCTATTTTGTTGGTTCTTAAAAAATATGGCACTTGGAGATTGTGCATTGATTTTCGTGCTTTGAACAGAATTTTTGTAAAGAATAGATATCCACTACCACGCATTGATGATTTATTAGATCAGCTCCAAGGAGCTAAGTTCTTTTCAAAAATAGATCTCAAAAGTGGATATCATCAAGTGCGTATCCAAGTTGAGGATACATGGAAGACAACTTTTAAGATGAAGATGGGCCTCTTTGAATGGTTGGTCATGCCTTTCGGTCTTACAAATGCTCCTGCAACCTTCATGAGGTTGATGAATGATGTATTTCGTGATGTACTTGACAAATTTGTAATAATATATCTTGATGATATATTGATCTTCTCAAAAACTTGGGAGGAACACCTTGGGCATATCCATCATACACTTGATCTTCTTGCGAAGAATCAATTATATGCCAATCCTTCCAAGTGTTCTTTTGGCAATACTTCAGTTTCTTACCTTGGTTATGTGATTAGTGAAAGTGGAATTCAGGTAGATCCCACTAAAGTTGATGTTTTACTTAAGTGGTCCCCTCCTTCTACTCTCATCGAGTTAAGGAGTTTTCTAGGACTTGCAAATTTTTATCGCAAGTTCATTCCTCAGTATTCCACCCTTGCAGCTCCATTACATTTTCTCACTAAGTCTAAAGTCCCCTTTCATTGGGAGAAAAACCAAGATGTTGCCTTTGAGAAATTGAAAAAGAAACTTTGTACCGCACCTGTGTTAACTTTACCTGACCTCTCTCAACCTTTTGAGATTGAAACGGATGCCTCTAAAGTTGCTCTAGGTGTTGTGCTCAAACAGAATGGTCATCCAGTTGCTTATCATTCCGAAACTTTTTCTGCTGCTAAGTTGAACTATTCTACATATGACAAGGAGTTGTATGCATTAGTTCAAGCTATCAAGTACTGGAGACATTATCTTTTGGGAAAATATACAGTAGTACACACTGATCATATGCCTCTCAAGTTTTTACAATCTCAAAGTAAAATTGAAGAATCAAGACATATGAAGTGGGCCTCTTACCTCCAACAATTTCACTTGGTGATCAAGTACAAAAAGGGGAAGAGTAATACTGTTGTTGATTGTTTGAGTAGGCCTCCTGCCGCTCTTGCCTTAACAGTTATGTCCACTTCACACTTGGGATTTCAGACTTGGCCTAATCAGTATTCACAGGATCCTGATTTTGGGAAAATATTTGAGCAAGTGAGTAAGCCTTCTTCTTCCAATTTGCGTCCTTTCCAAGATTTCTACATCAAAGAAGGACTTCTTTACAAATTGGACAAGGTTTGTGTTCCTTGTGAGCCTAGAGTGTCACTTCTTAAGGAAGCTCATTCTACACTTTATGGTGGTCACTTTGGGAAGCACAAAACACTTCATCACTTGCAAAGATTTTTCTACTGGCCTAAAATGCGAGAGGGATGTGTTGAGATTTCTCAAACAGTGTGCAGTTTGTTGTCGCTCAAAACCAGCTAACAGGAAGTTTGGCTTAGGCATGCCTTTGCCCATTCCTTCCCATCCTTGGGAAAGCATTTCCATGGATTTGGTTAGTGGTTTTCCCATGACAGTGCGACAACATGATTGTGTGTTCGTGGTGGTTGACAGATTCAGTAAGATGGCTAAGTTTATTCCATGCCGCAAGACAAGTTCTGCAGTAGACTTAGCCCAATTGTTCTTTGACAGCATTTGGCGATCCTTTGGTCTACCTACCAACATTATATCGGATCATGATTCACGCTTTGTGGGTCACTTTTGGCATTCTTTGTGGAAAATTTTGGGAGTTTCCCTTAACTTTTCCATCGCCTATCATCCACAATCCGATGGGCAGACTGAAGTGGTAAACCGTACACTTGTGCAAAGTTTACGAATCTATCATCACACTTCACCAGCAAAGTGGGACTTGAGTCTCACTCATATTGAACATGCCTACAATAGGGCACTACATTCTTCTACAGGTCACTCACCTTTTGAGGTTTGTATGGGATTTCAGCCCTTGGCACCTTATGAGTTACCTTTGTCTTTGCCTTCTCCTATCACTTCACATCTTCAGAAGGAGCAAGACAAGGCACACTCATTTATTCAGCACTTGCACAATATTCAATCAAAGGTGATTGAGATTTTGCAAAAGACACAGTAGTAGCAAAAAAATGCCATGGATCGACATCGAATTCCTCATCCATTTCAGGTTGGTGACAAAGTTTGGTTGCATCTTGACAAGCGACGTTTTACTGATAAGACTCATAGTAAAATCAAACCGATTCGCTATGGGCCTTATACTATTCTTCAACAGGTGTCCGAGAATGCTTTCCGCCTTGATCTTCCCACACACTTGGGGATTCATGACGTCGTCAATGTAGATCTTTTGAAGTTGTACTTTGACTCTACATTGGAGACCGCACCAGCTATCAGTCATCCTGTGGACGTGGTTCCTGATTCTCAGTTACCATTGGATTCCGATCAGATCTATGACACGAAGACTCGATAGACTCGCCAGGGGTCTACCACCTCGTATCTTGTGGCTCGACGAGGACAGCTGCCGCATCAGGCTCGTTGGATTTCTTTTCATCAGATGTCCCGTGACTTTCCTACTCTTCTGAAAGCATTGGAGGCCAATGCTTCTATTGTGGGGAGGCATGATGAGGATTGATGTTTGATCACTCATATGACCCCTCTAGTAGTTCCTAGCTAGGTTTGCATAGTTTATTTCTTGCAAATTAATATTGTAAGTGAGTCTCCTTCTCACATACACTTGTGGGCACTAGTTGTCTTCTAGTTGTCACTTAGGAGTGTTAGTTAGGAAGTGTGAACTCAAAGTAGGAAGTGTGTACTTCAAGATAGCTAAAAGGATCTTCTAGTTAGCATTTTTCCTTTCTTTCTTAACTTAGAAGTTACGTGCATTCTCCTTTGCACTATTGTAGCTTATGGTTAAGCATATTAGATCAAATCCATGATTTGGTGGGTTTGGTTATGTATTTTGGGCCTTTAGAGCCTATAAATTGAGTTGTAAATAATAGAATTCTTAGTTGGATTTTCAATCCTTTTTCAATAGCTTAGGCATATCAAAATGTTTAGGATACACAAGGCAAGGGATTGAAGGGCACAGGGGCTGAATATGAATCTTGTTTAGGGTAGGATTTTGATAAGCCACCCCTTGTTTCTTAATAGCTTTGATCTTTTCAGTTAGGGCTCTGTACGCTTGAGAGGATAATATTTCCTCTTCTCTAAGTGACCTTTTTGGATCCAGTGGAGGTAAGTTTATCTTAGCCTAAGGTGGATTATTATGCTCATAATCCACATCTACAGAGGAGGGCTTGGGATATTGCTGATATTTCTCATACCCCTCTAATTCTTTATACTGACTACGTCTAGGTTATTCAAGCACTTGAAAATGTTGTTGCCTTAGATTATGCTGGGATGTGTGATGAGTATGGCTCTCTACTTGTCTAAGGGGTAGCTCTAGATGTGATACAATATGTCTAATGTGACACTACTCCTTATATTCACTGTTAGGATACAAGTTAGCCCAAGCTAATGTATTCTCTCTCTCTTCACACTCATGGTCGAGGATGCGTTGTTCCTACAGGTGCTGCTCATATAAATGTTTCTCAAGCAATATTTGTCATTGGGTGTATTCATGTTTGAGTTTCTCATACTCTACATACATGTATTCCAATTGATTTGGTAATATGCATTATATTTGTTGCGAATCAAGCATACATGTTCAATCTACAAGATTGGTTGTGTGCAATATTTGGCTTTGTAATTCTATTTAATGAGCCTTATTAGTATGCAATCCAATAGACTTGTCTACTACACTCTTGTCCTTATCTATAAATATGGCATTGGTATTGTGTTGTTGTTTGTTCTGTATGTCTGCATGTGTAGATGGGGCATGTGTGCTATGGGGGCATTTTGAACATTCCTCCTCTGCATAGGTATACCTCTCTCTACCCTCACTACATTTACTCTTGGAGAGATAGTGGATAGTGAAGGTCTTACATCCTAATATTCCTACCACTTTATCTAGTCCATTGATTTGACTAGTTCTCCAAGGTTCATTAGGAGGCGTACCATTGACTCCAATAGTATTGAGATCTATTGTAAACCTTCTAGGTTCATTATGATTTAGAGTATTTGAGGGTTTGTGTTCTGATGCAACCCTCTCTTCTTACCCTTGGTTGGGTATATATTCTCTATACCTATCATGTGATGATGGAGTATTGAACCACACTCATTTCTATCATGAAAGGAATTATTATTATATCCTCTGATTGGGGTATTCTAATGAGAACCCTCATGTGTTGAGTTATCATCTCTAATACTAGTCGAACATCTTTCTGGAGTATTTTTTTAGGATGTTCAAGCTCATTAATCTATGTGTGGTTTAGAGCCTCGATTTTTACCTCGGTTGTGTATCGAGGGTGGCCTCTCTATGTGTTAACCATGATTTATGAAATTATCTCGTATGTAAGTTTTAAATAATACAAAGTATACAAAGTGTTTATCTTGTTTAAAAATTCTTTGTGTATCCTAAAATTGTTTAGTGTATTTTGATTTTTTGAGTATATAATATAAATCTCATCATGTTCTGCAAATGTTGATGATATTCTTAGATAGTTAAAGGTTTTCACCTATATACTTGTAGCAACAAACCCGGTAATGACATCTAGGATGTCTATCCCTCGAGATATGGAGATGAAATCCATAACTGGGCAAGGAGCATAGGTACTACCAATTCTCACCCAACACACCAAGGTCAGTGATACACCCATTTGAAGGGGAATAAATGTTATTTTCTATAGATAGGATATTTATTGAATTTGCCTTGGCCATAGATGGGTCTCGATAGTACAATGTTAGATGAGCCAATCGAGTGGTAATAACTTCCACTATTGGTCTCGATCAAAAGGTTGTATGTCAGAGCCCAATGCCACTGATATTCACTTTGAAGGTGTTCTTTTTAATTTTCCATAAATGAAAGATGCATAAAAAAACATTCATGATTATTTTCCTACATACCTAGAAAATAGTGTTTTACTTTCAAAAATATGCAAGGCTAAATGCTCTTTACTTTCAAAGAATGCAAATGCAAAATTAAAATGATATTGGCCTTTGGACAAGCCCCAAACAAGCAAACCCTAACACATAGTTTACACAGTGGCCACTGTTTTGTGCAACAAGCAATAATTTTAACCACTAGACTGAAAAGCAGCCAAACATTGTAGCCACTAGAGACTAGGGTAGCCAACAAACCTGACCACTATTACTAGTAGCGACTAGCAGCAAACACAAAAAAAATTCAAATTTATCTTTAAATTTCACTATGTTCAAGGTTATGCATAGTGGTGAATATTCACAAATTGTGCGAATATTAGGATTTCCAAAATTGGAAATTGATGAATATGAGGACCCCGGACATCAGCCCATTCACCTAAAAGTTTTGGGACCAATTTTTTCTTAGGGTCAATTTGCCATAATATATATCCTAAAATAGGCATATTTGTACTCATTGGAAAGATATTTTCAATACTGATCTAATGGTGGTATTTTTATGAAGTTATAAGGTTATTTAATAGGTCAAAATTTACCCCAAAGATGACCTTAATTTTTAGGGATTCAAATGCCCCAAATTTTGGTGTGAATATGATTGATTTTATTTACTTAGGATTCACCTTGATTTCAATTAGGATTCATCATTTTTTACAAGTACATTTTGAGTCCAACCCCTTATGCATAACCCTGACTATGTTTGCTAATTAACATTTGTAATTTGCATTCACTAAAAAAATATATAGAAGGTATGAAAACTAGAGAGATTCAACTAACTTGGAATTCTCAGTTGATGATGAAATATGTTGCTTACTATTTTTGCTATGTTATCTGCTAGTCGTTGTTGCTCAACATGGCTACGATTCTAGCTTCTTATTTCAACCATGGCTGAGATTGTGCATCATTGTTTTCAACCGCGTCTAGCACTTGCACACAAAAAACACAGTAGATCAAAATAAGCAAAAAAAAAATTGGGGTTTCCACTGTGATTACCACTGAAAGAGGCTTAAAAAGTCTAACAACTAGATAATATGCTATCAAAATATAAGATCAATCAATTAACCAAGTGCAAAGGAATAAAGTAAAAGAATGTGCCCATATTTATTAATGATATTGAATCTCTTTACAACAAGGTTACAAGAACATCCCTCTTAGGGATTTGACCATTGTGATACATATTACAATCCACAACTCATGTGGTAGATGCCTTCAATATACTCTTAAGGTCTTCAAACTTTTATTGAGGGCTTACTTTATTTGTGGTAGATGCCTAAGGCATATAATAGATATGGTATGCATCCCAAGGATACCAAACTACTCATGTTGTAGATGCCTTCAATAGACTCGTAGGTGTCTACACTATACATATTTCCATGTGTTGTCTTCGAATGCATGCACCTACCAACTAAGATATACAAACTACCATATGTATCCTTGGAATGCATACCGCATCTATTATATGGTTAACCACATGAAATCTATACAACCTTTCCATGTCATCATTCAAGAATAAAAAGGGTACCATGTCATCAGGAAGTTTAATGTCATCACTTATGCTTATATCATAAATGAAAAAGTCTAATTTCATGTTGATGTCATCATTAAAATTAAAGGAGGAGGTTAAAAAACAAGACCTTCCATAGTAAGAGTGTTAGCACTCATTATGATAGCCACTTTTTGAAGTGCACCACTTGGTAAGGAAAACCAAAGCAAAAAACATAATATCTAGATTAAAAATGTGTGCTCCATTTTTTACTATTTATGATATATCTCTCCAATAATACAATGCAAACATTCCGAATCATGTACCTTTCTACAAAAATCACATAATATTCTCTAGAATATTCCAAATTCAAAATTTCAAATTTTGGAGGGAAATACAAAATCTATTCAAACATTATTTTGAGGCACATCGAGGTAAAACAAATAGGAGTATTAAACTATGACCCCCATGAAATTTTGTAAAGAATACAAAAATCCTAATGGTTCATTTGCATCTATTACAATTTTTCCTCCAAATTAATTTTATTGAAAATAATTTATCAAACCCTCCTCTCATGCCTATGTAGCAAAAAAAATGATAAACCATTTTTACAACTTTGTTAGGTGACATGGAGGTATTTGCAAGGCATATAATCCTTCCCATTACTTCTATGGAATTAGGGGTTTGCCTAAAACAATTTAGCCTCTTTTCTTCTTTCATGGTGGATATTTTTAATGGACATCAAAAGCTAGAAAAGAAAAGGAAATTGATTTTTTGAAAAAATTATAAAATATAATTCTACAAAATCTATTGGCCAAGTAGTTTGCTAGTGAATTTTTCCTAAAGTAAATCTACTAATTATAGTTATATCATTGTGAATAAATTCCATTGGTTTTTTCTATTAGAAAACCTTATTTAGATTATGTCACCAACTTTAAAATTATCTTGTCCATAAGACCATATGAAAAGCATCCTTAAGAGAATCTAGAAGAGAAATTTGCCATTGGTAGAAGTAAAAAAATAATGAATATTCACACCTACTCTCATAACATATTGATGAGCACTAGAAATTCTCATTTTATATACACTATTAAGGGGCATAATTACTAGTTTAATTAGCATGTGAGATGTATTTTTATTTAACTTATGTATATAATTGATAGAAAATCCAGTATTATGCTTGACAAGTGTTTTTAGTGGAAATTATGTATAAATGCAGGTGTTGGTACTAATCTGGTGTTTTTTAGTCTACATCCACTTGGACCTGGCATACTTCTATTTTCAAATACTAAGGCATGAGAGTGGGTGCCTTCCTTATGGAGAAGGCACCCATAATAAGTAGGTGCCTTCCTTCTGGAGAAGGCACCCAGTAGAAGTAGGCGCCTTCATCTGGAAGAAGGTGCCCAACAAAAGTAGGCACCTTCCTTATGGAGAAGGTGCCCAACAGAAGTAGGTGTATTCCTTATGGAGAAGATGCCCAACATAAGAGTCACTTTCCTCTAGAAGAAGGTGTCGAGCAGAAGCAGGTGCCTTCCTCATGTAGAATGTGCCTAGCAGGAGTAGGCAGTTTCCTCTTCAAGGAAGGCACCCACTTGAGGAAGGTACCTTCCTCATGAAGAAGGTGCCTCCACACCTCCATACTTTGCAATATTGACCAAGAAGGCAAGTGGGACCATGTTGACCGTTGACTCCACATCATATGCACCAAGTTGGGATAGCTACCAAAGCACGTGAAGACAAAGGAGAAATATTTTTAAATCATGCATTATTATTAATAGAATAAAGTATTTATTATTATCAACCGATTGGTCGGTTGACCTTGTAAAGCTCTTAAAGTATTATTTTTAGGATGCATTAGTTTAGGCTTTGTTTGTTACATACACCTAAGGATTTTTTATATTTATCCTTGTGTGAATGGACATGCTTTAAAATAGGGAAATAAAATCTGTGTAGAACCAATTGTAAACTAATCATGTCATGTGATTAAATTAGATTGATTTGTTATTGTAACAATATCAAGCCACACTTTATATAAAGACGCAGACTAGATGAACGGGATATCAATGATTAATTTTACACATAGATTATTTTTATTTCATTCTTTGTCTAAATGATTAAGAGTGCAAATCCTCTTATTCGAGCAAGCACTACGTAGCTAGCCGAGCGGACTATCTGTGAGAGCTTGGGCCCACTCCTTGGGGACAAGGTGAATGGTTTCCTATTTTTGTCACATGCCCGTGCATTTAATTATCAACCCAGGGAGCTTCGTAAACTTATGAAGAGTCGGAATTAGGTTACTAAAATACCATTGGAGGTGAATCTACTAATCCTACATTTGGGGGGTGTTCTTGAAATGGTTTTCAATCATTTTCGCACTCCTCAATGAATTACGTAAGAAGAACAGAATTAAATCTATAGAAATAAATCATGTACACATTCTTGAAAATAAATCTACTAAAAATACTGGAACTAATAAACCAACAAACGTTCCTATGAAAGCAATAAACTAATAAAAATAAATAACAAAAATGAAATGGGGAAGAAATACTGTCTTGGAGTGGGCCCAGGTTCCAGCAGCTTCTTCCCGATCGAACACGCGTTTAGAACTTCTAGAACTTTAATATATTTGTCAACACACTACAATTTATCTCTGTACATCTAAATGGATCTTTATTTTGTTTCTATATATTTTTCAGAATGATTTGCATGTGTTTATATAACACTCCCACAAAAACTCTATTACAAAAGTAGTTACAATAGTCGATCCATCCCAGACTAAATTGAGACAGTCTGGTAAATGCAATCGACATCTGGCATTTTGTTCTAATGGTGACATGTTCATTTTTTAGTTTGTGATTTTCCTAGCATTAGTAAGACATTTTGATACATTGGTGCAATCTCCAATTTAGCTTTGCATGATGTAGAGCTAGAACTGCACCAGCCACTGCCGTCCACGTCGTTCAAATCTAGTCAACGGGCAAAGAATCAGTGGCGCCTTCCTTATGAGGAAGGTACCTTGTTATTGTGGTGCCTTATGGTTGTGGGGAGGCACTTGCATTTTGTTAGTGCCTTCCGACTATGGGGAGGTGCTTGTCTTTTGTTAGTGCCTTTCGACTGTGGGGAGGCGCTTGTCTTTGGTTGGTGCCTTCTGGTTGCAGGGAGGCGCTCGCATTCAGTTGTTGCCTTCCAACTATAGGGATGTGCTCATCTTCAGTTGGCACCTTCTGACTATAGGTAGGTGCTCGTCTTCGGTTGGTGCCTTTTGACTGCAGGGAGGCGCTCGCCTTTAGTTGGTGCCTTCCGACTGCAGGGAGGCACTCATCTTCAGTTGGCATGTTTCGACTGCAGGGAGGTGCTTGCATTCTATTGGCACCTTCCAAATACAGGGAGGCGCTTGTATTTAGTTGGTACCTTTCGACTATAGGGAGGCACTCACATTCCATTGGTGCCTTCCAACTGCAGGGAGGTGCCTATGTTCTCTTCACTAACCCCCGATGAAATAAAGTGCCAGGTCCATCAAAAGGACCTTGACCGTTCCAAATCTAACTAAATCAATTGCAATTCCACAAAACATACTAAAAACACACAAATTAGATAACACGCATAATTATATCAAATATCTATATAATAATTCATAAAAGTATGCAATCCTTATTATACAGCCGCATATTGATCAAAGAAATATGTACAAAATATGAGCATTTCTGGTGCTCATCACTCATATAGGCCTAAACCATATTCATACCAATGATATTGTTCGAAGTATCTTAGCACAAAATCAAGGTTTGACAAGTAGTGGACACTCATGGTGAATGGATCATCCTCATATTTTTCTAAGTCAGTTGTAGTGTGGGTGTAATCTAGAAAATAATATATGAAATTATTCTGGTTGGGTGGAACCCCAAATGGAACTACTATCCCCATTGGTAACTTTGGGACTCTTGGCCACCCCATGTATTGTGTAGACTCAATTATTGGTGTGAAATTCATGTTCTACATAAGATATTCACCTA
This sequence comes from Wollemia nobilis, assembly GCA_028583015.1. Lineage (NCBI taxonomy): Eukaryota > Viridiplantae > Streptophyta > Pinopsida > Araucariales > Araucariaceae > Wollemia > Wollemia nobilis. Next base: position 1,234,789 of record JAQPPZ010000390.1, on the reverse strand, counting down.
GTGTTGTGTTCCCTAGGTGAATTGTCACCTATAGTGTAGATGATGTTGTTGATGATGCAAGTGAGGTAGGTTGCGGTACCTCCTCAGCTATTTCTTAGATATTCTCCTCCTCCATGGGAGTAGGGATTCCTATAGTTGTTATTTTCAGAATTTCTCTGGGTCCTTACTCCACTAAATATGCCTTTAGCTTCTATTTATCATTCACCTTATCTATAGAAGGCTTTTTAGGAGTACTAGTAGCTTTGGATGTAGGTGATGGCATTGACATGGAGGGGTCACCTCACACTGATCTGATTTTTCTACCTGGATGTGTGGTTGGGGATGAAAGACTTATGTACAAGTGTGTTGATCGAAGGACAAAATATCCCAGCAAATCAACTTGATGCACATACTTAAATGGATCTTCATCGGATGCAACCATGTGAACCTATATCTCATGCACATACTTGATGCATTGGTACAGGATTGAGGTTACACACTGCATGTCTCTAATCTAGGGACATCCTAAAAGGATTTTATATTGCATCACCCCTTCTAGTACATAACATATCACAAGGATGGTATTTTGTACTACTTTCACCAGGTAGAATGACCATACCCACGGTGGAGCATAGTGCATCATTGAAAGCCCTGAGTGTGTAGGAAGTCAAGACAATGTTGGAATTAGGGATATTCAAGTGCCCTATAGCCTTAGTGGTGATGATTTTGATAAATGAACCTATATCGATTAGGACCTACTTGAATGGAATATCGTTGTTTGATACAATAATATGCAGATGCGGATTTGTAGAGGTAGTAGGTATTGCTTTAATTTCATGATTGTAAAAATGAATCATGGGCTCTTAGTATTATTGCACTTACCCCACAAAATGTGTGAATCCATTTGGGTTCTATAGTTGGAGATTTATTGATTTTAAAATCTCCATTAAAGCCTCCCTATGCCTAGGGGATTGTTCTATGAGCTCATAGATGGATAGCTTATCCAAAATCATTTGTAAATTTTGTTCTAGTCTACTTTGAACAGTCACCACAGGTCTTTTTGGTAGACTTGGAGGGTTATCCTACACTTGTATCTATTGAGGTGTAGCTAGAACATTAAGGGTAGCCACTAGAGGTTGTGGTTGCCCATATCTCCAATTATTGGTTGCCACATTAACCAACTCATCCATTTTGATACACCCCTGAATGGGTGGATCAACCCAAAATTGGTTATATTGGGAACCCTTATCTCTAGGAGCCTCGTGATTGGGCAATGGGTTTCAGTATATACCCATATATCTATTATCGAGAGTTAGTAGGTTGTCAAATTTGAGCTCTCCCTTTTCAATCATGTTTTGGATAACATTCTTGAATCTGATGTCATGCCCTTGTATAATGTGGTATGGATAATATTGTTCTTCCCTATATCCCCTTGGCTTGGGATTATTAGGGCCAATAATTTGTACATCAGGAAACCTTATCCTCTATGCCCCATTCAACTGATTGAACACTTACTGCATTGATTCATTTAGAGGTGTGTAGTAGCAAGGTGGCCATCACTCTTTTTTCTATCCATAGTTGTTATTCATATCATATTTTTCTAGTGGAGGGTGAGCCTAATAATTCTAGGATTTTTGTCCATTCCCCTCCTTTGGTGTGTCCAACGCAACTTGATTGACTTGAGCAGGCTTGGCCTGCTTCTATTTGTTCTTGGTGTTCTGATTGTTCTTGCTCTATTATTTCTTGTTGTAGAGCTTAAGGTCTCCCTCATCAACCTTAATGTCTTCAATAATATTGGCTTGGTCCAAGGATTATTTGAATGATTCATATTTTTATAGCTATAATAAGAGGGAAATGTGTTTTTCACAAATCTTTGTGAATATCCGTATAAGTTCCTCTATGGGGATGGAAAATGATAGTCTTACCATGATTTTTCTCCACATTTCCCCATAATCCATCATTGGCTTGTCATCATATTACTTCAAGTTAGCTAGGTTACAAAAATTCACCTTATTCTTAGCACCGAATGAGAAATTTTCTAGGAATGCATTTACCAGTTGTTCGAAATTGGTGATGTTGTGCTTAGGTAATTGATTGAACCATTGGGTTGTTACACCTGAGAATGCCATGATCAATATTCTCAGCATTAGAGAATCATATTTTCCTAGGTGAAAGCACACATTCATGAATTCGGTCATGTGTTCTTGTGCATCTCCCTCCCCTTTAAACTTATCCAATCTAGGCATCTCAAAGTTCCTAAGATATACGGGACTTGGGACTGATGGGCATAAAGGTTGGTTGTGTATATTGTCTAATGTTGGCTTTTGTCAATTTGTGTTCTTTTTGAGAGACTTGAATCTCTCGGTGATCATTTGGTATGCCTTCAAGGAGATAATATCATGCTTCTAAAGGTTTTCCCATGGTGGTAATTGAAGTATTCTAATATTTTACCTGATTGGGCATCTACACTCATCTCTTATGACCATTTTTGGAGGTTCAATATGGGTTCCTGATCCTCTATCCTTGTCTTGTCCTCATTGCATTGCATTTTATTGGGGTCTAGGTTTTGTTAATGTTGTGAAGCATGGTGGTTGTGCTCATATCTTTTCCTAGTGCCGCTCTATTATGGATAACCAACACACCTTCCATGTTGATACCTATCACTAGCTATGTGTGCATCTATTTGAGCTAGTATTTCTACTAGATCCTCACATTCCTATATTTCTTCTCTTGAGATTTGCTCTTGTAAGCATGGGCACCTTTTCCTACGCTCTTCTTGCTCAAGATATTCCATGTGTTCCCGCTCAATGCGTAGTTATTGTTACAACCTATGTAGGTGGTTAGAGAAACCTGCTATTGAGGGTTCATGTCTTTCTACCTCATCATGAGGAGTTATAATAATGTGGCCTCTCGAGGAGACTCTTTTTGTGTGTTTGTCCCTGTCTTCTAGGGTGATTTGCTCTATGTACTACGTTAAGGGTTGAGTACACTCATGATATGAAGTAGTGTATGTGTTATGGGGTTGCTCTGAAGCTTCCCTTGGTTCATTGGTGTGTGTAGTGGCTACACTATGCAAACTTCCTGAAACAGAATGTGTGGTAGTGATGCTTCTTAGAGCTAGTCTTAAGAGAACTCGATATAACTCATCAAGTTGTCAGGTTCTCCACAGTTTATCCTACAGATTCCCATTAGAACCAATGATCTCATGGTCTAAAGGCACTCTCCCATGTACAAGGAGGTTGCATGATGTCTAGGACCTATGACTGGGTGTAGCCCTATGGTCTTGTCCCTCATTGGGTGGATCTATCCTATGTGTTTCCTATGAAGCTTGGGGTCTTGTAGCCATTACATGCCTATGCAATGAAGATGGTCTTGATGAATCCTCATGTCAGTGTAATTATGAAGGTCTTGTAGCCTCTTTATGTCTATGAGATGAGGGAGGTCGAGATACCTCTACATGTCAGTGTGAAGAGGGAGGTCTTGATACCCCCTATTGTCTATGTGATGAGACGTATCATGAAGACTCCTTGTCCTTATGTATTGAGGAGGGCTTTGAGGCCTCCTCATGTCTATGATGTGAGTAACCAAGATGTGTATCTATTACTAGGGTTTCTCATGGAGTTCCCCCAAGGGTTGAATTGGTATCCCTAAGACTTGTCAAACTTCATCCGACTACACTATGGGTGGGCTGCTCCACACCAGTGTGACTATGAATGTTAGGAGTATTAGTATCCCCTTGGTGTTGTACTAGGGGTTGTTGCTCCGTGTGTTCACCATTCTGATTATGCATTATATTTTTCATTAGTTTCCAAATTACACAAACAAAACAAGCAAGTGTTTATCTCTTTTAAGGATTTTTTTTACCTAAACTATTTGGTGTGTTTGGATTTGTTGTTGATCTTGACTTATTGTTTGTACTATGGACTTAGAATGATGTAACTCAATCAAAGTGGAGGCTAGGAATGCTAGTACCAAACATGATTTCTCAAAAGAGTCTAGAGTACACCGCTTAAATCCCAGTGGGGGATTCACCTAGCTCTTCCACTATGAAATAGTTGGAGATAACTTGAATACAAGTGACCAGCACCAAATAAAAATGAGCTCTCTATTCTTCCTAAGGACATATTTGGGGTTAACCAGTGGAAGGATATGAATTCCAATGTCACTGGTCTAAATTGGGGGTTGGTGATGAAATCCAACCTTACCAATGTTATTGTAGATCATGCAAGTGTGTGGGGTTCTTTTATATTTTGGAATATAAAATGATGCATCAACCAAAATTCATGCTTTACATCACTACATGCCTAAAATTATTATTTGTGCCTTCAGATAGATGCATATCTAATATATTCTCAATGATTTTCATGTAATGTACCTCCTACTTTGTGAATGGACAACCTACTTATTGGACCACATGCAAGCAGAATGATCACACAAAAGACTAGAACGTTGGAGACTCATGCAGACCTTACAAGCAAAGGCCCACTATTCCTAGCAGTGCCTACAGGAAACTAAAGAAATCTAAAAAGCTTATAATACAATTTTCTTTTCCTTTTCTTTGCTTTTTCCTACTTGGACTATGTTTTTGCTTGTTGTTTCTAGGAAATAAATGCAGATAGAAAATCATAGGTAATTATAAATATGTACCAACCTCAATTCATCATCTGATGATGACCTATATTCCATCTATATTTATTTTCCTATTGGATACTATTGACTAGAGCGACTGATTTTGGCCGCTAACAGCTATAGCGACTAGGATATGCTAGTCACTGTTGACAAAAGCGGCTAGAACTGCACAAAGAAAAATGATCGATACATTAGTAAATTGGACAAAAAACAAAAACCTGGTGGGGGTCCCATCATGATCACCATCTGTGCAACCCCAAGAAGTGTGCACCCTAGCTGCCCTACTTGCAATATTGATTTATTATGTATGCTACCACTCGCACAAAATGAAAATACTAAAAGAACATGCAACACAAAGAATAAAAAATAAATAAAGATTCTTTATTTCTTGATATCTTGGATACCTGGTTACAAGTTCATCCCTCAAAGGCATACCCATAATTTTGATATATATATTTATACAAATATACAATAGCGATCGGATATATTCCCTGCAATAGAATTATGAGTCTACATAGGCCTCCTAGTCCCATACATGAAACTGTACAAGGGCTTATAGATGCCTCCTTATCTAGATCTAGTATTTTAAGGATCTTTATGCTCCTATTGCTTCAATATGGTCCTGAGGATTTGCACCTGCATTCATGAAAACAAAAAATCACACTCAGTAGGATGGGCTGCAAAATATGTGTACACTATACATAATATCATCGCTTGTAGGTTACATCTGTCATACATCAGCACATTAGGCTATCATCTACAAAATTTTTGGCACTCTCGCCACATCAAAAAAACACAAAATAATACAATATCATAGGCTCTCTTATATTTTCATCTCATCATGTGTCTCTCCACTCCCCTCTCATGGGGTAGGAGGCTCCTCTACTCTCCTCAAACTACCTCAACTAATGTTGATGGGACTGACCCCACTCACCTATGGCTATCTATCTGATCACCTAATCCTACTCCATTGAGATCATAATCCTAATTCTAAAAATTTTGGGACACTAATACATGTGCCACCAATTTTACCTCCAATAGGTATACCCTCCTCCCCTCATAGAAGAACAAACCCTCCATGTGCTTCTTAGCCCAATGCATCACATCCACCTCGATCACCAAGGTCTCTCACTATGTCCTCTCTCAAGTGACCTCCTCCTATAGTCATACCTATAGGGCCTCCCATTGGGTCCTCTACTATGTAGCCTCATCCTATTGTTGGGCTACCATGGCCTCCTACTATACCTTCTCTTGCACAACCTCCTATTATAATCGCTATAGCTCTACTGCTAGAGCCTCTCTCTATGTGGTCATATCTCATAGTCAAGCTACATAATCCACCATGGTCTCCCTCTGTGCTCACTCCTATATGACCTCCTCTTGTAGTACCCCACATTGGCCTCCATAGGCTTGATATACAATCTCATGTAGGCCATCTCTCTCTCAACCTCTATACACCCCATCACCGCTTCATCCCTCTATATTATTAGGATGACCCGCTCCTACAACAAGACCATATCCTATTGGGTTAGCTCACTCTCCACATATTTTACTCTATCCCACAACATGTCAATATCCTCATAGATATGCATGATGTTGTATAGAAAAATATACAAGTCTATCTCGACTGGAGCAAGTGTACCACACCCCTCAAGGTCAATCACTAGATCCTCCAATCTCCTCATGGGGATATCACCCCTCTCCACCCACTACCATACATGGCACACCAAATTACCATCTAAATATTCCTCACTCTCTCCATACCCTTCATCATCAAACTCCATACCCTCCCCAAGCATCATGCAAAAATAATTCGGTCACTGGATACCCTGCAACCTAATCTGATCACTAGGTACCCCATTATTGAAGAGATAATGGTATTTTTGGATACCTATTATTCCATTTTGTACCTCCATGGTAAAAATTATCAAAAAAAACTCCTAAATATGTTAAACATACTTCCATACATGCATATCATAAAATGTGCCACATGACACAGGGGCAAACAAATGTTATTTTTGGATATCCATTTGGTGCATTCACCCATCCATAACAAAATTTTACACAAATTTCATCCTCACATATTTTCATGTAAGTGCACCATAAACCATACCATATTACACATAGGCAATAAAAGGGTATTTTTGGATACCCATTTTAGTTATTTGATTATACATAACAAAATTTCATGCAAAAAGACTCAAAAACACTCATTCACACACATTAAAAAATGTGCCATACCATGCAAACAAAAACAAATGGTATTTTGGATACCTATTTGGCAAATTTTTCCATGCATCATGACAATTTTCTACAACACAACTTATAAACACACGAAAAATATAAAAACACATTTTACATACATGCTTCTCAAAAAACGTGTATTTTAAAAAAAATAATAATAATCAAAAGAGAAAAAATACATGACAAAAATTTCACACATGCACAGACATTGATGCATTTTATCTTCACATACATACAATTCTACATCTATATTTCATCTCATTTTGTGCATCTATAAAAATACCCTAGGGTTTTTTTATTTCAAACTTCAAACTATATGGGTCTTAAGATTCACTACCTGTACCACTCACTCACCACTTTGTCCAACCTGACTTACCATCTCATCCCTTGCATCACAATTTTGGTAGCCCTTCAATACAAATTATGCTCTTCTCCACCTCCTCTCACTCCTTTCTTGCAATCCACAAGTGCGTAAATGATGCACCCCACCTAGCAACTACACTTTTTGTACTTCAATTTTTTATTTTTGGGTACCTAGTGATCCATTTAAGTCTCTAGGTACCCTGTGATTGAACTTAAACTACATAAAATATTACCCTAGGATCCCCTATATGAATCTCCATTTCTCCATCATACCCTTTCTGCTAAATTCTTCAATTTTTATCACATTTCATCATTTTTCTCATTTCATTAATCAATCTATTAATAATTTCATCATCATTTTATTTTCACCTCTCATCGCCTCATCGTTTGAGGGATAGACATATCACAAAAGCTACTTTACGTGTTATTAATAACTAGACAATAAATATAGGAAATTGTGTTTGTCCAAGAAACTTTACCAAAGATCATTTTATGCCATGTGTTGGGGCAACACAAAAGAAAAATTTCTCTTCTCATCAAAACTCCAATTCAAATGAACATTTGATGAACCAAAATACCTAAGTCTTTAGGTTGATCATGGATTTCCTTCTCCAATACTGGCAGTCATAAGACCACTCATGGATGAAGCACCTAAGAAAAACCTACCTAGGGTTAGATAGTTCATCAAATCAAATTGAGCTCAATGAAGTATCAAAGGTAAAAATTTCAAGGACATTCACTCCCTCCACAATTGGGACAACTCACATTGACCATGATAGTAAGGCAATATTACATCTACTCCCTCAAACTATCATGGTGGCATGATGAAAGCCACCATAATATACAATCTTCCATCACCAATTCTTCTTTTCTTTCCAAAACCAAATCATCTTCTAGTGTCATTAAATTTTTGCACTGCTCTTTGTCTTCACACAATGAAGTATAAAAAGGGGTAAATGTAGACACCTAAAAGTCATACATTGTCACAAGTTCATCCTTTATAATGAATTAGGTCTCAAATACTACAAAGTTGCACGAATTAATCCTAAAACACCTTGCATTCACAAAAGACCTCTCCATAACCCCCCTTGGGCCATCTAAGCCCTCTCCTATGCCCAATCATGGTCATCATGCGATTACCTTGAAAAATTCTAACAATGGTAATTCTAACTTTGGTTTTAAAAGTTACATTATCATAAAGTACACTTTATTACTTAAACACATGAGTAGTTAGGATTAATAAATATTAACACTAATATTATCCTCACACATGTGTGCACCCATGATTTGGTTAAGATATTTAAAAAATGTTTAATCTAATCACAACCTAACCTAGGGTCTACTTAACTAGAGTTAACCCTAACACTTGCTCACACATGTGTGAACATAGATATTTCTAAATATTTATGATATTCCTCTTCAAGTTATGTAAGAGGATGACTCACCTTCCACCTCATCCCTATAACCTCACCATGGTTAGGACCTAACCCTAACCACACTCCACCTCATAAGGGACACCTCACCCCCCTAAGCTCTCCAAAATATATAAATATGAGTACTTTTCCTCCTAATCCTATCCATCTCATTAAATATAATAGAAATCTACCAAAATTGCATCAACCATACATCAATAAACTACCTATCATATCACCATGATAGCTACACTATTTTTACCCTCTTGTATCCCCTTTTGATAGGTCTTGATAGATACAAGAGTATATTTGGAGCTGACCATGAGCTGCTACAACCATAGGATAGCATATTCTTCTGATATATCCAAAAAAACATTGTTTTAGTCCTGGTTTTTAGGTACCTAGTGACCCAATCTGGTTGCTAGGTAGGGTGCGACTCTGACCATAGTGCATTCCTAGCAGATAGAAAGTTACAAAACCCTCCCTATAGGTATACTTTACTATTTTTTATCATTTTTAATCAATTATAGTAACTTTTTTCATGATTTTTATAGATTTCTTTAGTTTCATTTGTATTTATCACTATGGGATATAATCTATTATAGGTCCCCAAATACACTAACCCCATTTTGTATGTCAGATAGATTTAGAGGATGGTTTTACTAACTGTGGCACATTTGCAGTAGGCCCACCACTCTTTAAGGATCATTCGAAGACCATTTAAATATGTACATAACAATTTACTTCAAGAAAAGGGACACTCACCATGTTGAGCCCTATTTTGTAGCCTTCTACGACAAATTTGTGAAAGGACATTGTAACACCACTTTTTAAATATACTATAATTTCATAGACTTTACACCTATTTTCTGTTGAGTTCAATTTGATAAGAGGTTAGTGTCAAATATGTTTAATGAAGAAGATATGGTTTTAAAGTGGGATATTGACCAATCAAATCTAGGAGCACATGACAATTTTGAATCAATATGGTTTAGACCATATCTTATTAAGTAATATGAAGATACAAATGCATTCCAATTGCATGACTTGACCAACTAATTGCTTCTAATTATGGTGAATGGTCAATATTTGAAGCACTATACCTAGATGATATGATAAAATATGTATATATTTATAAGAATAAAAAAATAGTAAGTGCATGACATCAAGATATAAAACCACAATTCACACAGTTAAAACAAACTAAGATACAATATGGGTCATGATCGCACAACATGTCACCAAGCCAGAATCAACCTAGTCAAATTTAGTAGTATAGCATACCCAAACTGCAACTATAAACTATCTCTAGGTTATAACCAATGCAACCAAACAATATGGTATCTCTCACCAACCATAATTGTGAGTTGTTTTCCCATTAAAAAAATTGTCAACAAGGTATGATTCTAAAATTTTGGATCATGGCCACACAATGAAAAGTAAAATTCAATAGAAGCCATGATTGGACAACAAGAGAGAAAATAAAAGTGGCAAGGGCTACATCACAAAATTCATTAATGCAACAAGCATTTTTATTTGAGGAGCATGGTGCATAAATTAAAAAAAAATACCATACCGATTGAACCACTAAAAGGTAGATTACCTACAACATTAATGAAAAACTTTTGGCAAAACAATTGGAGTTGGTTATTTAATAAAATTTTTAGCCAATAATTATATTTCTAAAATATTTGACATCTAGAGGGCCTAGATAAATTTCGAAGCACACTCAAAATTTCTGAACATTCTTATAATGTCTTTACAGCTCAACACATAAGGTTATGGATGTAAATAGAGGTAAAAGAAGTTTTAAAGTTAAAAGGAAATCTATTCAGCATGATGGTTACTCATTTCTTAGCTACTAGAATATCCATAGAAGCTCAGGATAAGGATGCAAACTTCCTGGACAAGGATAAAAGAATTGCATATATACTGATGATATGGAAATACATTGAGAATATGAGAGGGGACATCAAAAATAGAATTTTGTAAGGTATCTCCCCATCAAGCCCAAATACTTTTTCTATTCATTCCTTGTTATATTTTTACATTTACACATTAGTCCACCCTTGTTCCAAGTTATTACATGTTATCACAATATACTATTATTTCAATCAAAAGGTCATTCAAATATCATAGGGAAAAATCATTTTCAAGCTCGATCTTGATGTCTTCACTGGCACTTTTGCTATGGGTATGATGCCTAGCATAAATCCTAAATATTTCCATCTCAATGGGTAGGTAAGATACTATACCCTAAAATTTTTCTCAGATAACAAGAAATATTTTAAGGCTTGGCTAGGGTCATAGCTAAAAACTATAAAATTAGTGGAAAACTTGTCCAAAACCTATTTTCAAAAAAAAAAATTTAGCAACCCCAAATTATTTTTGTGTTGGCCATAACAACATGATTAAGTTCAGATAAACTTGTTCTCCAATCCAAAATATTATGATCCCTTCTTTCGTAAAAGCTAGATAGCCTATCCAGATTCATGGTAGCTACCGATTCCACCATGTAAATTGAAATATATATGTATTATGATCCCTCCATCATGCATAAAAATACCATACTACTATTTTTTTATTGGCCTTCCTTCCTATGCCAATAAATCCATAGTAGTTGTGCAAATTAAAAAAAAGGTCCTAAATTTCCTTCAAATACTACTCTAATCTAGCCTGGGTGTTCTTCTACATCTTGGCATAAGATATGGCTTAGATAATTATGACAAAAAGGGTATGCGAAGGGGGCTATTTTATCAATTTACAAATGGACCAGTCTACTAAACAAAATAAATTCCTATTATAATTTGAACAAGGAATTTTTGAGCCTGCTTTACAATTTTGACATGGAAAAATGAATAGACTATCCCCAAAAACAAAGAGTATACTACAAAACCCTGATGTAAAGGAAGGTAATTGGTTATTTTTATAGGGATAATAGTCATATGATTATATGGCTACACAGGTAATCTATTTTTGCTCTTTCATTTTGTAAAAAACTTAATATTTGCAATGGAATATTATAGATAGACTAAATACATCAACTATACATATGGTATCAGAGTAAACAAGAAGGAGATTTTAATTCACCCCATCAATTTTGAAGATATAATAATAAAAAGAAAGGTCCAACATGAGAATTTCACTCATGCCATGAAGGAATTGGATTTGATAGAGTTTCCTTAGAAATGGAGGTATGATCCCATCAATATATTTTTTGAGAGGCTGAGTGTAATAAATTCTGCCAGTCCCCCAAAATTTTAGAAGATAATAAGGGCCCACATAAATTTGTATAAAAATAACAAGGAATATGATGAGTTAGAGTGGAATGTGGAGCAGATGCAGGAAATTCCACCATGGAGGGATTTCTATAACTATTTTGTGGACTACAAACCTAAAAATAAACCCCAACACATCCTAGGAGAAGCTAAAATAGCTAACATGCAAAAGAAGTACCAATGTATTTAGGCCAAGATATTGGAGTGGTGGACTATGACGGTTGCAACAGACACCACTAATTCAATATTGTGTATCAATATGGATAATAATTTCTCTCAAAATATGATTAATTACATGAATCATGGAAATCAAATGATGAAAAGTAAATATCCCTAAGATTTCATGAGATGACCAAGGAAGAGGAAGTATTTAAGGATGGAATAATATATAGAGATACAAGCAAAGGAAAGGAAATTAAAAAATCCCCCTCTCAAGCACAAGATCAGGTTACTAAAAAATTAGCTTCCTCTTCTTCTGCCACTAATAATTTTTCTAATTACACCCCTATGCAACAATAATTAGGAGTAAACACAAAAGGGAATAAAATAATGTACAAGATGGATTATACTAGTGAAGGCTTTGGAAAATATGCAAAAGGGAATAATGAGTTCATAAAACTCCAAAATATACCTAAACACTTGGACCTGGAAGCAAAAAACTTAGGCAAGGAAGATTATAGATCTATCACCTCCTTGATTGAGTTTGTAACCTTAGTTGCTTCAAAGCAAGACTCTACACCAGTACAAGTAGTAATGCCATTGGCCCAAAAAAAATTTACTATTACATTTTCCAAACCTCCTTTTCCAAAAGTATTTAGGAGAAAAGCAAAAAAAGTTAGCAAGAAAAATAAGTTGTATCAGATAAAAGAAGTCACTAAACAAGTGTGTCCTATAGATACTATTCAGCCAATGTAGTAGATAGAGAAACCAAATCTATCTGACCTAGAGCATCAATTTTTTTTCAAATATTTAGCTATAAAATAATGCCTTCTTCTCCATATTCTTCTCCTCCTCTTTCACTATAGATTATCCTCTTCTAAAAAAATGGCACTTATTCACCACCTTCTCAATATATTCCTTATGCACAAGCTTGTTCACCATTTTTGCCACCCATACAACCTTTCATAGTCCACTTCCCACCATCCCTCACACAAGACTTATTCCAACCATACTTTCTCATTGAGAGACATAATCATCATCTCACTCTACTTCAATAGCACCTACCATAACGTCTACCACAAATGTATATGCCACCATGGTAAACACAGTATCCTTTCTTCTCCCTTTTCTTTTTTGTAGTCTATAATAACTACCTCCATTGATCCAACTCATACCACCATTTCCACCTTCTAGAAAGTGAAAAATATAACCATAAATACTCGATAATGGTGGAATATAAATGTTGCTCAACCTTATAAAATATTTTCTCATCCAAGATATATGATGGTAGTAGGCCCGACCGATGTCCAATGAATAAAAGTAACCATAAATACCTTGGTAGATAAGCTTGAAAATAATATGACTATAGAATATTACCATGTAGAAGCAAGGATGGTAGACATAACACAACTACCAATGGAAGATGAAATAATTTCTATTGAAGCCCACATTGACATGATCTATTTGCAAGGATATTACTACAAAGATAATTATGAATAGTTGGATAATAAGGTTGAGTATTAAGAGACCTCACTAAGGGAAAATAGAAATGTGGAGAAGGCTCTACAAAATAAATTCAAGAAGTAGTAGGATAGATTTTAAGATATGGCCAACTATAAGCAGGAGGTATAAGAAGCTAAAAAATAGAACCAAACTCTCTCTGAGTAAATCAGATATCTTCACCTTCAACTCCAAATTTAAAAGAGAATATCTATAGGATTATCCAAAGAGGAGGTACAAAAAATAATGAAATATATATCATAAAATATCTTGGATAATATCCTCAAGGCTCAGTGTTTTGCTCTTCATAGAAGAGATGATCCAGATAGTGGGTGAAACTAGAGATGATATTAAAACTACCTATAAGGAGATTCAACCAAAGGTTATCAATAACAACGAAGGTCCAAATATTGGCTAAAAGTAAGTGTGGACATGTGGCTCATATGATTCCCAATAAGTAGTGGTGTATTGCTAACCTTATGGCCAAAAAATCCCTAAGAAAAAATAGTCTAGTAAAAAAGGGTGGAAGTTAATGTAAGAGCTTGAAGTAAAGGCAAAAGCAATAATAAAATACAGGGAAAAAATTACAAAGTGTGGATTATGAGGATTCTAGGATGAAAAGTATGAGGTCCTCAAAGAGGAAAAATATTAAGCAACTCAAAATGCAGCCATTGAATATGAATATGAAATCAAAGAGTGGCTAAAACCTATATAATAGGAGCAAGTCATTCAACTAGTCTAAAACCTAACATGGATCAAAATTTTCATGGAGGAATTGGCTAGGAAAGTGCCACATATTTTCAATGTTTCTTTTAAGTTTTTTTTTGAAAAAATTGAAAAAAACTTGTATTAAAACAAAGATCAGTTACAATTGGGAGAAGACACATCCCAGCCAAAAACAATGAAAGCACATGATTACAAGAGAAGAGGAAGATTTGCAATGGATCCAAATCTATTGAACCAAAAACAAGCTAGCTGAGAGAGCTGATAGATCTGTTACAATAACTTATCACAAAAATGCGTAGCAAATACCAACTTCACCTCTGGCCGCAAAAAAGCTACAAGTCGTGAAATCGTGACACAAGACTATGTCAACCTGTCATGAAATCGTGACAATAATCCACCCTTGGCCATGACGGAGCAACATGTCACGATATCATGACAAGGATCCTCCTTTGGCCACAATGGCATCGTGACAACTTTCCCTTGGAGTCCGCGACGGCGCAACATGTCACGATATCGTGACAAATTTCCTCCTTTGGCCGTGATGGTGCAACATGTCGCGATATCGCAACAACTTTCCCTCAGAGTCCATGATGGCACAACATGTCACGATATCACAACAACTTTCCTCCTTTGGCCTCGACAGTGCAACATGTCGCGAAATCATGACAACTTTCCCTCGGAGGTCGCGATGGTGCAACATGTCGCGATATCATGACAACTTTCCTCCTTTGGCCGTGACGATGCAACATGTCACGATATCATGACAAATTTCCCTCGGAGGCCGTGACAGCACAACATGTCATGATATCATGACAAATTTCTCTCGAAGGCTGCGATGACACAACATGTCACGATATCATGAAAACTTTCCTCCTTTGGCCGTGACGATGCAACATGTCACGATATCGCGACAACTATCCCTCGGTGGCCACGATAGCACAACATGTCATGATATCATGACAACTTTCCTCTAGTGGCCGTGATAGTGCAACATGTCATGATATTGTGACAACTTTCCTCCAGTGACCACAACGACGCAACATGTCGTGATATCGCGACAGCATTCCTCCAGCGACCGCGATGGCGCAACATGTCGTGATATCACAACAGCTTACCTCCAATGGCCGCAATGGTGCAACAGGTCACAAAATCATGACAAAAACCATCCTTAGCTTTTTCATTGATCATTGGCTCAAGGATCTTTCAAGGCCCTGCCTAATCACCTCATCTTCAATAGGCATGTCATTGTGCAACTGCACTCCTACCTCTTTCGCAACACCCATCTTAGCCAGGAAATCAGCCGCTTTGTTTAAATCTCTACGCACATATACTGGAATCACATCATCTAATTCCATCCATAATTCCTTGATTTGAGAGACCAGAATCCTCAACCTCCAAGTGTTCAAAAAAAAGTTCCTCATGCAGTCTAGAGCTCCAACAAGAATTTGAGAATCAGATTCAAGAATTATCCTCCTGTGGCCCTGAGTAACTGCCCAAATAGAAGCAGATTTGATAGCAATGGCTTTTGCTTCATTATTTGTGGCTCTACCAAAGCCCTACAGTTCCCAATAGATCACTGATCCCTCATGATTCCAGCAGACCATGCCAATTTCGGCGCTACCTATATTGCCCTTTGCAGCTCCATCAGTATTGATTTTAATCCAGCCTTTTGGGGGTGGTTTCCAACTGGTTCTATCCTGTCCCTATCACTTTTCAACTTCATCTTCCATTGGCCTAGGACCAACATGAGTTTCCTCTTTAGCATAGACGACAACAGTTTATGTGACTTTGCTCCAGATGACCTTTCAAATTCCATCTAGCGAGGAAAAGGTTTCTCTAAAAATTCTAGCATTTCTCCCCAACCACACTTGCCACCAAATGAAGTATAAACCAAGATCCCACCCAATTTGAAGAGCTTTGGATTTAAATCTACCCCATTTCCATATTTCCCAAATATTAGTTCGATTCATGTCACCATTAACCTAGATTTTATAATGAGAGAGCCATCGCTTCCAAATCTGACGCATGAAAGGGCACTCAAACATCAGGTGATCAGATTTTTCCTCGTTCTTGTGGCATAAAACACATTGAGAAGGGCTGATGATTCCTCTACATCTGAGATTGTCAAAAGTGAGAATACCATTGTGCATAAACTGCCAAGAAAAAAAGTTTACTTTCGTCCAACCCTTAGAGTGCCAAATCTTTCTCTAATCCTCAACCAAAAAAGAATGTGGGGGAGGCTCCGGGAGGATCTTGTCATACATGTCCTTCACTGTATAAACACCAAGGCTCCCATAGCCCCAAGCTAATTCATCCTCCTCATCTCTCCCTGTGAGAAACCTTTCTTTCAAGATTTTGGTCAATATGGGTGCCAACTCCGGGGGGATTAGAATTGGCCACTCCTCCAACCTCTTAAACTTCTTAAACTTATACTCCCCCAGCTGAGAAGTGTTGAAATAAATTTCAATTTGGACCCAACCCTTGGTTTCTATGGCAGATTTTATTGGAAGTAACTCGGGGAATTCAACAATGATGGGTGGGTACTGATCCCAAGAATCAGTCTAGAAATGGGCCTTCTCCCCTCTCCCCACTTTCCAAAATAGTTGGTCTTTAATAACCTGAGATCCTAGCTTGAGAGCCTGCCACACTAAGGATCTAGTACCATCTAGAGGGAAATGGCCCACCTCATTGGGGTTAACTTGACCCAAATATTTACTTGTTAGGATTCTACTGAATAAGGAAATTGGTTGGGAAATCCATCTCCAGTACAACTTTCCAGCCAAGGCTTGATTATTTAACTTGGATCCTCTCAGTCCCAGCCCACATTTTACCTTGGGTTGGGTGACTTTATCCCAACCCACTAAGGCCCACTTTATTTTTCCTTTAGCTCCTTCCCACAAAAACTTCCTAGCCATCCTGTCCAACTCTTTCCATATAGTAAGCGAGGCAGTCAGGATAGAAAATTTGTATATTGGCATGGCTTGAATGACTAACTGTAAGAACGTTAATCTGCCACCATAACTTAACCACTTGTGATACCAGTGATTAATTTTGTCCTTGATACACTCTAGAAAATTCCTCCAAGTGTCTAATTTTAGCTTCTTGAAGTGCAAGGGGATACCCAAGTAAACCACAAGGAGAGAAGTCCTAGTGAATCCCAGGATTTCTAAAATTCTGTTCTAAAGCCTTTGCTCCAGATTAAAAAAGACCACTTTGGATTTCTTGTCATTAATGACCTGTTGAGTAGCCCTAAGATAGACATTAAGAGTATCCTTAATCGTTCTAGCTTCCCTGATGCTGGCCACTCCCATAAAACCAGTGTCATCCACAAAATGCAGGTGCGATACAACTTCATCCCCCACCCTAATACCCAATAATATACCTTGTCTTCTCCTCAAGAAAATTCTGCCAAGACCTTCAGCCAGAATGAGAAAAAGATAAGGGGAACAGGGATCCCCCTGGCGCAGACCCCGAGAAGCTCCAAAAGGTTGCGAAGGAAGGCCCTTGATAAGCATAGAGTAAGTCGGGGAAGAGACATAGCTCATGATCCACTCAATCCAGCCCTGAGAGAAGCCGAAGGCTGCCATCATTTTAGCCAGGAGACTCCATTCAACCTTGTCATAAGCCTTTGACATTTCCAATTTAATGAACATCCCTTTATTACCAGAAGTGTGCATTGAATGGATTGTTTCTCGGGCCACAACCACCCCATCCAGAATCTGTCGTCCCTCAACAAAGCCCCCTTGCTCAGAGGAGATAATGTTGTGAAGAAGAGGTTTTAGGTGCTCAGCCATTACCTTTGTGATTATTTTGTACACCACATTACATAAGGCAATAGGCCTATAATCTGAAATATGAACCCCCTCCTCCCCTTTTGGAATCAATGTAATGAACGTGTGATTTATAGCTTTAAGCATTCTCTTATTTTCTCTGGACTCTTCAACAACAGCCCTTACATATTCCTCTAAGCAGTCCTAGAAAGCCTGAAAGAACTCAATTGGGAAGCCATATGGACCAGGAGTTTTACCAGTGCTCATTCCAAAGACCACAATTTTCAATTCATCCCTATCAATGGGTTTGAGGAGGGCCTGATTTTCATCCTTTGAAATAATAGCAGGTATGACAGAAATAACTTCATTTTGGGCCTCTACATCTTGAACCACACTTTCCTTAAAAAGCTTAGAAAAATAATCCATAGCATGGGAATGTATACCTAGAAGAGTATCAAAGGAATGACCGTTCTCATCTTGAAGGGACTCCATCTTATTCATCTATCTTCAAGCACAAGCAGTCCGATGAAAGAATTTTGTATTTCTATCTCCTTCTAATAACCAGGAGGTTCTTGCTCTCTGTTTCCAATAGATCTCCTCCTGGTTGTCAATGTACTCAACCGCTGTATGCAAGGCATCATCCTAAACTTTGAGATGGTCAGTTATTACTCCTTCTCTAAACTATTTTTGGACCTCATCCCAGTGGGCCACCAATGGAGCTCTTTGGGTCTGGAAGTCAGATTTATTAGAATGCCTCCAATACTTCAACTGATATTTGACATATTGAAGTTGTTTGTGGATTCTAAACATTGCTCTCCCATAATTTGGGTGGCCCTCTTCCCACCACTGGGGGATTTTCTCCCGAAGTTCTTCTTTCTAAAGCCAAAAATTCTCAAATCTGAAATGTTTGTGATGGTGCTCCATCCTAGTCCTACTTTCCAACAGAATAATACAGTGATCAAAAATAGGGCCTGCCAAAATCTAAAAATTGATATTCCATTTTACAAATACCTCCTCTAAAATAAGAAAGTGATCTAGCTTCACCTTCCTACTATGTGGCTCCCGCATTTTATTAGTCCAAGTGAAGTTATTGCTAGGACATTTAATGTCCACTAAGTGCAAAGCCTGGACTTGAGAAATCATGAAACGGTCCCTTGGATCCAAAAGAGGTGTTCCCCCTTCCTGGTCTCTAGAAGATAATTTAGTGTTAAAGTCCCCCACTATAATCCAGTCTATATCTTCCATTGATGCTCACATGTCATGCACAACCTTCCACTACCGTCTCTGACCCTCTAGGTTTTGAGAACCATAAAAGTTAGTGACAAGAACGAATTCTTCAGAGACATTATTCCTAAAGAGAGAAGTGAGAACACCCCTCCAGGCAAGGTGTTCTATTGCAAACCATTCCAGAGAGTTCCACAGAGTAACAATCCCCCCTAAGGCACCTTGGGCAGCCACATCCATATGACCAGCACCCCTCCAAATTCTGTTGACTATTTTAGACATAAGATCCAAAGACATCTTGGTCTCTTGTAAAAGCAAAATATTAGTATTGCTATTCTCTAATAATCTTTGAACAACAAATTGATGGGTTCTCTGTTTAAACCCCTCACATTCCAAGATTGTATAATCATGGGTTACCCTGGGAGAAATAAGAGTCAATTGTCCTCACAAATCCTCCCATGATAAATTTGTCTCCCTAGGCTGCTAGCAGCTCCTTATTGGATCTTCTACCAGCTCCCTGAGAATTGCTATTTTTTGATCTTTTTTCTACCTAGGTTATTCCCAAAGATGGCCTTTCCCTGTTCTTCTCTATTCTCCCCATGCGAACATCTGGAGATACTGTCTGTTGCTGGTTATGGACTACTAAGGCACCAGAACACACTGGTTGTGATACCTCAGAGGGATCAACAACCTGTTGAATGACAGGAGAAGATGAGAGGGGGAGTTGCCTGGGAACAACAGAAGTTTCCTTGAAACCATCCAAGAACTCCATAGATTGATCCTCTTCATCAACCAATGACTTAAAAATCTCATACCTATTGGCAGGCCTGAGATGAGATTGCTCCTTTTCCTCCTTTTTCTTTGTCCATATTTTTCGTCTGGGCTGTTCAAAACCCTCTCTCTGAGCTTCCTGGCCCTGACTAGTGCTAATAGGATTTTTATTGGGCACAACCTTATCCTCTTTAGGTAGGTTTGGAATTCCTGAGGGGGACTCCATATTGGCATTCATATTAATAGGACAAAAATGGGCCAAATTTCCATGCTTGTGGCAAACCCTACATCTAAAGGGTAGGGCCTCATAGTCCAACTGTTGAATCCAAGAAAGACCTGCCAGTTCAATTTCCAATTCTATCAAAAAAGGTTGGCTGAGATCCATCTCCACATATATTCGAGCATACACCATTATGCTCCCTTCAATAGTGTCTCTGGAAACACCTAGATGTCTACCAATCGAATTGCCAATCACTACCAATACCTGCTCACCCCATAATTCCATTGGAAGAGCATATAATCAAATCCACACTGGGACAACAGTAGGTTCAACATGAGGATTGAATCCTACCCTCCATGGTTGAACAAATAGCCCTATCAGGCCATGGTTTTTATTCTTTGACTCAAAAGCCTTATTTCTATCGGCCGGAGCCAAGAAGCTAACAATAAAATAACCATTACTAATAAACCACAATGAATACTCATCGTGGGGCTCCCAGTTCTGGTAGATCCAAGAATGCAGAAAGCTCAGGAAATGGTGAATACCCATGAACTTGTAGATTAAGTCATGGTTAGATCTATAGAGGATAGACTCTTCAACCATGCTAGGCTCAATTATGATTTTTGGCCTGGATTTGACCTGCGGTAAACAACCATTCAAACGACATGCTGAAGACCTATTCCTAGCAGTCGTGAAGAGCTTTTTATATGCTATCTTTTGGGATTCGACATTCTTCGGAGGAGAATCTTCTTTAAACAAATCAGCATAAGAGCTAGTACTTCCTGGAAAAGGAGCCGGAGGAGTCCCCATTGGACCCTCCTGGGGCACCGTTCAAACCTTCAAATCCTCCGTACCCCAAAGACACTTCTGCAAGCCAGAAGAAGCCAGAGATTTTTTGAAAATCTAGAAACCCTAGTTCAGATTTCAAAAATTGCCAAAGCTCATTTTCTTGCTCCGATGAATTTTTTGACTCATAATTCTGAGCCTATATGTTTTTGAATGTTTCTTTTAAGTTGTAGTATACCCACTAGTAGATAACATATATATTATATCCCACTTCTAAAGTTTAGTAAAATGATGGCAAGGCCTACAATGACATTGTCTAACTTGTACAGGGATAAAAATATAAATAAGAAATGGAAGAAGAAGAGTAAAAAGAAGAGGATGAAGAAAGTGAAAACCAACCAGAGGAAGAGGTGAAGGAAGAAGACTCTTTTGATAATCAAGAAGTTAGAATATCCTAAAGCTTAATATCTTGAAACCTCACCAACTTCACTTCATTTTTTACCTACTTCCCTATTTTAGTTTTGTTATTATTTCACTCTAGATCCCATTCATCATTTATTATCCTATTCATCCATATTTGTTTTACTCTCCCATCCATTTTTTCATTTTATTGATCATTCCATTTTTTCTGTTGACTCCATCTACCCAATGAATAAGGCCATAGGTGTTATAACCTTATAAGCAAAGTACCCTAAGATATTCCAATAATGTAGACCAATATGGCTACCTCAAGAGAAATAAGGTAAAAAGTTTTAAAAATTTTCTAAGTAGGGAAGAATCGTGGAACCGTGACAAGATGAAATAAAACCATGGTCAACACAATCAAAGTAGGTAAAATTGGGAAAATAACCACGGTAGTGTGACATGTCCCCATGTCATGTTTAGAAAATATGGGAAGCACTAAACAAAAAAGAAACCATAACCATGTGACATGTATCCATGTTGCGATCAAAGAAGTTGGGAAGCACTAAAAGAAAAAGGGAGCCATGGTTATGCAACATGTCTCCATGTTGTGGTTAGAGAATCTTGGAAGGACTAAAGGTGATAGGGGGCTATGGTTTTAAAACGTATCTCTATGTAATGGTTCAAGAATATTGGAAGTGATAAAGTAAAAAAAAAACCATGACCGCATGACATGTATCTATGTCATGATCAAATAATTAGGGAAGTGTAAAAGGTAAAAACAAGAGCCATGACCATGCAACATGTCTCCATGTCATGGTCAAAGAAGATAGGAATTTATAAAGGTAAAAAATAACCAAAACTATGTGGTATATATCTGTGACATGGTCAAAAAAATTGGGAAGTACTAAAGGAAAAAAAGAGCCTCAATCACGTGATGTCTCCATGTCATGGTAAAAACATATTGTAAGCACTAAAGGTAAAAAGGAACCATGGATGCATGATATGTGTCTATGCCATGACTAGAGAAGTTGGGAAGAAATGAAGGAAATAAGTAAGTATAGCCACGTGATATACCTACATGTAATAGCTAGAAAACCTAGGAAGCATTGAAGGTAAAATGGAGCCATGACCGCATGACATGTCTCCATGTTGCAGTCAAAGATAATAAAATAGTCCATGTTACATATCCTCATCATAGTCATGTGATAAGTATTTCCAAGCAATAATTCAAGAGTGATATCATGAAACCATGGTAAAACTAGTTAACAACAGTGAAATTGTATCGCTCCAAATTTTTCGCATCCCTACCTTCAGGCTATTGGATCTGCGCTTGAAAGGAGGATGGGAAAAGGATGTCGCGGTACCTTGGACTGAGAGGACATTGCGAAGGTCCCGCCTCTCAAGGGAGGTGTATTTTGATGATTTTTCGATGGATGGTGGGTTCACCAGGAAACATTTAACGGCAGCTTCCATGCCTAGGTTTTGGAATGTGTTTAAATGTGTTCGTTTTTAACCTTAAGCATTCATATCCTAGGTTTGGCCGAATGAATCTAGATTAATCTACATGAAAATGCAAATTCCATGAATACAGAAAACAAATTTTAAAGACAGAAATAGAGAGAGTATAGAATGCAAATGAGGAATACCTGATCCGGATGTTTGAAGAAGATTCTGATGTTGAAGCAGTCTAGATCGTCTGAGATTCGACAGAATCGTCTGCAATCAGACAAGATCGTCTGAGATCTGACGAATTCGTTAGACGAATTCATCAGAGACCTGCAAAATCGAAAATATATGCAAAATACAAAAAGTACTACAGTGCTAATAGAGGGAAATGATATAAAATGGCAGCAATGTTATCAAACTGAGACTTAAACACATAAATAGAAATGAATCATGCTAATTAGATGATAATTAGGATTTAATTATGCACTTAATCTAAATGGGTGAACTCCAAATGCAAAATAACATAAAACACTGAATAGAATATCTAATTTGCAGAATAAAATGACAGAGAAAAGGTTGAGAAATGCAAACTTCAGGCACTGATTGCCTTAATACGGACTGCAGTCGAGATTGTCTCGCATCAGTATGAAATCAACTCGAATTCGACAGGTTCGCCTCTGATCTGAATAGGTTCATCGGCAACGATAGCTGCTGGCTCTGGCTGAAGAATAGTGATGTACCTACAAAAAAATTGATATGGAACTAGTGCAAATGAAGAATAGGGATGTTTTAACATGAATGGAGTTAACTTGCAGGGAATTTCAGCCAGGGGGGTGCTAAAGGAATAGTTTAGGATTAAATAGGCTTAGGGGAGTAGTTATGAGGTTGGAGATCATCCCAATTTGGGATATCTCCAACAGGGGAGGGTCCCAACGGCACAGACACACTTCTGCCCAGATTGGAGACCCGTTGGAACAGAATCCAACTTTGCAAAATCAATTTTACGACAAGATCGTCTGACGTCCTAGTCCAGACGAAATCATCAAATCTGGGGCGATATCTTCTGATCGGCGACGATATCGTCAAACGGTAAAAACAACCTCTAAAAATGGCACAAAAAAGGGGGAAACGGATTTCCCGGTGGTTAAAGAGCGGTTAAATTTGAATTTTAAATTATTTACTGAGGTGAATGTAATTATTGTAATTTTACTGCGCCAATTTTAGGGTGCTACATTTTGCCCCCTCTTTAGCGATTTTTCAGAAGCAAATGCGTTAAAGATGAGTTCTTCTCGATCTACGAGAAATAAAAAATTATTCCCATTTTTAGGCGACGATTCTTGGTCGAATCGTACGACAACTTACTATGGTGCCCCCTCCGTGTTTTTACCCAAATCAAACGTTTGAGGTAAAAACGCGGAAAAACAAAAAAATTATTTTTGAATAAAATTAAGAAAAATAGGGTAAAACCCTAATTCACATCGGGTTCACCAAAATGTATCACTCCAAATTTTTCACATCCCTACCTTCAGGCTATTGGATCCGTGCCCAGAAGGAGGATGGGAAAAGGATGTCGCGGTACCTCGGACTGAGAGGACTTTGCGAAGGTCCCGCCTCTCAAGGGAGGTGTATTTTGATGATTTTTCGATGGATGGTGGGTTCACCAAGAAACATTTAATGGCAGCTTCCACGCCTAGGTTTTGGAATGTGTTTAAATGTGTTCATTTTTAACCTTAAGAATTCATATCCTAGGTTTGGCTGAATGAATCTAGAGTAATCTACATGAAAATGCAAATTCCATGAATACAGAAAACAAATTTTAAAGACAGAAATAGAGAGAGTACAGAATGCAAATGAGGAATACCTGATCTGGATGTCTGAAGAAGATTCTGATGTTGAAGCAGTCTAGATCATCTGAGATTCGATAGAATCATCTGCAATCAGACAAGATCATCTGAGATCTAACGAATTCATCAGACGAATTCGTCAGAGACCTGCAAAATCGAAAACAGATGCAAAATACAAAAAGTACTACAGTGCTAACAGAGGGAAATGATATAAAATGGTAGCAATGTTATCAAACTGAGACTTAAACACAAAAATAAAAATGAATCATGCTAATTAGATGATAATTATGATTTAATTATGCACTTAATCTAAATGGGTGAACTCCAAATGCAAAATAACATAAAACACTGAATAGACTATCTAATTTGCAGAATAAAATGACAAAGAAAAGGTTGAGAAATGCAAACTTTAGGCACTGATTTCCTTAATACGGACTATAGTCGAGATCGTCTTGCATCAGTACAAAATCGCCTCGAATTCGACAGGTTCGCCTTCGATCTGAACAGGTTCGTCGACGATGATAGGTGCTGGCTTCGGCTGAAGAACAATGATGTACCTACAACAAAATTGATATGGAACTAGTGAAAATGAAGAATAGGGATGATTTAACGTAAATGGAGTTAACTTGTAGAGAATTTCGGCCAGGGGTTGGGAAGGGAAAATCCTAGAGACTAAATAGGCTTAGGGGAGTAGTTAGGAGGTTGGAGATCATCCCAATTTGGGAGATCTCCAATGGAGGGAGGGTCCCAACGGTGCAGACACGCTTCTACCCAGATTGGAGACTCGTTGGAACAGATTCCAACTTTGCAAAATTAGTTTTGCGACAAGATCGTCTGGATGTCCTAGTCCAGACGAAATCGTCAAATCTGGAGCGATATCGTCTGATCGGCGCCCGAAAGGAGGATGGGAAAAGGATGTCACAGTACCTCGGACTAAGAGGACTTTGCGAAGGTCCCGCCTCTCAAGGGAGGTGTATTTTGATGATTTTTTGATGGATGGTGGGTTCACCAGGAAACATTTAACGACAGCTTCCACGCCTAGGTTTTGGAATGTGTTTAAATGTGTTCGTTTTTAACCTTAAGCATTCATATCCTAGGTTTGGTCGAATGAATCTAGATTAATCTACATGAAAATGCAAATTCCATGAATACAGAAAACAAATTTTAAAGACAAAAACAGAGAGAGTACAGAATGCAAATGAGAAATACCTGATCCGGATGTCTGAAGAAGATTCTGATGTTGAAGAAGTTTGGATCATCTGATATTTGATAGAATCGTCTGCAATCAGACAAGATCGTCTGAGATTTGACGAATTCATTTGACGAATTCGTCAGAGACCTGCAAAACCAAAAACAGATGCAAAATACAAAAAGTACTACAGTGCTAACAGAAGGAAATGATATAAAATGGTAGCAATGTTATCAAACTGAGACTTAAACACAGAAACATAAATGAATCATGCTAATTAGATGATAATTAGGATTTAATTATGCACTTAATCTAAATGGGTGAACTCCAAATGCAAAATAACATAAAACACTGAATAGACTATCTAATTTGCAGAATAAAATGATAGAGAAAAGGTTGAGAAATGCAAACTTCAGGCACTGATTGCCTTAATACGGACTGCAGTCGAGATCGTCTCGCATCAGTACAAAATCGCTTCGAATTTGACAGGTTCACCTTCGATTCGAACAGAGTTCGTCGACGACGATAGGTGCTGGCTCCGGCTGAAGAACAGTGATGTACCTGCAACAAAATTGATATGGAACTAGTGCAAATGAAGAATAGAGATGTTTTAACGTGAATGGAGTTAACTTGCAGAGAATTTCGGCTAGGGGTTGGGAAGGGAAAATCCTAGAGACTAAATAGGCTTAGGGGAGTAGTTAGGAGGTTGGAGATCATCCCAATTTGGGAGATATCCAATGGGGGGAGGGTCCCAACGGTGCAGACATGCTTCTGCCCAGATTGGAGACCCGTTGGAAAAAATTCCAACTTTGCAAAATTAGTTTTGCGACAAGATCGTCTGGACGTCCTAGTCCAGACGAAATCATCAAATCTGGGGCGATATCGTCTGATCGGCGACGATATCGTCAAACGGTCAAAACAACCTCTAAAAATGGCACGGAAAAAGGGGAAACAGATTTCTTGGCGGTTAACGGGTGGTTTGGGAGGTTAAATTTGAATTTTAAATTATTTACTGAGGTGAATGTAATTATTGTAATTTTACTGCACCAATTTTAGGGTGCTACATTTTGCCCCCTCTTTAGCAAATTTTTTGAAGAAAATGCGTTAAATATGAGTTCTTCTCGATCTACGAGAAAGCAAAAATTATTCCCATTTTTAGGTGACGATTCTTGGTCGAATCGTACGACGCAGGTGTAATTGTCCCGATTTCGACGAAATCATCCCAATTTCAGCAATTTTGCCCGAGGGCGAAATCGTCGAAAGGGGGACGATTTCGAACTGCGAAATCGGAGACGATTATGCTCAAATTTGGGACGATATCGTCCAATAGTGGGCGATATCATCAATTGCACAAGATTGAATTTTTAACTTGCATTATTGATTACTTGAATTGTTTATTAATGATTGCTTGTTGTTTTGTTGTTTATGTTTGCAGAGAGGATTACTAAAGAGTAGAGAATGGAAATACGGCGGGTTGAGAGATGACTTGGCCGCTCTTACATAGGCAGAGTGGGATCAGCTGGCACAGGTCGGCTTACTGCATGTGGCAAAAATGCCACAAGTTTCTACAGACATGGGGCTACTGACGGCCCTAGCAGAGAGGTGGTATCCGGGCTCTTCATGTTTTCGGCTACCTACAGGGGAGATGACTCCCACTTTGGAGGATGTATGGAGGATTTTGAGAATCCCCATACAAGGATGGCTGATTACACCTGTGACCAATCAGGGCCATGCTATGGGACGACTATGCGGTGACCCGAGCTTCGCCCTAGAGAAGGGCAGAGTTAACATCGAGGCACTATGCCAGATGCCTGGGGCATCTACACTCACACGGGTTCTAGCTGGAGTAGTTGGTGGACTTTTGTTGTGCCACCAGAGCGGGTGCAGGGTGCCGTGGATGCTCGCAGATGTGATCTGTGATATGCGGGACCACGGGTATAGGTTTTCATGGGGTAGTTTTGTACTATGCCAATTGTACAAGATCCTGTATGGGGTCATGTACAAGGGTGGCCGATGTCTAGTTATGACATCGCTACTACAGGTTTGGTGTTGGGAGCACATTGCGGTGCAGAGGCCAATAGGGCTTCCTCTGATAGGGGTTGACGGGGAGAGGCCCCGAGTCTTCTACTGGTGGCTCCGGAGAGGGGCACAACGACGGATCGACCTATCGATGTCCCGGAGGCTATTGGATGACTTAGTCCTAGACCAGATCACCTAGAGGCCATGGAGGGAGCATCCAGGGTGGGCAGAGGATGGATAGGAGTTGGCTCACGTTAGGCAAGTCTGCTGGCTAAGGATGGAGAGGGGAGAGGTGGAGCTCCACAGGTACGACTAAGTTTTGATGCAGTTTGGTGTACAGTAAGGGATCCCATCCCTCAGAGATTACAATTTTTTTTGGACTATTCAGGATAACACTATAGTTAGCGGGGCTTCCGACATGCAGCAATTATGGAGCCAGGACACAGATGATGCCCCCATCTAGCCGATGGATGGGGATGACGTAGGAGTAGCAGATGGCTATGATGCCTGGTACGTAGGCATCCGCCCTCCTCGGATGACGAGGGCATAGGGTTCGATCCACGTAGTTGTGTGTCAAATAGGGAGGCGGTGCCAGGCGGTGATGGAGGTAGCCCAGGGTCACAGCGGGAGAGAGGCGAGGAGGCCACAGGAATAGGAGCGGCCGCGACAAAGAGAGAGGGAGAGGAGGGAGGCGAGACCCCCATCTCCATAGAGGCCACCATCTCATGATAAGGGCAAGGGTGTGGACACAGGAGAGAGTAGCAAGATGGCTACTCTTTGGGCGGAGAGAGATCGTCTACAGGCTCAGGTGCAGACGCTACAGGATGTGACTGCACGACATCGGGCTGAGGTGTCACAGCTACAGGATGAGATTGCATGCCTCAGGGCACGGGGTGGAGGGGCGAGCTCTGAGGAGATGACACAGGCTATCGCCCAGATGACATTTTACCAGACATTATACTTCCAACCGGTGCCAGAGGCGGATAGACTACCCCTGCCAGCTAACATCGCAGATCCGATCAGGATCGGGTCATCGAGGACCACGTCCCGATCGAGGATGAGGACTACACAGACGGTGATGGGGCCACCTCGTCCACCTCAGGGTGGGGGAGGAGATGAGGCAGAGAGCTTGAGGGGCTCTCGAGGCTAGAGGGCTGGACACTGACATTGTATTATATTTGTTTTTGTTGATAGAGGATTGAGTATGCTGAGGTACAGATTGTGGCATACCAATCCAGTTTTGATGATGTACATATATTTGTGATATATATAGATGAGATATTTTTGATCATATGACTTGTCTTATGTATTTTTATGATGCTTTTAATGTTTTGATTGCTTGATTTGATAATTGGATGTAATTATGTCGTTGGGAATATGATAATTTGAATGTCATGCGTGATATTTTAAATGAAATAATCTGATGTAACAAATTGATTTGTTGTAATGAAATGTAAAATAAAAAGAGACTTCTAACAATAATTTCAAAGGACATTGTCGCTATTATAGACCATTTCATGGAGTCGTTGCTCACTCGGTCATCAAGCTAGTACCATTTATAGAAATATTGTTAAAAAGTAAAAGAGTGCTTAAGAAACTGTCTTAAGACTTTGGTGCAATAGTGCAAATGGTGATGATGATGGTTTGTTTTTAGATTTTTATAAAAAGTATTTATACATGAAATAATATTTTAAAATAATTTTTTCTAGGCATAAATTCCTAAGTATGATAAAATTTTTGGATAATTCTTTAGGAATGATACCATCATTGCAAAAAGTTGACATAATGATATGAAATAATGAAAATGTGTTTGCTTTTGAAAAGCATAATTTGTGTAACATAATGAATTAAGTCATATGGTTTTCATGATTTTTAATAAATGGGGAATAAAATTGTTACAATGGTTTGTGCTAGGCATAGAATATGTAGGTATAGACTTATACCATCATCGCGAAAATCCAAAAAAGATAATTTTATTGCATGGTTGATTTTGATGAACAAAAAATATGAAAATGAGGACTTGTGCTAGGCATAAAATTTTAATTTTGGTTTTGAAACTATACCATCGTCGCGAAAGTCAATCAGATATATATGTATATGTTTTGTGTAGTTTGAAAGAAATTTTTGATTTTTCTATTATATAGTTGTCTTTATGGTAAACAATTGTACTTGATTTATTCCAAACAAGTTGCAAAAATAATATTTCAAATTATTTTGAAGACAAAAGTTAGATTTATAAGGAATCCCATGTGCATATGTGAATTCATTTCCGATCTTGATTTATCATAATGATACACAAAATATCTCAAATACAAATGTGTGTGCAATTGCATTGTTCATTTACCAGTTTTGAGCAAGATAATATGATACAAGTGATTTGAAAAAACCAAATAAGTGTTCATTAACCATGATGTAGATGCATATAACCATACTAGACTACTATGTAGATCGGATTATCAAGAGCTAGCTAATCCATAGGCAGACATAGGTCTATACAAAAGAAGGTCGCTAATGTGATAGACATATCACCACGCTAGAAGTTACCCAAGGCCAAGCAGGTTGGGCACAAACCACCTGTTATGGGGCTTACCTCACAGTTTTCGAATAATTGAGAATTCCAGGGATTCAAGCTCATCAACCCTTCTTTTATTTTCAAAGGGTAGGGAAGGGATTTTATTGCTTTCTTACTTTCTTTTGAACTTTTCTTATTTTTCTTTTGCTTGATTTTTGAAATAGTGCTTGAAAATAGAATAACATTTTTCTTTTCTCTTTTCTTTTTCTTGAACTTTTATTTTATTTTTCTTTGTTAGGGATACTTGCTCAGATTAGCTATAGAGCAAGGGATTTTTATTCTGGGTAGGGGTGATCTTGTCCTTTTGCCAATTCTCAAAGATTCTAGACCATGTGCATGATAGGATAGCAGGGGAAACTTTTCGCTCAAGAAATGACTTCTACTATGTAGCAAAACATGGAAATTTACAAATATAATCATTTTATTGTGAAAAGATGTGCTTGGTTTAAGTAAATAACAAGATCAATTCTCTATGCTCAAACTTTATTTAATTGAATTTTGTGAACTTGGATATAAGAGAGATTAGTAATCATGCCAAATAAAATCAAGATATTTATTGTTGTGAGTGTGCAAGTGAGGGATTCAAAATAAATGCTAATTTATCAAAAATAATTGAAAACATACAACTACAATAATTGTAAGAAAATATAGATGAACACTTTTGAGAAAGTTTTTGAGGATGTTGACTCTCTCTTTCTTCTTTATTTTGTTTTGGTTTCGAAAGAGTCAAGCATATAGCTGTTTTTATATTTTTATTTTGATTGTTGTTTTTTTTGAGCAAAAATAACTTAACAAGGGCTTTAAATAAATGCAATAGATAGTTTGTGAAGAGATTATGAATATTTTTGATGTTTTTGGATTTTTATAAATTTGAAAGAAATATAAAAATTTTTGAAAACAAATATATACAAGGATGAAGAATGACCAAATTTATGCATAGTAACGTTTAAGATGCAAAATATTCATCGGTTCTTTAAATTCTTTACCATCTAAGGTAGATAATTGTATGCTCCTAATTCAAATTTAGCAGTAATAATGTATGGTCCAAGCCAATTGGGCTCGAATTTACCTTTAAGGTCCTTAGTTGCATTTGTATTTTTTTTATTTTCTTTTAAAACAAGGTCATCGATCTCAAAGGAGCGATGACGAACTTTTTTAGCATATGATCTTTTAAGCTTGTTTTGGTAAGCCTGGAGATGCTCCAAAGCATTGATGCATTTTTCATCTAAGATTTCCAGCTGACTGAGTCTGCCAGCATGATATTCATCTCCTACTTCGGTATCTTGAACTAGCAGAGCCAATGAAGGAACTTCCAATTCAAATGGAAAAACTGCTTCAGCACCATATACCAAAACAAATGGTGAAGTTCCAGTGGGGGTTCAAAAACTAGTTCGATAGGCCCACAAGGCTAGATATAATTGAATGTGCCAGTCACGGCCAGTTTTATTGACCAATCTTTTGAGAATTTTGATTAAGGTTTTGTTAGATGCTTCTGCTTGACCATTACCCTGAGGATAATAGGGAGTGGACCAGCGATGTTGAATCTTATATTTTTGACATAATTTTTTAACATCTTTATTTTTGAAACAAGTTCCATTGTCAAAGATGAGATTGGCAGGAATTCCGAACCTGCAAATGATTTGATTAAAAATAAATTTAGAAACTTGTGTGCCAGTGCAGGAAGCTAAAGGCATAGCTTCGACCCACTTCATGAAATACTCAGTGGCGGTTATGATGAACTTGTGTCCATCAGATGACACAGGATTGATTTTGCCAATAATATCCAAGCCCCATTTAGAAAAGGGCCAAGGAGATGAAATAGCCTGTAGCTCTTGTGCAGGCGCATGGACAAGGTCAGCATGTTTTTGACACTTGTCGCAATGGCGCACATACTCATGTGCATCCGTTTCCATGGTAGGCCAAAAGTATCATATCTGAAGGAGCTTTTTAGCAATAACACTACCACTAAAGTGTCCTCCACAGGATCCATAATGGGCTTCATGCAAGGCTGATTTAGACTCTTCTAAGTTTAAACATCGTAATAGGATACCTTCAAAAGATCTCCTATATAAAGCATTGCCAATTATTATGAATCAAATTGCTCGTCGACGTAATAACCGACGCTGGTTTCTATTAGAATTGGAAAGGAAAGTCCCATTTTGAAGAAAATCAAATATGTTTATATACCAAGTTTCGAGAGTTGTTTCATTGATTAGAAACACATCCAAAGGCTCTAAGCATGACTTATTTGAAGCGGGTTCCTGGAGTCGATGAATAATGATAGTAGCATATTCGTCATCTAACTCCAAGGGTAGGAGAGATGCAGTTGCGGCCATAGCATCATCTGCACGGTTGCTAGTTCGAGGAATGGCTTCTAAGGTAACTTGATCAAATAAAGACATTAATTGTAAAACATAGGCCTTATATGGGCGTAGTTTATCATCTCTGGTTTGATAAACTTCATTAATTTGGTTTATAACCAGTTGGGAATCACCAAAAACTAAAAGGTGTTTAATTTTTAGTGCTAGGGCAGCTCGTAATCCAAGGATTAGAGCTTCATACTCAGCAGTATTGTTGGTGCAAGCAAATGTCAATTTGAAGGACATAGGAATAAGATGTTTTTGCGGAGATATTAAAATAATACCCGCACTAGCCCCACTCATGCATCGGGCACTGTCAAATTATAAGGACCATTGTTCAGGATGGTCTGCCTCTAATTGAAGGCATTCATCTAGAAACTCGATGATGAGGGGATGGGTAGACTCTAAGGGTGCAGCAGCTAATTGATCTGCTATGATTTGACCCTTAATAGACTTCTATCCTATGAATGTGAGATCAAACTCGCTTAGAGCAAGAACCCACTTGGCTATGTGACCCGATAAATAAGGTCGACTCATGAGATACCTTAAGGGATCATATTTAGCAATGACATAAGTTTTTTGACTAAGCATATAATGTCTTAATTTTTGCGTAGAAAATACGATTTCTAGACATAGTTTTTCCAACGTTGTGTAGTGGGTTTCATAACTGATGAAGGTTCGGCTAATATAATAATTAGCACATTCTCACTTTTCATCATCAAGTTGAGCTAACATAGCCCCTAAGGCAAAATCTGAAGCTAAAATATATAGGAGAAATGGGCGATCGGATTTAGGTGGTGAAAGCACAGGTGGATTAAGGAGGTATTGTTTGAGAAGTTCAAAAGCTTCTCTACATTCTGTATCCCAATTAAAGGGGACATCCTTCTTAAGGAGTTTAAGAAAGGGACCATTTTTATCCGCCAGCTTATCGATGAAGCGACGGATGACTTGAAGTTTACCTTGTAAACTTCGTAACTCAAATATATTAGTAGGTGTGGGCATATCAGTGATGGTCGCAATCTTGAGAGGGTCGATTTCAATACCACGTAAAGAAACTAAAACCCCTAATAGTTTTCCGGATTTAACTCCGAATATGCATTTTGCTGGATTTAATCGAATGAGATATTCTCGTAATCGATTAAAGACTTTCCTTAAATCATCTAAATGATTATTTTCAATAATAGAGCGAGCTATAATATCATCCACATAATCATGTAGGATATCATGCATAATATCATGAAAAATGTAGGTCATAGCTCGTTGATAAGTTGCACCGACGTTCTTTAAGCCAAATGGCATCACTTTCCAGCAAAATGTACCCTAGGGGGTAATAAAGGCTGTTTTAGCCTGGTCTTCAAGAGCTATCCTGATCTTATTATAATCGGAGAATCCATCCATTAAGGACATCATCCCACTTTTGGCAATGAAGTCAAAGATTTGGTCCATGTTTGAAAGAGGAAAGTCATCTTTAGGGCATGTAGCATTAATATCTCTAAAATTTGTGCAAACCCTAACTTTGGTAGCTTCTTTCTTGGTGACTGGAACTACATTTGAGATCCATTCAGCATAATCAATAGCTTGTATAAAGATAACATTCAGGATTTTTTCTAACTCCCCTTTGACTAGCAGAGCCACTTTGGGATGCATTTTTCTAAGTTTTTTTTTAACATGTTTAGCATCCGGATGGACCACTAGATGATGCATGACTACAGTATGGTCTAGACCTGGCATATCTTCATATGTCCAAGCGAAGACATCTTCATACTCTTTAAGGAATGCAATGTATTGTTCTTGTTTTTCTTGGCTTAATTCTGATCCAATATTGATTATGTGAGGATTATCCTTAGTTCCAATATTAATTTTAATGACGTTTTCTACCTCTATGTGTAGATCTCTTTCAAATTTAGGTGGGGCGGGTGAAACGCCCAATTCTTGTAATTCTTGTAAGGTTAATTTAGATAAGTCATTCTGAGGATTAGTGGCTTCAAGTTGGGCTATAGTTGGTATAGAACCATCAAAATAAAAACCATTGTGTAACATCTCTTCAACAGAGACATCATGGAAGATATCTCCTTCCAATTCTTCATCGGCATCAACAATCATTTCAGGGTATGCTATGGACAAAATGTTGCATGAAAACGACTGATTTTTAATATGCAAATCAACATGCCTATCCATGTAATCTTGATAGCATATGAGATGATCATCATCCTCAAAAGGAAGGGGTTGACCCTTATTAGGAAATAGGCCCACACCACAGCGGGCAGGCCATGGTTCTACCTCGAAAGGTTCTTTCATGCCATTTTGGAAAGGTCCCAAGCCTTTCCCTTCATATCCCATTTTAAGCATCATGGGTTTAGCTTTAATATAATCATTGGTAAAATAACACCGAGTATATCCTTCATGATGAGTTTTGATATTCCGAGGGATTCTTCCCCAGTCATATCCTTTATAAATGAAGGCACAACTCCCGACTTGGTAAGTACTTCCCATAGGTTGTGGGAGGCCCAAAGTACAAGGAGATGGCGGTAAGTTATTTAAAAGGTTTGAATCTTGCATGAAAGCATTCATATTTTCTGATATTAAGGTTGTAGATAAATTTGGTAAGAGTTCATCAGAAATGGCATAAGATGTAGAAGGCTTATTACCTATATCTTTAGATGTGGAAGGTATGATAGATGTGTCTATAGGTTTTGAATTTATAAGGATAGAACTTGAAGGATTGGTTGTAGACTTAAGATCTGTTTGAGGCTCTAAAATGATTTTTTTAGAGGATTGTTGGTCTATATAGGAGGATGAAATTAATGGAGGGGAAATAGGTAAATTTATGGGTTTATGTTTCACAGTTTTAGATGAAAAATAAGAACTAGGATGTGTGGATGACAGGGCAGGGCAAAATTGCACTCCAACGGGTTCTGCCAAAGCACACATATCAAAAGGTCTAGGGTCACCATGAATAGTGACCAACTGATTTTTAAACTCAAATTTAACACATTGGTGTAAAGTTGAGGGGACCGCTCGCATGGCGTTGATCCAAGTGTGACCCAAAAGTATATTGTACGATGCTGGACAATGTACAATAAACACGGTTGTTTCTAGGGTTCTAGGGCCAACTTGCAATGGGAGGGTAATAACTCCACACGTTTCTTGTGTTTCGTCATTAAAAGCTTTGATAATCATATCACTTTTCTTCATTTCATCACTTCTAAAGCCAAATCGTTGGTAGAAGTCAAAGGTGCAAATGTTTAGAGATGAGCCATTATCAATCAAAACTCTTTTGACTGCTACATCTCCAATTAAAGCAGTAATGTATAAGGGATTGTCCTTATGTAAATTGTGTTGTGGGATATCTTTATCCCAGAAGTCAATACAATAAATCTCTCGAGTGATGATAGTATTGGCCATAGTTGCAGGTTGAATGTTTTGAGGTACCATCATTTTGCTCAATGTAAGCATCAACTCATCCCTATGGGTGGGAGAGGATCTTAATAAATCTAAGAGGGAAATTCTGGTCGTAGTATTGGACAATTTCTCATTAATATTGTAAGGGGGTTTAGATTGAACAGTAGGAACATGATTCCCTTTATTAGGGTTTTTCAAAATGAATGGAACTAATCCATCATTCTGGTTTGGTTCTTGTTGAGAGTTTTGAGCTTGTTGTTGAGTAACGACTCCAATGGTACCTACAATGTTATAGTGAAGACGTTGAACTGGTCTCAGTTGAGCATTAATGGCTTCTTCATTAGAAATGAATATATTGGAAGAAGGTCGAGTAGTGACTCTTCTAGGAAATGGTTCTTCTGGAACCATAGCATCTGTGACGGGTTGAATAGGATCTGATTCGTTTTCAGAACTATTCGATTGGTTTGAAGTAATGTCTAGTTCACTTTCACTATCTGATTCTATATCACTAGAATCAGAAGTTTGAAAATTATGTAAGGGCCTGGTCGTAACCAAGGATAAGGTCATGTCAAATATTTGAGGATCCTGAATAAGTAATTGTCCGCTAATGGTTCCTACATATCGGGTAGGAGGGGGAACATTATGACGTTCGATTTGATTGGCTACCTCTTTACCATGTCTTGGTAAAGGGTGTTGAAATATGTCTAGAGTTTGATTGGCATTTTGATTTTGATTTTGAGGAATGGTCTTTTGAGTATTATT
The DNA here is from genome assembly GCA_028583015.1 of Wollemia nobilis. NCBI lineage: Eukaryota > Viridiplantae > Streptophyta > Pinopsida > Araucariales > Araucariaceae > Wollemia > Wollemia nobilis. The sequence continues at coordinate 1,197,729 of JAQPPZ010000390.1, read as the reverse complement.
AGGAGGGTTTTGTTTAGGTTGGAAGGCTTGCACTTCCATTTCATTATTTTCAATCAAATCTTGTATTTTATGTTTCAACCTTTTACAAGCATTGGTAGAATGTCTAGGTCCTCTATGGAAATCACAGTGCAAGTCAGCTCTGTATCCGGGTATAGTTGGGTCAGGTTCCTGGATAGCTGGTAATTGGATCAAACCTCTTTCGAGTAATTAAGGTAAAATAGTTGATAAGGGTTGGTTTAATCTAGTGAATTCTCAAGGAGGCTTGTCAGGAGGTTTCAATATGAATTTTTTTATTGTCTTCGTTGCATTGATATTAGCAACATTTATGCTGTCAGTGACTCCGTCATCGACAACTTGTTTGTTTTTATATTGATTTCTAGATGTTTTCTCATCATCCTTCTTCCTAAGTTGGCCTCTCCTAATGAGGGCATCTTCTACTCTTCGAGCTAAATCTATAGTTTGATCGAAGGTAGTTAAAGTAGCAGTCGATAGCTCATAAGATATCTGTTCTTGTAAATTGTTGATGAAAATGTCCAACATTTCCCTATAAGGCAGCATAAAGTGCAGTTTTCCTATCAATTGCCTCCATCTAGCTAAGAAATCGGCAAAGCATTCATCCTTGTCTTGTTTTAAATTGTATAGGTCTTTAATAGTTACATGCCTCTCGATGTAAGCACTAAATTGATGGACAAATGATTCCACTGTTTCTTCGAAGTTTCTCAAAGAATGAGTGGGCAATTGATAGTACCACTCTAATGCCATTCCACCTAAACTTTTAGGGAACATTTTTAGTAATAGCAAGTCGTCATGCGATATTTCGTGACATGCTATCCTAAACATGCGAAGATGCTTTATGGGATCTTCGGTTCCTTTATATATAGGCAGGACGGGCATGGGAAAATGCTTAGGGTATGGTTGAGCTACAACTATGGGATCCAAATGTTGACTACAGATCTCTCGATAATTATACAAGGGACGGTAGGGATCTATCTGGTCCATACGTGAAGCTAATTGTTTCACCATGGCTTCCAAATTACTAGTTTACCCCCCATATTGGTTCGGTAGGGCATTGACATGAGTTTTATGGGCATATGATGGAGGAACATGAAGATTAGATGCCATGTTACTGTTGTGTAAAGTATTGGTAGGAAAAGTATTATGGAGGAATTTTGAAGTTGGATTATGTTGTATTCCGGATTGTTGAAAGTTTGTATTTGGCTTTGTTTTATGTTTTTGTTTACTTGAAGCATATTGCTCAATAGTTTGGCGGAACAAAGTAGTGAAGGAAGGTTTCTTTTGTATGGGAGTGATTTTAGGTTGAATAACAGGTTCCTTAGGAGGTTGGGTAACCTGTTGTTTTGACATGTTTTGAGCCATAGTGACCATATCCGTATTGGATGGTCCAGCCTTGTCACTTTCTTGATCAATGAAAGACAAGGGATTAGTGTGCATATTGCACATATATTCCATGGCTACTTGAGTGTTACTAATTTGCCCTTTATCAAGGCGAATTTCCACATAAGGTCATCAATGTTATCCATGAGAAATTTCTTGAAATTCTTTGCATTGTCAAAGGCAATAGTTCCATTTGGAGATACTCTAGGGGATGAGGATCCATCCTCTTTAACACTTCCTTCTTGTTCCTTATCTTCACCTAAGTCTTCGTCTGATTGACCTAGAGTTTCTCCTTCCGGATTTGAATCTCCAAGAAGGACATTTGGGTCTTTGGTTGTATCTTGTAACCAATCTTCTCCTTCTCCTAAAGTTTCTTTACCATTCCTAAGTTTAGGCATGGTGCTAAGTTTTGATTTCAGAAAATATATATATATTTATATATATATATATATATATATATATATATATATATATATATATATATGCAACAAATTAAGAGGTATATATTTACTATATACCTACTACAATATTTGAAAATGAAATGTTTAAGTTTTTGCTAAGTTTTTTATTTTTAGTTTTTCTTTGTTTTTTGTTTTTTTTGAAATAATATAATAAAGACAGCAAATAACACAATAAATGCCAGAAATAATACTGAAGTAATAATCTAGTTTTCTATAAACAATTTATGAATATCATTAATAGGTTCGAGTTGTTCAAGAGTCATGAAGTGTTCTTCTTCAAATTGAAAGTTTTCTTTTAAAAATTTGATGAAAAGAGCTATAGAGATACCATGTATTTCAGATTCTGGTTTATAATAATAATTCTCACGACAATATTCGCGATACAACATAGCTCTAGGAATTTTGTTCCATCTTCTTCTAATCGTAATATCAGTTTCTAGGGAATCTACATGAACTAGAAATGGGTGTACCACAGTTGTGTCGTTGAGATATTCCTCGAGAGTTAAAATTTTTGAAGATACAAGAGCTTTCCTATAAGCTAACCATCTATGGCAGGCTCTCTGAAGTTCATGATAAAAAACTAATTGGTGAGGATCCAGGATTCTATCTAGGACTAGCCTCTTGATTTGCTTAAGTTGTGTGGACCTAGATGAGATGAGACTAAGTCTTTTGTCAAGTTCGTTCCACAAGAATTGATTTCTACTTGTTTCAGGAACACTAAGGACAAAATTGACTTCTATGGCTGCCAATTGATTTTCTATGTTTATAGTAACCGCTAACCTTTTCTTAGGAGCTACCATATAAACATGTTTTCAAACTTAAAGTGTTTTAAAATGCATCTATGTTTTAGTTGTTCTATATATGTTTTTTTTGTTTTGTTTTTGTTTTTCAAAAGGTTATGATGCATTCACGTCAGGTTCACCAAAATGCATCACTCCAAATTTTTTGCATCCCTACCTTCAGGCTATTGGATCCGTGCCCGAAAGGAGGATGGGAAAAGGATGTCACGGTACCTCGGACTGAGAGGAATTTGCAAAGGTCCAGCCTCTCAAGGGAGGTGTATTTTGATGATTTTTCTACGGATGGTGGGTTCACCAGGAAACATTTAACGACAGCTTCCACGCCTAGGTTTTGGAATGTGTTTAAATGTGTTCATTTTTAACCTTAAGCATTCATATCCTAGGTTTGGCCGAATGAATCTAGATTAATCTACATGAAAATGCAAATTCCATGAATATAGAAAACAAATTTTAAAGACAAAAATAGAGAGAGTACAGAATGCAAATGAGGAATACCTGATCTGGATGTTTGAAGAAGATTCTGATGTTGAAGCAGTTTGGATCGTCTGAGATTCGATAGAATCGTCTGCAATCAGACAAGATCATCTAAGATCTGACGAATTCGTTAGACGAATTCGTCAGAGACTTGCAAAATCAAAAACAGATGCAAAATACAAAAAGTACTACAGTGCTAACAGAGGGAAATGATATAAAATGGCAGCAATGTTATCAAACTGAGACTTAAACATAGAAATAGAAATTAATCATGCTAATTAGATGATAATTAGGATTTAATTATGCACTTAATCTAAATGGGTGAACTCCAAATGCAAAATAACATAAAACACTGAATAGACTATCTAATTTGTAGAATAAAATGACAGAGAAAAGGTTGAGAAATGCAAACTTCAGGCACTGATTGCCTTAATACGGACTGCAGTCGAGATCGTCTCACATCAGTATGAAATCGCCTCGAATTTGACAAGTTAGCCTCCGATCTGAACAGGTTCATCGATGACAATAGGTGCTGGCTCCGGCTGAAGAATAGTGATGTACCTGCAACAAAATTGATATGGAACTAGTGCAAATGAAGAATAGGGATGTTTTAACGTGAATGGAGTTAACTTGCAGGGAATTTTGGCCAGAGGGGTGCTAAAGGAATAGTTTAGGATTAAATAGGCTTAGGGGAGTAGTTAGGAGGTTGGAGATCATCCCAATTTGGGAGATCTCCAATGGGGGAGGGTCCCAACGGTGCAAACACGCTTCTGCCCAGATTGGAGACCCGTTGGAACAGAATCCAACTTTGCAAAATTAGTTTTGCGACAAGATCGTCTGGACGTCCTAGTCTAGATGAAATCATCAAATCTGGGGCGATATCATCTGATCGGCGACAATATCGTCAAACGGTCAAAACAACCTCTAAAAATGGCACGAAAAATGGGGAAACGGATTTCCCCGCGGTTAACGGGTGGTTAAATTTGAATTTTAAATTATTTACTGAGGTGAATGTAATTATTGTAATATTACTGTGCCAATTTTAGGGTGCTACAGAAATACAAGACAAAGGCATGCCTATGCAACATTTTTCCATGCCATGGTCAGAGAAGTCAAATAATCCTAGAACCAAAAAATGATCACAATTTGAAGATGTGAAAATAGGAAAAAATAATACATGATCATGTCCATAAAAATCCATAAAAAATATAAAAAGTAAGTTTTTACCATGACCATGTGATAGGACAATCCATAAAAGAAGATGACAGAGATAAAGCTATTCATTTTCAATGTGTTAGTGGGAAATGAAGTGCCAAGATATGGAATCTTCAAACAATATTTATCTAATAAACTCTATTGCAAATCTATAATGGAGAATTAATACAAGAATAAGGAATGGACCAAACCAAAGCTTAGCCTACTAACTTTCCACTATATAGCCAGTAGCAGATCTGTGTAGAGACAACTCATAGAAGGAATTTGTAGAATAATGAAGTAGATTCATAGTCAATATTCAAATTAAATATAGAGGCCACCATGTGGAATTTTTCTAGCTTGGTCCACTAACATATTTGTAATAGCTTCTAATCTCAAATTTTGAATTGTAAAAATCCAACTTGTGGCTCTTTCTCATCTTAGGAGCACTTTGACCATGTTGGCCATGGATTTGAGGAAGCTCGTGACTATAATTATTTTTTATTTATGCTTTCTTTGATAATTTTGACCATGGTTTTGAGCAAGCTTGAAGTCATAATTTATTTTTTATTTATGATTTCTTTGACCATGTTGACCATGGTTTTGAGAAAGCTCGTGGTTGTCATTCATTTTTTATGTATACTTTATTTGACCATGTTGACCATGTATTTGAGAAAACTCACAACCAAGCAACATTTATTATTGTTTATTTTAGGGAACCCATCAATATAGATTTTGGTTATTGAAAATTAATTTTGTGGCCAGTTAAAATGTTAAATCTCCAAGCTCAACTTTCAATTTTTGGATTTTATTTTAATTTTCAGGCTTCATTTTCTTCACCAAATTTAAGTTGACCAATTTGACCATGTCATATATCTGACTACCAGTCATGGTTGATTTTCAATATATACCTTTTTTGACCATGTTGACCATGGGTTTGACCAACCTTTAGGTTGTGGTTCATTTCTTATTTAGGATTTATTTGATACTGCTAACTATAGATTTGAGAAAGCTCTAGGTCATGGTTCATTTTTATTTAAGCTTTGTTTGAACATGCTAACCATAAATTTGAGCAAGCTCTAGGCCATGGTTATTTTTTTCTTATGCCTTCTTTGACCATGTTGACCATAGATTTGAGCAAGCTTCGATTTGTGGTCTTTATATTTATGCTTTATTTGACCATGATGAGCATGGATTTGAGCAATATTTGAGCCATGACCATGATATTCGACCCCTTGAGCTATTTTGACCTAGCTTAGGAATATTATGAATTTAAATGATCTTTTGTTGTCGTAATCCATTTAAAATAGATAGTTTAGCTAGTGATAAGGAAGGTATTTCAAAAAATAAACATGGGTATATTTATAATTTTCTAAAATATTTTACAAATCTTATTTAATGGATAATAAACCTTATCTTATTTAATCCATGAAATCGATGCATGATCAAGAGCTCAGAATAGTTTCGTAGTGTGAAAATAGAATAAAATTTCAAAGTGCCTATAATTTTATTAAACTTTCCAACTTTCCAATTCAACCAAATGGATATCTAGAAACATTGAAAGAACTAACAAATTAATTGTGGATCAAAATATATATCCCTTTGAAATTCATAGACTACTATGAGATATTGATACTATTGAATGGTATTTTTGCTAAACCTCTTGGAATATTAGTATTGTGTATGAATATTTTATACCATTGAAAATATTATCTTGACATTTTTCTATAAAGCTTTGAATCACATCAATTAGAGATCTCTAGAAAAATTTATGGTCATTTTAAGCTTATAGCTAATTATAGGAATCAAAGTGATGAAATTCTAAAAATCCTAAAAAGCAACTTAAAAATAGAATTTTCAAACTATAAAAAGCAATTGAAATTCAATGTGAGAAAGCTAAAAAATATAGATATAAACACCTTTATATAAAAATTAAAATTTCAAGTGGTCCCCAGTTGGGTGGGTTGTGCAATCGTAACAATAATTACCTTCATGGTACATTTGTAAATATGTAATAGATTACGATTGAATTTGTAGTTTAGTGTGTGATTTATACTTTTCCTTTTATTTATGTGTCAATGTGTAGGAAATGCACAAGTGTCATGAAAAAGTGCAATGTGTATAAAATGCATAAGTGTATTATATGTAAGAGTGATAATATGTAATATAAGGAAGTGTACAAGTGTCTTAGATTAGGAATTCATGTAGAAGTATAAGAGTCATGTGTGCAAGTGTCTTAGAGTTAAGTGTCCATATAGTATTCAAGTGACAAGCTGATAAGCCAAGAGTCATGAGACTTGACATATAGAGAATAATAGTCAAGTACTTAAAGTATCACATTACTATGGATATATTATGGAGATAATACTCCATAAGAAGGAAATCCAAGTATCTGATATTCATATGTCATTATATGATTGTACGAGGAAGAGAAGAAATAAAGCTTGTATACATTTTGAGCAATCAATATTGTAAGTTTTCTTCATGTATAGTTCATGAATTATTTAAGCTATTTACATTTATATTTTATCATATAAATGAATGTTATTTTCTTTATTGTATAATCCTTGATATACATATTAATTTGCTCATATTATTCTACTAATATTATTATTACTTTTATATTTAATATTATGGATATTTTATATTTGGTACCTATGTGATAAATTGTTAGATTTTGTGGTAGTATGGCTTAAAAATCCAACAATATGATTGATGCACCTTTGGTCCCATTGAGGCCCAAACACTTTTCAACTTTGTTTGTGATTCCTTGATTTCGTACATGCTAACAACTAAAATTTTTAGGATTGCTTGGAGTGATTTAGTGGTCTTGAAAATTTTATTCTAGCTATATCTTTTGATTTTTATTGAATCTTGTGCCCTCTTATTTTATTTACCTATTTCTTACCTTTACCTTTATAGCTCTTCCAATCATCTTGGAGCTTCCAACACTCAAGTTTATCAATGAGATAACACCTACACATTTTCCAACCAATAGAAAGAAGGGTGGAATAATTGGTACAACTTGAAGAAAAACATCAAAAATCATACAAAAACTTGTGCCATCATAAAATATTTATAAACTATTGGTTTGATAAGAGGGTAGTGTCGAATATGTTCAATGAAGAAAATCTAGTTTTAAAGTGGGATGTTGACCAAGAAAATATAGGATCACATGATAAATTTTAATCAATGTGGTCTAAGACCATTTCTTATCAAGCAATGTACAGATACAAATGCATTCCAATTGCATGACTTTGCCAGCTAATTACTCCCAATTCTGGTGAATGGTCAATATTTGAAGCACTATACCTAGATGATATGGTGTCAAACATGTATATTTGTATAATAAAAAAAAATAGTAAGTTTATGAAAACAATGAAAAACCCCATAATCCATATAGTAAAAACAAGCTAAGATACAAAATGGGTCATAACCACACAACATGTCACCAAGCCAAAGTCAACCTAGTCAAATTTAGTAGTATAGCAAGCTCAAATTGTAGTAGCAAACTATCTCTAGGTCATGGAAAATGCAACCAAACAATTTGGCATCTCTCACAAACCACTATTGTGAGTTGTTTTCCCATCATAATAAGAATTGTCAACAAGGTATGAATCTAAAATTTTGGATCATGGTCACACAATAAAAAGTAAAATAGTGAATAGAATCCATGGCTACACAACAAGAGAGTAAATAAATTAAAATTTAAAAGAGGGGCAAGGTATACATCACAAAATTCATTAATAAGGTAATAATTTTTATTTTAGGAGCATGGCACATGAACCAAAACAAAAATGTCATACTGATTGAACTACTAAAAGGTAGCTTACCTACCATATTAATGATAAAAATTGTGTTAAGGAATTGGAGTTAGCTATTTAATCAAAAGTTTAGTCAATAATTATATTTCTAAAGCCTTCGACATCTAGAGAGCCCAAAAAAAAATAAAACACACTCAAATTTTTTGAATATCCTTAAAACATATTTGCAACTCAACACAGAAGGCTATGGATGTAAATAGAGGTATAAGAAGTTGTAAAGTTAAAAGGAAATCTATTCAGTATGATGGTTGCTTCTTCCTTAGCTACTATAACATCCATAGAAGCTAAGGATAAAGATGCAAACTTCTAGGACAACAATAAAAGAATTGCAGATACAATTATGACATGAAAATACATTGATAAGATGAGAGAGAACATCAAAAATAGAATTTTACAAGGTATCTCCCCATCAAGCACAAATGCTTTTTTTATTCATTCCTTACTATCTTTTTATATTTACATACTGTTAGAGTTAAAGTGCACTATGCCTCTGTTTTGACACTTGTCAGTTTATACTGACACTTGTCAGTTTATCATATAGGCCTTATGCCTATATATGTAACACATTTTTATCAATAATATATCCCTTCAATTTAAGTCCTAACATTTGGTATCAGAGCATACTCCCTAGGCTTGGAAAAAAAATAGGAAAAAAAAACAAAATGTGGGGGAGGGAGGATTTCATGAGAGGAGGTTGACTAAAGGGATATATTATTGATAAAAATGTGTTACATATATAGGCAGAAGGCCTATATGATAAACTGACAAGTGTCAGTATAAACTGACAAGTGTCAAAACAGAGGCATAGTGCACTTTAACTCTAACATTCCCCCTTAAAGTGCACTATCCTAACTAAAGAAGAAACAAAACAAGTCAACATTAGGTAACATTCCCCCTTAATGTTGACTTCTCTAACAAAAATCTACATCCTCCTTTATTGCTGATTTGGTCTAGGCTCGTGCTCTTTGCACTTGGCTCTCCAACTATGAATAATGCTAGATTCACTGTGTATACATCTCGGTCTGTTGCCTCAGGGTCAGCCACTTCCACGGGTCTGTTGCCACCGGGTCAACCGTCTAAGTGCCTCAGGGTCATCATGGGTGCCTCAAGGTCAGCCACTTCTGGGTCTGTTGCCTCTGCAAGTCATCCTCAGAGGATGTTGCCTCTCGTAGGTCACTGACTAGATTCACCATGAGTATGAAATCCCTCCTCATGGTGAACTCAATCTAGAAGGTGTCGGTCTCTACCGAAAATGCACCTAATACAAAGGAAAAACGAGCCATATAAGAGTGTCGGTCTCTGCCGAAAATGCACTCAATACAATAAAATGAGCCATAGATCAAAATAGGAGAGAAGAAGAAAAGAAGTGAATCTTCTGAAGTGTCTTCGTCTGTAGTCTTCATAAGTAGATCCGAAAAAGACCTCGGATAGAGTCTAGGGTGTCTATGTCTGTAGTCCCTAGTATAAGTATCCTTATGGTGACCATGTCATCCCACCGAAATGCATGGGTAACCAGCCGCTGCATTCGCCAAGTGTATAGAAAAGGTCACTAGGTACAAGGATCACATATAAAATTACCTTGGGAGTGTCGGGTACAACCGAGAGTGCACTCCAAGGTATAAAACTTTGAGGCTAAAAAACTCAAATGAAACAACCTCAAAATTACAATATGACACCACCATTGTGTCCGTCGCGGAAAACCGTTTCCAACGACTATAAATACCCCTATACTTGTGTTTGAATGGGGCCTTCAACTTGCTGAAAAATCAATAGCATGCCTCTCTAGGCAACAAAATAAACCTCAGGAATAAAAAATTCCCGACATCGCACTCTGGCGGCATAAAAACGGGCTCAGTTTCCCTCGCAGGAGAATTACATCCACTTTCCATGTGGAATAAAAAAAACAGGCCCTATGGGCCATCATCTCTGAAAAATACAATAAATTGACCAAAAGGGCCTTTGACTTTCATGTGGAAAATATATTTAAAAAATAACCAACGATGTCAGCCACATTATCACGGGCCAACGTGTCTTTGTAAGAATTAAAGTGGTTCCCTCCACTTTATAAAAGATACCCCATTGCCTTTTTAAAACAAATGCCCCCTCATTAAAATAACTGCCCCCCACCTTAAATAAAATCTTAATTTAATCTTCATTTTTTAGCTGCACAAAAAATTAAAAATTTCTACATTGCACAACTACCAAGCCTGCATTTCAAAAGACGCCAGCTGCGCCCATCACGCAGGTGTCAAGAAGCTTCACCATTGCCTTCCACGTGGCATGCATGTTCAGTGGAAGAAAGTTCTCATGCATGTCCAGGGGAAGATAGTTCTCGGGGTCAGCGGCGGAGAAGCAACGGGCGAAGGTGCTGGAGATCTCGCCGCGGGCGGCGCGGCGCTGCACGGGGAGCAAACGAGCTGGGAAGCGACGTAGAAAATCTTAGAACCGGGATACATTTTGCAAGTCCACCGTGGGGTAAGCGGAGCTTATCTTGCTCCAGCAAGGCATGGCCTTGTTCTCGCTGCGAATGGCGCAGGTGTGGCGATCTCGGAGGGCCTTGTCATCGTCGGCCTCCACGTCTCCCCGTAACTTCAACAACGACTATTTCACATGCCGAACCCGGCGGTCCCGTGGCAGCACTGGAGGACCATGGGCAGAGCACTTGAGTTGTCTTCCAGAGAGCCCTTTTGCACCATATGCAGCCAACGACATATCGACAGTCACATAGCAAAAGCTGTTGAATACAGCACTACCACCATTAAAGAATTGCTCTTATAGAGAATGATTATTATCACTGGGTAAGATCACTGGAACAAGTGCATCAGGTACACCAAGAATTGGAACCACACGCCTCAATGTGAAGCATCTCCCAACTTCTAGTCTCTCCCCAGAACTAGAACATAGGTCTGTACACTGAACTTGCACATACCCTGCAGCACCGTCAGTTGCTGTGCTTGGCATGCCCCAGACTGCTTCCATCCCGTCCGGCAGTGTGCCCCTGAACACTGTCCCGAAAGCTTCCTTGCCAATCATGTTAGATGCCGAAAAAATTTCCTGTCAATTCTCTGAGGTCGAAATATCGGAAAAAAATTAGATGTTGCAGACACAACATTGGCCGCATGGGCATTGAATCATCCGTCTCATAGACTATCACTTCTTATTAGCTATCTTTACTATTCACAGCACAGACACCAGCTCCAGATTGTTTTCGCTGCTTGCCCTGTACAAGGCGAAAAATTAAGTCCGTGAAAAATGTACTCATATCCAGGCATAACAGAAATATTGTCCATAGGGACATCAAAGGGGCAAATATACTTCTTGATCTTAACGGCCAAGTAAAGCTTGCAGACTTTGGCAAGGCCAAACATATTACAGAACATTCATTTCCTTTGTAATTTAATAATGGAAGAGACTGTTCAATTCTGGGCTACGGCTAGAAATTCATATCGAACATGGCCTCCAAAATGTGTCACTCTTCGGCCATGGGACTGGGAGTTTCGTCCTTCAAATCTAATCCGCGTCAATTAACAAAAACGAAGCCCAGGCCAGTCGTGGAATCATGGAGAAATCCGTTATGGCGGGCATCCCAGCAAAGTTCTCGAGCAATCTCCTCTTCCCAATCGGTCACCCAAATCCACGACGAGAATCCGCCTTCTTCCGTCCAGTTGCAGTCTGGTAACGCTAATGTCAATGCTAGCGTGGATTTGGAGGCAACAACGGCTCCCAAAGATTTGATGACTTTACCCAGGCCTCTATCCGTAACAGATCTAGCTATATCCCTTATGCATGGATCTCAGGTCCGCGTGGCCTATCAGGGCGTTCCTGGAGCATACAGTGAGGCGGCTGTAATGAAAGCATATCCACATTGTGAGGCGGTACCTTGCGAACAGTTCGAAGCTGCATTTCAGGCAGTTGAACTTTGGCTTGTAGACAAGGCAGTTTTGCCCATTGAAAATTCTCTTGGTGGTAGCATTCACCGGAATTATGATCAGATTACAATGCTCCGCAAAAGCGGCTAGATGACCGCAAATTTTTGCCCAGCCCGCTCGGTCGAAGCGATTCTGTGCCCTACGATCGCGCCACACGGTCTCCCTCGAAAAACTTCGCCAAAGACTCAAATTCCACCAAATCGAGCCGTGAAAAAAAAAAAACAGCAGCCTCTCTCCATAAGTCTGTCGACCAGGTTACTCCCGACGAAACCAGCACCAGGGTCTGTCAATCCGAGATGCTGCGGAGGCTAAAAGAACAGAAATTAAATCATATAAATGCTTATAGAAATCAGATTCCAGGAAAAATGGCCAGGGCAACCTCCCGGAATGTAAGCCAGATCTCTTTCTTTGCGATCAATGGTGGAAACGTAATGCTAGCTGGAAAATACGTGACTTTTCGGACTGATGTCGCCCCACCAAAGTAAAACAATCATTTTGCAAACACATTTCAATTTGGGACAAAACCAGATCTGCTAAAAAAAAACTTAACTCTCAAGCTTCTGGTTTTTGATCCATCAAAGATAGAGAGCATACTCCCTCGCATCAAGAAACAAATGGAAAAAAAAATGAGGGGAGGGAGGATTTCCATGAGGGAAATCCCCCCTCAAGGGTTTCACAGGGCAAGGAAAGCCTGCTCTGATACCAAATGTTAGGACTTAAACTGAAGGGATATATTATTGATAAAAATGTGTTACATATATAGGCAGAAGGCCTATATGATAAACTGACAAGTGTCAGTATAAACTGACAAGTGTCAAAACAGAGGCATAGTGCACTTTAACTCTAACACATACTAGTCCACCCCTATTCCAAGTTAGCACATGCTATCACAAAATACTATGATCCCAATAAGAAGGTCATTCAAACATCATAGGGAAAAATCCTTTTCAAGCTCTATCTTGGTGTTTTCTCTAGCAATTTTGCTATGGGTATGGTACCTAGTGTTAAACCTAAATATTTACATCTCAATAAGTAGGTAAGATACTATACACTAACATTTTGATCAGGTAACAAGAAATATTTCAAGGCTTGGCTAGGGTCATAGCTAAAAACTATAAAATAGGGAAAAACTTGCCCAAAACCCTATCCAAACAAAAGAGTTTAGCAACCCCAAATTATTTTCCATGTTGTTTATAATAGCAAGGTTAAGTTTATATAAACTTGTTTTCCAATCCAAAATATTATGATCCCTCCCTCATGGGTAAAAATACCATACCACTATTTTTTAACTGGCCTTCCTTCCTATGCCAACAAATCCATGAGTAGTTGTGTAAATTAATAAAGGGTCCTAAATTTCCTTCAGATACTACTCTCATCTAGCGTAGGTATTTTACTACATCTTGGCACAAGATATGGCATAGATAGTTGTGACCACAAAGGATGAGAAGGGGTCTATTTTATTGGTTTACACATGGACCAATATGTTTACCAAATATGATTCCCATTATAATTTGAAAAAGAAATTTTTGCGGCCTACTTTGAAAATTTTACATGAAAAATGAATAGACTATGCCTAAAAACAAATAGTATACTACAAAACGATGATGCAGAGGGAGGGTATTGGTTCTTTTTGATAGAGAGCATAATCATCTTATTATATGGCTATACATATAAGCCATTTTTGCTCCCTCATTTTGTATTAGATTGAATGTTTATAATGGAATATTGCAAATAGAATAAATACATCAACTATACATATGGTATCAGAGTAAACAAGAGGGGGATTTACAATTATCCCATCAATTTTGAATATATAAAAATAACAAGAAATGACCCACATGAGACTTTCACTTATGCCATGAAGGAATTGGTACTTATATAACTTCCTTAGAAATGAAGGTATGATCCCATCAATAGATTTCTTGAGAGGTTGAGTGTGATCAGTTTTGCCAGTTTTCTAAAATTTGAGAAGATAGTAACGACCCACATATATTAGTGCAAAAATAACTAGGAAGATGATGATTTAGAGTGGAATATTGGGAATATGCAGGAATTACCACCATGGAGGAATTCCTATGAGTAGCTTATGGACTATGATACTAAAAACCAACCCCAAAACATCCTAGGAGAAGCTAAAATAGCTAACATGCAAAAGAAGCACCAATGGATTGGGGATAAGATATTGGAGTGGTGGACTATGAGGTTTGAAATAGATACCATGAATTTAATGTTTGGCATCAATCTGGATAATAATTTCTCTAAAAAATATGATGAATTCTATGAATCATGGGAAGCAAATTATGAAAAGCAAATAGCCCCATGCTTTCATAATATGACTAAGGAAGGGGAAGTACTAAAGGGAAGAATAAAAAACATACATACAGGAAAAGAAAAGGAAATTAAAAAATTCCCCTCTCAATATTAGAAGTAGGCTACTACAAAAGCAACTTCTTCTTCTTCTACCACTAATAGATTGTCTGTTTACACCCCTATGCAACAATAATTAGGAACAAACACAAAAGGGGATGAAATAATGTAGAAGATGGGTTATACTAGTGAAGGTTTGGGATAATATGCAAAAGGGCATACTATGGTCATACAAGTGCAAATGAGACCTACACTTGGACCTAGGAGTATAAACCTTAAACAAGGAAGATTATTGACTAGCCATGTCCCTAATTAAGTTTTAATCTTAGTGACTTAAAAGCAAGACTTTGCACGATTGCAAGCAATAATTTCATTGCAACAACAACATGCTATTATTGCATTTGCCAGTCCTACTTCTCCAAAATTATTTAAGAGAAAAGAAAAATAGGTTAGAAAGAAAATTAAGTTGTATCATCAAAAAAAAGTCACTAAAAAAATGTGTCCCATAGATACTATTCAACCGATGTAGTAGATATAGTAACCAGATATCACTAACCTAGCACACCAAATTTATTTCAAAGTTTGGCTTAAAGTAATTTTAGACATGTGGCTCGTATGATTCCTAATAAGGAGTGGTGTACTGCTAACCTTATGTTCAACAAAATCCTGAGAAAAAATAGGCTAATAAAAGAGGGTGGAATTTAATGCAAGAGCTTGAATTAAAGGCAAAAGCAATGATGAAATATGTGGATAAAATTACAATGTGTGGATCTTGAATATTTTAGGATGAAAAGTACGAGGTACTCAAAAAGGAAGAAATTTGAGCAACACTAAATGCAACCGTTGAAGATGAATATGAAATCAAAGAGTGGATAAATATATACAATAGGAGTATGTCATTCAACTAGTCAAAAACCTAACATAGGTTAAAATTTTCATGGAGGAATTGGCTTGGAAAGTGCCACATATTCTTTTGAGAAAATTTTAAAGTTGTAGTATACCTACCATTTGATAACAGATATATTATATCCCACTCCTAAATTTTGGAAAAAGAATTGCAAGGCCTACAATGACATTGTCCAACTTGTATAGGGAAAAAAATAAAGAAGGAAATAGGAAGATTAGAAAGGACAGGGTGAAGAATGTGAAAGCCAACCAAAGGAAGAGGTGAAGGAAAAAGAATATCTTGATAATCAAGAAGTTAGAATATCCTAAAGCTTAATATCTTGAAGCCTCACCAACTTAATTTTATTTTTTACCTACTTTCCCATTTTAGTTTTGCCCTTATTTCATTCTATATCCCATTTATCATTTATTCTTCTATTCATCCACACTATTTTTACTCTCCCATACATTTTTTCATTCTATTTTTGTATCTCAACATATGCCCATTGGATAAGGTCCTAGGTTTGATAACCTTGTAATAAAAGTACCCAAGAGGTGCCAATTATGTAGGCCAATATGGCTACATCAGGGGAAATAAGGTAACTTTAAAAAAAATCTGAAGTATGGGGAAGAATCATGGAACCATGATAAACTTTCATGAAATAATGGTTAGCATGATGAAATTGGGTGTAGTTGGAAAAAGAGCCACATTAGTGTGACATGTATCCATGTCATGGTCAAAAAACTTTGGAAGCACTAAAGACAAAAAGGAACCACAACCATGTGACATGTATCCATGTTGCAGTCAAAGAAGTTGGGAAGTGTTGAAGGTAAAAGAGAGCCACAATTGTACAACATATTTCTAAGTCATGGCCAAATAATATTGGAAGCACTAAAGGTAAAAGAAAACTACGGTGATGCGACATGTCTCCATGTTATGGATGAAGAAGCTTGGAAGTTCTAAAGGCAAAAAGAACCACGATCACATGATATGTCTCCATACCAAGATAAAAGAAGCAAGGAAGTACTAAAAAAAAAAATATTCATGACCATGCGATATGTCTCCATGTCATGGTCAAATAAGCTAGGAAGTTCCAAAGGCAAGAAAGAACCACAACCATGTGACATGTCTCCATGACATGGTCAAAAATGTAGGGAAGAACTATAGGCAAAAAAAAGCCACAATCACATGATATGTCTCCATATCCCAATTAGAAAATATTGGATGAACTAAAGACAAAAATAAACCATGACCGCATGACATGTCTCTATGCCATAATTGGATAATCTAGGAAGCATTTAAGGAAAAAATGAATGATAGCCAAGTGACATGCCTCCATGCCATAGTTAGAAAACCTAGAAAGCATTGAAGGTAAAATGGAGCAATGGTCACATGACATGTATCCATGATGCATTCAAAGACAATAAAATAGGTCTTGTTACAAATCCTTATCACAATTGTGTGATAAGCATTTCCAAGCACGAAGTCAAGAGTAATGTCATGAAATAATGGTCAAACTAGTCAACAATAATGAAATACAAGACAAAGACATGACCATGCAACATGTTTGCATGCCATAGTTAGAGAAGTCAAATAATCCTAGAACCAAAAAATGATCACAATTTCAAGATGTGAAAATAAGAAAAAAGAATACATGATCATGTCCATCAAAAATAATATCCATAGATAAGATAAAAAGGAAATTTTTACCATGACTGTGTGACAGGAAAATACATAAAAGAAAACACAACTAAAGTTATTCATTTTCAACCTGTTAGTTGGAAGCGAAGTGCCAAGATATAGAATATTCAATCAAGATTTAGATAATAATTTTTTTTACAAACATAGATCAAATAATTACTATGACAAAAATGAATGGCCCAAACCAAATCTCAGCCCACTAACTTCCCACTATATAGTCAGTAGCATATATGTGTAGAGACAAGTCATAGAAGGAAGTTACAAAATAATGAAGTAGATTTAGAGTTAATATTCAGATTAAAGATAGAGGCCACCATGTATAATTTTTCCATCTTGGTCCACTAACATATTTGTAATAGCTTTTGATATCAAATCTTGCATTGTAAATATCCAACTATAAAAATCTATGCATAGAGGCCATAGCCTTTAGAAAAAAATATTGGCTCTGAGGCTTTTACAATTTACATGTAAATGGTTTTTTGGCTTCTGAAGAAATACAAGTGAATCAATGTTTGACCTCTGGTTGATCTTTTATGTAGAACATGCATGTATGAATGCTTTATTATTTTTGTATAACTTGTTGAATGATTTTCTTGCTACTCTAATAACTCAATATTCATGTATTCATTCTTTGGTTATGGAATTTGCATTCAAAATAAACATAGTAAATGGTAATGTATTTTGATTAAAAATAAAATTTTTGGTTTGTTAGCTAAAATAGTTGATTTCTTAGATATTGAAGCTTTTTAACTACATGTGCTTTGATGTGGTTTAATTTTTACCCTTTATAAGTTCTATATTTATCTCTATTTTTTTCTTTCAACACCCATTTCACTACCTTTTTATTTGAAAATTTGGTCAACTAGAACTCCATAGAAACCAAATTGATCTAGATATTGACCTCAAAGCCTCATTTCTTAAGAGTCATTCAATGTTGGTTAAGGTATTTGGGTGCACAATCTTTCCATAGGAAAATTTTTAGACCAAACGTAATAAAATTAATACTAGGGTTTTGGTGATATTATTCTAATTGATTTAAATGTCCAAAATATCAAGTCAAAGGCTAATGATTAAGATTTAATTACTTTAATTAATTAATTATCCTTTCCTAAGGTTTTCTCCTAGGAAATAAGTGATGCGAAATGCTCAAAAGAATTCAATTGAAAGGCTCTAATAATTTTTGAAATTGATAGTGAGAATTATCCCTAGCGATGAGAAAATAAACTATGACCTCATGATCTAGTTGGTTAAATCCTTATTAGCTTATCTTAAAACTATGATCCAGACCATGAGATTATCTATTTTATTCATTTTACCTCAAATATATTAGATCCAAATTCTGAATTTTGGGAAAAGGACTGCAAGGCTTACAATGACATTTTTCAACTTGTATAGGTATAAAAAGATAAAGAAGAAAGGGAAGAGGAAGAGAAAAAATGATAGGGTGAAGAAAGTGAAAACTAATCAGAGGAAGAGGTGAAGGAAGAATAATTTCTTGATAATAAATAAGTCAAAATATCTTGAAGCCTAATATCTTGAAGCCTCACTAATTTCACTTTATTTTTGCCCTATTTCCCCATTTTAGTTTTTTCCTTATTTCATTCTAGATCCCATTCATCATTTATTATCCTATTCATCCACATTTGTTTTACTATCCCATACATTTTTCTATTCCATTAATCATTCTATTTTTTTTGTCTTGACTTCATATACCTAATTAATAAGGCCCTAGGTTTGGTAACCTTGTGAGTAAAGTACCATAGGAGGTGCTAATAATGTAGGCCATTATGGCTACATCAGGAGAAATAAGGTAAATTTAAAAAAAAAAATTCTATCCAGAAGAATAATGGAACCATGATAAGTTGTCATGAAACAATGGTCAACATGGTCAAAGTAGGAGCAAATGGGCAAAGAACCATGGTAGTCTGATATGTCTCCATGTCATGGATAGAAAAATTGGGAAGCACTAAAAGAAAAAATAAACCATGACTATGTGACATGTATCCATGTTGCGATCAAAGAATTTGAGAAGCACTAAAGTTAAAAGGTAACCATGATTGTGTGGCATATCTTCATGTTGTGGTTAGATAATCTTGGAAGCATTAAAGGAAAAATGTAGCTATGGTCATATGACATATCTCCATATCATGTTCAAAGAATCTTGGAAGTGCTAAAGGTAAAGAAAACCATGATCACATGACATGTCTCCATGATATGGTCAAAAACATTGGGAAGAACTAAAGGAAAAAAAGAGCCACAATCACATGATATGTCTCCATGTCGTGGTCAAAAAATATTGGAAGCACTAAAGATAAAAATAAACCACAGTCACAATACATGTCTCTATGTCATTATTGGATAAGTTGGGAATCATTGAAGGAAAAAATAAATCACAGCCATGTGACATGCCTTCATGCCATAGTTAGACAACATGTGAAGCATTGAAGGAAAAAGTAAGCCATAGCCACATCACATTTCTCCATGCTAAATTCAAAGATAGTATAATACGACATTTTAAAAATCATCATAACAGTTTTGTGATAAGCATTTCCAAGCAAGAATTCAAGAGTGATTTTATGAAACCTTGGTCAAACTAGTCAACAATAATGAAATACAAGATAAAGGCATGACCATGCAACATGTTTCCATGCCATGGTTAGAGAATTCAAATAAGACTAGAACCAAAAAATGATCACAATTTTAAGATGCAAAAAGAACAAAAAATAATACATGATCATGTTCATCAAAAATCAAATCCACATATAAGATAAGAAGGAATTGTTTACCATGATTGTGTGACAAGAAAATGAATAAAAGAGCATAGAGATAAAGCTATTCATTTTCAACCTATTAGTGGGAAGTGAAGTGCCAAGATATAGAATATTCAAGCAAGATATATCTAATAAAGTCTATTTCAAATCTATAGTGGATAATTGCTACAAGAACAATGGATAGCCCAAACCAAAGCTTAGACCACTAACTTTCGACTATATAGCTAGTAGAAGATCTATGCAGAGACAAGTTATGAAAAAATGTTGTAGAATAATGAAGTAGATTCAAAGTTGATATTCAAATTAAATACAAAGGCCACCACATGGAATTTTTCTAGCTTGTCCCACTAACATATTGGTAATAACTTTCGATCTCAAATTTTGCATTGTAAAGACCCAACTGTAAAAATCTATAAATAGAGGCCATAGCCTCCAGAAAAAATATTGGCTCTTAGGCTTTTACAATTTACATGTAAAGGGTTTTTTGGCTTTGAAGAAATACAAGTAAATCAACGTTTGACCTATGGTTGATATTTTACATAGGAAATATATGTATGAATACTTGCTTATTTTTTTATAGCTTGTTAAATGATTATTTTGCTATTCTATTAACTGGATATTCATGTATTCATTATTTGGTTCTAGAATTTGCATTCAAAATAAATATAGTAAATGGTAATGTATTCTGAGTAAAGATAAACTAGTTGGTCTGTTAGCTAAGATAATTGTTTCTTAGATATTGAAGCTTTTTAACTATATGTGCTTTAATGTGGTTTAATTTGTACCCTTTATAAGTTCTAGCTTCAGCTGTATTTTTTTTCAACACCCTTTTCACTACCCTGTTATTTCAAGATCTAGTCAACTATAACTCCATAGGAACCAGTTTGCTCTAGATATTGAACTAAAAGCATCATGGCTTAAGGGTCATTTAATGTTGTTTAAGGTCTTGGGGCATACAATCTTTCCATAGATAAATTTTTGGACCAAAAATATTAAAATTAATACTAGGGTTTTTGTGATATTATTCTCATTAATTAAAATATCCAAAATATTAAGTCCAAGGCTAAGGATTAAGATTTAATTATTTTAATTAATTAATTATCCTTGCTTAAGGTTTTCTCCTAGGAAATGAGTGATGTGGACTGCTCAAAATAATTCAAATGAAAGGCTCTAATCATTTTATAAATGAATAGTGCGAATTATCCCTAGCGATGAGAAAATAAACTATGAATTTCTAATCTAGATAGTTAAATCCTTATCAGATTATCTCAAAATTATAATCATGGCCATGGGATTCTATATTTTCTTTGTCTTACCTCAAAACTGTGGTTTCCTTTTGAGTTTGGTGACTATTTTGATCATAGATTTGAGAAGCTTTCATCCACTTGCTTAGCTCATGACAATAGTTAGAATCCAAAATCTTCTTGTGTTGACTATTTTGACTACAACAGAGCAAACTCATGGACATGGTGACTTTCATATAAATTGCTGATTTGACCAATTTGACCATATATTTGAACCATATCTGAGTTGTGTCTCCTTCTCATATTAGGAACACTTTGACCATGTTGGCCATGGATTTGAGAAAGCTCATGGTTGTGATTCATTTTTTATTTATGCATTATTTGATCATGTTAACCATGGTTTTGAGTAAGCTTGTGGTTATTATTCATTTTGTATTTATGCTTTCTTTGACCATGCTAACCATGGTTTTGAGAAAGCTCGTGGTCGTGAATCATTTTTTATTTATGCTTTCTTTGACCATGTTGACCATGGATTTGTGAAAGCTCACAACCATGCTAATTTTTTTTTTTTTTATTATTATTTATTTTAGGGAACCCATAAAGATAGATTTTAGTTGTTGAAAATTAATTTTGTGGCCAAGTAAAATGTTAAATCTCTAAGCTTAACTTTTAATTACCAGATTTTATTTCAATTTGCTAGATTTTATTTTAATTGTTAGGATTCATTTTATTCACCAAATTTTAGTTGACCAATTTGACCATGGCATAGAGATGACTAGCAATCATGGTTAATTTTCAATCTATGCCTTATTTTACCATGTTGACCATAGATTTGAGCAACCTTCGGGTCATGGTTCATTTTTTATTTAATATTTTTTTACCATGCTTGCTATAGATTTTAGAAAGCTCTAGGTCATGGTTCATTTTTTTAATTAAGAATTATTTGACCATGCTAACCATGAATTTGAGCAAGCTCCAAGCCATAGTTCATTTTTTGCTTATGCCTTCTTTGATCATGTTGACTGCAAATTTGAGCAAGCTTTGGGTTGTGGTCCATTTTTTATTTATGCTTTATTTGACCATGTTGACCATGGTTTTGAGAAATCTTTGAGCTACAACCAATCCATGATATTTGATCCCTTCAACTATTTTGACCAATATTAGGAATATTATGAATTTAAATGAACTTTTGTTGCCATAATCCATTTAAAATGGATAGTTTAACTAGTGATAAGGAAGGTAATTGCAAGAAAAAAACATGGTATTATTATAATTTTTTGAAATATTTTTCAAAATATTATTTAATGGATAATTAACCTTATCTTATTGAATCCATGAAATTAATGCATGATCAAGAGCTTAGAATAGTTTCATAGTGTAAAAATAGGATAAAATTTTAAAGTGCTCATAATTTTATGAAACTTTCCAAGTTTCTAATTCAGCCAAATGGGTATATAGAAAATTTGAAATAATTAAAAAATTCATTCTAGATATATATATATATATATCTTTGAAATTCATAGACTACTATGAGAAATTGATACTATTGAATGGTAAATCTCTTGGAATATTGGTGTTGTGTATGCAAATTTGGTACCATTTCAAATATTATCTTGAGATATTTCTATCAAGATTTGAATCACATCAAATAGAGCTCTCTAGCAAAAGTTATGGCCATTTTAAGATTATAGCTAATTATAGGAACAAAAGTGGCAAAATTCTAAAAACCCTAAAAACAACTTAAAACTAGAATTTTTCAATCTCTAAAAAGAAATTGAAATTCAATGTGAGAAAGCTTAAAAGGATAGATGTAAACACCTTTGTATAAAACTCAAAATTTCAAGTGGGTCTCAAATTGGGGTGGGTTGTGCAATGGTAACAACAAGTACCTTCATGGCACATTTATAAATATGTAATAGATTAGGATTGAGTCTATAGTTTAGAGTGTGATTTATATTTTATCTTTTATTTAAGTGTCAATGTGGAGGAAATACACAAGTTTTATGAAAGAGTGCAATGTGTAGGAAATGCATAAGTTTCTTATATGTAAGAGTGAAAATATATAATGTGAGGATGTGCACAAGTATCTTATATTAGGAATGCATGTAGAAATATAAGAGTCATGTGTGCAAGTGTCTTAGAGTTATGTGTCCATATAGTATGCAAGAGGGAAGTTGATATGCCAAAAGTGATGAAACTTGACATATGAAGAGCAATAGTCAAGTACTTGAAGTGTCACATTGCTATGGATATAGAAATCCAAGGATATGCTATTCATATATTATTATTTGATTGTAATAGAAAGAGAAGAAATAAATCTTGTATACATTTTGAGCAATAATATTGTAAGTTTTATTCATGTGCAGCTCATGAATAATTAAAGTTATTTGCATTCATATATTTTTTTTTTATTGGTTGAAAGGGTGTTGAAAGGTCCCCATTCATATTTCATCATATAAACGAATTACCTTTTCTTTATTATATAAGCATTGATATACATATTAAATATGCTCATATTATTCTACTTATTATTATTACTTTGATCTTTAATATTGTGGCTATTTTATATTTGGGACGTATGTGATAACCTATTATATTTTGTGGGGCTTAAAAATATAATAGTATGAATGATGCACCTTTGTTCCCATTGTAGAGGGGAAAAATGCCCTACCATGTACAATTCCCAAAAAAATATCAGATCTACAAGGATAGAGCCTTATGTGGGATGAACCACAGGGGCATCTTGTGCTCTACACTCAGTGCTAGAGGGAAGGGTTCACCAAGAATGGTTTAAGGACTCACTCCAAGTCCTCAAGATATTCAACAATGTTTGATGTATTTATTTTTAATAAAAACATCTAAGTTTGGTCTTTCTAGATCTATGCTAAGAAATATAAAGGATAATATAGAATATAAAAATATAAAATAGAACACAAGCATACAAAAGCTAACCTAATATGATTCTTTGTTTTTAATGCTCACTAACCTAGGGTTTATTTCTGAAAACCTTTAAAGTAGAAAACACACAAAATAAATGCATAGAAATCCCTAGATGCAAATTGAATGCTTTTCACTTTAATATTCCTAAAAATCAATAATTAGATCAAATATTCAACCAATAAAATGATTAGAGAACTTATCTAGAATGATAGTTGATTTAGCTTTTTCTACCTCTTGTCCAATGATATAAAAAATACCTATTTTTGTAAAATAACTCATAAAACACTTGAAAATGGGATTAGCATTAGGGGTTCTACTTAGGCCACTATGTAACAGTCCTTGAAGACATAGAAATCAAGTCCCATAGGTCCTTTTAGATGATATTTTAAATAAAAAGTGGGAATTGACCTTTGGAAGATTAATCATAAAATGAAAATACAATAATAAAATACAGAAAATAAAATGCAATAGTATGATCTAAATGCCAAATGGAATGCATCGGTGAAAATAGAATCTTGAAAGTACCCTCAATGTGCTCTCAAGAAAAGTCATGCCTCACTTGGAGTGGGCATAATAATGCATCATAAAAGTCACACCCTACCTGTACAGGGCATGATTTTGCTTCTACGAATTGGTTTGCTCTAATTTGGGCAAGTAAAATCATGCCTTGCTAATATCAAGCATGATATTACTGCAGACTAATAAAAAGTAAAAAGTGAATGCAATAAGTAAAATAAATGCTAGAAATAAAGTAATCAAACCTTGATGGACATCGCAGAAGCAAGCAGAAAAAGTGAAGTATCTAAGCGAGCACTCTATCTCTTTGAACCATGCCACAAATCCACCAAGTCACATAGCAATTCAATCCATTCCACACATTAGAATATTAAATCTAAAATTTGTATTTAGAGGTTAGCTTGCAATAAAAGAAATCAATGGAAGAAGAGCAAGCTATCATAAAAATTTTGAGCTTAATCAATAATCAAAATTTCATATTAATATCGCATATCACTTTTTTGTATTTTTTAAGTAGGAACATCCTTCCTTTTATAGATGAAATTGGAGGAAAAATAAAAGAAAAATAAACCGAAATCTAATGCCAAAACATGTTGGGAGGGTTTAGACCTAGGTTTAAATGAGCAAAAAATAATAAAAATAAAAATTAAATTAAAATTGGTGAAGTCATACCCTGAGATGATGGAGCATGAGATCACTCCAGTGAAGTCACACCAGGTCATGATGGAGCATGATTTCACCAAAGGTACTAAAACAAGTAATGTTGAGGGAGGAGAGGCCTATCCTTGCCTTAGGCAAGGGTTAGGGGCCTCTTAGGTGTTCTAAGGAAGATTGCCTACTAATAGTGGGTTAATTTTTTGTATCTATATTTTTTCCCCTCTTTGATGCATTTAAGGCCAAGTAAATACATAAAAGAAAGATGTAGACTCCTATGGGAAAAAATACATACACCAGGAGACAACAAACACAAATAAGGGGTGGCTAGTTTTGGATAGAGGAGTGGTGCAAAAAGTATTATGAGGTATTAATTCAATTAATACCTCTATGGCTAGGGTCCCCTGTTGATTTTAGAAAGGAAAGGAACATCCTTAAGAAAATCGAAAAAGGTAAAGAAAAATAAAGCAAAAGGTAAACACACAGAAAACAAAACAAAGTGAAACAAAGAAAAAATTACTGGGTACAACATGAATCTAATGCAACTAGCATGAAATACATGGAAGAAAAGGAGAGGAAGAAGGAGAAAAAATAAAGAGGAATGAGAGAGGAAACAAAAAACTGTGAAGTGGAAAAAGAAGAAGAAGATAATGATAAAACTCCAAAGGTCAACCATATAAAATCGATAAGGCAGCTAAATTAAAACCCTAACTAGAGAGTGTTTTGCTCAAAATATGGTCCATGTATTGAGTTAATAACCCTCTATGGGTGAATTACTCACTAAATATGGACCAATAAGTGATGTGTATAATGTAACCTGCTATGGATGGTTGCTCACTAGTAACTATTGTGGGTGATTACTCGCTAGGATGTATGCCAAGGCCTACTATCAATAGCCAAGGAGCTGATATTGTAATGGGGTGTTGATCCCACTGAGTTAAATAGATAAATAACCCAATAGGGTCGTTATAGTGTATGATGATTATTCGGCAAAACATTGGTTAGTTTTATATAGTTTAATTAATTACCTCCATTTTATTGTCAGCCTAGGGTAGCTCGTAGACTTGTGAGTATCACAACATAATATATGTTTATAGTGCAAGGAATGAGCCCTCTATGCCTATTTTTTTGGGGGTGTTTTATATTCATTGAAAATTTTAATTCAAACCAATAATTTATCCTATGTTTATAAAAATATGCCTAAATTACATACAAAAATTAAAACTACACTTTGCTGAAAATTACTGAAAATAGGGAAAATAACAGAGAAATAAATTAATCTATAAAAATAAATACAGAAAGCAAGGTAAAATGTAAGGAGTATTGTTTAGAGTGGGCCCAGACTCCAGTAGTCTTCTGCCCGATCAATTCATTCACTAGACGCTAGTTTGAGATTAATAAAAACACTTAAATGAATATATTGCAGCTTCAGAAAATTACATAGCAAGTCTAAAATTTAGGATTCGGGATATCTTTATCAGGGGTGGCCTGCATATTTATAATATATGTAGCCATACTCTATTGCATTTGAGAGCAAATAAATTCCTAATTTTATGGTTACAATAGATACATAGAAATAGGGAGATAAAGCAAACATTAATTCTAGATTGATTTAACGTATTTTGTTTTTTATCAGAACATAGTACGTTTTATTTTATGCTTTATCTATTTGCATTGGTATTTACATATTTTTTGGAAAATAGAAAACACATGGTCTTTGATATTGTCCTTTGTATTCATCCTTGCTAAAATATCATCTGCATCCATCACTAAAATATATGTTCTATTCTACCTTCCATAGGAGTCGCGATGTCATTTTATGTCAACGAAAGTTGGGCACTTATTTTATATTGAAAGTAGACACCTTATTCTACCGTTTATTGTATTGGAAGTAGACACCTTATTTTGTATGGGAAGCAGGCACCTTATTTTATATGGGAAGCAGACACCTTATTTTATATGAGAAGTAGGCACCTAATGGGAAGCAGGTTCCTAACGAGAACCAGGTGTAGCACCCTAAAATTGGTGCATTTAAAGCATCAGTAAAAAGTAGAAATTTGAATTTTAACCCCAAAACTGCTCGTTAACCGCTCACCTCATTTTTTGTGCCATTTTTAGAGGTTGTTGTGACCGTTGTATGATATCATTGTCGATCTGACGATATCATTGTCGATATGACGATATCGTCCCAAATCAGATGAATTCATTTGGAACAGAATGTCCAGATGATTTCGTCCTAAAACCAAATTTTTGTAATTAGCTTCTATTCCAACGAGCTCTCCAACTTGGGCATAAGCATGTCTGCACAGTTGGAGATTCCCACATTGGAGATCTCCCAAATTGGGATGATCCCCAACCTCTCAACCTCTGCCTAATCCTATATAAACTAGGATTTTCTTAGTTTATCCCACTGCCTTCTCTCCAAGACTCCCTACCTAGCTGCCTGACTGATCATTTTCCCTGCAATTATAGTTTTGTTGTGTTAGAAAATCCTATCTCCCATCATTTGCACTTGTGTTTTCAAGTTTTTTTGTAGGATTTAATTGTCTTTCAGCTGGAGGTAGCTCAGATTGTCGCAGGTGATTCAACCATAATTTCAAACGATCCTGTCAAGATCAGAGATGATATTTTATGATTATAGATGATCTTGTCTACAATTTAGCTTGGGGGAAATCAGATTCTTGCATTTGCATTCTCTATCTCTTTTCCTTATTTATTGGTGCATTAGATTAATTTACTTCTGTTTTGCATCTTAGATTTCACCTCATTTAGCCTAATTACATGTTAAAATTTAAAATAAGTTTCCAAAATAGTGCATCTCATTTAATTTGATATCTGTATTTATCATCCAAGCATCTATACTCTTATTTCTATTATTTTGCATCATTCTTGCAATTGTATTTTTGGTTTTTGGTGTCTGTTTTTTTGATTGCAGGTTTCTAACGAATTCGCCTGATGAATTCATCGAGTCGTCGATGATCTTGGGTGATCTCGGATGATATCCTATGATTTGGGATGATTCTGTATAATTACAGATGATCCTGTCATATCCAGGATGATCTGGACTCCTACAAGCTTCAAAATATTCATCAGACATCTAGAATCAGGTGTACTCTTATCCATTTTATATATTCTCTATATTCAATTGCATTAGGATTCATTCATGTTTTTTGTCTTCATATAAATCATAATTTTCATATAGAATAGCTTATCTTAATTTTGGCCAACCTAGGAATCTGAATGATTGAACATAAAATGAACAAATCAAACCCATTCTCAACCTAGGCGTGGAAAATGCCACTCAAAGTTTCCTGGTGAACCCCACCATCCATAGAAAATTCACCTTTATACCCATTCCCCGAGAGGCACAACCTTCAAAGGGCCTCTCCATCCGAGGTATTGTTCCATCCTTTTCTCATACCCATTTTGGGAATGGATCCTTTCGCCTGAAGGTAAGGGTGCAAAAAATTTGGGCGATATATTTTGGTGAACCTGACGTGAAACTAAAACACCTTTTGAAAACAATCCAAAAAAAACACATTATTAAGAACATCTAGAATCATTAGAAAACTGTTAAATTTGCATAGCATACTTATATGGTAGATTATAATAGAAGACGAGTTGTCTCCATAAATGTTGAAAATAAATTAACGGCCATAGAGATTACTTCTGTGCTTAGAGTACGTCAAACATATAGAGCCCAACCTTTGTGGGACAAACTTGATAGGAGATTGGGTATTATTGAATCTAGATCTGTAGAACTTAGGCAAATTAAGAGGTTTATCCTAAATAAAATCCTAGATCCTGATCAGGTGACTTTGTACCATGAACTTCAAAGAGCTTGCCATAGGTGGTTAGCCGATAAAAGAGCACTTGTGTCTTCTGAATTATACACCTTTGAGGAATACCTTGAGAACGCAGTTGTAGTACATAAATTTCTATCTCTTGTAGAGGATCAAGAATTCATTCTTACAGATAGAAAGAGATGGAATAGAGTTCCTAGAGCTATATTGTATCGAGAGTATTACTATGAACTTTATTTTTACATGTCAAAATCTGAAATAGATCATATTACCATAGCACATTTTGTCAAGTTCTTGAAAAACAACTTCCAATTTGAATAGGAGTATTTCATGACTCCTGATGAACTTGACCCTATCAATGTTATCCATAAACTATTCATAGAAATCTGAGTGATTCTTTCTACTATTGTTTCTTGCAACTAGCATGTTGTTTGTTATTCTCACAAAATAATAATATAATAAAATCACACAAAAAAAAACACAACAAAATATTTTCTTTTAAAGTATTATAGTAGGTATATAGTTAAAATATATACCTCTCAAACCTATTGCATATATATATATATATATATATATATATATATATATATATATATATATATATATAAAGTATATATATTTTCTAAAACCTAAGTTTAGCACAATGCCTAGAATTAGGAATGGAAAACAAACCGAAGAAGATGAATATTGGTTAGAAAGACCATTAACTGACCAAAAATTCCCTCTTGAGGACCAAGTTCAGGAAGAAGAAATCCTAGACCAGCAAGAAGAAGAGCTTACTGTAGGAAATGAACAAGAAGAAATTGTTAGAGATGAAGGATCCTCATCCCCTAAAATATCTCCGGGAGGAGCTATCACTTTTGAGAACATGGAAAAATTCTGGAAGTTCATTAACACTAATATTGGTGTTTTTAATAGAGCAGCCCATATGGACAAAGATTTAATTAGTGACACTCAAGCAACTCTAGAATAAGTATTTCAAAAATTCACTAATCCCTTGTCCTTTATTGAACAAGAGAGTGATCGAGCGGGACCATCCAATTTGGATATGGCAGCTGTGATCTAGAACATGCAACAACAGAAGGTTACCCAACAATCTAAAGTGCCTGTTAACAAACCTAGGGTCATTCTCACACAAAATAAACCATCATTTACTACTCTATTTCGCCAATCTCTTGATCAACATACCTCAAATTAACAAAAACTCAAAATAAAACCGAACACCAATTACCAACAATCTAAGGTACAACATAATACTATTACAAATCCCCTTCATAATACTATTCCTACCAACACTTTGTATAATAGCAATATAATATCTAATCCTTATGTCACACCATCATACACTCATAAATCCCATACCTATGTGCCACCGAACCAATATGGTGGACAAACTAGTAATCTTGAAGCTATGGTGAAACAAATAGTTTCCCACATGGACCAGATAGATCCCTACCGTCCCTCGTACAATTATGGAGATATGTGTAGTCAGCCTTTAGATCCTATAGTCATAGCACAGTCGTATCCTAAACATTTTCCTATTCCTGTTCTTCCCATATATAAAGGAACCAAAGATCCCATAGAGCATCTTCGTATGTTTAGGATAGCATGTCATGATATATCACATGATGACTTGTTATTACTAAAAATGTTTTTGAAAATCTTGGAAGGAATGGCATTAGAGTGGTATTATCAATTAATCACTAATTCTTTGAGGAATTTCGAAGAAACTGTCGAGTCTTTTGTTCATCAATTTAGTGCCTACATCGAAAGATATGTGACCTTTAAATATTTGTATAACTTAAATCGGGGCAAAGATGAATGCTTCGTTGATTTCCTATCTAGGTGGAGACAGTTGATAGGAAAATTGCACTTTGTGTTACCTTATAGGGAGATGTTGGACATATTTATTAAAAAATTTCAAGAGCAACTATCTTATGAATTATCAACTGCTACCTTGACCACATTCGATCAGGCTATAGACTTATCCCGAAGAGTGGAAGATGCTCTCATTAGGAGAGGCCAACTTAAAAAGATATACGATGAGAAAACATCCAAAAATAAATATAAGAATAAACAAGTTGTGGATGATGGAGTCATCGATAGCAAAAATACTTCTAATGTTAATGTTGCGAAGACAACGGAGTATTTTGTATTGAAACCTCCTGATAGACCTCCTCGAGAATTTACTAGGTTAAATCAACCTTTATCAACTATTCTATCGTAATTATTAGAATGAGGTTTGATTCAATTACCAAATATTCGAGAACCTGATCCAACTATACCTAGATACAGAGCATATTTACACTGTGACTTCCATAGAGGACCTGGACACACTACCAACTCTTGTAAAAGATTAAAACATAAAATACAGGACTTGATTGATAACAATGAGATGGAGGTGCAAGCATTTCAACCTAAGCAAAATCCTCCTAATAATGTTCAAAAGAACACCCCACAAAACTAGAATCGGAATGCCAATCAGTCATTGGACATCTTTCAACATCCCTTACCAAAACATGGTAAGGAGGTGGCTAATCCAGTTGAACATCATAATGTCCCTCCTCATGCCCGATATGTAGGAACTATTAGTGGGCATTTACCTGTTCATGATCTAGAAATATTTGACATAACTTTATCCATGGTTACAACCAGGCCTCTATATAATATTTAGATACCTGATCTTAGTGATACAGAATACGATACTGGGAGTGATATGGAAATCACATCAAATCAATCGAATAGTTTTGAAGATGAATCAGATCCTATTCACCCTATCACAAGTTATATGGTTCCAGAAGAACCATTTCCAAGAAGAGTCACTACTAGACCATCGTCTCATCGATTACTTTCTAATGAGCTAGCTATAAACACTAAACCAAGACCCATTCATCATCCACAGAATAATATTGTGGGTGCCATTGGAGTTGTTACTAGACAACAGGCTCAAAATTCTCATCAAGATCAAATTCAGAATGGTGTATTAGCTCCATTTGTTTTGAAGGTTCCTAATAAAGGCAATAATGCACCTAATGTTCAACCTAAACCTCCTTATAATATTAATGAACAATTATCAAATATTATAGCTAGAATTTCTCTCTTGGACCTTTTAAGATCTCCTACACATAGAGATGAATTAATGCTCACATTGATCCAGATGATGGTACCACAATACATTCAACCTAAAGCTATGGCCAATACTATAATAACTCGTGAAGTTGATTGTATTGAATTTCGGGATAGAGACATACCGCAACATAGTTTACATAAAGATAACCCCTTGTATATTACTGCCTTAATTGGAGATGTAGCAGTCAAACGAGTTTTGATTGATAATGGTTCATCTTTAAATATTTGCACTTTTGACTTCTACCAAATATTTGGGTTTAGAAGTGATGAAATGAAAATAACTGATATGATCATAAAAGCTTTCAATGACGAAACACAAGAAATATGTGGATTTATTACCATTCCATTGTAGGTTGGTCCAAGAACCTTGGATATGACTATGTTTATTGTACATTGCCCTGCATCATACAATATACTCTTGGGTCGTCCTTGGATCAACGCGATGCGAGTTGTTCCCTCAACTTTACATCAATGTGTTAAGTTTGAATTTAAGAATCAATTGGTTACCATTCATGGTGATCCAAGACCCTTTGATATGTGTGCTTTGGCAGAACCTATTGGAGTTCAATTTTGCCCTGCTCTGTCATCCACACATCCTAATTCTCATTATCCATCTAAACATGTGAAACTCACACCCACAACGTCATCTACTTCTTCTCCATCAGTTCCACCTCCACATATAACTCAACCATATTCTGAAAAAACCACATTAGGACCTAAGAAAGATCCTAATCCCACAACCAATATCTCTTGTTCTACTCTTATAACTTCCATACCTATAATAGACCCATCTATTGACACCTCTGCACCGTCTACATCTACAAAATTCATATTTTCTACATCGAAAGGCGTAGGTAATGTTCCTTCTACCTCTTATGCTCTTACTGACGAGCTCTTACCCGATCTATCTAAAATTCTTATATCAGAAGAAACAAATGCTTCTATGCAAGATTACCTTATTTTAAATAATTTACCACCATCTCCTCATACCTTGGGCCTCCCACAGCCTATGGGAAGTATTTACCAAGTCGGGAGTTGTGCCTTTATTTATAAGGGATATGACTGAGGTAGAATACCCAGAAACATCAGAACTAATTATGATGGATATGCTCGATGTTATTTTACTAATGAGTATATTAAAGCCAAACCTATAATGCTTAAATTGGGGTATAAAGGGAAAGGTTTGGGACCTTTCCAGAATGGTATGAAAGAACCTTTTGAGGTAGAAGAGTGGCCCACCCAATGTAGTGTGGGCCTATTTTCTAGTAAGGGTCAGCCATTCCCATTTGAGAATGATGACCATCTTATATGTTACCAAGATTATTTAGATGAATGTAATGCTTTGCGTTTAATAAATAAGACATTCACATGTAATATGCTATCTATAGCTTATCCTGAGATGATCATTGAATCCGACGATGAGTTGGAGGGAGATATCTTTCACGATGTCTCCGTTGAGGAATTATTACATAATAAAATTTATTTTGATGGCTCTATACCTAGTATAGCCTAGCTTGAGTCCACAACTCCTCAAGATGAATTATCCAATATAACCTTGGAAGAATTACAAGAATTGGACGTTTCACCCACCCCACCTAATTTTGAGAGAGATCTTCACATGGAATTAGAAAATGTCATAAAAATTAACATTGGAACCGAAGATAACCCTCACATAATCAACATTGGATCATAATTGAGTCAAGAAAAATAGGATAAATACATTGCATTTCTTAAAGAATATGAATATGTCTTTGCTTGGACATATGAATATATGCCAGGTTTAGACCCTTATGTAGCTATGCATCACCTAGTAGTGCATCCGGATGATAAACCTGTTAAGCAGAAGCTTAGAAAAATGCATCCTAAATTGGCCTTACTAGTCAAAGGGGAGTTAGAAAAACTCCTAAATGTTATTTTTATACAAGCCATTGACTATGCTGAATGGATCTCGAATGTAGTTCCAGTAACTAAGAAGCTACTAAGGTTAGGGTTTGTACAGAATTTAGAGATATTAATGTTGCATGCCCTAAAGACGATTTTCTCCTTCCCAATATGGATCAGATCATTGATTTTACTACTGGGAGTGGAATGATATCCTTAATGGATGGATTTTTTGGTTATAATCAGATCAGGATAGCTCCTGAATATCAGGCTAAAACAACCTTTATTACCCCTTGGGGGACTTTTTGTTATAAAGTGATGCCATTCGGTTTGAAGAATGCAGATGCAACCTATAAACTAGCCATGACTTATATCTTTCATGATATGATGCATGATATACTACATGATTATTTAGATGACATTATAGCTCGTTCTAGTGAAGAAGATGATCATTTAGAGGACTTGAGAAAAGTATTTGATCGGTTAATGGAATATCTTATTCGATTGAATCTAGCCAAATGTATATTCGGAGTTAAGTCAGGTAAATTATTGGGGGTTATAGTTTCTTTATGTGGCATCAAAATTGACCCTCTCAAGATTACGACTATCACTGATATGCTCGCACCTACAAATATATTTGAATTACGAAGTCTACAAGGTAAGCTTCAAGCTATCCATCGCTTCATCGATAAGCTGGCAGATAAAACTGGACCCTTTCTTAATCTTCTTAAGAAGGATGTCTCTTTCCATTGGTACGATGAATGTAAGGAAGCATTTGAACTCCTCAAACAATATCTTCTTAACCCACCAGTACTTTCACCACCTAAACCTGATCGCCCATTTATCTTGTATATTTTTGCTTTAGATTTTGCTTTAGGAGCTATGTTAGATCAACTTGATGATGAGAAAATAGAGCGTGCTAATTATCACATTAGTAGAATATTAATCAGTTATGAAACCCGCTACACAACATTAGAGAAGTTATGTCTAGTAGTTGTATTTTCTACACAGAAACTATGCCATTATATGCTCAAATAGAAAACATATGTTATTGCTAAATCTGATCCGTTGTGGTATCTCATGAGTCGCCCTTATTTATCTAGTTGCACAATGAAGTGGGTTCTTGCTCTACGCAATTTTGAACTCACATTTATAGGAAAAAAAGTTTGTTAAGGGTCAAATCGTAGTAGATAAATTAGCTGCTACACCCTTAGAGTCTACCCATCCCCTCATCATTGAGTTTCTTGACGAATGCCTTAACCTAGAGGCGGATAATTCAGAGCAATGGTCCCTGTACTTTGACGGAGCCCGATGCATGAGTGGGGCTAGTGCAAGTATTATTTTGATATCTCCATAGAAACATATCATACCTCTATCCTTTAAATTAATGTTTGCCTATACTAATAACACTGCTGAATATGAGGCTCTAATCCTTGGATTACGAGCTGCCCTAGCACTAAAAATTAAAAAGTTATTAGTTTTTGGTGATTCTCAACTTGTTATAAATCAAATTAATGATGTTTATCAAACCAGAGATGATAAATTATGCCCATATAAAGCATGTGTTATAATTAATATATTTATTTGATCAAGTTACCTTGGAAGCTATTCCTAGAACTAGCAATCGTGCGGCTGACGCTATGGCCACAACTGCATCTCTTTTACCCTTGAAGTTAGATGATGAATATGCTACCATAATTATTTGTCGACTCCAAGAACCCACTTCAATTAAATCATGCTTGGAACCTTTGTACGTGTTTATAATCAACGAAACTACTCCTAAATTTTGGTATATTAATATCCTCAATTTTCTTCAAAATGGGACCTTCCCTGAAGTTTTTAATAGAAACTAGTGCTGGTTATTACGTAGACGAGCTAGTCGCTTCGTAATAATTTGCAATACGTTATATAGGAGATCTTTTGAAGGTATCCTATTGAGATGTTTGAATCTAGAAGAGTCTAGATCATCTTTGAGAGAAGCCCACGATGGATATTGTGTGGGACACTTTAGTGGTAGCGCCATTACTAAGAAGCTCCTTAGGATAGGATATTTTTGGCCTACCATAGAGAATTATGCACATGATTACGTGTGCCATTGCGACAAGTACCAGAAACATGCTGACCTTGTCCATGCACCTGCACAAGAACTATAGGCTATTTCATCTCCTTGGCCCTTTTCAAAATCGAGCTTATACATCATCAAAAAAATAAATCTTGTGTCATCTGATGGACACAAATTCATCATAACCACCATCGAGTACTTGACAAAGTGGGTCAAAGCTATGCCCTTAGCTTCTTGCACTGGAACGCATGTTTCCAAGTTTATTCTTAATCAAATTATTTGTAGGTTCAAAATTCCTGCAAATCTCATCTCGGATAATGGAACTTGTTTCAAAAAAAAATATGTAAAGAAACTATGTCAAAAATATAAAATTCAACATCGTTGGTCCACTCCCTATTATCCTCAGGGTAATGGCCAAGCAGAAGCATCTAATAAAACATTAATTAAAATCCTCAAGATACTGGTCAATAAATCTGTCCGTGATTGGCACATTCAATTATATCTTGCTTTGTGGGCTTATCGAACCAGCATTCATACTACCACAGGCACTTCACCTTTTTTTTTGGTTTATGACGCTGAAGATGTTTTTCCATTTGAACTAGAAGTTCCTTATTTGGCTCTGCTACTTCAAGATAATGAAATAGGAGATGAATATCATGTTGGAATATTTAGTCAGCTAGAACTCCTAGATGAGAAGCACATTAATGCTTTGGAGCATCTTCATTCCTACTAGAACAAGCTCAAATAAGCATATCTCAAGAAAGTTCGTAATCGATCCTTTGAGATCGGCAACCTCGTCTTAAAAGAAAATAAAAAAAATACTAATGCAACTAAAGACCTTAAAGGTAAATTTGAGCCTAACTAGCTTGGGCCATATATTATCACTGCTAAATTTGGATCGGGAGCATACAAATTAGCTACCTTATATGGTAAAGATCTTAAAGAACCTATGAACATTATGCATCTTAAGCGCAATTATGCATAAATATGGTAATTTCATCACTGTATATATTACACATATTGTCTCATATTAGTAATTCATATAAAAATTTCAAAAACAGTAATATTATGTATTCTCTCAATTCATAAATTAAAATTAAAATATAAAAAAATCAAAATCCTCAAAATCCTCAAAAACATCTTCTATTTTGTACCTATCAATTATTGAAGTATTGCAGTTATATTTTCAGTTATTTTGGGATAAATTAGCATTTATCTGGAATCCCTCACTTTGACACTCACATGAATAAATATCTTGATATTATTTGGTATGATTATTTATATCTCTTATATCGAAGTCCACAGTTGAATTAAATAAATTTTTGAGCATAGAGAATTGATCTTGTTATTTACTTGAACCAAGTACACCTTTTCACATTAAAATGATTTCATTGCAAATTCAAAATGATGCTACATAGTAGAAGTGGTCTCTTGAGTGAAAATTTTCCCCTGCTATCCTATCATATACATGGTCTAGAATCTTTGAGAATTGACAAAAGGACAAACTCACCCCTGCCCAGAATAAAAATCCCTTGCTCTACAGCCAATCCGAGCAAGTATCCCTAGTATAGGAAGAAAAATAAAAAGAAAAAGAAAATCAAGAAAAATCATGAGAAAAAGAGAAATTATTCAGAAGCATTATTTCAGTATCATTTTGTACCATCTCAACAATATTTCAGCATTATCTCAGTGTCAAGAAAA
The DNA here is from genome assembly GCA_028583015.1 of Wollemia nobilis. Lineage (NCBI taxonomy): Eukaryota > Viridiplantae > Streptophyta > Pinopsida > Araucariales > Araucariaceae > Wollemia > Wollemia nobilis. The sequence goes on along the minus strand of JAQPPZ010000390.1, from coordinate 1,159,997 downwards.
AATACAAAAAAAAAATTAGAAAAAGAAAAGAAAAGAAAAAGCAAAAATCAAAAAGCAATAAATACCTTCCCCCCCTTTGAAATAAGGAAGTGTGAAGCTTGAATCCTTGGAATTCTCAATTATTTAAAAACTGTGAGCTAAACCCCATAATAGGTGATCTATGCCCAACTTGCTTGACATTGGGTAACTCCTAGCATGGTGATATGTCTATCACATTAGCGACCTTCTTTTGTATAGACCTATGTCCACTTATGGATCAACTAGCTCTTGATGACCCGACTTACATAGTAGTCTTATATGGTTACATGTATATAAATCATGGTCAATGAACACTCATTTGGTTAATTCAAATTACTTGTATCAAATTATCTTGCTCAAAATCGGTAAATGAACATTACAATTGCACACACATTTGTGTTTGAGAGATTTTGTATCATTATGATAGATCAAGATCGACAATGAACTCACATATGCACACGGGGATCCTTATAAATATAAATTTTGTCTTTGAGATAATTTAAAATATTTATTCAAATATTCTAGAATAATTTGACTTTCTTACTTGAGAATATCTGCTTAGCATAAAATCAATTAAATACATTTTTTTCAAAAATCCAAAATTTCTTTCAAAACATGTTCAAAAATCTAGCAATAAAGTCACATTTATATATTTTTGACTTTCGCGACGATGGTATAGTTCCTAAACTTAAATTGGAATTTTATGCCTAGTGCAAGTCCTCATTTTTATATTTTTTGTTTATCTCAAATCAAAAAATCAACTATGCAATAAAACTATTATATCAATTTCTTCTTTGGATTTCGTGATGATGGTATAAGTCTATACCTAAAATTCTATGCCTAGCGCAAACCTTCGTTCTAATTTTATTTCCTATTTATTTAATCCATAAAAGCATATGGCTTAAATCATTATGTTACACAATTGTGCTTTAAAAAGAACGAAAACTTTCCTATTTCATTTCATTATGTCAAACATTCATTTTTTTTGCGACGATGGTATAATTCCTAGGGAATTCTTCAAATTTCTATCATACTTAGGAATTTTATGCCTAGAAAAAATCATATTTTTAATATTCATGCATAATATTTTCATGGAAATCTGAAAACAAATCATCACTATCATCATTTTTCATCATCACAACACAAAGTCTTAAGAAAGTCTCTTAAGCACCCTTTTACTTTTAGCAATATTTCTCTCATACCAGGATTAGCTTGATGACCTAGCGAGTGGTGACTCCATGAAATGGTCATGTAACAGCGACAATGTCCTTTGAAATTATTGTTAGAAGTCACTTTATTTTCATCAAAACACACCACAACAACCAGTTTGTTTACATCAGATTATTTCATTTAATTTTATAGCATGACATAAAATTATAATATTTTTGATGACATAATTACATGAATAGTCAATCAACAATTAAAATATTAAAGCATCATAAAACATATGCACAAGTCATATCACAAAAAGAACATCATATATATCAAGAAGTATATACATCATATCAAAACGGATTGGTATGCCACAATCTATACCCTGGCATACTCAATCATCTCAAAAATAGTCTATGTACAATGTGCATCTAGTCTCAAGAAGACCTTGAGCTCTCAGCCTCATCTCCTCTCCTGCCCTAAGGTGGAGGAGGTGGTCCCATCAAAGCCCATCTTGTATCATGGGTCCTCGATGTCGATCGTGATGATGTCCTCGATGACCCCATCCTGATCGGCTCTGCAATGTCGACTAGCAACTGTATCCTCTGGCCCTCTAGAACCAATTGGTAGTACACTCCCTAATAGAATGCGGTCTCAAAAACCAACTGTGCCAGCTCTAGAATGCTCGCTCCTCCACTCCGACCCCTGAGCCGTGTAGCCTCATCCTGCAAAGTCTACACCTGAGCTCGTAGGTGGGCATTCTCTACCCAGAGAGCTACCATATCATTGCTCTCCCCCACCTCGACACCCTTGCCCCTATCGGGCGATGGTGGCCTATCCCTCTGTTGAGAAGGGAGTCTTTCTCTCCTCTCCTCCCTCCTCTTCGGCTGCTGCTATCTCTTTGAAGCCTATGGTACTCTCTGACATCTCTCTTGAGGAGGTCATCATTGATCCCTCCCTCTATGACCCCTCACTACATCGATGGTAGCCTGGTTTTGCCTCTCCATCCGTTGCACTACAATGTGCATCAGACCTTGTGCCCTCATCATCCGAGAAGGACGTATGCCTTCATACCATGCATCATATCCGTCTGCTATCCATGCATTATCCCCATCCAATGGTTGAATGGGGGCATCATTAGCATCCTAACTCTAGAACCATTGCATGTCTAGAGCCTCACTCAATGTGGTACTATACCACACAGTCCAAGAGTAGGGATCCCCTACTATAGACCAAACTACCTCAAAACTTAGTCGCAATGGTAGAGCTCTACCTATCCTTGCTCTTTCCTCAACCATATGACTCGACTGATGTAAGAAAACTCCTATACATCCTCTATCCACCCTGGATGCTCTCTCCATGGTCTCTAGGTGATCCTATCTAGGGTAAGGTCATCCAGCAACCTTTGAGACATCGACAGATCTATCTACCACTATGACCCTCTTTGGAGCCACCAATAGAAAACCCTGGGTCTCTCCCAATCAACTTCTATCAATGGAAGCCCTATCGACCTATACATCATAATGTGCTCCCAGTACCAAACTTGTAGAAGTGATGTCAGTACCATACATCAACCCCCCTTGTATACGATGTTGTAAAGGATCCTATACAATCGACACAGTACAAAGTTGCACCAAGAAAACCTGTATCCATGGTCTCTCATGTCATAGACCATATCTGAAAGTAGCCATGATAATTTGCATCCACTCTAGTGGCATAGAAGAAGGCCACCCACCACCATTGCCAAATCTTAGGTCAACCGAGATGCCCTAGGCATCTACCTCAAAGCCTCGATGTTCACTCTGCCCTTCTCTAGGATGAATCTCGGGTCCTCGCACAATATCATCATTGCATGGCCTTGATTGTCCGAAGGGGTCATGATCGACTGTGTATGGGTATCCTCAAGATCCTCCATACATCCTCTAGAGTGGGAGTCGTCTCCCTTGTTGGTAGCTAGAACTAGGATGACTCTGGATACCATCTCTCTGCTACGACTGTCAGTAGCCCCATGTCTGTAGGAATTTATGACATCTTTGCCACATGCTGCAATCCTACCTCTACTAATCTATATCACTCAGCCTGATCGAGCACAACTAAGTCATCTCTTAGACCTCCGTATTTCCACTCTTGAATCTTTAGCAATCCTCTGCAAAATAAGCAATAAAACAACAAAAATCATTAGTACATAATCATTAAAAAATCAATTAAAATCAAATCATCCCATAAAAGTTGATATCGCCCATTATTGGACAATATCATACCAAATTTAGATAAAATCGTCCTTAATGAGATGAAATCGTCTATGTTCTTAAATTTGGGGTTTGCCCCTTATTGGAAAGGATCACTCTTATTTCTTCGATTTTGTCCCTAGACGAAATCGGCAATATAGGGATGATTTCATTTTCATCCCGATGTCGTCGGTGGCCTAAAAACGGCCACCACGCCTACAAACACTTAAAATTCAAGTAAATCAAGTTAAAAACATAGTAAACAAGGTTTAGATCCTTACCCGTAACCCGTGTCAGATCTTTGTCGATCTGTGCACCGTTTCCACCATTTCGCCTGCAGAGATCTCAAACAACAAAAGTGAACAATAAAAATGAATTAGGGTTTTACCCTATTTTTCTTATTTTTATTCAAAATGACATTTTTTTCAATTTTTGCTTTTTCATGCTTTTACCTCAAACGTTCGATTTGGGTAAAAACTCGGAGGGGGCACCATAGCAAACAGTCATACGATTTGACCTAGAATCGTTGTCTAAAAAATAGAATAAATTTTTGCTTTCTCATAAAGCGTGAAGAACTCATCTTTAATGCATTTTCTTCGAAAAAATCACTAAATAAGGGGCAAAATGTAGCACCCTAAAATTGGTGCAGTTAAACCATCAGTAAAAATTAGAAATTTGAATTTTAACCTAGAACCCACCCATTAACCACTCACCTCATTTTTTGTGCCATTTTTAGAGGTTTTTGTGACCGTTGGATGATATCGTGTCGATCTGACGATATCGTCCCAAATCGGACGAATTCGTCTGGAACAGAATGTCCAGACGATTTCATCCCAAAACCGAATTTTTGCAATTAGATTTTTTTCCAATGACCTCTCCAACTTGGGCAGAAACATGTCTACATGGTTGGAGATTCCCACATTGGAGATCTCCCATATTGGGATGTCCCCAACCTCCTAACCTCCCCCTAATCCTATATAAACTAGAATTTTCTTAGTTTATCCCCGCCTGCTCTCCCTGACTCCCTACCTGGCTGCCTGGCTGATCATTTTACCTATAATTATAGTTTTGTTGTGTTATAACATCCTATCTCCCATCATTTGCACTTGTGTTTTCAAGTTTTGTTACAAGATTTCACTATGTTTCAGTCAGAGCTAACTCGGATCGTCACAGGCAATTCAACCAAAATTTTAGATGATCCTCTCAAGATCGGTGACGATCTTGTACGATTACAGACGATCTTGTCTATAATTCAGCTTGGGGGTAATCAGAGTCCTGAGTTTGCATTCTCTATCTCGTTTCCTTATTTATTGGTGCATTAGATTTATTTACTTCTATTTTGCATCTTGGAGTTCACCTCATTTAGCCTAATTACATGTTAAAATTCAAAATAAGTTTCCAAAATAGTGCATCTCATTTAATTTTATATCTAGATTTATCATTCAAGCATCTATACTCTTATTTCTATCATTTTGCATCTTTCTTGCAATTGTATTTTTGGTTTTTGGTTTTTGGTTTATGTTTTCTTGATTGTAGGTTTCTGACGAATTCGTCAGGTCGCTGACGATCTTGGGTGATATCAAATGATCTCCTGTGATTTGGGATGATTCTGTACAATTACAGATGATCCTGTCATATCCGAGATGATTTGGACTCCTACAAGCTTTAGAATATTCATCAGACATCTGGAATCGGGTGTACTCTTCTCCATTTTATATATTCTTTGTATTCAATCGCATTAGGATTCATTTATGTTTGTTGTCTTCATATAAATCAAAATTTTCATATAGAATAGCTTAGCTTCATTTTGGCCAACCTAGGAATCTGAATGATTGAACATAAAATGAACAAATCAAACCCTTCTCAACCTAGGCATGGAAACTACCACTCAAAGTTTCCTGGTGAACTCCACCATCCGTCAAAAATTCACCTTTATACCCCTCCCCCAAGAGGCGTGACCTTCAAAGGGCCTCTTGGTCCAAGGTATTGTTCCATACTTTTCTCATCCCCCTTTCGGGCACGGATCCTTTAGCTTGAAGGTAAGGGTGTGAAAATTTTGGGCGATACACTAGGCGCTCGTAGGTTAAGCGCAAAATGGAAGTCGGGCGCTTGACTTAGAACTTTTCACTGATGTACTATGTTTTGCCTTCATCAAATTGATAGTGATAGGTTCAAGTGGGACCTTGACGTAAACATGCTAAAATATCATAAAAACCACTAAATTTGCACACAATTCACTTAAAAATAAATATTAGATAATATACATAATTTACTATTAAATATATATTAAAATTTCATAAAACATACATTCTATAATAACAATGTCGCATAATATTTTAGAAATGCATGTATAAAAATGAGCATTTTTTGTGCTCATCATCCCTCCATGCTTAAAAGAGTGGTGCATCCTCGTGACACCCCCCATGCTTGAAGAGTGGCATACCCTTATGACACACGGTGCTTATAATTTTTATTTTTCTTTCTCCTCTTTCTAGCTGTGGTAACTCATTGTTTTTCAGCAAATGATTTATGGATTTCCCCCATGGTCAATCTATTTTTTATTTTATATATATGGTATTTAGGCGCCTGTATATGGGAAGCAGGCACTTGTATATAGAAATCAGGCATGTATATGGGAAGCAGGTGCCTGCATATGGAAAGCAGGTGCCTGTATATGGGAATCAAGCCTACATATGGGAAATAGTCCTATATATAGGAAGTAGACACATGTATATGGGAATCATACCTGTATATGAGAAACGGGTGCATGTATGTGATTTTTAATATGGTGACCATGAGTGTTTTCCAATAGAATATTTGCATGTGGATAAAATACTAAATGGGGCTAAATGGTTGGATGAAAAAAATTAATGGGGATTGTGCTGGCACTATTTAACAGAAATATATTTCGATGAATACTATATATATACAAAATAAAAAATTAAGTACACACCTATATTGTGTTTTTTTCGTGTATTATGCACAAACATTCATGGTGCACTTGTATTGGCTATTTGATGATGACCATATGTACTAAAACAAAGAACATGCTTATTTCCCATGTGGAAAATGTTTCTCCATATGGCTGGTTCTTGATTACTACAATTTATTCATTTGAGGTTTCCTACACAAATTCAAGGAAATATTAGAAAAATATAATTTCACATGATGACACACATCCCCTCCTCAAAAGCTAGTCATTGATGACCTTAGAACGTGCATAAATCTCTAATGCAAAAATCAAGATAATTTTATCAATGAGATATTTTTACTTTATGCACGTGGGTGAGTTGCTGGTGTGGCATGAGCCACTTCCCAATGCTGAAGATTATCCACATGTGGCATAAGTGTATATTGAACTATAAAGGAGGTGCCTTTTACATGGAAATTAGGTGCCTTATTTTAGTTCACGAGATGCGGGTGCTTGCTAAAATAGAAAGCAAACTTTATACAATTTTTTTATTTTAATTTTATTTATTAAATTTTTGGAAGGCTTGGCATCGATTCTTTCCCATAAAACTGGAAGTCAGGTGCCCTCATGGAGATTCCAAGAATTAGGCGTTGGTCTACCGAAAGTTGGAATGCGGGCATTGTCTTCTTAACATGCTTGGATTCAGGTACCATTTACGATCAAAAAATCGAAATGGATGCTTCTCTTTATTCAATAGGTGTTGGATTTTCCTCAGATGTGCACTGTAATGTTGATCAAGCCTGAATCACTTTGGTTGAATAATAGGGATAAAAAATCTGCATCTGTCCCCGAATCAACAGTTAGGTTTTTTACTATCCATAAAGACTAGTCCAAACATTCTTGTGCAGATTCAAGTTTAGTATTCTCCTTAAATGAGGACTAACATACTCCTACTGAAAACATAAATCTCCTAGAAATATGGTAAGGTTTATGTTGCTTGTGCTTGTTAAGCCTAGGTTTCCCAAGTTGTCTAACAATTGCACTAAGGTCATGTTCCTGCAAAATAAAAACATAAATAAAAGAAAATTTATGTTAAGAAAAATAGGTCTATGTCATCTTTCTTTCCTTTTTTATTTTATTCTATTTATTTTTATTTTTTTAATATGATGAATAGATGATCATTCATCAAATAGCTAGTATGGATTTAAAAATATGGAGTCTCTCCCATGCTTGAATTTGATTCAATCTCGCAAATGTGAGGTGTATGGAAAAGTTGTAAATGGAGCTAACTGACTGTTACTCGTATTATTTCATCGTGTGTTGTTATAGACTCCTTGTAAAAAGCCTTCACTTTGTGAAATCTTCATAGCTATTTTTTTTATGAGCAGAGATGTGCTGCTCAACGGAGTAGTGTGAACCATCTGAGCTCATCTTTTGTCTACCACAGCTGGTGCTGCCATGGCCGAGTGTTGCACATATGCCCGTGGTTCCAACTTGTAGGCAATAGATGTGTTTTATTGAGTGCTCAGTAGCAGATCCCATAAAAACTCTAAAGTTAAGAATTATAGCATGGACTAGAACTGGGATGGGTGACCACCTGAGAAGTCCCAAGAACTACACATTTTTCCTCTTTTTTACTCTTTTAAAAAATATTCTAGATTCTAGAATTTTCCAGATTTTAAAATTTTCTAGAACTTTCTAGATTCTAGAATTTTCCAAAAAAAAAATCAAAAGTTTCCAGATTTTGGAATTTTCTAGAACTTTTCAGTTTCTAGAATATTTTTTTTTCTTTTGGAAAATAAAATGGAACGACACATGTTGGTAGGTTGGATTGCCTTGGATGCCTACAATCTGCACTGAGCCTCTTGTTGTCTGTAAAACATAACAAAATAAAAAATAAAAACCTAAACTAATAGCATTAAAAAAAATTCTAAATAATTGTTTTTTTAATTGAACATTGTAATAGCATTCATCGCGTTGTGGGTGATAACATTGAAGGTGGGGTCTCCCCCATGCCTGCAATCGAACAAGCCTCTAAAATTTGGGGCTTGTGATAAAATCTTAATTTATGTCTAAAATTTGATACAATTAAGACTCTATTTGTCCCATCCCCTTATTTATTCAGTTCTATAATACATTGCAGCATGGGAATAGAATCTCCTGTATAACCTCAAAATAAAATTCATCCAACTTAATGGTAGATTGTGTAGATAGGTGGATGACTATTTTTTGTACAGTTTTTCATTAACTATTATTTTTCCTGTTCTGCATCTAATGTCAACATTAAATTTTACCAAAGTGTTGGGAAATGTTAAATTTATATTTTTTACTATTTGTTTTGGTCTCTTGAGACATACCTCCCTAATGGATTCAGTGTAAATATGCACATACCTGATAGTTTAAGGAATGATATCAGTAAGATTTCTCAACTGTTTCATAATATCAAACTTAGGTGGTGTCATTTCTCAAGTTTTCTATAACCTTCCAAGATACGGTGGAAGTCCTTCATTACTTGATTGTTTAACAACATAATTTATTTCTACACTATTATGGCACATTGGGTTTATACCTATAACTCCTTGATCATCTAGTGAATTTAAATAGTTATTGTTGGGATTCCACTCTGGTGGTGCTAGCAACTATTTTGGCCAGGTAGAAGGTGAAACTAGTAAACCGGGATTTTTTGATAGTTGTTTCTGTGAAGGTAAATCCACGAAGTAAATTTATACTTCTTATTTTATAATTTGTGGAGACAACCTAGTCTGATGATCCAAGTGACAATTTTCATTAACTTCTACTGTATTCTCTAGATATTTATTATTTTCATGGTTTTCTCTACACCTTGAACAAAAAAATACAAACATTACTTCAGATTCTTATTTTTTCTTTTGTAATGTGTCTAACTGTAAAGCAAGAGATAAAATTTCACTCTTCACACCATTAAACAATTTTCCTATTTTTGTTTTAATTATGGAGGCTATTCCTCGTATTGGTAGTTTTTCCTTTTTGCTGGAATACTTCTGAAATAATTGCTAAATTTTCCCCGTCTTGGTCACTAAAATATTCTATTGAATATATTTTTGTGATGACTCAAATGGATGGGATTTTATCTTTAATAACTATTTCTAGAATTTTCTAAGCTTGAGGTGTTCACTAGTTTTTAATAAATGATCCATTGGATTTTTTTAGGATCTTGGTGGACTCATGCTTCATAGGTAGATGATCTACAGGTAAAGAAATATGAAATTAATTTTTAAACTAACTGACCTATGGATCACATACTACAGTTGTGACACTCCCCAGAAATGGTACCAAAATGTTGGGCAAAAGATTGGTTAGTTTTCTATAGTTCAATTAATTGCCTCCATTTAATTGTCAACTTGGGGTAGCTCGTAGACTTGTGAGTATCACATCATAATATATGTCTGTAGTGCAAATAATGAGTCCCTCTATGCCTATTGGTTTGGGGGTGTTTGGTATTCATTGAATTTTTTATTCAAACCAATAATTTATCCTATGTTTATAAAAATATGCCTAAATTACATACAAAAATTAAAACTGCACTTTACTATGAATTACAAAAAATAGAGGAAATAATAGAGAAATAAATTAATCTATGAAAATAAATATAGAAAGTAAGGTAAAAGGTAATAAGTACTATTTAGAGTGGGCCCAGGATCCAACAGTCTTCCACTCGATCAATTCATTCACTAGATGCTAGTTTGAGATTAATAAAAACACTCAAATGAATATATTGTAGCTTCAGTATATTACATAGCAAGTATAAAATCTAGGATTCAAGATATCTTTATCAGGGGTGGCCTGCATATTTATAATATATGTAGCCATGCCCTGTTACATTTGAGAGTAAATAAATTCCTAATTTTTTGGTTACAACAAATATGTAGAAATAGGGAGATAAAGCAAAAACATTAATTTTGGACTGATTTAACGTATTCTATTTTTTATCAGAACAAAATACGTCTGATTTTATGCTTTATCTATTTGCATTGATATTTACGTATTTGCTAGAAAATAGAAAACTCATGATATTTTATATTTTCCTCCATATTCATCCTTGCTATAATATCATTCGTATCCATTGTTGAAATATTTGTTTTGTTTTGCCATCCATAGGAGTCACGCTGTCATTTTATGTCAACGAAAGTTGAGCACTTTATTTTATATGGGAAGCAGAGACATTATTTTGTATGGGAAGTAGGCACCTTATTTTGTATGGTAAGTAGGTACCTTATTTTATATGGGAAACAAGCACCTTACGGGAAGCAGGCACCTAACGGGAAACATACACTCGTAAGTTAAGCACAAAACAAAAATCAAGCACTTCAAAGGGAATTGGGCACTTGACGTAGCACTTTTCGTCGATGTACTATGGATTTTTTACCTTCATCAAATTGATAGTACCAAATTTGAGTGGGACCTTGACATAAACATGTTAAAATACTGTAAAAACCACTAAATCTGCACACAATTCACTTAAAAACAAATATTAGATAATATACATAATTTACTATTAAATATATATTAAAATTTAAAAAAATATAAATTCTATAATAATAATGTCGCATAATATGTTATAAATCTATGTATAAAATGAGAATTTTTGGTGCTCATCACTAATGTAAAATGATGTATGTAATATATATGCCAGTACCACTTGAGAAGGTGTATGTGCATGTATGTATGGACAAATCAATATGAGCAAAATATTATGTGAGTTTGTGTATGTGCTAAAATAAATAAGAGGAAGAAAATGAGGAGCAAATAATTGTGCATGTGTGCCCCCAACTTGAAGTTTCAACTAGTGAAAATTCAAGAGGGAGAAAATGTGTAATCAAAGAAGAGAAGAATGTATATACTTATCTAGAAAAAGAATACAAAGGAAAAAGACGAATCATGCAAAAAAGACAAGGACATACCAAACGAGGTTTGCATTCCTTGACTTGGATGAGGAATGATGATCATTGTAAACTATCAAAGTCAAGGAATAGTAGAAGAATATATAAGAGAATAAATAGCAAAGGAAGCACAAGAGATAAGAAGGGATGAACATGCATGGTCCCCAGGTTGGGGCTTTGCTAGGCATCAAAACCCTAGTGAAAGTGTAATGCATGTGAGCTATGACCTAACTAGGTATCATCACATGTCAATGTTGCAAATACCTAGAAAATATATGAACAAGTAGTCATGAGCAAGAAATAATACAAATATGACAAGCAATTAGTAGGAATAGAATGACAGGAAATCATGCATAATATGATAGATAAGCATGCAAAATATGTCAAGAAAACATGCAACATGATCTAAATAAATGCATATGCAATATGAAAAATGAGTCAAGCATAACACCTTCTTAAATGCATTATATTCATTGGTTCTTTAAGTTATTTACCATCCATAGAAGCCAAATTATAAGCACCTAATTCAAACTTAGCTATTATGACAAAGGGCCCTAATCATTTGGGATGAAAATTACCTCAATGTTGGAAATTTTGAGTCCCTAATTTAAAGTTGTCATTGATGTCACCAGATGAAGTCATCAGTAATTTTAGTAGGAAATAAAGGAGACAAATATGGTTATTTGATATTCAGGAAGAAGGCAAAAGATCGAGTGAAATAGTGCAAAATACAAAGGTTAAAAAGGAGTTGTAATATTTATTTTATAAATTATTTAAATTTAGCAAGAATTCAAATTTTATAAATAAATATTAAAGGTACTTTATCGAAGGATTAATATTACAATATTGATTATTATAATATTAAAATTTCCATGTTGAAAACCCAAATAAAAATATTTATAATTATTATTATAATGTTTTATAAGGCAAAAATGGATTTTATAAAGTCCAAAGATATATTATTAAATACAAAGGTTGGGTTTATCACCAAAAGAAATTCAAAGCATGTTGCAAAGGGTTATATTCCTCGCTGACATCATTAAGTTTTGAAGCATTGATATTTTAAATGCAAAGGAGAAAATTTGATATTTAAACCTATGCCCAAAGGCATTAAGTTTTACCCTTGCTCGAATTCTAGATGGTATGCAATTTAATCAAAGGAGCTCATGAGAATAAAGCAGTAAAATCCGTTTCCATTCTACCGCTGAAAGGAAACAAAAGGGAAAGTGTTGGAAGGTTTAGAGCCAACTAGACACATTGACCTAGTGGCAAGTGGGCTGCAAAGCTTACATTTTGTGTGCAAGAGGATAGCGTTCAAATCATAGCAAAAGCATTTTTGTGGGTGTGTTAGTGCCAATAGTTAGGCACACTTTTTGCAAGGCAAAGGAGGACATAGTTTTTTAAAGCATGAGGTGCTTCTTCCTTCCAAATGAGCATGTATCTCATGTGGTGGTTTGCACCGTGAGCAAAGATGTTTGTACGGGCTACATTGAGATTTCGAAACTCTCCAAAGGCAAAGGTAACATTTTTAGATTAATTTTGTTTTTAAATCCAAATTTGGAGGTATAAGGTTGATTTATGGTTGAATTTTGGAAAGGTTGCTTTATATTAAAGTGTGGTAGTTGAGAATTACCTTTAGGAGTAATAAGGAGAATTCTGTTTTTATTTTTAAAGTCTTAAATTGCTATTGTGGAATATTGAAAGGTTAAGACTTTGTGGATGGTATGTTATTTTGAATTAAGGTTTTTTGACTATTGTGAGGATATTGATTATTATTTAAGTTGGAGTGATAAGGTGTAATTTTGATATTATTCTTGTGATATATTTTGTTGAAGAAAAATAATCTCTAACCCTTATTGAGATATACAAAGAACTAACTGTGAGTGTGGCAGATTTGTGAGGACTACTACTCTTCAATAAAAGGTATGGGTAAAATTCTTCTTTGATTGAGTTGGTTGATTGGCTTGATTAAAAATTAAGTTTGGAGTGAAAATGAGTTGATTAGGATTTCCTTTTAGAAAGTGGTTGGTTTGATTTTTCAAGGTTTTATGGATTAAGAGTTGTGATTAAACCTTATTTTCTTAGCATTATTGTTGAATCCATTGGTTGCGTGAAAAACCTTATTTAGAGTTTGGAAAGATCATTAGTATCATTGTTAGATGAAGAATGTTTTATTAGCATTGTTTTTGAAGTGAGATGTTATGCAAAAAAATTGAACTAGGGTTTGAAAAGAACATGTGTATCATTTTTTTGTGAGAGTTGTTGTTGAATATTGTTGAAAGCATTTTGAGTTGGTTGATATATGCTTGGACTAGGGTTTGTGAGAAAGGGTTTTTAATTGATGTGATTGGTTGAGTAGATTGATTGAGCCTCGTCAAGTGTTTGTAAGATGTGGTTGTTCAAGTTCCATGAAACAAACTATTCTATATTATGATTTGTGTTGATATTGAGTTTTGAGAATAGAATATATCGAGTCTCTAATAATTCTCTTTATGCTTCTATGAGATTGAGTTGAGAAAGTGATTGACAATTTATTATAGAACATATTGAGTCTCTAACAATTCTCTTTATGCTTCTATGATATTGAGTTGAGAAATTTATTGAGCATTGAGTATAGAACATATTGAGTCTCTAACAATTCTCTTTATGCTTCTATGAGATTGAGTTAAGAAAGTGATTGAGCATTGAGTATAGAACATATTGAGTCTCTAAAAATTCTCTTTATGCTTCTATGATATTGAGTTGAGAAAGTGATTGAGTATTGAGTATAGAACATATTGAGTCTCTAAAAATTCTCTTTATGTTTCTATGAGATTGGACAAGTTCTGTGTGGACTTGTTAAGTGGATTTGAGCAAGTCCTAGAGAGGATTTATTGAGCATATTTGAGAAAGTCCTAGAGAGGACATATTGAGTAGATTTGAGCAATTCCTAGAGAGGACTTATTGAGAAGATTTGAGAATGAGCAGATTTTAACAATTTTTGTGTCATCTTGTTGAGCAAATTTGGATAGGTTATGTGTGGACTTATTGAGCAAATTAGAGCAAGTTATGAGTGGACCTGTTGAGCAGTTTTGAGCAGGTTTTGAGTGGACCTATTGAGAATATTTTAGTAGGTTATGAGTGGACCTATTGAGAAGAATTGAGAAAGTTCTAAGTGCACCTATTGAGCATATTTTATCAGGTTCTGAGTGAACCTATTGAGTAGATTTAAGCAGGTTGTGAGTGGACCTGTTGAGCATATTTGAGATGGTTCTAAGTGAACCTATTGAGAATATTTGTGATAAACTGAATGTACTATGTTTAGTGCAAGATATTGATTAGAGTTATGCTAGACCGACTAGACTGTGTGTAGTACAGCATTGAGATAGAGCTTTGGAGGTGATAGAACAGAGATGATAGAAACTCTAGTGGATATAGATCCATCAGTCATGACATTGAGGATAGGTCTTCTGAGTGAGGACAAGAGTCTTCAAGTGGATAGAGATCCACAGTCAATGTAGTGAAGGTATTTTCTTCTAGAGTATTACTAGCCAGAGCAAAGGAGAAGGAGTTCTCCTATGTATAGAGATCTACAAACCATATTTAGGGGATCAACATCTCCTTTGGACTGATGTCCATAAACATTGTAATAGGGAAAGAATTCCCATGATATTATTTGAGAAATATTTAGAATAAATATTTTCTCCGTGGAGGTAGCCATATTTGGGTGAACCATGTAAAATGTGTGTCTCTATTGTGTGTGATGATTTATGCATTTATTTGGTTATTGCTATTGATATTGCAATTTATTATATTGATTAATACTTTTTGGGAAATAAAAGTAAAAGGTGGTCTTATATTATTCACCCCCCTCTTAGTATAAGCTTGTGTTCTTAAATTGGTATCAGAGTCGGTTCCTTTGGAAGAAGTTTAACAACTTGAAGGAAAAGCGATATAAGAACACAATGGATCAAAAGGATCAAAGGGATGAGTCCATAAATAATGTAGTACCAATATATTATGGAAGTGACTTCTTGTATTGGTGTATGCTAATGAAATTTTACCTGATGGTACTTGGCAATGAAGTTTGGGATGCAGTAGAATTTGGATATGATTCAAAAATCAATCCTCCTATAGATAAGGAATGTAAGCTTCTAATGCATGCAAATTCAATATCTATGAATGTAATTATAAAAGGGTTGCATATATCAGAATATATAAAAGTTATGAATTGTAAAACAATAAAGGATATGTGGGAACTATTACATACCATATATGAAGGAGATAAAGGTGTCAAGAAAGCTAAAATAAAAAATATCAAAGGAGAATTTGAAAACTTAAGAATGCAGGATGATGAAAATATTCGTGACTATATTAGTAATATTGATGAACTTATACATGAAATAAGAGGTCTTGGAATGAAGGTTGATGAATATGATGCTTGTGATAATATATTGAGAACTCTTCCAAAAAGGTACAGTAAAAAGGTTTCTTCTATAGAAACATCAATTGATAGTGATTATCTGACAAGGAATTCTTTGCTTGGCATGCTTACAAATTTTGAGATAAGAACAAAAGATTCTATCCCTCCACAAGACGTTGCATTCAAAGTGAATAAGAAGATGAAGGGTAATAAGTCATAATCAAGTAGTGAGTCATCTAGTTATGAAGAAACTAACTATGGTAGAAGAGATAAAGGTTCTAGAAGACCCATAGATCTAATATTTGTTAAGTGTTTCAATTGTGAAAAGTATGGACATTTTGCAATAGATTATAAAGATCCAAATAACAACAATGATGAATAAAAATAAGATCATAGATACAGGGAATCTAAAAGATATAGGTAACAGAAGAAAAAAATGGATGGACAAAATAGACAAGGAAATAAGTTCTTCCAAAGGAAAAAGAGAAGCTACTATGCGAATAATGCAAGTAAGTACTCAAATTATAGTGATGCTAGTTTTTTAGACAATGATAGAGATGAAGTCATATTTATGATTGAAGAGAAATAACCAGTTAAGAAAAAAATCTAGTTATTCTCAAGTATTTTATATGTGGTATATTTGGACATCTTGAAGATTATTACACAAGGGATGGTTATGGTTTCAGTGATGATTATTTTGAAGATGCACTTGAAAGACCAGATGAAAATATTCTAATGGCATTAGAAGAAGAAGTGAGTGATCCTATAGAATACAAGCCAAAAGAGAGTAATGATGTGAAAAAAGGTAAACATGTCATGAAATCACGACAACTATCCAACGGCGACCACGATGGCGGAACATGTCATGATATTGCAACAAATTTCCTCTACCGCCCGCGACATCGTAACATGTCGCGATATCACGACAGCTTTCCTTCGTTGGTCACAACAGCGCAACATGTCGCGATATCATGACAGCTTTCCTCCAGCACCCACGACCTCGCAACATGTCGTGATATCGTGACAGCTTTCCTCCAGCAGTCGCAATAGCGCAGCATGTTGTGATATCGCGATAGCTTTCCTCCAGTGTCTGCGACGGCCCAACATGTCATAATATCGCGACAAAAATAGGTCGTGATATCATGACAAAAACCACCATTAGCTTTTTCTTTGATCATTGGCTCAAGAATCTTACAAGACCCTGCCTAATCACCTCATCCTCAATAGGCATGTCACTATGCAGCTGCACCCCTACCTCTTTCTCAGCACCCATCTTAGCCAAGAAATTTTCCGCTTTGTTTAAATTTCTACTCACATAAACTGGAATCACATCATCTAGTTCCTTCCATAATTCCTTGATTTGAGAGACCAGAATCCTCAACCGCCAAGCTTTCAAAGCAAAGTTCCTCATGCAATCAAGAGCTCCAACCATTACTTGAGAATTAGATTCAATAATGATCCTCCTGTGGCCCTATTGCACAACCCACATAGAAGTGAATTTGATAGCAACGACTTTAGCTTCATTATTTGTGGCTCTTCCCAAGCCTTGTAGTTCCCAATAGAGCACTGATCCATCATGATTCCAGCAAACCACTCCAATTCCGACACTACCCGGATTACCCTTTGTAGCTCCATCAGTGTTAATTTTAATCCAGCCTTCTGGTGGTGGTTTCCAACTAGCTCTGACTTGTCTCTCTTGATCCTCAACTCCCTCTTCCATTGGCCCAGAAATAGCTTGAGTTTCTTCTACAGCATAAAGAGCTACTGTTTCTGTGACTTTACTCCAGATGACCTGCCAAACTCCATCTAACGAGGAAAAAACTTCTCTAAAGATTCTAGCATTTCTCTCCAACCACACTTGCCACCAAATGAAATTTAATCCAAGCTCCCAGCCAATTTGAAGAGCTTTAGATTTAAATCGACCACTTTTCCACCTTTCCTAGATATTAGTCCGATTCAAGTCACCATTAACTTGAATTTTATAGAAAGGAATCCAGCGCTTTCAAATCTGTCACATGAAAGGACACTCAAACATCAGGTGGTCAGCTATTTCCTCGTTATTGTAGCATAAAAAACATCGAGATGGACTAATGATTCCTCTACATCTAAGATTTTCAAAAGAGAGAACTCCGTTGTGCATAAACTGCCAGGCAAAAAAGTTGACTTTCGACCAGCCCTTGGAGTGCCAAATATTTTTCCAATCCTCAACCAGGAATGAATGTGGGGGAGGCTCAGGGAGGATCTTCTCATAACCGTCCTTCACTATATAAACACCAAGGCTCCCATAGCCCCAAGATAATTCATCCTCCTCATCTCTACAAGTAAGGAATCTGTCTGACAAGATTTTAGTCATGATGGGTGCCAACGCCAAAGGGATTGGAATTGGCCACTCCTCCAACTTCTTAAACTGCTTGAACTTATACTCCCCCAGCTGTCGAGTGTTGAAATAACTTTCGATGAGGACCCATCCCTTGGTTTCAATGGTAGTTTTAATTGGTTGCATTTTAGGAAATTCAACAATGATGGGTGGGTGCTGATCCCATGAATCAGTCTAGAAACATGCCTTCTCCCCTCTCCCCACTTTCCAAAACAATCATTCTTTAACCACCTGAGAACCTATCTTGAGATCCTGCCATACTAGGGACCCAGGGCCATCCAAAGGAAAACGGGCCACCTCATTGGGGTTAACATGACCCAAATATTTACTAGATAGGATTCTGCTGAATAAGGATGTTGGTTGGGAAATCCATCTCCAGTATAGCTTTCCAGCCAGAGCTATATTATTTAGTTTGGATCTTCTCAGGCCCAGCCCTCCTTTTTCCTTGGGCTGGGTTACTTTATCCCAACCAACAAGGGCCCATTTCCTCTCTCCTTTCACTCCTTCCCATAAAAATATTTTAGCCATATTGTCCAGCTCTTTCCATATAGAGTGTGGGGCAGCCAAGATAGAGAATTTATAAATTGGCATGGCCTGAATGACTGACTGTAAAAAAGTTAATCTACCCCCATAGCTTAACCATTTGTGAGACCAATGATTCATTCTATCTTTGATACCTTCCAAAAGAGCCTACCAGACATCCATTGTTAGTTTTTTGAAATGCAAAGGGACCCCCAAGTAAACCACTGGAAGAGAAGTCCTTGTGAATCCCAAGATCTCTAAAATTCTGTCCTATAGCCTTTGATCAAGATTGAGGAAAACCACTTTGGATTTTTTATCATTGATGACTTGGTTTGAAGCCCTAAGGTAGACATTAAGAGTATCTCTGATCAATCTTGCTTCCCTGAAGTTGGCCACTCCAACCAATCCTGTATCATCCACAAACTATAAGTGAGTCAAAAATTCCTCACCCACCTTGATAGCTGTCAGCAAACCTTGATGTCTTTTCCTCAAGAAAAGTCTACCTAATCCTTCAGCCAAAATGAGGAAAAGATAGGGAGAGAAAGGGTCCCCTTGACGAAGACCACGAGAGGCTCCAAAAGGTTGTGAGGGAACACCCTTGATTAAAACTTAATAAGAGGGCGTAGAAACACAACTCATGACCCAATCTATCCATTCCTGAGAAAAACCAAAGGCTGCCATTAGCTTTGACAAGAAACTCCACTCCACCCTATCATAGGCCTTTGACATATCTAGTTTAATGAACATTCCTTTATTACCAGATTTCTACATTGAGTGGATTGCCTCTTGAGCAAGAACCACCCCATCCAAGATCTTCCTACCCTCTACAAAACCCCCTTGCTCAGAGGAGATAATGTTATGTAAGAGAGGTTTTAGCCGCTCAGCCATTTCCTTCGTGATTATTTTATAAATCACATTACATAAGGCAATAGGTCTATAATCTGAAATATGAACCCCCTCCTCACCTTTTGGAATTAAAGTGATGAAGGTATGATTTAATGCCTTAAGAATTCTTTTATTACCTCTGTATTCCTCAATGACAGCCAAAACATCCTCCTCCACAGTATCCCAAAAGGCCTGAAAAAACTCAATTGGAAAGCCATCTGGTCCTGGAGTTTTGTCGGTGCTCATTCCAAAGACCACATTCTTTAGTTCTACTTTATCAATGGGTTTAAGAAGGGTCTAGTTTTCTTCCTCAGAGATAATAGAGGGTATGACATCAATAACTTTGTTCTGAGCCTCTACATCTTGCTCCATACTTTCCTTAAAGAGTTTAGAAAAATAATCGATAGAATGGGAATGCATACCAGGAAGAGTATCAAAGGAATGACCATTCTCATCTTGAAGATTTTCAATGTTATTCATTTGTCTCCTAGCACAGGCAGACCGATGGAAAAACTTGGTATTTCTATCACCCTCTAATAGCCAAGTGGTTCTTGCTCTCTGTTTCCAGAAGGTCTCCTCTTGGTTATCAATGTCCTCAACCGCTTTACGCAAGGCATCATCCTTGGCTTTGAGCTGCTCTATAATTTTTCCTTCTCGAAAGTGTTTTTGAACCTCATCCCATCTAGCCACCAAAGGAGCTCTTTGGAGCTAGAAGTCTATCTTGTTAGCTTGCCTCCATTGTTTCAGTTGAGATTTGACAAAATGAAGCTGTTTGTGAAATCTAAACATTGCAGTCCCAAAAGGTAGATGACCTTCTTCCCACAACTGTGGAATTTTCTTTTGAAGATCCTCCTTTTGTAGCCAAAAATTCTCAAATTTAAAATGTTTGTGATGCTGCCCTGACATAATCCCTCCCTCCAACAAAATGGGAAAGTGATCTGAAACTAGACCCTCCAAAATTTGGAATTTCGTATTCCATTTGACAAATACCTCCTCTGAAACCAAAAAATGGCCAATCTTTACCTTCCTACTATGTGGCTCCCTCCTTTTGTTTGTCCAAGTGAAATTTGTTCCAGGGCCTTTAATATCCACTAAGTGAAAAGCCTGGACTTGGGCAATCAGAAGACGATCCCCTAGGTCCAAAATTGGGGTACCCCCTTCCTGATCTCTAGAATATAATTTAGCATTAAAATCCCCAGCAATAATCCAGTCTAAATCTTCCCTTGAGGTCCTCATGTTATTCACAACCTTCCATTGGAGCCGCTGGCCATCAAGGTTTTGAACCCCATAGAAGTTTGTGATTAAAACATGTTTAGCTATGACATTATTCTGAAAATGAGATGTGAGAACACCCCTCCAAGCTATATGTTCTATTGCATTCCATTCTAGAGAGTTCCACAGAGTAAAAATCCCCCCTGAGGCACCTTGGGCAGCCATAGCCATATGACCAGCGCCCCTCTAGATTCTGTTAACTATTTTACACATAAGATCTAACGACATTTTTGTCTCCTGGATAAGCAAAAAATTTGTTTTGCATTTTCCTAAGAGTCTTTGAATAGCAGATTGATGGGTTCTACTGTTTAAACCCCTAATATTCCATGATTGTATAATCATTGAAAACCTTGAGAGCAGTAAGAATCAATTGTCCTCACCGATCCTCCAATGATCAGTTTGTCTCCTTGAACTGTTAGCAGGTACTTGTTTGATTTTCTACCCCTGCCCTGAGAGCTGCTATTTTTTGGTCTCTTTTCTACCTGAGTTATCCCTAGGGTAGGCATTTCTCTATTCTTTTCTGCTATTCCCATGCTGACCTCCTTGCTCATTGGTTGCACTTGGGAATGCACTATCAATGCCCCTGCATTCTCTGGATGTGGTAACTCAGTGTAGTCAATTACCTATTCTATAACGGTGGGAGATGAAGGAGAAGCTTGAACGTGGATATTAAATATTCACATCCACTCCTTCCATAACTTGATCCTCTTGATCCACTAGTGTCTTAAAAATTTCATACCTGTTGGCTGGCTTGGGTTGTGCTTGCTCCTTACCATTTTTCTTTTGCCTTCTCCTTCTTTTGGGCTATTCAAAGCCATCTTGCTGAACCTATTTACCCTGAGGAGTATTGATTGGTTCTTTGGTTAGGGTTTACTTACCCTCCCTGGGACGATTTGGCATTCCAAGTAGGGACTCCACTTTTATGTTTAGATTGTTTGGACAAAATCGGGCCAGATGCCCATGTTTGTGGCAAAATCTACATCTAAAGGGCAGAGCCTCATAGTCTAGCTGCTGGATCTAAGATAGTCCTGCTAGTTCAAGTTCCACCTCTGTTGATAGAGGCTGGCTAATATCCATTTCCACACAAATTCTTGCAAAAAAAACTATGTTACCTTCTATGGTGTCTTTGGAGACACCCAAATGTCTTCCAAGGGAGTTGTCAATCATTTCTAGAACCTGCTCACCCCAGAACTCCATTGGGAGAGCATACAATCGGATCCAAATCAGGACAGTCATGGGTTCAACACAAGGATCAAAACCCATTCTCCAGGGTTGAACAAATAACCCTATTGGACCATGGTTCCTCCTTTTCAATTCAAAAGCCTTATTTCTATCACCCAGAGAAGAAAAACTAATAATGAAATACCCATTGCTAATGGACCATAAGGAGTACTCACCATGAGGTTCCCAGTGTTGCCTAATCCACGTATGCAAGAAATTCAGGGTAGGGCGAATACCCATGAATTTTTAGATCAGATCGTGGTTGGTTCTATATAATATTGTGTCTTTGACCATATTCAGCTCGATGACAATCTTGGGCCTTGTTTCAGACTGTGAAAGGCATTCATTGACAAGTTGGCCTGTTGATCTCTTTCTCGCATTCTTGAAGAGAAAATGCAAAACATTTCTCTGAGCTTCATCATTAGAGGATGGAGACTTCTCTTTTAGCAAATCTGCAAACGAGCTCTTTCTCCCTGTGAGAGGATCCGGAGGAGTCCCCATTGGACCCTCCTGGGACAGCTGACATACCTTCATATCCACACTAACCATAAAATCACTACAACAATCCACCTGAAGCCCAAAAAAATTTGAAGTTCTAGAAACCATAGTTCAGAGGAAAAAATTTCCAGAGCTCATTTTCCCGCCCAACCGAGGCCAATCCTAGTTGTAGGATATTTTTTCCTAAAGTCTCTTAATGTTAAGGCAGAAGGTATGATATCTGCAATTTATTATATTGATTAATACTTTTTTGGAAATAAAAGTAAAAGGTGGTCTTATATTATTCACCCCCCTCTTAGTATAAGCTTGTGTTCTTAAATTGGTATCAGAGTCGGTTCCTTTGGAAGAATTTTAACAACTTGAAGGAAAAGTGATATAAGAACACAATGGATCAAAAGGATCAAAGGGATGAGTCCATAAATAATGTAGTACCAATATTTTATGGAAGTGACTTCTTGTATTGGTGTATGCTTATGAGATTTTACCTGATGGTACTTGGCAATGAAGTTTGGGATGCAGTTAAATTTGGATATGATTCAAAAATCAATCCTCCTATAGATAAGGAATGTAAGCTTCTAATGCATGCAAATTCAATATCTATGAATGTAATTATAAAAGGGTTGCATATATCAGAATCTATGAAAGTTATGAATTGTAAAACAACAAAGGATATGTGGGAACTATTACATACCATATATGAAGGAGATAAAGGTGTCAAGAAAGCTAAAATAAAAAATATCAAAGGAGAATTTGAAAAATTAAGAATGCAGGATGATGAAAATATTCATGACTATATTAGTAATATTGATGAACTTATACATGAAATAAGAGGTCTTGGAATGAAGGTTGATGAATATGATGATTGTGATAATATATTGAGAACTCTTCCAAAAAGGTACAATAAAAAGGTTTCTTCTATAGAAACATCAATTGATAGTGATTATCTGACAAGGAATTCTTTGCTTAGCATGCTTACAAATTTTGAGATAAGAACAAAATATTCTATCCCTCCATAAGACGTTGCATTCAAAGTGAACAAGAAGATGAAGGGTAATAAGTCATAATCAAGTAGTGAGTCATCTAGTTATGAAGAAACTATGGTAGAAGAGATAAATGTTCCAGAAGACCCATAGATCTAATATTTGTTAAATGTTTCAATTGTGAAAAGTATGGACATTTTGCAATAGATTATAAAGATCCAAATAACAACAATGATGAATAAAAATAAGATCACAGATACAGGGAATCTAAAAGATATAGGTAACAGAAGAAAAAAAAGGATGGACAAAATAGACAAGGAAATAAGTTCTTCCAAAGGCAAAAGAGAAGCTACTATGCGAATAATGCAAGTAAGTACTCAAATGATCATGACGCTAGTTTTTTAGACAATGATAGAGATGAAGTCCTATTTATGATTGAAGAGAAATAACCAGTTAAGAAAAAAAATCTAGTTATTCTCAAGTATTTTATATGTGGTAGATTTGGACATCTTGAAGATTATTACACAAGGGATGGTTATGGTTTCAGTGATGCTGATTTTGAAGATGCGCTTGAAAGACCAGATGAAAATATTCTAATGGCATTAGAAGAAGAAGTGAGTGATCCTATAGAATACAAGCCAAAAGATAGTAATGATGTGAAAAAAGGTAAACAAATAGAAGATTATTCGGTAGAAAATGGTTATGATCTCAAGGGAGAACTTATGTATGCCCTTGACATGCTAAAGAAGGTAATAAATCAAAACTCTAATATTGAAATTCAGTTTCAAGAATGTGATGAAGATAGATTATTGCTCATAGATGATTTATAAAAATCAAAGGCTAAGGCAAGCAAGTTCAATGATAAGCTAGAAGCAAAGATCTTGGAATGTGAGAATTTAGCACAAGAAGTGGCACTACTAAAGGAATATGTAGAAGAATCCAAGAATTAACTATACAAGTATGTAAATAGTGCAAAGAGTGTAGATAAAATAGTCAAGATACAAAGAGGAGCAACAAACAAGACAGGTCTTGGTTCTAAACGGGTATAAAAGAAAAGGGAAGAAGAGTCTATTTCAATTTTTAAATAAGAAACTACAGATGAAGATACATCAGAATAATACAATGTAAGAGGGAGTGAGACATCATAGGACAATTTTAACAATAAAGAGTTAAACAAAAATAGGAACAATGCATAGAGAAGGTACAGATGGAACAATAATCGAAACAGAAGACCAATGAGATCAAGACAAGGAAGCTTCAACGAAAGATATTTTTCATGTCACAAGTTTGGGAACATGTCTTCATAGTGCAGGACACATGGAAGACAAGAATATGGAAAAGGATAAATTTTCCAAGGGCATTGCTACTCATGTAATGAGTTTGATCACAAGACAATGAATTACAAAATTCATGACAGAAGAGGATATGGCTTCACTAGGAGAAATCCTAAGATATTTTCACCTCCAAGGATTAATAACATTAAGTGTTATAAGTGCAATAATTATGGTCACACAACAAGATGGTGTAGAGCAAATATTTCAAAAATAGGCATGAACATGAACATGAATGTGAATAGAAATAGAAACATGAATGAGAATAGGAATAGGAACATGAACCGAAACATGGATGAGAACAGGATCATGAACAAGAATAAGAATATGAACAAAAATAGGAATAGGAACAGGAACTAGAACATGGATGAGAATAGGAACATGAACATGGATGAAAACAAGAACAGGAACAAGAATGATGATAGGAATAGGAATGATGATAGGAACATGTGTGATGACTTGGAAAGAAATATTCAGAGGATTCACAAAAATCAAAAAAAAAGGGAAAAACATAAAGGTAAAGAACAGTGCTTTCATGGAGTATAAATACTCCCACACCAAAATTAACCACCTCATGTGGAGGTGAAGGAGGGGCTAAACTAAGAGGCTAATTCTTAGCCCAGAGCCCCAAATGTTACCCTTTGCTATTGATGTCAAACGGGGAGATATTTGTGTGATTTGTGTACTGGGGAGATATTTGATATGGGGAGAAATTTGATATTTGAGAGAGCATTGAGCTAGGGGGAGCAATATCCCAGGGGGAGTAGAAGAAAAAGAAAGGTCAAGTTTTAGTAAAAAGGATATGGGTTGCCATCAATAACAAAGGGGGATATTGTTGGACATTTTGAGTCCCTAAGTCAAAGTTGTCATTAATGTCACCAGATGAAGTCATCAGTAATTTTAGTAGGAAATAAAGGGGACAAATATGGTTATTTGATATTGGAAAAATATTGAGTGAAACGGTGCAAAATATAGAGGTTAAAAATGAGTTGTAATATATATTTAATAAATTATTTAAATTCAGCATGAGTTTAAATTTTATAAATAAATATTAAATGTACTTTATCGAAGGATTAATATTACAATATTGGTTATTATAATATTAAAAGTGCCATGGTGAAAACCCAAATAAAAATATTTATAATTTTTATTATAATGTTTTATAAGGCAAAAATGGGTTTTATAAAGTCCAAAGATATATTATTAAACCCAAAGGTTGGGTTTATCACAAAAGGAAATTCAAAGCATGTTGCAAAGGGTTATATTAATCGTCGACATCATTACATTTTTAAGTGCTGACGTCTTAATGCAAAGGAGAAAATTTGATATTTAAACCTATGCCCAAAGGCATTAAGTTTTACCCTTGCTCGAATTCTAGATGGTATGAGATTTAATAAAAGGAGCTCATGAGAATAAAGAAGCAAAATTTTTGTACATTCTATCGTCGAAAGGAAACAAAAGGGAAATTTTTGGAAGTTCTAGAGCCAACTAGGCATGTTGGCCTAGTGGCAAGTGGGCTACAAAGATTACATTTTGTGTGCAAGAAGACAATGTTTGAATAATGGTAGAAGCATTTTGGTGGGTGTGTTAGCGCCAATAGTTAGGCACACTTTTTGAAAGGTACTTGCTGCTCTTAGAACCTACTCATTATTCCCAACAATTCATTATTGAAAGGTACTTTTTGCTCTTTGTTCACACCGAATGATATTTTCCTCGCTTGTACTCGTTTTTGGGGTTTTCTAACTTTGGTAATGCGTGATGTTGTCCAAAAAAAAATTTATGCTACCTTTGCAGGCGATTGTGGCCTACTTTGTAATAGTTCTATTAGTAATTGTTAGAATGTGTGCTAAAAAGAAAACGTTGTTGAGTAATGGCCTGTCAGTAACTAGAGTGGGGTGGGGAAAAATTTTTAGGTCTTTTTAGCTCTGATCCAGTTGTTATGAACTTGCAACTTGAAATATGAATTGAATGCAAAAAATAATCGTTGTTTGAATAGAATCACAGTTTCTATTGAAAGGTAGAAACCCATAATATAATAAATGAATGTTCTGCGATGATCTTTGGAGCATCCTCCTTGTCCTATTTACATCTATATAAAAGGTGTGAATGGTGAAGGGATGTGTCCCTTTATAATACAATATAATATATAATATGATTAAGAGTTATGTTAGGAGAGTCCTAACATGCCACCCTCCTTTGAAAAAGCTTTATCCTCAAAGCTAGAATTGCAAAAATTGTTGTTGAATCTGGTGGAGCGTCTCCCACATAGCATCCTCTAGAGGTAGACCTTTCCATTAAATAAATACGTCGATGATGGTGCGGTTACGGATATGGTGCATACGTCAATCTAGGATAGCTTCTGGTTCAACCATGAGAGCTCCATTATCTAAAAACTCTAGAAGTTGAGTTTGCGTAACGATGTTAGTGCCTATTATGGATTTAAAACAAGAAACATGAAATACCGGATGGATTTTGGAAGATTCTGGTAATTCAAGTTTATATGCAATAGGTCCAATATCTTGTAGAATTTTATAAGGGACATAAAATTTTGGTGCTAATTTTTGTGACCCTTTTATTTTCAATGAAGTTTGATGATATGGTTGGAGGTAGAGAAATACCATATCCCCTTCTTGAAAAACCCTTTCAGTCCGATGTTGCTCCTCTTGTTGCTTCATGCGGTGTTGAGCGATATGTAGATTGTCCTTCAAAGCGCGAATGATATTATCTTGAGTGACCATATCCATCTCTACAACTGGTACTTTTGTACTTCCTAGAAGATAAGAGGTTAGCTATGGGGGTGATCATCCATATAATGCTTTGAAAGGGGTCATTTTTATGGTTGTGTGATATGTGGTACTATACCACCATTCAACTAGTGAAAGCCATTTAACCCAGTGAAGGGGTTTGGTGGAAATAAAGCATCAGAGATAGGTTTCTAAGCACTTATTGACAATTTCAGTTTGACCATCCATTTGTGGGTGGTAAGTGGAGCTCATCCAAAGTTGTGTACCTTGGAGTTTAAATAATTCATTCCAAAAATTACTAGTGAAATTGGGATCATGATCACTAACGATAGTAGAAGGCATGCCATGTAATTTAAAAATATTCTCAAGGAAGATTTGAGCAATAGTACTAGCGGTATAGGGGTGAGCTACTAGAAAAAATGGGTGTATTTAGATAAAGGATCTACCACCACTAGGATAATTTTTTTTCTTGTGGATTTTGGAAGACCTTCAACGAAATCCATTGAAATATCCTCCCATGTCCTGGCTGGTATAGGTAGAGGTTGAAGAAGGCCGGGTGTTGCCATTGTTTCACCTTTATTTCTTTGGCATGTTTCACATTCATTGACTAACTTATTGGTATCATTTTTCATCCTTCACCAATAAAATGATTTAGTCACTCTTTTGTAGATTTTTAGGAATCTAGAGTGTCCTGCAGTAGGTGTAGCATGTAGCTCATGTAGAATATTTGGATGATAAATCGATGTAGGTGAGAGGACCAGACGTTCTTTGTAACGGAGCATGTTACCTTGCCAAGAGTAGTGGGGTTTACTCATGGGATTTTGTTGTAGATGTTGAATTATGGTGTGTATAGTAGGGTCCGCATACCATTCATCCTTGACTTGTTCGATCGATGTAGGGATGGGATAGGAAAAAGCATGGAATTGTAAAGTTTATTTGAACTTTTTGGAAAGTGCATCCCCAACCATGTTATCTTTCCCTTTTTTGTAGATGATTTCATAATCATAGCCTAATAGTTTTGTTACCCACTTTTGCTTTTCTGAAATGGTTATCCATTGTTCAAGAAGGTATTTTAGGCTATGGTGGTCGGTGTGGGTAATTAAATGTTTTCCAATAAGGTATGGTCTCCAATGTTGGATAACATGGACCATAGCTAAAATTTATTTTTCACAAGTGAAAAGTGCTAAATTCTTTTTAGAAAATACTTTACTATTAAAGGCTAATGGCTTCTCATTTTGCATGAGCACCACTCCCATTCCCAATCTAGAAGCGTCACTTTCAATAATTAATGGTTGAGAAAAATCTAGCATAGCTAGGATGGGGGTGGTACACATGGCATTTTTCAAAGTCATGAAAGCTTCATTCGCTTTTGGAGACCATATGAAGGCATTATTTTTAAGTAGGGATATTAAGGGTGCTGCTATTTTCCCATAATATTTAATAAATTTGTGATAATATCCTGTTAATCCTAAGAACCCATGCAACCCTTTTAGATTTTTTGGAATTTGACAATTTTCTACATCTTCAATTTTCGGGGGTCTACTTTAAATCCTTCCTTGAATAAAATATGTCCAAGATATTCAATTTTATACTTCCCAAAGGAACACTTTGATCTCTTTGCGTATAATTGATTTTCTTCTAAGAGTTTGAGTTCTTGCGCTATATGTGTTAAGTGTTCTTCCCATGTCTTGTTGTAAATCAAAATATCGTCAAAGAAAACTAAAATAAATTTTTGAAGGAAGGGAGAAAATAACTTATTCATAAGACTTTGAAATGTGGATGGAGATTTGGTGAGTCCAAAAGGTATCATCAAGAATTCATGATATCCGTCGTGGATGTGAAAAGCATTTTTGGGTATATCGCTTTCCTTAACTCAAATTTGGTGGTAACCTGATCGTAAATTGAGTTTAGAAAAATATGTGGCTCCATTTAGTTCATCGAGTAGTTGATGGGGGATGGGAAAATGAAACTCTACGAATTCCAAATTTTTCTCTATTAATCTGAAAAACACTTACATCAAACAGCCCGTAGGCTTACATTAACCAGCGCTTGGCTTGGTTTCCTCTAAAACACTCTCTCAATTCGTTCTCCAATCCACCACCTGATCTATTACATTAAACTGGGTTTTTATAGAGGCCCCGACCCTCTGAAACACCTTACATGAAAACCGAGACACCAACCCGATTTAATACCCCACTCTGCATGGCCTTTGTCATTGCCAATTTCATCAAAAAACTCTGCATGCCCATCCTTTTTGTTTCCCACGCTTCTTGGTAGTCACCCGCTTTAACTGCACCTTGGTGCCATGTGTCATTCTAGAACGGTCCCCAAAAATACTGCCTGTCGTGGTTTTCACACCATCTCTTTCTTCTTCTTCGTCTTCTTTTCTCCCCATCGCGATATCACTACATGTCACGATATCGTGACATTTTAGCTTCCTTGTGCTCCTTTCTTCTTTTGGTCACGATATCACGACATGTTGTGATATCACGACATTTCCTCTTCCTCTCGTCGTTCTCACCTTTGGGTCACAATATCATGACAGGTCGCGATATCGCGACCTTTGCCTTCGGCTGCCCCTTGCCTACCTGCTCTGGTCGCAATTTTGTGAAAGTCATGATTTCATGACGTGTTGCAAAATCGTGACACTTCCACTGCCTCCCCTTAGACGTTGCTCTAATGTCATGATTTCGTGACAGTCATGATTTCATGACATGTCATGAAATTGTGACATCCCATCTGCTCCCCTCGACCACTGCTTTGATGTCATGATTTCGTGACATGTCACAAAATCGCAACATCCCATCTCCTCTCCTCTCACTGCTGCTTTGAGGTCACGATTTCATGACAGTCACGATTTCATGACATGTCACGAAATCACGACATCCCAACTCCTTCCCTTTGGCTGCTGCCCTGCTGTCACGATTTTGTGACGTTGCGATATCAGGACATCGCGATATCGTGACCTCCCTGCTCCTCCGCTTTTACTTTCGTTTCATGTCACAATTTTGTGATGTCACGATATCACGACCTCCTTGCTTCTCTGCCTTACTTTTAGCTTTATGTCATGATTTCGTGACATTGCAATATTGTGACGTCGCGATATCGCGACCAACCTCTGCCTTGTCCAAGACTGAAAAATTAGAAAAATTTTGGTCGATGCCAGATTGCCCTGTTGTTGTCGAATTTTCCTACATCAGACACCCGGGGTTGGTGGAGAAGTGATCTTCACTTCTGAGCTGTTTGGTTGCTGCCTCCTGCAACACCTCCAAACATTTCTCTACCTCAGTAGCCTGCTCCAATCCCCTCTCCTGGCCAGAATAACTTCTGTCTTCTATCAGATAGATTCTGCCACTGCTGCATGCTTCTTCATCTACAGCCTGCTTACACTCCTTCTCTTGCCCAAAAAAATCTCTGTCTTCTTCCAGGCAGGTCTCGACACTACTGCACACCTCCTTGTCTGTAGCCTACTTCAACTCCGTCTCCCAGCCAGATAAATTTTTGTCTTCTACCAGACAGATCCTGGAACTGCTGCACACCTCTTTGCATGCAACCTTCTTCAGCTTCAGCTTCTGATGCACTCCAACATCTCTCTTTTTCTATATTTCTTCATGCCTTCTGTGTCGCTCCTCTTGCTCCCGCAATTTTATGCTGATCCACTCCTCTTGTAGGGCTTTAAATTTTCACTGCAATGCCAATAACTCTTCCTCTAGCACCATATCTTCCTCCCCACCATGGCTTCTTCATGGAGGCATCTTTCCTTGCTTTTCTTCCAAAGCTTGACCGATCCTGGTGTAGCTGCCTCACTGTCGGCAATTTGCTAACACGCTTCGAGATCTTAACTCTCTCTCTCTCAGAACCCTACCACAGATCCTGGCATAAACTACCTCATGGTCGGTGATCTATTTACGCACTTAGAATCACTAGCTTTGATACCATTGATGGGGGATGAGAAAATGAAACTCTGCAAATTCCAAATTTTTCTCTATTAATCTGAAAAACACTTACATCAAATAGCCCGTAGGCTTACATTAATCAGCGCTCGGCTTGGTTTCCTCTAAAAAACTCTCTCAGTATGTTCTCCAATCCACCACTCGATCTATTACATTAAACTGGGCTTTTATATAGGCCCCGACCCTTTGAAACACCTTACGCAAAAATCAGGACACCAACCCAATTTAATACCCCACTCTGCATGGCCTCTGTCATCGTCGATTCCATCAAAAAACTCTACGCGCCCATCCTTTTCATTTCCTATGCTTCTTGGTAGTCGCCCGCTTTAACTGCACCTTGGTGCCACGTGTCATTCTAGAATGGTCCTCGAAAATACCGCCTGCCATGGTTTTCATGCCATCTCTTTCTTCTTCTTCGTCTTCTTCTCTCCCCATCGTGATATCGCGACATGTCACGATATCGTGACATTTTAGCTTCCCTACGCTCCTTTCTTCTTTTGGTCATGATATCGTGACATGTTGCGATATCACGACGTTTCCTCTTCCTCTTACCGTTCTCACCTTTGGGTCGCGATATCGTGACAGGTCACGATATTGCGACCTTTGCCTTCAACTGCCCCTTGCCTGCCTGCTCTGGTCATGATTTCACGACAGTCATGATTTCGTGACGTGTCACAAAATTGTGACACTTCTACTGCCTCCCCTCAGTCGTTGCTCTGATGTCACGATTTTGTGACAGTCATGATTTCATGACATGTCACAAAATTGCAACATCCCATCTGCTTCCCTCAACCGCTGCTCTGATGTCATCATTTCGTGATAGTCATAATTTCATGACATGTCACAAAATCACGACATCCCAACTCCTCTCCTCTCGCTGCTGATTCGAGGTCACGATTTTGCAATAGTCATGATTTCACAACATGTCATGAAATCACGACATCCCAACTCCTTCCCTTCGGCTGCTGCCCTGCTGTCATGATTTTGCGATGTCGCGATATCGCAACGTCGTGATATCGTGACCTCCCTGCTCCTTCGCCTTTACCTCTGTTTCATGTCGCAATTTTGTGACGTCATGATATCATGACCTCCCTACTTCTCCACCTTCTTTTTAGCTTTATGTCATGATTTCACGACGTCGCGATATCATGACGCCGCGATATCACAACCAACCTCTGCCTTGTCCAAGACTGAAAAATTAGAAAAATTCTGGTCAATGCCAGATTGCCCTGTTGTTGTCGGATGCTGCTGCATCAGTAGTTCATCAATGACTAAAATAGGAAATCTATCTTTAATCATTATTTTGTTGAGAGCACAAAAATCCATGCATATGCGCCATTATCCATCCTTTTTTCTTACTAGTATGACTGGCAAAGAGTAGGGACTTCTACTAGGTCGAATGACCCCTGCCCTTAGTAGGTCTTGTACTAATTTTTCTATTTTCATATTTTGTAAGTATGGATATCGGTAAGGTCTAATATTTGGAGGTTTGTGTCCTAGAAGTAATTGAATAGCATGATCATGGCTTCGTTGTGGAGGTAATCCCTCTAGTTATTTGAATATTTTATCATGTTTTTTTAGGAGTTTTTTTAATTTGGGTGCCTCTGGTTGCTCTTCGATGGTTTTTTGCAAGGAAAATAGTTGGGCAACCATGCCTCTTCCTCCTTTTCAAATAATATTTTCCATTCTATGGGAACTTATGATTTGTGTGGGACCTATTTTTAAACCTTTAATTTTGTATGTTTGGTTGTTTTGTATAAATTGCATCCATAACTCCTAAAAGTCCCATTGAATTTTGTCGAGCGTTAGTAGCCATTGTACTCCCAAAACAATATCACATCCTCTTAATGGTAGTACATACATATCTGCTTCATGTTATATTCCCCCATTGTGAGTTTGATATTCCTGCATTTGCCTTTACATGCAATTTTTCCTCCATTGCCAATCATGACTTCAAAGTTATTGCAAGGATATATAAAGCAATTAGCTTGTTTGGCCAAACTGGGGTCTATAAAATTGTGAGTGCTACCAGAGTCTAAGAGCACAATAGGGTTTTGTTTCTTAAAATACCTTTTTACCTTCATTGTTTATGGAATCGACTATCCTGCTAATGTGTTAAAGGATATTTCTATTTTATATTCTTGGTTTTCTTCTGCAACCTCAGTTATTACTTCCACTTCTATGTCATCCTCCTCTTTGGGAGTGCAATCAACTATGTCCAAAATATATAATTTTTATGAGATGCATTTGTAGTTGGGGGTAAAATTTTTGTCGCAATGGAAACATAGGCCCTTTTCTTGTCTTTATTTTATCTCTTCTTGGCTAATTCGTTTAATTGGCATTACCTTATTCAGTTTTTGGCTGGTGTAGGTATTTGGTTTTTTAACTAAAAAAACTCTTCCTATTCGCCTTTGGTTTTTTGTTCTGCTCTTCTATCATTTGTGCTAATGCCACTACATGTATCATGTCGATAGGATTTTGTATTTGTACCTCCATTCAAATGTCTTATTTTAGGACACTAATGAAACAAATTTGGAAGAATGATGCATCTAGTCCTGTTGTAAGGTTCGCCAATTTCTCAAATTGTGCTTGGTATTCCCTTACGATGGAGGTTTACCGTAGTTTAGTGAGGGATCCTGTGAAGTATTCAAATATAGTGAGGCCAAATCGCAACATTAAGTATTTTGTGAATTCAGTCCATGTGGGCGAACCTTTTGTTTTCTCATACCATTGATACAATTGGGTAGCAATTTATTCCAAGTGAAATGATGTGATACAGAATTTATGAATCTCTAGAATTTGATATAAGGAAAAATATTGGTTTTCCCTATATATCCAATTTTTGGGGTCACCTCCAACAAATTTTGAAAAATCTAGTTTTGTGGTATTGGGAAGGATTGATGTATGTGGTCCCCCTATTAATGTTTTTTGTGGTGGCGTAGTGTTATGTAGTCCATTTTGCATGAGCAACAAATTTTGTTGTACTAATTCCATGGAATGGGTTATAGCATCCAATTTAGTGGATATATTTGTATTCAAGTTGGTGATGTTTATGGTTAGGTCTGCTATTTTGGTAATGATTTTATCTTCTAAATTGTCCTTCTAAAATGCCATTCCTTGCATCATGTCTCTCATTTCCATGGAAAACTACGAGATTTATTTCGTAATTTCTTTTGAAACCTCCTTCGCAATCTCCTTCGTTGTGTATTGAGATCATCTTCCCTTAGATATTTAGGGTGTGGTTGGTTTATAAGTGATTTAAATATGTAGAAATTAGTTTTGTTGAAAAAAATTATTTGTCTCCACCACGTTTAATTTTGTGTACTTGCTACTCTTTGTTCACACCGAATGATATTTTCCTTGCCTGTACTTGTTGTTGGGGTTTTCTAACTCTGGTAATGCATGATGCTATCCAAAAAATTTTGTATGCTACCTTTGCTAGTGACTGTGGCCTACTATGTAACAGTTCTGTTAGTAATGGTTAGAATGTGTGCTAAAAAGAAAATGTTACCGAGTAATGGCCTGTCGGTAACTAGAGCAGGTGGGGAATTTTTTTTAGGTCTTTTTAGCTCTGATCTAGTTGTTATGAACTTGCAACTTTAAATTTGAATTGAATGTAGAAAAGAATCATTTTTTAATAGAATCACAGTTTGTATTGAAAGGCAGAAACCCACAATATAA
Organism: Wollemia nobilis; assembly: GCA_028583015.1. Taxonomy (NCBI): domain Eukaryota; kingdom Viridiplantae; phylum Streptophyta; class Pinopsida; order Araucariales; family Araucariaceae; genus Wollemia; species Wollemia nobilis. Next base: position 1,124,903 of record JAQPPZ010000390.1, on the reverse strand, counting down.
TAAATTAATGTTCTCCAATGATCTTTGGAAGGTCCTTCTTGTCCTATTTACTCTATCTAAAATGTGTGAATGGTGAAGGGATGTGTCCCTTTATAATACAATATAATATATAATATGATTAAGAGTTACGTTATGAGGGTCCTAACAACAGATTTGAGAAGGTTCTGAGTGAACCTATTGAGCATATTTATGCTAGACATAATTTACTATGTTTAGTGCAAGATATTGAGTAGAGATGTGCTAGACTGACTAGACTGTGTTTAGTACAATATTGAGATAGAGCTTTGGAGGTGATATAAAAGAGAGGACAGAGACTCCAGTGGATAGAGATCCATCAGCCAGGATATTGAGGATAGGTCTTTTGAGTGAGGACAAGAGTCTTCAAGTGGAGAGAGATCCACAATCAATGTAGTGGAGGTAGTTTCTTCTAGAGGATCACCAACCAAAGTAGAGGAGAAGGAGTTATCCTATGGATAGAGATCCACAAAATAGATTTAGGGTATCAACATCTCCTTTGGACTAAGGTCCATAAACATTGTTATAAGGAAAGGATTCCCATGAGATTAATTGAGAGATATTTAGAAGAAATATTTTCTCTATGGAGGTAGCCATATTTGGGTGAACCACGCTAAATCTGTGTCTCTATTGTGTGTGATGATTTGTGCATTACTTTGGTTATTGCTATTGATATTGCCATTGATTATATTGATTAATATTGTTTGGGAAAGAAAATTAAAAAGTGGTCTTATACTGTTCATCCCCCATCTCAGTATAAGCTTATGTTCTTCACTCGAAGATCAACACAAGCATTAGTGTTATTTTGGTTTTATTTTAGGACAAGGTCCCTAACCTCAAAATAATGATTACAAATATTTTTAGAGTAAGATAACTAGATCCTATCTAGATAGGCTCACAAATTCTCTAAGGCATGAATGCATTTTTCATCCAGCATATCCAATTGGTGTAAATGGTTTGCATGATACTCATCGTTGACCTTAGCATATTGCAACAAGATGCAAACATAAGGAACCTCTAACTCAAAAGGAAACACTACCTTAAATCCATATACTATGGTGATACCCATATGAGAGTATGCATGCTAGTATGATAGGACCACAAGTCAAGATAAAGTTGAGTATGCTTGTCATGACTAATATTTTTTACCATTTTCTTCAAAATCTTGATCAAGGATTTGATGGATTATTTGGCTTACCCATTGCCTTGAGGGTAATAAGGGGTTAATCATATGTGCTAAATATTGTACTTAGCACAAATATTATGGATATCCTTGTTATTGAAAGGAGTTCCATTGTTAGAAATAATCACCCAAGGAATCTCAAACCCATAAAGATTCTAGTTGAATATGAACTTAGAAACCTGAGTCCTAGTCACTATAGCTAGGGGGTATGGCTTCAACCCATTTAGTGAAATAGTCAATCACAGTAATGATAAACTTGTGACCATTAGACAAAACTGGGTAAACCTTCTTGATAATGTCTAATTCCCACATGGATAATGGCCAAAGAAAATATATTACTCGAAGGTTTTGAGAAGGATCATGAATAATATGATCATGGAATTTACACTTGTTACAGTGATAAACATAATCACATGCATATTTATCCATGGAAGGCCAATAATACCCCATTCGAAGGAGTGTTTTGGCAATAGCATTACTGCTAAAATGGACTCCACATGAACCTTCATGAGAATCACTAAGAGCAAGCTAATATTCATTAGATTTAAGGCATAACAAGAGGATACCTTCAAAAGAATGTTGATATAAAGTATTTCCAAGAATAAAAAATTGACATGCTCTTTTACACAATAGCTTATGCTAATTGCAATCTAAACCATTAGGCATCAAGTCATATTTAAGAAAATTAAATATTTTGTTATACCACAGTTCAGATAGAGAATCTTCGATGGTAAAATAATCTAGGGGATCCAAACAAGAACTCAAAGGTGTAGGCTCCCAGAGTTATCGAATGATAATCAAAGCTTGATCATCTTTCAACTCCAAAGGGAAAAAGGATGTAGCAGTAGCCATGGTATCTGCATGGTGGTTTGAGGATCTAAGGATAGACTTTATGGTTACCTTCTCAAAATAAGAAAACTTGGTAACAATCTCCTTGTAAGGTTTAATCTTATCATCTCGAGTCTAATAAACATCATTGATTTGATTAACTACAAGTTGAGAGTCATCAAAGACCAAAAGGACCTTATATTGCAAAGCTAAGGCTACTCTAAGATCGAGGATTAAATATTCATATTTTGTAGTATTATTTGTGCATAAAAAATAAATATTTAAGGACAAAGGGATGAGCAATTTTTGTGGTGTAACTAGATTGACTCCAACTCCAGCGCCTTTCATGCATCGGGCTCCTAAAAAAAATAAAGTCCAAGACTTGGACTCTTCAATTTTAACATTGAAGCATTCATCGAGAAACTCAATAACTATAGGATGGGTAGCCTCTAGGGGAATGAAGGCTAAATGATCAATAATCATCTAACCCTTGACAACCTTCTAACCTATGAAAGTCAAATTAAACTCACTAAGGGCCAAAACCCACTTAGAAGATTGACCTAAAAGGTGGGGCTTAGACATCAAGTAATGCAAAGGATCAAACTTTGCAATCACCAATATCTTATGGGTGAGCATATAGTGTCTTAAATTATGAGAAGCAAACACTATAGTAATGCAAAGCTTATCTAATGGAGCATACCTAGTTTCATAGCTGACCAAAGTTCTACTAATATAGTAGATATCATTGTCTTCATTTTTATCATCATTTTGAGCTAGCATGGATCCCAAAGTGTGAGCAGTGGCTGGTATATAAAGCAAAAAATGCCTACCAGGCATAGGGGAAACTAAAAAAATTAGGGAGGTGAGATATCTTTTATAGTTGTTAATAGCTTTTTGACACTCAGAATCCCACTAGAAAACTACATCCTTCTTAAGGAACCGAAGGAAAGGCTGATACTTATTGGCTAATTGGGAAATGAACCAATGGATAGATTGCAACTTACCTTGCAGACTACATAGCTCGATCAGGATGCGAGGAGAAGGTATAGTAATGATAGCTACTATCTTAGAAGGGTCCACTTCCATGCCTCACCTAAACACTATGAAACCTAACAACTTGTTAGATTTTACCCTAAACACACACTTAGTAGGTTTAAGATGAACCCTGTACTATTGAAGCCTTTCAAAAATTTGTCTTAATTCATGGACATGATCCTTTCATTATAATGAATGAGCAAAAAGGTTGTCCACATAGTCCTAGAGAATATCATGCATCATGTCATGGAAAATATAAGTTATGGTCTACTTATAGGTAGCTCCAACATTCTTAAGATCAAAAGGCATGACTTTCTAGTAGAAGGTACCCCATGGAGTAGTTAATGTTGTCTTGGCTAGGTCTTCGGGAGCAATCATGATTTTATTGTAGCATGAGAAATAATCCATGAGCAAAAGTATTCCACATTTGATGGTGAAATATACAATTTGTTCTATGTTGGGCAAGGGAAAATCATCCTTGGGACATGCTAAGTTAATGCCCCAAAAGTTGGTACGTACTATAATTGTTACTTCCTTCTTATCTATAAGAACAATATTGGAGATCTAATCAGAATAGTAAAAGGATTTTATAAAATCGATATCAAGGAGTTTTTTGGAGTTCTTATTTGACTGAAAGGGTGATCTTTAGATGCATCTTTCAAATTTTTTGCTTAACAGGCTTAGCATTAGGCTTACCTACCAAATGATGCATGACAAGGGAGGGATCAAGCCCTAGAATGTTGGCATATGACCAAGCAAAAATATCATGATATTCTTTCAATAAATTGGTTACTTGCTCCTGCTCATCCATGGTCAAGGCTTTGCATGAATTAAGGATTATAGGGTCCTACTCAGAGCCTATGTTCAAATCTATGGTCTCCTAAATAATAATGGACAAATCATCATCAAGAGGAGGTGGGGTAGGAATCACTCCTAATTTCTCAATATCCTTATGAGACAGAACCAAAGTCCACTTGATAACTAGAAGACTCAACCTGCGATGCACAAGGGACAAACCCGTTAGAGCAGATGTCATTCTAAAATAAAAATTTAGCTATAACATGTGACTCTAGGTTTACAAAATTAGGAGAGAGTGGGCCCTCATCCTTAACACTCCATTCTAAACCTTTATGAGATTCATCAAAGAGAATATCTAAACAATAAGAGTATTTTTGATCCTATGATGAAAATATTTTTAGAAGAATTTTTAGAGGAATACTGTGATGAATTGATTTGGGAGAGATCTTCTAGTGATAAAAATTCAAATGGATGAGGATCTCCCATGATAGAAATGATTTGCTTTTCAAATTCAAATTTTACACATTGGTAAAAATTAGAAGGGATAACATTCATTGCATGAATCCAAGGTCATCCAAGGAGAATATTGAAAGATGCAAGACAAGACACCACATAAAACATTATTTTCAAAATTTTAGGTCCAACCCTAAGAGGAAGTAATATAGTGTCATAAGCTTCTTGAGAATCATTGTTGAAATTGGGGAGTGATGGAGGAGCAAAAGGAGAGTGATGGAGGAGCAGAAGGAGGGGCATTGGCGGTTGGCAGGAACCTCGAATTGGTGGAGGGCAAGGATCCAGAGGTAGGATCTATTGTAGTAGGAAGGAGACAGGGGGGTCAAGATCCCTTGTTTGTGTAGTTCAAAAAATAAATAGGGATCGACCCTCCTGACAAATTCCCAAAAAAAGAGACCCAGCTGGGGTCAGGGGACCCTACGAAGGGCTTGTCCTTCTTGGAAATGCTAAGAGGCAAAAGGAAGGAAGGGACGGATGACTTACCTCCTCTAATACCAAAAAACAATAATATAAAGGCCTCAACTAAAACCATGGAAATATTTTTGGCTATGGAATCGTTCTCCTTAGTTGGCAAGTTCCTGGGTGGGAGACCAGATATTGAAACCATACGTTCCTAGGATTTGACCAAATGGAAAATGATAGGAAATCTAGAGATTGTGGCTTTATTGAGGGGATTTTTCATGTTAAGATTCAATAACAAAGCCAATGTAGATCGAATACTAATGGGAGGACCCTAGTTTTTAGGAAAACATAGCCTATTCCTCAGACAATGGAGGGAGGAATTCAATCCATACAAGCCAAACATCAATATAGCACATATTTAGGTTTGCCTGCCAAAGCTACCAGCATAGTTATTTAATGAGTACTGGATTACTGGCATAGCCAAAACCATAGGAGAGTTGGTGGCCATAGATCACCCAACCATGGTAAGGACGAGAATGACACATGCCAGGATCTACGTGAATGCAAACCTAGACTCTAAACTTTTGACCCAGGTGGAGCTGGAATATGGAGACTATCTAAGGGTGCAATCGGTGGAGTATGAGAACAAGCCAACTTTTTGCAGTGAATGTAAAACTTAGGGCCATCTCAAGAACCAATGCCCAGTTTCATAAACCAATAAGGAAGCCACGAACATACCCCAATATAGCAAGACAAATGGGATAGGGATCCCTACAAACCAAGGATATCGACAAGCCTTTCTAGGATGTAGGCCAGTCAGACCCAACCAGGACAATCGGGGCAATGCAGGCCAACCCTAGTTACAGGAGAAAGGAAAACAATAGTACGAGGAGGTCAAGGACCTTCAAGTATGTAACAAGGATCATACCTTTAATAAATTTGATGTTTTAGCCAACATTGATGCTGAAAAAGAAATGGGTGAGAAGGAAAATCCCTAGATAGAGTTTCCTAAAATCCTAGAGTCCCTTTCTAGATCTAGCCCATCTATGATTGACCCAAAAAATCCCAAAACATCCTGTCATAGGAAGAAGCAGGACTTGGGGTACTTTAGCCAAAATCTAGAAGGAATGGAGTCAATATTTGATGTGGTTGAATCAGTGGGTATCAAAAGAGCTTCCAGTCTAGTTCTGCAACAATTTTTTCCCTATCAAGGGAGCCCTAACCTTATGGTATACTCAACAAGAAATCCTCAGACAAAGGATCTTAAATTTTAGGAGCTCAGCTAAAGTAAAGAGGATATTAAAAATGGTTATGACACCTTTCAGAACAAGGAGAATGATCCCATGCCTCCTTACTTCAATACAAAAAAAACCATAAGTACAACCAAGTCTCTTATCGATTATGGAAGTGAGAAAAAGAGAGGGCGGATGACCACTATAGAACATTATAGAATTAGAATCAATAATGAAATTGCTAATGGCAAACAAAAAACACTTCTACAACAAGCTATTCCAAGTTAGGATGATAGCAATACAAATAAACCCCTTTTGGTCCAAGGAAAGCGGAGAGAAAAAAATAACAAACCATCTAAATTAAGTTCTCTCATGGAATGTGAGAGGCCTAAATGGCCTACCGAAGCAAAGGGTAGTGAAATCAATAAGGAAAGAACTTGGTCCTACAATAATTTTTCTTCAACAAACAAAAATAGACAAAATACAATCAACATCCATAGCTAAAAATATTTGGAAACAATGGGAAGTTGCTTTTCAACAGGCAATGGCAGCATCTGGTGGAATAATGATCTTATGGGATCCAAAAAAAATAGAAGGTACTGTGCTATAGGCAGATGATAGAGTGATAATTGTCCTATTCCATGATCCTGATCAAAACAAATCCTGGATTATGTCAAATGTGTATGCCCCAAATTCTATCCAAGGATGATCAGAGTTATGGGAACATCTAGGCCACTTAAATAAAGCCTTCAGCAACATTCCTTGGGTGATTGTTGGTGACTTTAACACCCCTTTATACCCGTATGACAAAAATGGAGGATCTGGACTTCTATAAAAAATAATGGAAGACTTTAATAACTTCATAAACATAAATGAATTGATAGATGTCAAACTAAAAGGAGCAAAATTTACCTAGACCAACCAAAGAATAGGGAGCCAGCTGATTTAGGAAATATTGGACAAATTTTTTCTATATAAGGAAGCCATCACAATGTTTGGTGATTCTATACTGTAGGCTCTTACCAAAAGTGCCTCAGACCATAGCCCTCTTTTTTTTGAGGTCATTCAAGCCAACCCTTTCAAAAAACCATTCCGGTTCCAATCAATGTGGGTTAAACATGATGACCTAAGGGAATGAATCAAAGAATGGTGGCTAAAACCTTGTCAGGGAAGTTCCTCATTCAAATTAGCTTAGAAGATAAGTATGGTTAAAGATAAACTCATAATATGGAACAAAGAAGTATTTGGCAATATTTTTGAAAATAAGAAAACAGTTGGAGAGAAACTACAAATGATTGAAAGTAGAATCTAGAATGGCAGCTATTATGAGGCAATACTATTAAAAGAGAGGGAAACTCTTAGTGAGTTTCACAATATCCTTGCTTGTGAAGAAATCTATTGGAGACAAAAATCTAGAGCTTCGTGGTTAAAGGAGGGAGACTCAAACTCAAAAAAAATTCATGTGTCCACCCTAAGAAACACGAGCAATAACAAAATCAACAATATTATGAAGGTGGATAGATCCTCAACTCAGAACATCCAAAAAATTAGAGAAGAGGCAGTTTATTACTTCAAAACCCTGTTGGGTGAAGAAACTATCTGTCAGGTTGAGGTAAAATATTATCTTCTCCAGTTCATACCTCAACTCATTGATGAGTCCACATACGATTATGTCTTAGCGGATTTCAATGATGAGGAAGTTAAAGAAGCCTTGTTCAGTATGGAACTAGATAAGGCACCTGGACCTGATGGGTTTCCAACTTAGTTATTTCAGGCTTACTAGGAAATTGTGGGTGTAAATGTCATGGCTGCCATTAGGGAATTTCAAACATCAACACATATTCCTAGGGGATTCAATTCCACATTTATAGTGCTGATTTCGAAAGTCCAAAACCCAAGGACAATGGGTTATTTCAGGCCAGTTAGTTTGTGTAACGTATCCTACAAAATCCTCACCAAGGTGTTAGCCAACAGGTTAAAAGTAAATTTACTGGGTATTATTGACCAGAGTCAGGGGATCTTGGTTCAAGGAAGATCAATTTTAGACAGTGTTATTACGGTCTATGAGACCCTCTATACTGCATCCCAGACAAAGAAAGCAACCATGGCTCTAACATGAACAAAGCCTTCAATAGGATTAATTGGGATTTCCTGGATGCAATATTACTAAAATTTAGATTTCATCCTTAATGGGTTAGACTAATCAGAGGATGCATTACGAAGCCTTGTTTTTTGGTCTTGGTGAATGGGTCAACGACAGATTACTTTCAAAGCAAAAGAGGATTAATGCAAGGAGACCCTATTAACCCTATGTTTTTCATCATTGTGGCAGAATATTTAGGTAGGAAAATTAGGGCTGCCTATGTTGCAAGACTTATTTTAGGCATCCAAGCGACATCCTCTACCAATCCCATCACTCACCAATAATTTGTGGATGACACATTGCTGCTAACCCTGGATTTAGTGGTGGATGCTAAAAGGATCAAACATATTCTTATGATGTATGAATAAGATACTGGCTAGAAGACAAATTTCAACAAAAGCAAGCTCTATTTCTTCAATATCCATGCTCCTAGACAAACCAGCATTGCAAGGATTTTGGAATGTCACACTGCATCCCTCCCAACCTCCTATCTAGGCATGCCCTTATTCTGAAGAATCCCAAAAGGAGCAATGTGGAATAACATTCTGGAGAGGATCCAAAAAAAGTTGGTGGGATGGAAAGGCCATCTCCTATCCCAGGAAGGGAAAGTGACGCTCACCATGGCTTCCCTACAGAGCATTCCTATTTACTTTCTATCCGTGTTCAAAGCCCAAAAAAAAGTGTATCAAAAAACCAAACAATTAAAAAAAAAAAATCTTTGGTTTGGGATGGAAGAGAAAAAAAGGATCCACTTGGTTGGGTGGAGCAAAGTCTGCAAACCTAGAACTAATGGAGGATTAAATCTAAGGAAAGTCTCTCTCCTAAATACGGTGCTTCTAGCTAAACAAGCTTGGTGACTACTATCTAATGTTGAAAATGAGTGGACAACCATAGTCAAGAGGAAATACCTCTAGGGAGCATACTTCCTTAATGAAAATTTGGTAAGTAGGGGATCCGCCTTCTAGAAAGCAATCTTCACTAGTAGAGAGTTGGTCAAGAATGGGATCTGATGGATATTAGGTAATGGCTACAAAATAAACTTTTGGGAAGATAGGTGGGCCATATATGAGGCTATTTCAAGCAACCCTCACTTGGCTAGGCTCAAAGATCACATGAAACATTCCATAGGGTTTCAGGTGGTAGATTACATAATGCAGGATAGGAATTTCCCAAAATGGTAGACTATCAGGGTCCAAGTTTTGTCGACCGAGTGTGGAGAGCTTCAGAATATTCTACATCAACAGCTCATACCCATAGGGAATACTAAAGACCATATAGTGTGGGCAGAAATAGAAAGTGGAGAATTTTTAGTCAAAACTGCCTACAACTTACTTCTCAATCATGAAGACAACCAGTTTCAACCTCATTTGGTCTGGATAAAGGGCCTCATCCCAAAAATATCTTTCTTCTCATGGTTGTTTATTCAAGAAATTACCCTTACCATTGACCAAATGCTAACTAAAGGAATGATTATTGCTAACCAATTTTTCATGTGTAGGGCAGGATGGGAATATGTTCAAAACCTTTTTTTAGAATTCTCGGTGACCACCTCAATCCTAGACAGGCTTTTCCAAGCATTTAGAATATCTTGGGCTAAATCGGCCTCAATCCCTGAATTCTTCCAACAATGGCCCTTCCCCTTTGTTAATCTAAAATTGAGATTCCTTTGGAAGATAAGTTGGCACCACTTCCTTTGGCAAATTTGGTTAGAGAATAACCATAGAGCCTTTAATGAGTCCAAGCACAATTCTCAAACCATCCTCAACCGAATCCTCACATTTGCAAAATAAAATACCACCATCTTTCCTTCATATGATATAGGAACCCATCCTTCAAAAAAATAGTTGGCCCTATCCCTAGGCATACCATTGGAGGACAATTCCTCAGTACCAAAACCTAACCTTAGAGTTAGAATCATTTGGGAGCCTCCCCCTATAGGATGGTACGAGCTCAATTTTGATGGCACGATGAAGGATAACCCAGGGCAGGTGGGTTCTGGAGGAGTAATTGGAGATCATCAAGGAAACATGATCTTGGCCTTTGCTAAACCATTAGGATCTAGAACTAACAGCTGAGGCTAGAGCGCTGTGGAGGGCCCTACTATTGGCTCGAGAGATCCAATACAACTTGGTGGTGGAAGGAGATTCAAAAATAATTATCAACCTTTTAACTAATGGCAAAAAACCTCCCTGGAGTATTGAAGCCATTATCCATGAGGCAAGGACCCTTTTTGAGGCCAAAAAAGGAAAGAGATCCCGCCACGTCTTCCATGAGGCCAACATATTAGCAAAAAAATTGGCAAATGCAGGGGTTGAGGCTAGCAGATTGATTACGTGGACATGTGATGTGCCTCATGAAATTGATCTCACCCTTCACAATGATAGAAAACCTATGCTCTAAGGGTGGTGGTAGAAAAGTGACCAATATCCACGTGGCTAATGTGCATCATGAGGCTGCATTTCAAAAAAATCCCAATTAGACGGAGTTGATTCCCAAGTCTACGTTCTCAAATACCTCAGACAATATTTATGGGAAAATCCGCAAGGGCAGGACTTTGAGGTACGAAAAGGTAAACTTCTTGACCCACAACACCAACCTCCTCTCGAGACAATGCCAAATATTCAACATTATTGGCCACATCTATGGCAATAAGGCGGGGGTCATTATTGATGAGGCCTGAAAATGTCTCATTTTTACACAATGTTTGACATATAAAAATTGTCATATTATTAAGTTAAATTCCAAATAGTTGATTAGAATATATATTTGTTAAGTGTTTGCATGATTTTATGTTAGGAGCATTATATCTTTGTTTTTTACTATTTTCAACATTCTATGACTGCTTTTGCTTGATTAAGTAGCAAATAAAAATATGCATTTCAAATAGACAAATGTGGTATGCTGATATCCATTAACTTCACAATGGTTTATGAATGTTTTCCTATCCTTCAACTTATTTGAAGTCCATATTGAAGCCAAATTATTAGGACTGTTCTAAATCTAGAAATCTGCATAAAACGACCATATAAAAATCAACAAACAATCACTTTATAGGAGCACCTTGAATTTGTCAAGAAAAGCACTAGGAAATGGATGGAATAAGTTTAGAAGGACTACATAAGACATATGATATATTTATAAGCATTCCCACATGGTATAAATAGGCAGCAATAGGGTATAAGAAAGCAGAGATAATTGTGCAAGCACTGTTGCACTATTTCAGCATGGTTACTTGGTGAATAAAGTGTATAAATTTGGTAGCAACTTGATGTACTTATTCATGTTGATATTTGAATTATTTTCTATGTTATAATTTTTTGAACTTGAAAGAAATTCCAATATTTTATAATTGTGTAGCAAATCTGGAAAATGTAGCAGTTTACCATATAAATTTCAGCCAGCTACCAATGAATAGCAAGGCATGGAATTCACACATAAAGAAGGATAAAATCTATTGCAATTAGTTCCTAGGAGATAAAACATATGATAAAAGTAGCTGTGATTACATGAAGACCACATATTTAGTCAATATAAAGAGCTTCGGATTGAGCAGACATCTTTGGATTGATAGAATGCAGTTTCTTCAGATTGAGCTAGTTATCTTTGGATTGACAACAGAAAGTACTTTTTGAATTTTTGACTATTTTTTGATGGTGTAAAAAAGGAAATAATGTTGAGAAGGTTAAGGTAAAATATCCCCCAACTGTATTTGTCATCCTTGCCGTCCAAAATCCACCATTCATGGGAAAATATCAATTGATCCTCTTCTAGGATAAAACCAAGAAATGCTGCAGCATAATAGGATTTGATCTACAGGATAAGAATAGTATATTTTATATTTGTAAATAGATCTTATGCATCTATAAAAGGATGTCTTCCTTCTTTGTTGAGATAGGTAGGAATAAGAATAGAGGTAGCAGCAGGAAATAGGACTGTATAACAATTATTTGTAACATTTTTTAGCATGTTTTGACAACAATAAAAGTGTAGTATTTTTTTCAATTTTTGTTCAGAGTTTTAATTATTTAAGGAGTGTTTTTACACCTCCTTCTAGATTAGAAAGTATGGGCCCACTTTCAGATCTAGAAGCAGGATTTTTATGGCAAGTTTTAATCTGTAATTTTGCTACAATAGAATTAATAGATTGATTTCCAGATTTCATTTTCTTATTTTAATTTTGTATTATGTTATTTATGTTTTCTTTATTATATTTTTGTATAGCTAATGTGTGTGTGTCAGCTGAAAAATTAGATTATATATTTGTTTCCATGTTCCCTTTAATTTTCATGTTCTTTGCTTTTATGTTTCAACTACTTTCAATTTCAACAGATTTCATTTTGCTGTCAATTCCTATAGCAGAAGATTGACGACCTTTTGTGGTAGGATATTGAAAGGTGCTTTTAGCATAGGTTTTATTTCAACATCATTTAAATTTAGCAATTTCACTTATATTATTTCAATTCTATAAAAGTAGATTGGATTTTAATTTAGTCATTTCCAATTCCTGCAATTGTAGTTAATTTTTAAATTCTACAATTTAGATTTAGTTTTCAATTCTTGTAATTTATTTTAGTTTCCATTCTGCATACTAGGTTTAGTGTGACACCAAAAGGCTAAACAAAAATTTGCTTCACCAATAAATACTTGAAATTTGAATGCTTGAATTGCACTCTACCCTAACCTTCTATCGTAAATAGCCTTGGAAACCACCCCAGATTGATAAATCATTGATATTAAATGATGAGACTCAATGACACTCATCATTTTGGCATCTTTGTCGGGGATCATGGTGTTGTTAGAGGGTAAAAGAAATCAAATAATTATTATTGTGCTAAGTTATGAAGTTCAAAATAAAATCTGAATGTAATAGCTGGTATAAATAATAATTATTGATAGTTGCATTTCAGTCCATTTAGAAAACAAGCAACCACAAGGAGGTGATCTTCACACTTGGGGGTTACATTACCTATGTTTAAAATTCCTGATAAAAATTGAAAGAATTCATCATCCTCATTATCAGGAAACATAATATCTCTTAAAAAATTTAGAAGATCCATTTGCTAGTACTGTCCTTTTTATATCCATATCATCAGGGTAGTATAAAAAAATTTGTATTAGGTGTTGGAAATATATCATGGTAGATATACAAGACTATCCCTTGAACAAAATAGCCATATCTGCTACCTGTAGCATTTTTTCATAGGAACATATCATTGATGAATGCCATTTACTTCCACAACTCAGATGCAAAATTTGTTGCCTAATCTAAATTCTTCTCAAAGAAAGATCCCAACAACAAAAAATAGGGTATGTAGATCAACCACTACCTTCATCCTTACTTGTGGGCAATATGAATAATACAACACAGGCAACCTCTGTCTATGTAAGCTGAGTCTGTTAAAAAAATAAAAAAATCATCACAAAACTTTTGCATAATCAAAATAAAAGTTTGGAGCTCAACGGTGATCCTAGATTTTTGCCATTATTGCTTAAATATTGTTAGGGTTTTATCACGCTAAACATCAACCTATCAATTCTTAGCCTACAAAGACAATAGTTGAACTCGTTAGAGGTGATCCTATCTAAAAAGTAGTTGATCTGCTATGTTTTATGCTTCTTGTCATATTGTGCAAACCAAAAATATGTTTAGTTAAATTGTCTTTTTTAGCCCAACCTATGATCAGTTTGAATAATACAGGATAGGCAGCCCCTGTTTATGTAGCTGAATCTGGTAAAAAAACTACAAAAAATTTTATTGACTGCAGCAACATCCAGCTGTGCTCAAACAAGAACTTACCTGAGCTTGAAGAGATAAAATTCAATGGAGATACACAAAAACCCTTTAGTCCAAACACAAAAATCAGCTTTGGATAAAGGAGAAAAACTAGAAAAGTTGCACATAGAAAATTTACTTCCATTAAGGATAAATTTTGTCCTCTTAAGAATGAAATAAACTAAAGTACAACCAAGGAAATTCTTGAACATTATTGATCGGTTGACTTATGAACAAAAAATAAAATTGTTTGTTGTTTTGAAATAATATTTCAATCTCTTTGCATAGAATTAAATGAATATGTCAATATTTCATCTTGATGTATGCACTTAACATATTTGAGAATTGGTATTAAATTGTTTAAAGTACAGATTGACAAGATTTTATAGATTAGGAGGCATGGACAAACACTTGATTGAAGAAATTTTTAGATATGAAGTAGTGTTTCTTTCTTCCATTGGTGATTCACAGAGGAAGTTAGTGGTGAATGGATATTGCCTTCGGGTATACCATGCACCATTAACTAAGGAGGAGTTCTTAAGGTGAACAATTGGATGTACATGGAATGGAGGAGAATTTCTCTTCCCTGTCAGATTTAGAGTGATGATAAAAGTTTGACAAAAAAAAAAAAGAATAATATTGCTTGAGAACTTCCTTCATGGGCACAAGCAAGACAAGTAAAAAGTATGAAAAATAGAAAAAAATAAAATAAAAAGAGAAAATAATAAAAAAAAAAACATGTCCCACAAAATGGAGATACATGAGGATAAGCATCAATTTCAACATGGAGGAGGAACAATGAAGTCAACACTTCATTTCCAACAATAAGGAGTTAAATTATGACATAAGAAGATTATTACTACTCATCTAGAAAGGAAGGTTGCATCATTGTTATAGATTTCAACAGAAAAAGATGGTGTTTTCATACAAATATTGACATGTTTTTGCAAAATAAGAATTATTCTCATCCAAATAAGATTGAGAGACATTCTCTCTCATTGTAGCCTCATGAGAGACACTCTTTTATTGAGGCACTTGAAAAAAATGACATAACTTTGTTGAAAACTAGAAATGGCAGCCTCTTCTGATGAAAAAATAGATGAAAAAAATAGAAGAAAAAAAAATGAAAAAAAAAGAAAAAAAAATGAATAATTTAGTAGTGAAAACATCCTTGAGGCACTGCTGAATTGGCTTGCATGAAAACTAGTTTTTCGATGTCCATTTCTGTGTTGATCCACCCATCCTTATTTCATCATTATACAAATCTCACACTACACGTGTATATTTATGTTTTCAAAAAGCTTGTTAACAATCATCAGAAGTAGCTTGTAACATGCATGATCAATTTTCAGGATAGTAAGGTATGTATTTCTTGTATTTAAGTCATAGTAAGCATTTAGCATTTAATGTATGATAATCAGTATTTTGCATAAAACTATTCATACAATATTGACAAGTTAAAAATTGAACATGTTTAAGATGTCAAGAAACACCCCCTTCTACCATTAGTTGCATGGGAGCATCTAAAGATTCTATTTTACTACTACTGCAATAAAATAGTAATGAATAACATATAAACAAAAGGATAGAGATGAGATTTTTGATGTTATGGAAGGCTTACATACCCTAGATATGGGTCCAAAACAGAATTTGTAGCTAAATTTTGCATAGAAGGTCGTTTTTGCATTTTTGGATGAATCTTCAGAATAAAATAGGTTATCTTCAAAATGAACAAGATATCTTTGGAATAAGAAAAAACTGTACCAAATTTTTTGAAAATGTTTTAGAATAGTATAAAGAGTAGGGTACATCAAATATTGAGGTTCCTAAGGCTCTACCACATGTAAGTACTTCCCTTAAGCATTTCAAAATCAAAATTTTATCAATTTTGTTCAAAAGGTGCAAACAATAGAAATAGGCATTCAGGCTGAAATGTTGTTAAGAACAGAAAATTTCACCAGTAGTAGTGGATCTATCAAATATGGTTCCATAATAATTTTATTGCAAGATAAATCACATGATACCAAGCCTTTAAGAGGTACCTTGCAGCACTAAAACGTGTAGAAGGGCAAAAAAAGAGTTAAAATTGCAGTAGTTGCAGAAATTGCAATATTGAATTATGTAAGTGCAGAAGTCAAAAGTTGCAAATTGCAAATGAAAAAAAAATATATGCAAGAAAAGAAAAAAAAATAGAATAAAATAATTGAAAAAAATTGATTGAATTTTTTTTTTGCAAGGTTGTAGAAAAGTGAAATACCTGTGCTTAAATTGAAAAATGCTTGGTGTAGTGCAGCAAGGAGAAATTTCTCATCTAGCAGGTGGCAAAGGATGTTTTTCACAAGGATAAAACCAGCATATTACTATGGCCTACTAGGATGCATGAGGGCATGCATCATTTCAAGCTGGGGGGGATGATGAGGCTTGAAAATGCCTCATTTTTACACTATGTTTGACATATAAAAACTGTCATATTATTAAGTTAAATGCCAAATAGTTGATTAGAATATATATTTGTTAAGTGTTTGCATGATTTTATGTTAGGAGCATTATATCTTTGTTTTTTACTATTTTCAACATTCTATGACTGCTTTTGCTTGATTAAGTAGCAAATAAAAATATGCATTTCAAATAGCCAAATGTGGTATGCTGATATCCATTAAATTCACAATGGTTTATGAATGTTTTCCTACCCTTCAACTTGTTTGAAGTCCACATTGAAGCCAAATTATTAGGACTATTCTAAATTTGGAAATCTGTAGAAAACAACCATATAAAAATCAACAAGCTATCACTTTATAGGAGCACCTTGAATTTGTCAAGCAAAGCATTAGGAAATTGATGAAATAAGTTTAGAAGGACTACAGAAGATATTTGATCTATTTAGAAGCATTACCACATGGTCTAAATAGGCAGCGACAGGGTATAACAAAGCAAAGATAATTGTGCAGCACTGTTGCACTATTTCAGCATGGTTACTGTTGGCAATTTTGCCACATTAATTTTTTTGATAAAATTTGGCCTAAGTATGGAGCTTTAAAGTGACAAAGAGCACACTGATGTTTTCAGTTTTTTGTGGGCCATAAATGGGGGTGATGAAATGGATAAAATAAGATTTGGATATTTTATCATTGTAGATATTTTCGCTAGCTTTTCGACAATATATTATAATAGGCGATCGGGTCAACGGATCAAAAGTTATGGCCCCGAGAAGCAGGACCAGGAAGCTCAATTTCAGGCCAAAAAAATGACTAAGTGTCAGGCCCTACCCGACTACACTCATCCTCTCGACTGCGCTCATCTACCTGAATGTTCTCATACAAAGGCCCAAAATTTTCTAAGTGTTAGTGTTGCCACAACCTAACTTCGTAGTGACGTCGGGTTGCGCTCTCATTTTTGTGCGCACCTGGGCATCAGTGGAGCCCTAAATTTTCAAAGTGTTGGGTGCGTAACCTAACTTCGTAGTGAAGTAGGGTTGCACCCTCAATTTCATGCGTATTTGGGCAACTTATTTGAAAAATGGCTAAGTGTTGGGTGTGTAACCTGACTTCACAGTGAAGTCAGGTTGCGCCCTCAATTTCATGCGCAATTGGGCAATTTATTTGAAAAACGGCTAAGAGTTGGGTGTGCAACCTGACTTCGCAGCGAAGTCGGGTTACGCCCTCAAATTCATGTGCAATTGGGCACCTTATTTGAAAAATGGCTAATTTTTGGGTGAGCAACTCAACTTCGCAGCGAAGTCGGGGTTCACTCACTTACCTGCATGCACTCGGGAAAAGAATTTTGAATCTTGCTCAGAAATTTTCTAAGGCACGGAGGCCTCCCCAACTGTGCCACTTCCCATTTGCGCTACCTGGTTGTGCTCTAATTTTGGGAAAAGTCAGGCAAGAAAGAAAATATGAGCTCCAAAGGTAAATTTTTCCCCTTATCAAATTTTGACAAGTGTCTAGCCTCGAGATTCAAGTCAAAGATGTGATGGGAGGTAGATGAGCATGAACTGACAGATTGTACCGCATCAACCCACATTCAAACTGACTCAGCTTCCCACCTATCGAATTTCTATGAAGCTACCATATTTTTAGAAGGACCTTACTGTAAATACATTCTTTACTCATAGAGGTCAACATCAGCCGCTTTTTTTAGCTTTTGTAGCTTTTGTCACGTCTAGGATTTTGTGCCCAAAATGTAATGGGGGGGAAATTATGCTATAAATAGTAGCCTCATTTCATTGTACAAGGGGTGGAGGGGAAACATATTGCTAGAGGACTCTGCTATGATGGATCACCTTCTAATTAATTCAAAGCATCCTTGGATCTTCTTGTCTTTTTCATTTTATGCTACCTTTTGCTAGTATTTCTGCTTCATGTTCATTTATATTTTTGTTTGTTTGAATTCTTAATCCTGGATTTGAGCATTGGTGATTATTTGGATCTAGAATACAAAATAGAAGGATACATAGGATAGAATCACAGTTGCAATTTTTGTTACATGATTTGTTTTAATTGTTGTTGGTTTGGATGCAAATTTGTGATCATGCTGCTTGTTCTCCCCCCACCCGAAACGCATGACATTTACATCTCTTTCCTATTCCCTTATCTTTTTCAATCTCTTTCCAATTCCATTTACCCTATTTTTTAATCAATTTCTTGAACTATTATCTAAAAACCCCCAAGTAGGTTAGGAAAGGAGACGGCATTCTCCAAAGATTGGCACAAGAGGCATCCCTTCCTTCCAGCATTTCAATGTTGGTCTGTGAGTCTAGGGTGCATTGACACACCAAGTCCTTCCCAGGTGGCGGATCTGTGGCCAATAGTTTTTGGCACGCCCGGTGGGATGAACAGTCTCCATATTTTAAAGAAGCCTGAGTTTGGTGAATCTCTGGCTTGCCTTCATTTGGCAAAATCACCTGGCAACTCTGATTGACCTAAATTTCTTGATCGCAGGAACCCTTTTTTTAAGCTAATAGAAGACACCCCAAAGGAATCAAGGTTTGGTGAGCAGACTTGACCTCACAAGCAAAGAAATGAATGTTCACCTATAGTCTCCATATTTTCAAGAAGCCCAAGTTTGGTGAATCTCTAGCTTGCCTTCATCTGGAAAAATCACCTGGCGACTCTGACTGAGCTGAAATATGGAAGCCCAAGTTTGGTGAATCTCTGGCTCGCCTTCATCTAGAAAAATCACCTGGTGAATCTGACTAAGCTGAAGTTCCAGATTTCTTGATCGCAAGTGCCCTTTTTTTTAAGCTAATAGAAGACAACCCAAAGGAATCAAGGTTTGGTGAGCAGCCTTGACCTCACAAGTGAAGAAATGAATGTTCACCTACAGTCTCCATATTTTTAGGAAGCCTGAGTTTAGTGAATCTTTCGCTTACCTTCATCTGGTAAAATCACTTGGTGACTCTGACTGAGCTGAAATATGGAAGCCTGAGTTGGTGAATCTCTGGCTTGCCTTCATCTGGAAAAATCACCAAGGCAAATCCCTCATACTATGCAAAGCCCTAGAATGTAGTTGTGTGGAGCTCGAGAGGAAAATATCATCCCAGGACAATGATGGCAATATGCAAACACCGCCCAAATGATGAATAATATGGTTACTTGTAGTTTCCATTGGGAGATGGGACAATAGAAGGAATAAAATCCAGTGGAAAATCCTGAACATAAAGAGGGCACATTTTTGCACCCTTTTTGTGTCCCAGGGCATAGCACACAAGCATTCAGCCAAAGCCCAATAATCATGCCTCACTAGGAGGCTAATCCTAAGGAGACCATGGCTAAAGGCCTATCATCAGAAAGCTCCTGCTATCACATCAAAAAGTTGGAGGAACTCATGCTCGAGAGCCCACAGGTGGTGGACTCTCTAGAGTGGTGGTATTCGCTCCAACCATCACTACAAATGGTACCTGAAGAGGACTCCCATCTAAAAAATCTCCTTGCCATGTTGTTCATAAATTGTATGGGTACCTACATGAATGATAATCTGCCACGTTGCACCATGTTTACGACCTGGCAAACTTTAGGAGGCTAGCTGGACTTCAAATATCAACTAAAGTACAATCAGATCTGGTCTGGACACTACAGGTTCACCGAATAGGCAACCAAAGCTATATTTGTGTTGGCAGCATGCCAATCATGTTGCAAAATTTTGTGTAAATAATATAAATAATTTGGCTAGTATGCAAAGTTTTAGTTGTTTGTGTAGTGTTTTTTTTTAGTGTTCCAAGAGGGCCATGGGTGCCAAGGGTTTGAGAAAGAGGTTGTTGTCAATAGTGAGTATCAAGAGGATGACGAGGGTGACTATGTTTCCCAATGGATAAAGGCTTGGGTCCTCACATTGAGGTGAGCTCAATGCCCTGTGAGCTGCCAGGAATGTTGTCAATTTTTCCACATTAAACTTTTTGATAAACTTTGGCCTATGTATGGAGATTTAAAGCGAAAAAGAGCATGCTGAGGTTTTCATGGGCCATAAATGGGGGTGATAAAATGGATGAAATAAGCTTTGGATATTTTATCATTGCAGATATTTTCGCTAGATTTTTGATGATATATTATAATATGCGATCGGGTCAACGGATAAAAAGTTATGGCCCCGAGAAGCAGGACCAGGAAGCTCAATTTTGGGCCAAAATATTGACTATGTGTCGGGCCCCGCCCGACTACGCTCATCCGACCGACTGCGCTCATACAAAGGCCTAGAATTTTCTAAGTGTTAGTATTACCGCAATCCAACTTTGCAGCGAAGTTGGGTTGCGCTCTTAGTTTTGTGCGCACCTGGGCATTAGTGGAGCCCTAAATTTTCTAAGTGTTGTGTGCGCAACCCGAATTCACAATGAAGTCAGGTTGCACCCTCAAGTTCATTCATAGTTGGGAAACTTATTTGAAAAATAGCTAAGTGTTTGGTGTGCAACCCAACTTTGCAACAAAGTCGAGTTGCGCCCTCAATTTCATGCGTATTTGGGCAACTTATTTGAAAAATGGCTAAGTCTTGGGTGTGCAACCCGACTTCACAGCAAAGTCGGGTTGTGCCCTCAAGTTCATGTGTAGTTGGGCAACTTATTTGAGAAATGGCTAAGTGTTGGGTGAGTAACCGACTTCATAGCAAAGTCGGGGTTCGCTCACTTACCTGCATGCAATCAGGCAAAGAATGTCAAAGCCTGCCCAAAAATTTTCTAAGGCACGGAGGCCTCCCCAACTGCACCACTTCCCCTTTGCACTGCCTGGTTGTGATCCTATTCTGGGCAAAGTTGTGCAAGAAATAAATTATGAGCTCCAAAGGTAGATTTTTCCCCTTATTAGATTCTGACAAGTGTCCAGCCTCGAGATTCAAGTAAGAGATGTGACGGGAAGTAGATGAGCATGAACTAATAGATTGTATCACATCTGCCCCCATTCAAACTGACTTAACTTCCCACCTACTAGATTTCCATGGAGCTGCCACATTTTTAGGAGGACCTTGCTACAAGTACATTCTTTACTCGTAGAGGTCATCATCAGCAACTTTTTTCAACTTTTGTAGGTTTTTTCACGTCTGGAATTCTATGCCCAAAATGTAATCAGGGGAGAGAAATTGTGCTATAAATAGCAGACTCATTTCATTGTACAAGGGGTGGAGGGGAAACATATTGCTAGAGGAATCTGCCATGATGGATCACCTTCTAATTAATTCAAAGCATCATTGGCTCTACTTCTTATATCTATCTTTTTATGCTGCCTTCTGCTAGTATTTTTGCTTCATGTCCATTTATATTTCTTTTTGTTTGAATTTTGAATCCTGTATTTGAGCATTGGTGATTATTTTGATCTGGAATACAAAATACAAGGATACATAGGATAGAATCACAGTTGCAATTTCTATTACATGCTTTGTTTTAATTGTTGTTGGTTCGGATGCAAATTTGCGATCGTGCTGCTTGTTCTCCCTCCACCCGAAACGCATGATATTTACATCTCTTTCCAATTTCCTTATATTTTTCAATGTATTTCCAATTCCCTTTACCCCCTATTTTAATCAATTTCCTGCACTATTATCTAAAAACCCCCAAGTAGGTTAGGAAAGGAGTCGGCCTTCTCCAAAGATCAGCATGGGAGGCATCCCTTCCTTTTAGCCTTTCAATGTTGGTCTACGGGTCTAGGGTACATTGACACACAAAGTCCTTCCCAGGTGGCAGATCTATGGCCAACAGTTTCTAGCACGCCCAGTGGGACGAACAGTCTCCATATTTTAATGAAGCCTGAATTTGGTGAATCTCTAGCTTGCCATCATCTGGAAAAATCACCTGGCAACTATGATTGAGCTAAAGATCTAGATTTCTTGATTGTAAGCACCCATTTTTAAGCTAATAGAAGACACCTCGGAGGAATCAAGGTTTGGTGAGCAGCCTTGACCTCACAAGCGAAGAAATGAATGTTCACCTACAGTCTCCATATTTTTAGGAAGCCCAAGTTTGGTGAATCTCTAGCTTTCCCTCATTTGGAAAAATCTCCTAGCGACTCTGACTGAGCTAAAATATGGAAGCCCAAGTTTTGTGAATCTCTGGCTCACCTTCATCTAGAAAAATCACCCGGTGACTCTGACTGAGCTGAAGATCTAGATTTATTGATCGCAAGCACCCTTTTTTTTAAGCTAATAGAAGAGACCCCAAAGGAATCAAGGTTTGGTAAGCAGCCTTGAACTCATAAGCATAGAAATGAATGTTCACATATAGTCTCCATATTTTTAGGAAGCCTGAGTTTGGTGAATCTTTGGCTTACCTTCATCTGGAAAAATCACCTGGAGTCTCTGACTGAGTTGAAATATGGAAGCCCGAGTTGGTGAATCTCTGGCTTGCCTTCATCTAGAAAAATCACCAAGGCAAATCCCTCATACTATGAAAATCCCTAGAATGCAGTTGTGTGGAGCTCAAGAGGAAGATCTTGTCCAAGGCCAATGGTGAGAATATGCAAACACTGCCCAAATGATGAATAATTTGGTTGCTTGCAGTTTCCATCGAGATATGGGCCAAGAGGAGGAACAAAATATAGTGGCAAATCCTAAACACAAAGAGGCATATTTTTGCACCCTTTTTGTGTCCCAGGGCATAGCATGCAAGCATTCATCCAAAGACTAATAAGCATGCCTCACTAGGAGGCTGATCCTGAGGAGACCTTCTCTAAAGGCTTATCGCCGAAAAGCTCCTACTATCGCATCAAGAAGTTGGAGGAACTTCTACTCAAGAGCCCACAAGTGGTAGACTCTATATAGTGGTGGTATTGGCTCCAACCATCATCACAACCAGTACCCGAAGAGGGCTCCCATATAACAAATCTCCTTGCCATGTTCATTAATTTTATGGGTACCGACACGAATGACAACATACCACGTTGCACCATGTTCATGACCTGGAAAACTTCGGGATGCCAACAAGACTTCAAATATCAACTGAAGTACAATAAGATATGGTCCATACACTATAGGTTCATCGAATAGGGAACCAAAGCTAGATTTATGTTTGCGGCATGCCAATTATGCTATAAAATTTTGTGTAAATAATATAAATAAGCCAGCTAGTATGCAAATTTTTAGTTGTTTGTGCAGTGTTTTTTTTTTAGTATTCCAAGATGGCCATGGGTGCCAAGGGTTTGAGAAAGAGGTTGCTACTGGTAGTGAGTATCAAGAGGTCGACGAGGGTGACTCTATTTCCCAATGGATAAAGGCTTGGGTCCTCACATTGAGGCGAGCTCAATGCCTCACGAGTTTCCAGGAATATTGGCAATTTTACCACATTAAATTTTTTTATAAACTTTGGCCTAAGTATGGAGCTTTAAAGTGGCAAAGATCACACTGAGGATTTTGGGTTTTCATGGGCCATAAATGGGGATGATAAAATGGATTAAATAATCTTTGGATATTTTATCATTGTAGATAGTTTCACTAGCTTTTTGAAGATATATTATAATGGGCGATCGGGTCAGCGGATCAAAAGTTATGGCCTCGAGAAGCAGGACCAAGAAGCTCAATTTCGAGCTAGAAAATTGACAAAGTGTCAGGCCCCACCTAAATGCGCTCATCCACCCAACTGTGCTCATACAAATGCCCAAAATTTGCTAAGTGTTAGTGTTGCCACAACCTAACTTTGCAGCGAATTTGGGTTGCGCTCTCAGTTTTGTGCACACCTGGGCATCAGTGGAGCCCTAAATTTTCTAAGTGTTGGGTGTGCAACCCGAATTTTTAGTGAAGTCAAGTTGCACCCTCAAGTTCATGTGTATTTGGGCAACTTATTTGAAAAATGGCTAAGTGTTGGGTGCACAACCTGAATTCGTAGTGAAGTCGGATTGTGTCATCAAGTTCATGCGCAGTTGAGCAACTTATTTGACAAACGACTAAGTGTTGGGTGCACAACCTGAATTCACAGTGAAGTCGGGTTGCGCCCTCAAGTTCATGCGCAGTTGGGCAACTTATTTGAAAAATGGCTAAGTTTTGGGTGAGCAACCCAAATTCACAGCGAAGTTGGGGTTCGCTCACTTACCTGCATGTACTCGGGTAAAGAATGTCGAAGCCTGCCCAAAACTTTCTAAGGCACGAAGGCCTCCCCAATTGTGCCACTTCCCCTTTGTGCTGCCTGGTTGTGGTATGATTTTGGGTGAATTCAGGTAAGAAAGAAAATATTAGCTCCAAAGGCAGATTTTTCCCCTTATCAGATTTCGACAAGTGTCCAACCTCGATATTCGAGTCAGAGATGTAACGGGAGGTAGATGAGCATGAAATAACAGATTGTACTACATCTACCCCCATTAAACTTGACTTAACTTCCCACCTATAGGATTTCCATGGAGCTGTCACGTTTTCAGGAGGACCTTGCTACAAGTACATTCTTTACTCACAAAGGTCAACATCAACCACTTTTGTCAACTTTTGCAGCTTTTATCACATCTGGGATTCTGTGCCCAAAATGTAATCAAGGGGGGTGAAATTGTGCTATAAATAGTAGCCTCATTTCATTGTACAAGGGGCAGAGGGAAAACATATTGCTAGAGGACTCTGCTATGATGGATCACCTTCTAATTAATTCAAAGCATCCTTGGCTTTGCTTCTTATCTCTATCTTTTTATGCTGCCTTCTACTAGTATTTCTGCTTCATGTCCATTTATATTTCTGTTTGTTTGAATTCTAAATCCTAGATTTGAGCATTGGAGATTATTTGGATCTGGAATATAAAATAGAAGGATACATAGGATAGAATAGTAGTTGAAATTTTTGTTACATGCTTTGTTTTAATTGTTGTTGGTTCGGATGCAAATTTATGATCGTGTTGCTTGTTCTCCCCCCACCCGAAACGCATGAAATTTACATATTTTTCCTATTCCCTTATCTTTTTCAATATCTTTTCGATTCCCTTTACCCCTTTTTTAATCAATTTCTTGCACTATTATCTAAAAACCCCCTAGTAGGTTAGTAAAGGAGTCGGACTTCTCCGGAGATCAGCACAGGAGGCATCCCTTTATTTTGACCTTTCAATGTTGGTCTGCGGTTCTAGGGCACATTGACACACCAAGTCCTTCCTAGGTGGTGGATCTATGGCCAATAGTTTTTGGCACGCCTGGTGGGATGAACAGTCTCCATATTTTAAGGAAGCCCAAGTTTGGTGAATCTCTAGCTTGCCTTCATCTGGAAAAATCACCTAGTGACTCTGAATGAGCTGAAGATCTAGATTTATTGATTGCAAGCACCCTTTTTTAAGCTAATATAAGGCACCTCGGAGGAATCAAGGTTTGGTGAGCAGCCTTGAACTCACAAGCGAAGAAATGAATGTTCACCTATAATCTCTATAGTTTTAGGAAGCCCGAGTTTGGTGAATCTCTAGCTTGCCTTCATTTGGAAAAATCTCCTGGTGACTCTAACTAAGCTGAAATATGGAAGCCCAAGTTTTGTGAATCTCTGGCTCGCCTTCATCTGGAAAAATCAGCTAGTGACTCTGACTGAGCTGAAGATCCATATTTCTTGATTGCAAGCGCCCTTTTTTTTAAGCTAATAGAAGACACCCCATAGGAATTAAGGTTTGGTGAGCAGCCTTGACCTCACAAGCAGAGAAATGAATGTTCACCTACAGTCTCCATATTTTTAGGAAGCCTGAGTTTGGTGAATCTTTGGCTTGCTTTCATCTAGCAAAATCACTTGGCAACTCTGACTGAGTTGAAATATGGAAGCCCGAGTTGGTGAATATCTGGCTTGCCTTCATCTGGAAAAATCACCAAGGCAAATCCCTCATACTATGAAAATCCCTAGAATGCAGCTGTGTGGAGCTTGAGAGGAAGATATCCTCCAAGGCCAATGGTGGGAATATGCAAACACCACCCAAATGATGAATAATATGGTTGCTTGCAGTTTCCATCGAGAGATGGGCCAAGAGGAGGAACAAAATCCAGTGGCAAATCCTAAACACAAAGAAGGCATATTTTTGCACCCTTTTTGCATCCCAGGGCATAGCATGCAAGCATTCATCCAAATCCCAATAAGCATGCCTCACTAGGAGGCTGATCCTAAGGAGACCCTGGCTAAAGGCCTATCATCGAAAAGCTCCTGCTATTGCATCAAGGAGTTGGAGGAACTCATGCTCGAGAGCCCACATGTGGTGGAATCTCTAGAGTGGTGGTATTGGCTCCAACCATCATCACAACCATTACCTGAAGAGGGCTCTCATCTAAAAAATCTCCTTGCCATGTTGTTCATAAATTGTATGGGTACCGACATGAATGATAAACTGCCACGTTGCACCATGTTCGTGACCTGGAAAACTTCGGGAGGCCAGCAGACTTCAAAGATCAACTAAAGTACAATCAGATATGGTCCAAACACTGCAGATTCACCAAATAGGGAACCAAAGCTAGATTTATGTTGGTGGCATGCGAATCATGCTATAAAATTTTGTGTAAATAATATAAATAATCCAGCTAGTATGCAAAGTTTTAGTTGTTTATGCAGTGTTTTTTTGTTAGTATTCCAAGAGGGCCATGGGTGCCAAGGGTTTGAGAAAGAGGTTTTTACCGACAGTGAGTATCAAGAGGTCGGTGAGGGTGACTCTTTTTCCCAATGGATAAAGGCTTGGGTCCTCACATTGAGGCGAGCTCAATGCATCATGAGCCGCCAGGAATGTTGGCAATTTTGCCACATTAAATGTTTTGATAAACTTTGGCCTAAGTATGGAGCTTTAAAGCGATAAAGAGCACGCTGAGGTTTTTAGGTTTTTGTGGGCCATAAATGGGGGTGATAAAATGGATTAAATAAGCTTTGGATATTTTATCATTGCAGATATTTTCACTAGCTTTTCGATGATATATTATAATAGGCAATCGGGTCAGCAGATCAAAATTTATGGCCCTGAGAAGCAAGACCAGGAAGCTCAATTTCGGGCCAAAAAATTGACAAAGTGTCGGGCCCCGCCCGACTATGCTCATCCGCCTGACTGCACTCATACAAAGGCCTAAAATTTACTAAGTGTTAGTGTTGTCGTAACCCGACTTCGTAGCGAAGTCAGGTTGCACTCTCAGTTTTGTGTGCACTTGGGCATCAGTGGAGCCCTAAATTTTCTAAGTGTTGGGTGTTCAACTCGACTTCACAATGAAGTCGGGTTGTGCCCTCAATTTCATGCGTAGTTGTGCAACTTATTTGAAAAATGGCTAAGGGTTGGGTGCACAACCCGACTTCATAGCAAATTCGGGTTGCGTCATCAAGTTCATGCGCAGTTGGGCAACTTATTTGAAAAATGGCTAAGTGTTGGGTGTGCAACCCGACTTTGCAGTGAAGTCAGGTTTTGCCCTTGAGTTCATGTGTAGTTGGGAAAATTATTTGAAAAATGGCTAAGTGTTGGGTGAGCAACCCAACTTTGGAACGAAGTCGAGGTTCGCTCACCTACCTACGTGCACTCATGCAAATACTATTGAAGCCTGCCCAAAACTTTCTAAGGCACGGAGGCCTCCCCAACTGCGCCACTTACCCTTTGCGCTGCCTGGTTGTGCTTTGATTTTAGGCAAAGTCAGGCAAGAAAGAAAATATGATCTCCAAAGGCAAATTTTTCCCCTTTTCAGATTTTGACAAGTGTCTAGCCTCGAGATTCGATTCAGAGATGTGACGGGAGGTAGATGAGCGTGAACTGACATATTGTACCACATCTACCCCCATTCAAACTGACTCAAATTCCAACCTACCAGATTTCCATGGAGCTGCCACATTTTTAGTAGGACCTTACTACAAGTACATTCTTTACCTGTAGAGGTCAACATCAGCCTCTTTTGTCAGCTTTTGTAGCTTTTGTCACTTCTAGGATTTTGTGCCCAAAATGTAATCATGGGGGGAAATTGTGCTATAAATAGCAGCCTCATTTCATTGTACAAGGGGTGGAGGGCAAAAATATTCCTAGAGGACTCTGCTATGATGGATCACTTTCTCATTAATTCAAAGTATCCTTAGCTCTGCTTCTTGTCTCTGTATTTTTATGATGCCTTCTGCTAGTATTTTTTCTTCATGTCCATTTATATTTTTGTTTTTTTGAATTCTAAATCCTGGATTTGAGCATTGGTGATTATTTGGATCTGGAATACAAAATATAAGGATACATAGGATAGAATCATAGTTGCAATTTTTATTACATTCTTTGTTTTAATTTTTGTTGGTTTGGATGCAAATTTGTGATCGTGCTGCTTATTATCCTCCCACCTGAAATGCATGACCTTTACATCTCTTTCCTGTTCCCTTATATTTTTCAATCTCTTTCAAGTTCCCTTTACACCCTTTTTAATATCTTTACTACACTCTTATATAAAAACCCCCAAGTAGGTTAGGAAATGAGTTTTCCTTCTCTAAATATTGGCATGGGGGACATCCCTTCCTTCTGGTCTAGGACTATGAGGAAGTGAACCTTGTTGAATTATAGGTCCACCTAGCGCGAAGCCCAAATGGAGGATGTTGGTTGGACCGAGTCCATGCAAAGTAAAAAGGTTGATGAAGGCACAACAAAAATGGTGATAATGACATTTAGTGATGATCCAAATCATAATGACATGAAGGTAGTTGGGAGGCAGATAAGGTTGATAGATCACATGTGGAAGTAGAAGACACAGGTGGAGTATTACAACCTATCCTTTTCAATGTATGGTAATCTCCCTGAGGACAATGTTGATCTACAAATAATCAAAGGTAGCCATAATCACATGTTGGCACCCAAGGATAGCTGACACAAATCCAAGGTGGCAAAGGGGGATGGATCCCCGAAGATGGCAAACCAATTAAGGAAAAACTCATAGCTCACCACCATGGTTTTAAACCCTATTTCTTCCCCAACAGCAGCAAAAGAGGAAATCGGCAGTGTGTTAACTTGAGAAAGTCTAAATGAATTGTAAGGAAGAAGACTGCAAGAAGAAAGATGACTTACATTGAGTCGAGCATGGTCATCATGGAACCCATGGCTCAGGCCATCCTCACTGAGTGATGTTTTACCCAATTTTTTGACCTATTCTTGGGGGTGGAGGAAGATATCACCTAGGCGGTGATGGACACTTAGGAGGATGGAAAAGTGGAGGTACGAGGAAGAGAGTTAATCATTGATGTGAACATGCTGGCTATGGTAACTGTTCAAACAATGAAAGGTCACTCCATCCATCACTACAAAACATCACTAGGAGGTGGAATTGAAGAAATTTTGTGACAACCTAAAAATTTTCAAGGAAGCCAAGAATGGGCTCACCAGAATGGATTTGCCCACTCTGTGGAATGGGGTCATGAAAAATATGATGGATTTTATCATGACTGAGGATCCTAGTAATACTTTACTGAGCTTTCACTATACTTTCATAAAATTCTTTCGGGATGTCAAACCGATAAGTATTCCTTAGTTTTTGATGAACTCTATGAACTACACCATCAATGCCTACCACAGTAAGAGAGTTTTTTCCATGCCGATGCACCAAGAATTGTTCAAAGTAATATATAAGTGGTTTTTTTCCATGGCACCCAATCTCGAATCTCAAGTTATCTAGGAGATACCACCTAATCATCAGCCAGATATCTCAGGGGCAAGAGCTAGCCTAGGCACTAGCAAACCTTCATTTGTGTCTTCGGTTAATAAAAGAGTGGGGGAGCCCATAACCAGAGGGGGAACAGCTAAGAAAAAACTAAGGATTGAGGAACCCCCAACGAGATCCTCATTGAGACTTAAGAACAAACAAATCCAATGTAGCTCCAAAACCAGTGCTAGTGAACTGGACGAGGAGGGACCTAAAATCATGGTTCTCAAAAGGTTCATTCTAAAATCTTATGTGGCAATCATCCACAAAATGTAGGAGCACTATGACACTATGACTCAGGTGATATTCAATGAAGGATACATGTTGAAAGTTGAGGCCAAGTTTGATGGCGAGGAAGAAGAGTACTAAAAGCTCGAGGAAGATGTCGAAGATGAGGCATGAGGTTCCCTGGGTCCTGGGGTATCATTTTTGGTTGATTTTTTTTAGAGGAAGTAATCCTCTTTGGGCTGTGGTTCCCTTTTCCTTTTGTAATGTTTATCAGTGTGGCTTTCCCGTCTTGGTTGGTCATGTTTTGCTTTTGGTTTCTGTATACGTCGCCTGCCCAGCTAAGACTGCTAGGAAGTTTAGTAGTTGTAGAGGATAGATGTTCCTTAGGATAACTAGGATCCGTAGCTTTAGCTGAAGGTTGTCTTTTGTAAAAGGCTTTGGGTCAACCTGTAAAACCTGATAATTAATGAAGAAATTTACTTACCAAAAAAAAGAATCATTTTTGAAATTTATAATGATGCCACTAGATGCAATCAAATATTCCTTATTCAATATAAATTTATGAAATAAATTATGTGTAAAAATATTAAGTGAAGAACCATTATCAATCATAACTTTTTTTATGAGAGTGTCACCAATGTAAGCAGTGATGTATAGAGAAAAATATTCCTATACTCCTAAGGAAGCCTTATCATTATTTGAAAATGTTAGATGAGGATTCTGGAGGGAACTTATAACCTTTGTCATATCACTAGGAGAAATATCTAGACGTACTGGTTGCTACCTCAAAAAAAAAATCATAGCTTCTTTATGGGCTTGATACTTATTTAGAAGTTCTAAGAGTGGAACCTTCGTTCAATCATCCATATTCTATACAAGTTTTCCTGGAGTAGTTGTTAACATTCCAACCATGTTATTTATATTTTGTTATTTATTTCTAATGTGTGTGTGTCAACTGACAAATTAGATTAAATATTTGATTCTATGTTCCCTTTACTTTTTATGTTCTTTTCTTTTATGTTTCAACTACTTTCAATTTTAGTAGATTTCACTTTGTTGTCAATTCCTATAGCAGAAGATTGACAACCTTTTGTGGTAGGATATTGACAGATGTTTTTAGCATAGGTTTTATTTCAAAATCATTTCAATTTAGAAATTTAACTTATGTTATTTCAATTCTGTAAAAGTAGATTAGATTTTAATTTAGTCATTTCTAATTCTTGCAATTGTAGTTAATTATTAAATTCTGTAATTTAGATTTTGTTTTCAATTCCTGTAATTTATTTTAGTTTCCATTCTGCATAATAGGTTTAGTGTGACATCAAAAGGCTAAACCAAAATCTGCTTCACCAATAAATACTTGAAATTTGAATACCTGAATTACACTCTACCCTAACCTTCTATCGTAAACAGCCTTGGACACCACCTCAGATTGATAAATATTTGAAATTAAATGATGAGACTCAATGACACTCATCAATTGTCGCATAGACTCTGATGGAAACAATTTCAAATGTTGGTAAGCATCTCAAGAAGACTGATAATCATTGCAATGTGAGGTGGACTATGAGGAAGTGAACCTTGTTGAATTATAGGTTCACCTAGTGCGAAGCCCAAATGGAGGATGTTGGTTGGACCGAGTCCATGCAAAGTACAAAGGTTGATGAAGGCCCAACAAAAATGGTGATAACGACATTTAGTGACGATCCAAATCATAATGACATGAAGGTAGTTGGGAGGCAGATAAGGCTGATAGATCACATGTGGAAGTAGAAGACACAGGTGGAGTATTACAACCTATCCTTTTCAATTTATGGTAATCTCCTTGAGGACAATGTTGATCTACAAATAATCAAAGGTAGCCATAATCACATGCTGGCACCCAAGGACAGCTGACACAAATCCAAGGTGGCAAAGGGGGGATGGATCCCCGAAGATGGCAAACCAATTAAGGAAAAACTCATAGCTCACCACCATGGTTTTAAACCCTATTTCTTCCCTAGCAGTAGCAAAAGAGGAAATCAGTAGTGTGTTAACCTGAGAAAGTCTAAATGAATTGTAAGGAAGAAGACTACAAGCAGAAAGATGACTTACATCGAGCCGAGCATGGTCATCATGGAACCCATGGCTTAGGCCATCCTCACTGAGTGATGTTTTACCCAATGTTTTGACCTATTCTTGGGGGTGGAGGAAGATATCACCTAGGCAGTGACAAACACTTAGGAGGATGGAAAAGTGGAGGTACGAGGAAGAGAGTTAATCATTGATGTGAACATGTTGGCTATGGTAATTGTTCAAACGATGAAAGTTCACTCCATCCATCACTAGAAACATCACTAGGAGGTGGAATTGAAGGAATTTTGTGACAACCTAAAAATTTTGAAGGAAGCCAAGAATGGGCTCACCAAAATGGATTTGCCCACTCTGTGGAATGGGATCATGAAAAATATGATGGATTTTATCACGACTGAGGATCCTAGTAATAATTTACTAATATTTCACTATACTTTCATAAAATTCTTTTAGGATGTCAACCCGATAAGTATTCCTCAATTTTTGATGAACTCTATGAACTACACCATCAATGCCTACCATAGTAAGAGAGGTTTTTCCATGCCGATGCACCAAGAATTGTTCAAAGTAATATACAAGTGGTTGTTGTCCATGACACCCAATCTCGAATCTCAAGTTATCGAGGAGATACCACCTGATCATCAGCTAGATAGCTTAGGGGCAAGAGCTAGCCTAGGCACTAGCAAACCTTCATTTGTGTCTCCGATGAAGAAAAGAGTGGGGGAGCCCATAACCAGAGGGGGAACAAATAAGAAAAAACTAAGGATTGAGGAACCCCCAACGAGATCCTCATTGAGACTTAAGAACAAACAAATCCAATGCAGCTCCAAAACCAGTGCTAGTGACCTGGACGAGGAGGGACCTAAAATCATGGTTCCTAAAAGGTTCATTCTAAAATCTTATGTGGCAATCATCCACAAAATGTAGGAGCACTATGACACTATGACTCAGGTGATATTTAATGAACGATACATGTCGAAAGTTGAGGCCAAGTTTGATAGCGAGGAAGAAGAGTACTAAAAGCTCGAGGAAGATGTCAAAGATGAGGCATGAGGTTCCCTGGGTCCTGGGGTATCATTTTTGGTTGATGTTTTTTAGAGGAAGTAATCCTCTCTGGGCTGTGGTTCCCTTTTCATTTTGTAATGTTGATCAGTGTGGCTTTCCTGTCTTGGTTGGTCATGTTTTGTTTTTGGTTTATGTATACGTCGCCTGCCCAGCTAATATTGCTAGGAATTTTAGTAGTTATAGAGGACAGATGTTCCTTAGGATAACTAGGATCCGTAGCTTTAGCTGAAGGTTGTATTTTGTAAAAGGCTTTGGCTCAACCTGTAAAACCTGATAATTAATGAAGAAATTTACTTACCAAAAAAAAGAATCATTTTTGAAATTTATAATGATGCCACTAGATGCAATAAAATATTCCTTATTCAATATAAATTTATGAAATAAATTATGTGTATAAATATTAAGTGAAGAACCATTATCAATCATAACTTTTTTTATGAGAGTGTCACCAATGTAAGCAGTGATGTATAGAGAAAAATATTCCTATACTCCTAAGGAAGCCTTATCATTATTTGAAAATGTTAGATGAGGCTTCTGGAGGGAACTTATAACCTTTGTCATATCACTAGGAGAAATATCTAGAGGTACTGGTTGCTACCTCAAAAAAATTATCATAGCTTCTTTATGGGCTTGATAATTCTTTAGAAGTTCTAAGAGTGGAACCTTCGTTCAATCATCCATATTCTATACAATTTTTCCTGGAGTAGTTGTTAACATTCCAACCATGTTGTTATTTATATTTTGTTATTTATGTTTTCTTCATTATGTTTTTGAATAGCTAATGTGTGTGTGTCAGCTAACAAATTAGATTAAATATTTGATTCTATGTTCCATTTACTTTTTATGTTCTTTGATTTTATGTTTCAACTACTTTCAATTTCAACAGATTTCACTTTGTTGTCAATTCCTATAGCAGAAGATTGACAACCTTTTGTGGCAGGATATTGACAGATGTTTTTAGCATAGGTTTTATTTCAAAATAATTTCAATTTAGAAATTTAACTTATGTTATTTCAATTCTGTAAAAGTATATTAGATTTTAATTTAATCATTTTTAATTCTTGCAATTGTAGTTAATTATTAAATTCTACAATTTAGATTTAGTTTTCAATTCCTGTATTTTATTTTAGTTTCCATTCTGCATACTAGGTTTAGTGTGACATCAAAAGGCTAAACCAAAATTTGCTTCACCAATAAATACTTGAAATTTGAATACCTGAATTGCACTCTACCCTAACCTTCTATTGTAAACAGCCTTGGACACCACCTCAGATTGATAAATCTTTGAAATTAAATGATGAGACTCAACGACACTCATCAATTGTCGCATAGACTCTGATGGCAACAATTTCAAATTTTGGTAAGCATCTCAAGAAGACTGATAATCGTTGCAATGTGAGGTGGACTATGAGGAAGTGAACCTTGTTGAATTATAGGTCCACCTAGTGCAAATCCCAAATGGAGGATGTTGGTTGGACCGAGTCCATGCAAAGTACAAAGGTTGATGAAGGCACAACAAAAATGGTGATAATGACATTTAGTGAGGATCCAAATCATAATGACATGAAGGTAGTTGGGAGGTGGATAAGGTTGATAGATCACATGTGGAAGTAGAAGACACAGGTGGAGTATTACAACCTATCCTTTTCAATGTATGGTAATCTCCATGAGGACAATGTTGATCTACAAATAATCAAAGGTAGCCATAATCACATGCTAGCAACCAAGGACGGTTGACACAAATCCAAGGTGGCAAAGGGTGGATGGATCCCCGAAGATGGCAAATCAATTAAGGAAAAACTCATTGCTCACCACCATGGTTTTAAACCCTATTTCTTCCCCATCAGTATCAAAAGAGGAAATCGACAGTGTGTTAACCTGAGAAAGATAAATGAATTGTAAGGAAGAAGACTACAAGCAGAAATATGACTTACATCGAGCCGAGCATGGTCATCATGGAACCCATGGCTTAGGCCATCCTCACTGAGTGATGTTTTACCCAATGTTTTGACCTATTCTTGGGGGTGGAGGAAGATATCACCTAGGCGGTGACAGACACTTAGAAGGATGGAAAAGTGGATGTACGAGGAAGAGAGTTAATCATTGATGTGAACATGCTGGCTATGGTAACTTTTCAAATGATGAAATGTCACTCCATCCATCACTAGAAGCATCACTAGGAGGTGGAATTGAAGGAATTTTGTGACAACCTAAAAATTTTCAAGGAAGCTAAGAATGGGCTCACCAGAATGGATTTGCACACTCTATGGAATGGGGTCATGAAAAATATGATGGATTTTATCAGGACTGAGGATCCTAGTAATACTTTACTGAGCTTTCACTATACCTTCATAAAATTCTTTCGGGATGTCAACCCGATAAGTATTCCTCAGTTTTTGATGAACTCTATGAACTACACCATAAATGCCTACCATAGTAAGAGAGGTTTTTCCATGCCGATGCACCAATAATTGTTCAAAGTAATATACAAGTGGTTGTTGTCCATGACACCCAATCTCGAATCTCAAGTTATCGAGGAGATACCACCTGATCATCAACCAGATATCTCAGGGGCAAGAGCTAGCCTAGGCACTAGCAAACCTTCATTTGTGTCTCTGATGAAGAAAAGAGTGGGGGAGCCCTTAACCAGAGGGGGAACAGCTAAGAAAAAACAAAGGATTGAGGAACCCCCAACGAGATCCTCATTGATACTTAAGAACAAACAAATCCAATGCAACTCCAAAACCAGTGCTAGTGACCTGGACGAGGAGGGACCTAAAATCATGGTTCTAAAAAGGTTCATTCTAAAATATTATGTGGCAATCATCCACCAAATGTAGGAGCACTATGACACTATGAATCAGGTGATATTCAATGAAGGATACATGTCAAAAGTTGAGGCCAAGTTTGATGGCGAGGAATAAGAGTACTAAAAGCTCGAGGAAGATGTTGAAGATGAGTTCCCTGGGTCCTGGGGTATCATTTTTGGTTGATGTTTTTTAGATGAAGTAATCCTCTCTGGGTTGTGGTTCCCTTTTCCTTTTGTAATGTTGATCAGTGTGGCTTTCCCGTCTTGGTTGGTCATGTTTTGTTTTTGGTTTCTGTATACGTCGCCTGCCCAGCTAAGACTGCTAGGAAGTTTAATAGTTGTAGAGGATAGATGTTCCTTAGGATAACTAGGATCCGTAGCTTTAGCTGAAGGTTGTCTTTTGTAAAAGGTTTTGGGTCAACCTATAAAACCTGATAATTAATGAAGAAATTTACTTACCAAAAAAAAGAATCATTTTTGAAATTTATAATGATGCCACTAGATGCAATCAAATATTCCTTATTCAATATAAATTTATGAAATAAATTATGTGTACAAATATTAAGTGAAGGACCATTATCAATCATAACTTTTTTATGAGAGTTTCACCAATGTAAGTAGTGATGTATAGAGAAAAATATTCCTATACTCCTAAGGAAGCCTTATCATTATTTAAAAATGTTAGATGAGGCTTCTGGAGGGAACTTATAACCTTTGTCATATCACTAGGAGAAATATCTAGAGGTACTGGTTGCTACCTCAAAAAAATTATCATAGCTTCTTTATGGGCTTGATAATTCTTTAGAAGTTCTAAGAGTGGAACCTTTGTTCAATCATCCATATTCTATACAAGTTTTCCTGGAGTAGTTGTTAACATTTCAACCATGTTGTTATTTATATTTTTTTATTTATGTTTTCTTCATTATGTTTTTGAATAGCTAATGTGTGTGTGTCAGCTAAAAAATTAGATTAAATATTTGATTCTATGTTCCATTTACTTTTTATGTTCTTTGCTTTTATGTTTCAACTACTTTCAATTTCAGCAGATTTCACTTTGCTGTCAATTCCTATAGCAGAAGATTGACAACCTTTTGTGGCAGGATATTGACAGATGTTTTTAGCATAGGTTTTATTTCAAAATAATTTCAATTTAGAAATTTAACTTATGTTATTTCAATTCTATAAAAGTAGATTAGATTTTAATTTAATCATTTCTAATTCTTGCAATTGTAGTTAATTATTAAATTCTGCAATTTAGATTTAGTTTTCAATTCCTGTAATTTATTTTAGTTTCCATTCTGCATACTAGGTTTAGTGTGACATCAAAAGGCTAAATCAAAATTTGCTTCACCAATAAATACTTGAAATTTGAATACCTGAATTGCACTCTACCCTAACCTTCTATCGTAAACAGCCTTGGACACCACCTCAGATTGATAAATCTTTGAAATTAAATGATGAGACTCAATGACACTCATCAATTGTCGCATAGACTCTGATGGCAACAATTTCAAATTTTGGTAAGCATCTCAAGAAGACTGATAATCGTTGCAATGTGAGGTGGACTATGAGGAAGTGAACCTTGTTGAATTATAGGTCCACCTAGTCCAAAGCCCAAATGGAGGATGTTGGTTGGACCGGGTCCATGCAAAGTACAAAGGTTGATGAAGGCACAACAAAAATGGTGATAACGACATTTAGTGATGATCCAAATCATAATGAAATGAAGGTAGTTGGGAGGTAGATAAGGTTGATAGATCACATGTGGAAGTAGAAGACACAGGTGGAGTATTACAACCTATCCTTTTCAATGTATGGTAATCTCCCTGAGGACAATGTTGATCTACAAATAATCAAAGGTAGCCATAATCACATGCTGGCACCCAAGGATAGCTGACACAAATCCAAGGTGGCAAAGGGGGGATGGATCCCCGAAGATGGCAAACCAATTAAGGAAAAACTCATTGCTCACCACCATGGTTTTAAACCCTATTTCTTCCCCAGCAGTAGCAAAAGAGGAAATCGGTAGTGTGTTAACCTGAGAAAGTCTAAATGAATTGTAAGGAAGAAGACTTCAATCAGAAAGATGACTTACATCGAGATGAGCATGGTCATCATGGAACCCATGGCTTAGTCCATCCTCACTGAGTGATGTTTTACCCAATGTTTTGACCTATTCTTGGGGGTGGAGGAATATATCACCTAGGCGGTGATAGACACTTAGGAGGATGGAAAAGTGGAGGTACGAGGAAGAGATTTAATCATTGATGTGAACATGCTGGCTATGGTAACTGTTCAAACGATGAAAGGTCACTCCATCCATCACTAGAAACATCACTAGGAGGTGGAATTGAAGGAATTTTGTGACAACCCAAAAATTTTCAAGGAAGCCAAGAATGGGCTCACCAGAATGGATTTGCCCACTCTGTGGAATGGGGTCATGAAAAATATGATGGATTTTATCAGGACTGAGGATCCTAGTAATACTTTACTGAGCTTTCACTATACTTTCATAAAATTCTTTTGGGATGTCAATCCAATAAGTATTCCTCAATTTTTGATGAACTCTATGAACTACACCATCAATGCCTACCACAGTAAGAGAGGTTTTTCCATGCCGATGCACCAAGAATTGTTCCAAGTAATATACAAGTGGTTGTTGTCCATGACACCCAATCTCGAATCTCAAGTTATCGAGGAGATGCTACCTGATCATCAGCTAGATAGCTTAGGGGCAAGAGCTAGCCTAGGCACTAGCAAACCTTCATTTGTGTCTCTGATGAAGAAAAGAGTGGGGGAGCCCATAAACAGAGGGGGAACAACTAATAAAAAACTAAGTATTGAGGAACCCCCAATGAGATCCTCATTGAGACTTAAGAACAAACAAATCCAATGCAGCTCCAAAACCAGTGCTAGTGACCTAGACGAGGATGGACCTAAAATCATGGTTCTCAAAAGGTTCGTTCTAAAATATTATGTGGCAATCATCCACAAAATGTAGGAGCACTATGACACTATGACTCATGTGATATTCAATGAAGGATACATGTTGAAAGTTGAGGCCAAGTTTGATGGCGAGGAAGAAGAGTACTAAAAGATCGAGGAAGATGTCGAACATGAGGCATGAGGTTCCCTAGGTCCTGGGGTATCATTTTTTGTTGATGTTTTTTAGAGGAAGTAATCCTCTCTAGGTTGTGGTTCCCTTTTCCTTTTGTAATATTGATCAGTGTGGCTTTCCCGTCTTGGTTGGTCATGTTTTGTTTTTGGTTTCTGTATACGTCGCCTGCCCAGCTAAGACTTCTAGGAAGTTTAATAGTTGTAGAGGATAGATGTTCCTTAGGATAACTAGGATCCGTAGCTTTAGCTGAAGGTTGTCTTTTGTAAAAGGCTTTGGGTCAACCTGTAAAACCTGATAATTAATGAAGAAATTTACTTACCAAAAAAAAGAATCATTTTTGAAATTTATAATGATGCCACTAGATGCAATCAAATATTCCTTATTCAATATAAATTTATGAAATAAATTATGTGTACAAATATTAAGTGAAGAACCATTATCAATCATAACTTTTTTTATGAGAGTGTCACCAATGTAAGCAGTGATGTATAGAGAAAAATATTCCTATACTCCTAAGGAAGCCTTATCATTATTTGAAAATGTTAGATGAGGCTTCTGGAGGGAACTTATAACCTTTGTCATATCACTAGGAGAAATATCTAGAGGTACTGGTTGCTACCTCAAAAAAATTATCATAGCTTCTTTATGGGCTTGATAATTCTTTAGAAGTTCTAAGAGTGGAACCTTCGTTCAATCATCCATATTCTATACAAGTTTTCCTGGAGTAGTTGTTAACATTCCAACCATGTTGTTTTCATATTGATGTGGTACCCTTTTATAGGATACATGATCGGTTTGTCTTGTTCTACTCTAATTCTGTTGTTTTTTGGAAGATCGAAAACTACCAATGTCAATGTGATCAACATTGATTAAATCTTAAACCATATGTTTCAACCTTTTACAAGAATTAGTCCAATGTCCTTCTACTCTATGGTATGTACAATATTGATTTTATTTATACCAATTAGTTGTAGTATCTGACTGCATTATGGGAGGTAACTCAATTGCATTGGCTTATAAAAGTTTCTTTAGGACTTCTTCCATAGGTATGCCAAGTCTTGTAAAATTCCTTTGAGGATGTTTCTAAAGTACAATATTTTGTAGGTTTTTAGTGACACTGTTAATAGGCCTACTATCACTATTGCCTTCTATATGCCTATTCTTATATTGATATTTAGTTGGCTTATCTTCTTTAACCTTAAGTTGACCTCTTCTAATGAGATCTTGTTCTACGTTTATTGATAACTCATTTGCTTGATATGAAGGTGTGATAGTACTTTTTAGAGCATAAGATAATTGTTCTTGTAGATTACCAATAAATATATCAAGCATATATTTTTGAGACACAAGTTGTCTTAATAGGGCAACTAAAATCCTCCAACGAGCTAAAAATTATGAAAAAAATTCTTCTTTACTCTATTTTAAATCATATATATCTCTTATAGTCACTTCCTTTCCAATGTAAGCACTAAAATAATGAACAAATATTTCTACAGTCTTGTCAAAACTCTTTAAAGAATAGTTGGGTAACTGATAATACCATTCTAATGCCACTCTAGCAAGATTCTTTGGAAATTTTTCAATAAGAGCATATCATCATAAATAAGATCATGGCAAGCTATTCTAAATCCCCTTAAATGCTCTATTGGATTTTTAATCCCTTTATAGATTGGAAATACTAGCATAGGAAAATGCTTAGGATAAGGTCTAGCAGCAAAAATAATATCCAATGGCTGACTTCACTTTTATTTATAGCTATATCTAAACCCTGAAGAATGAATCATATCCATGCTTGAAACTAATTGATACACTATGCTTACCAAATTCTACATTCCTAGATTACTACGTATGTTTCCCATATTCCCTTGACTTAGGTTGGACATGTAAAGGTTGTTGTTATATGTGGATCCTGTCAATAATGGAATATTAACTTGTGGTGGAATAGAGGAAATAGTGTTGAAATTATAATATGAAGGAGGAAATTGAAAATAATTTTGGGTGTCATTACTAGTAGGAGGAATGGATGATTTCCATCCAATGTTGGTGGTCACAATAGTGGCATACGTAGGCTAACAAGTTTGATTACCATGATTCAAAGGTTCACACAGGATTTTCTTGAGGTGGGATATCCTTTTCAAGTAATGCTTCTTCCTCTAAAGCCATGTCCAAAGCATGCTTATCATACATATAAAAAATCCATATATCATCAAAATATTTAAAGATGATATTCCCATTGGAATCTTGGATAGGATCCAAATGATTATCAACCTCTTATTCTAGGTTATGGTTTTCTCTATAAATTTTATCATTCTCATGAAAAATATCATTAAAATTAAGGAGTATTTATCCTTACCCAAGTTCAAAAGTCATTGAGAAAAGGAAAAATACAAAAAGAAGAACTAAGACCAAAGAGGAATTTATGCACTTATACGCAAATAAATTATCTTTTAAATATTTGGTACACAATTTAATGATCTTTCTTATTGTTAGAAAGAAAAT
This sequence comes from Wollemia nobilis, assembly GCA_028583015.1. Lineage (NCBI taxonomy): Eukaryota > Viridiplantae > Streptophyta > Pinopsida > Araucariales > Araucariaceae > Wollemia > Wollemia nobilis. Next base: position 1,083,158 of record JAQPPZ010000390.1, on the reverse strand, counting down.
CAAGTGTTCATGTCGAGTTCACCAAATATGTATATGGGGAAAACTACCCTACCGCATACAATTCCCAAACAAAAGGTCAGATCCATAGGGAAATAACCTTCTATGGGATGAACCACAGGGGTATGTTGTGCTATACACTTGATGCTATGAGGAAGGGTTCACCAGGAATGGTTTAAGGACTCGCTCCAAGTCATCAAGATATTCAAGATGTATTTAGTTTTAAGAAAAATACCTAAGTTTGGTATTTCTATATCTATTCTAAGAAAGATAAAGTACAATGCAGAATATAATAGTAGAAAATAGAATGCAACATAGAAAAGCTAACCGAATATGATTCTTTATTTTGAATGCTCATTAACCTAGGATTTATTTCAAAAAACTTTTAAAGCAAAAAACACATAAAATAAATGCTCAAAAGTTATCCCTATATGCAAACTAATTGCTTTTCACTTTTAGATGCCTAAGAACCAATAATTAGATCATATATTCAACAAATAATATGATTAGAGCACTTATCTATACTGATATTTAATTTATCTTTTTCTACCTCTTGTCTAATGATATCAAAAATACCTATTTTTGTAAAATAACTCATAAAATACTTGAAAATATGATTAGCATTATGGGGCCTGCTTAGGCCACTATGTAATAGTCATCGAAGGTGCGGGGATCAAGCCCCCTAGATACTTTTATATGACCTTTTAAATCAAAAGTAGGAATTAACCTTCGGAATATTAATCATAAAAAAAAGGGCAGTATTAGAAAATAGAAAGCAAAATGTAGCAATATGATCTAGATGTCAAATGGAATGCAACAGTGAAAAAAATATATTGAAATTGCTCTTTGTGTACTCTTAGTAAAATTCACACCTCACTTGGAGCAGGCATGATAATGTAGCAGCAAAGTTGCACCCTGCTTATATGGGGTATGATTTCACTTCTATGAATTGGTTTACCCTAATCTACGTAAGCAAATTCATGCCTTGATGTCGAGCACAATATTGTTGTAGACTAACAAAAAATAAAAAGTGAATGTAGGAAGTGAAATAAATGCCAGAAACAAAGTAATCAAACCATGATGGACGTCGCAAAAGTAGACAAAGAAAAATGAAGTATCCAAGTGGGCACTCTATCTCTCCAAACCATACCATGAATCCACCAAGTCACACAACAATTCAATCCAATCCATGCAATAGAAAATCAAATCCGATATTCGCACTTCGGGATTAGCTTGGAATAGAAGAAAGAAAAGGAATAATACTGATCTATCATAAAAATTTTGAGCTTAATCAATAATAAAAATTTCATATTAATATTGCATATCACTTTTTTGTATCTTTTTAAGCGAGAACATCCTTCCTTTTATAGATGAAATCAAAGGAGACAAGGTAGGAAAAATAAACCCTAATTCAATGCCAAAACATACTGGGAGGGTTTAGACCTAGTTTTAAATGACCAAAAAATAATAAAAATAAAAATTAAATTAAAACTAGAAAATTCATGCCTTGAGATTATGGAGTGCGAGATCTCTCTAGCGAAGTTGTGTCAGGCCATGAAGGAGCACGATTTTGCCAAAGTAACTAAAACAAGAAAGGATGAGGAAGGAGAAGACTATCCTTACCTTAGGTAAGGGTTAGGGACCTATTAGGGGTTCTAAGGAATATTACCCACTGAAAATGGGTCAATTTTCTGTGTCTACATCCATTTAGGTCCAAACACTTTTAGACTTTATTTGTGCTTCCTTGATTGCCTTAATGTCAATAATTAAAAAATTTAGAATTGGTTGGAGTGATTTAGTCGTCTTGAAAATTTTCTTTTAGATACCCCTTTTGATTTGCATTGAATCGTGTGCCCTCTTATTTTATTTACCAAGTTCTAGCCTTTGCCTTTCTATCTTTTCCTCTAGGTCCAATCTTTTTATCTTTCTCTTGTAGTTTTTCTTCAATGGGAGAATCATCAAGGATTTGTTGGAACCTTTCAACCTATATTTATAAGGCTTCCTTTTTAGCCTAATTTTCATCTAGATATTTTCTTAGGTGTCATGTCATTAGCTTCTACCTATAATAATTTGTTTCATCTATATCACTTTCACATGCACTAATCAAATTATTGAGTGAGCATTTTGTATCACATCATCCAATGGAACTCTGGTAATGTCTATCTCTACACTTTTCATTCATATTCTTATAATATTAATTTAGAAGTGGGATTATTAATAGTGGAAGTAATTATGGTCATAATGTATTTTTATTTCATTTAATTCACAATATTTTTCATTCTTGGTGGTTCTATATTTTTATTTTTCTAGTTGTGTGTTCACTCATCCATGTTTATGTATTAATTTGAGCCTATTAGACTTGAAACTATGCAGTAGCAACAACATATTTAGAAACTATAGGCTATTATTTTCCAGGAATTTGTTCATGTTATGAGGATGTGGTAGATGTGACACTCGTGGAAGGTGATTGAGGATGAACCTCCTATTACGGGGGTGGAGGTTTTTTAAGAGGATTTAAAGGTGGTGGAGGTGGTACAAAAGAAGAATAAATATTAGGGTGATGAGAAAGCACACCTATGCATTCTACTATAGTTTTATCTTGAATTGTAGAGACTATGTGCTAGACCTTGGCTATTTTTATCCTTTCTTCTATCTATTGCAATGGAGAGCCTTACCTTTTATTTTTTTTTCAACTTTTATCTACTCTTTAGATCTTTCCAGCATGAATACTTATTCTAGGAGTGGTGGAATATCCTTGGATTCTTTTGTATTCCATTGGTTGCTTGTGTCTTGGGTTATTCACTGAAGAAGAGATATTATGATTTTTTTTTGAATCATACAACTGTGGTTGTTGTAAGAAATGTTTGGAAACCATAATAACTTGCTTGAAACAATTTGGAAGCTAAGTTGAGTATTATTGTGTTCATATGAAATTTTAGTAGTTGGAGGTGGAGTCCTTTACATGTTATAAGGTCCTTTCAACATTCATATGGTTGGCATAATTTATATATAATATATAGATCAAATTTTTTTTTAGTTGGTTGTTAACTATAAAATTTAGTGAAGATGATTTGAGTTATTTTATGCCTTAAAATATAATCTCTTTAAAAAAAAAAAAAATGAGGAAAGAGCTTTGGTGAGCATAATTGGTGTGGTGGACTTATTTATTATTGATTATAAGAAAAAGAGTCTTGGATTTTCATTTTTATTTGATTATTTTTTCTTTTAAAAATTATTAGTTTTTATAAGTGTTTGTTAGGGCATCAAATCCTTGGTAGACATGGGAACAAAAGAGTGTATTTCATTAGTTTGTTCAGCTAAGAAACCACATTGAGAATATCTAAATCTAAAGGTGATTGAGTAGCAAGAGTGTAGAGGTGGGAGAGTTTCATTTGGGATACCCAAAAGAAAATGAGGAAGAAAGGAGGTTTGTGGGTGTGTGGATAAGGGGGAAGGGGCTCGATAGAATAGAAATTTTATCATGACACTAAGGAAGAAGAACTCACTTCAATGCAAATCAAACTTAGATCATAGGTATCCATTTTCTTCAAAATTGATGTCTTGTCTTGTTGTGTTAATGGTAGTAAAAGAGTTTGCAATACTCTAGTGGGAGTGTTGTCCTTTTATAGCAATTAGTGAGAGATATCTCACTACACTCATTGTTTGGTTCTTACTATGTGTTTATCCTATGAGATAGATTATGATATAGGACCCTGGTGTTGGCTAAAATGAGCCAGCTAGTAATGGTCTTACTCTTTTTGTTAAGACTCCTCCTTTGGTGTAGTAGTTTTTAGAATGGTTGTTTCAAGTTGTTAGGTTTGAGTGGTGTGTATACTGACCAACTTGGTATCCTTGCTTGTATTATTTTCTATGTATTTATTATGCATGATAGATTGAGAAGTCTAAAGACCCTATCTACCTAACTAGAGGTATTAGGACTATGATTGGTTATAATGCCAAAATCTAGATTATGCTCTTGTTGTTGACGAGACAAAGGAGTTGTGTTGCTTCACAATGGAGTTCACCATTTTAGAGGTAATTTCTAGAGGAGAAACATTATTGGTATAACTATTTGCTTGTGTCTTGGGTGATTAGCTGAAGAAGAGATATTATGATTCCTTTTTGAATCATACAATTGTGGTTGTTGTGAGAAATATTTGGAAACTAGAATAACTTGCTTGAAACAATTTGGAAGTTAAGTTGAGTGTTCTTGTGTTTATATAAATTTTTAGTAGTTGGAGGTGGAGCTCTCTGCATGTTATAAGGTCATTTCAACATTTATATTTCTTATGGGGAGTATTCTTTTGTTACATTGAAGTGTTCATTCTAGCTATCAGGTTTTTGGTAGAAGTAACACCACTACCCTTATGTTGGTTGAACCCGTATTTCCTTTATGGTAGCATTCACTTCGAGTGCTATGGAATGGAAGTATGATGTGTAGAAATATAGAGAATAGATTAAATATATATGTTTTCAAGATTTTATAATGCAATTGATAGCATTAGTTAAGGATAATATATACATGTTCTCAAGATTTTATGGTGCAATATATAGCAGTGTAGTGAGTGGATTAAATAGATATGTTTTGAAAAAAATTTAGTGCAATAGATAGCCATGTAGTGAATGGATTAAATAGATACATTTTTTTCCAAATTTTTATAATGCAATGGATATATTTAGTGAAAGGATTAAATAGATATGTATTTCCATATTTGATGGTGCAATAGATAGCATTGCAGTGAATGGATTAAATAGATATGTATTTCCAGATTCTATGGTGTAATAGATAACAGTGTAGAGAATGGATTAAATAGATATGTTTTTATAGACTTTATAATGGAATGGATAGCATTAGTAAAGGATCAGATAAATATATTTTCTAGATTTTATGGTGTAATAGATAGTAGTGTAGTGAATGGATTAAATAGATATATTTTCCAAATTTTATAATGCAATGGATGGAATTAGTGAATGGATTGGATGGGATTGCTATTCCAGTTTTTATAATGCAATATTTAACATTAGTGAATGGATAAAATGGGTATGATACCCCAAGTTCTTGGAATTAGGTAGTCATGGTGAAATGATAAAGTGTATTTGTCGTTCCAACTTCTTTTACTTTAAAAAGCATTGATGAGTTGATAGATGAATATATTGTTTCATATTCTACTATGATATGGATAATATTATAAAATGGATAAGTTGAATATGAGTTCCAAGTTTTTTATGCGATAGATAGCTTCAATGGATTCAATAAAGTGGATATGTGATTCTATTTTACTATGATAGGTGGCACTAGAATCAATACATGGGGTGATTTGGTTTGGAAGTTGGTTATACTTGTAATAGTGTAAGACTCTAAGAGTGGTAGCATCAGTTTTGTGCCTACTTGATGGATAGGTCCCACTTCGAGTGCTATAGTTGATTAATCTTATTGATGATGAGTTTGGACCAAGTGAAATTACTTGTACTAAATACTAGAGTTGAACTAGACTACCTATGAGCATTTATCGATTGTATTCTACGTTTCCAAACCATTGTTATAACATCCGATTGGAGGTTTTCGGAATTAAATTCCAAGACATCACATTAGTGTATGTGTGTGTTGAAGACCACCTCTTAAAAGGAACTTAACAAATGTGATAGGTTTCCTTAGCAAAGTTTCCAAATAATATGGGTTTTCCACACTATGTAAAGATTTATATTGATTAGTGAAATATTTATGGATTGATTTGAGGTTGGGTTTCCCCATGGGGTTTCTCCTAGGATAAATTATGCATTTATGTGGTTGTTATGTGTATTATAGCTATTTCAATGTTGTTTGTCTAGTTCTTATAGATGTGGTTTCATGCTTTTTGGTTAGATGTTGGTTAAATGTATCTTAAAGGATAGAAGATATTAGATTTAGATTTATTATCTAGGAAGTTCTTAATGTTTTGTTCATCATAAGTGTAGGTGACTATTTAATGTAATGGTATCTAGGAAGTTGTGATATCTTATTATTTTGTGTATGTATAATTTAGTCAAGACTCTCGAAATAATGGGAGTGACTAAATTAAAGCTCATCTAAGAGGTAAAATAATAGATGAAGGTAAATAGAAGTATGAAATCGTAACTAATCTTGTATTGGATAGATGTTTGGTGGGGAAAAGCCTAGGTAATATTCATGTTTATCATAAAGAAATTTGATGGGTGAATATTAGGATAAAGGTAGCACCTTCGTTGGAAAGACTATAAGAGTTTAAATACACATCATAAGGGAATTTGATGAGGTGTTTGAAGGGGAAGTTGAATACCACACTAACTTCAATGATAAACATTGTTATCCTAAAATAATATAAGGTATTCCTACAAATATGATTTTAACAAGGCAAGTGAAAAATTGATTAGATCATATTTAGATGAGAGGGGTAGTCAAGTTTAATACGCTCTAATCCCACTCAATTGGAAATGAGTAGGAGATAGCTAAAAGCGTACCCACTTAAATAGAATGAAAATAGAAGGTAAGTTAGCTCATGGGGTTAGCAAGAGGGATAATTTAAAAATATTAGCCTTACACCTAATACACTTGTGTAGCCATATGTGAGCAATATGTAGTGATGGGTGTGCTTTGAGTAAGACTAGATAGGTTGTTAATATGGTTACAATGCATCTAAGTATCCCTAAAAACATATACATATATATACATACATACATACATACATACATATATATATGTGGACACCTAAAACATGCCATATTTAGGAGACTACCCTTATGGACACATTCGGATACCATATGAATCACCTTGGACCTTTCCAAGATCTAGTAGTTGTCTTAACCACTCAAAAAGGGTAGTTCTAGCCCATACAAGCCTAGTTGTTGTCAAGCAGAGTGGTCATCACACCTGATCGCTGAAGTTGAGAGTGGCCACACATAGCCATTATTCTAGACAATGGCTAGCACAAAAACACAGTTTGACCATGAATACGGGCCCAAATCATGAATTCTAACTAAACTTGCATTTCTTGTGGGTGGATTTTGATGAGGAACTCCCAGAGCTCCTACTAATGCCCCTTCAATTCCAATATGTGATTGATCCTTCCTCTTGGGACAGTCAGTTACATGAAATTTTGGATTTTGACTTCTCTAAGAAGCCATGATATAGATCTAGATCTAAAATAGGGAAGTCTAATTATGGAATTTCCCAAGAAAAGCAAAGAAATCCAAAAATATTAGAATTTTGTGCAGTAAAGCCCTAGCCGATCAGAGAGTAAATCCACGACCCCTTTGAGGAGCAACAACGTATTGTTCAACTAAGCTTCGTATGTGCACCCAATTTTAGATCCATATATTATTCACTACCAATCAGTGTATCAGACACAAATAGGTGGCCCTTGAACATCAATTTGGGTAAAGAAGATAGTTCTACAACCCCTGTTTCACGAGCAGAAATGTTTTACTTCATGGCCGCTATCTTTGATAGTGGCCCATAGGCATAGCCTAGGGTTTTAGACATTATTTTCCAAGTTCTAGCTTAGATATGTTATTGCTTTTAATTTATTAATTAGTTTTAGCATAGATCTAATTTCTTTAACACATATACATTATATTTACGGATTATCCATGCATTTTTCACTTAATTTTTTCTTGCATTTTAATATTATCATGCTCGTATATCTTGTTTATTAGATCTTCTAATAACAACCTCATTAGGAGAGGCTACCCATGCTACTAATAGTGTTTTGTTATTTCTATTCACGCAGGTTACAGGTTTACAGGATCGATTCAAGACATTCAAAGCATAAGATCCCTCCAGGAAAGAGAAGGAAAAGGAGACATCTATAAGCCCTCATATAAGTTCATGTATGAGATAAGGAGGCCTGTGAAAGTGCACCACCCCATTTTCAAAGGGATATATTCACCATTACTCTGCTTATATCTTATTATATCAAATTGGGTATCCCTCAAAGATATCAAAATGTAACTGAGATTTCAAAGAATTAATAAAATATCTTTCTTTATTTATAATTTCTATGTTATCTATTACTTTGTGGTATTCTATTTGATACAATATTACAAGTAGCATAAAGGTTGTGCATGCTTCTCAGTGTCACACAAATGGCGATCATGGTGGGACCCCACCTAGTTTCTTTTCAGTCATTTTACTAAAATTTTCATGTATTTTTTGTATGTAGGTTTAGCCACTCTAGTCGATAGTAGCTAGTAAATCCTAACTTTTATTGTAGTCAATGGCCAAAAACAACCACTCTGGTCAATAGTGGCTAGAAAAAAAGTGTAGTAGAGGACAACCCTTTCATCATTAGACAAATATTTTAGGTTGGTACTACTCTCTGATTTTCTATCTTTCTCTGTCTGCAATTTATTTTCATAAAATAGAAAGTAAAATCACATTTTTTTTGTTAATGAAACATAAGAAAACATGGAAGAAAAATGTATTTGAAGCTTCTTAGATTTTTTTTAGCTTTCCTCTAGTTGCTTCTAGGAACAATGAACCTTTGTTTTCAATGTTTTACCTAGTCTCCAGTGGTCTAGGCTTTTGCATGTTTAAGCTTGGTTGCATGTGGCCCAACTAGAGGTCATTACTTGTTGAGTGGTATTTTCACCCAATTGTGAAAGTACACTCTTCCTTAGGATTTGGGTTCCAAATCCCCTCTTGCAAAGAAGTTAAACAAACAACTTCTCCAAGGTCTCTGCTATATTAGCATTTGCATATGTGTATTAGTAATCTCAAATAAATATATTCAATTTAAATGCTTGGAATACCTTAGTGATTGCAAGTAACTGTAAACAAGGGGCAATGTTGGTTTATTTTACCATGAATATTTAATGATTGTTCATTGAACCAAAATAAAGCAAATGTGAGTTGGCCTTCATATGACCACGATGTAGTGCCATAAAACATAACTCCTTGAATGAAATTAGAATTTTCATGAAGGGAATGTCATCATAGGCTCATGAATGAAGCATGAAACTGAAAAAATGAAATTCGGCCCAAAATGGAAATTTTCTATTTTCGGATTTTTTAAAATCTGCAATAAAACAACTTCGGTAAATTTTAAAAAATACTAAACAACTCTGAAAATGAAATTTCAAATTGTGTATTGGAATTCTGAAGTATAACCTACGCAATGGTGAAATTATTTTTTGATTTTGAATTTTTTTTAAATGTTTATTTTAATGCCTGAAAATTGAAATAAAGTTAAAAGTTTTGGAAAAATAAAGTGCAAAAAATAAAATGTAGAAAATGAAACACATGATACACCCAGTTTGATGCTATCCTATTCTAGCAAAACCAAAGATATGAGGTTTCCATGCATGCAACCTAACCTATTGGACTCGCAAAACAAGCACAATATAGATAAGCTAAGTGCTGGCTCCTAGGGTTTTAAATGAATTTTAGATTCAAGCATTCGCATGAAGCAACCAAGAAACTTGTATAAAATCCATTTACAATCCTAAAATTTGAAAAGGGAAAAATTGAAATTTAATCTTGCATGTAGAAAATGACTCCTCCTTTCTTGCCCATAAGATGCAACTTTTTGAAATTTTATGTATTAAAAATTTGTCATTTTACAATAACAAAAATTTCTAGTTTTCCCAAACTAGTCCATGGAAGAAAAACAGCCCAAACAGGTCCAGAATGGCCCTCTTGCCTTCAAATCTATAACTTTGCTTGCAGCAGTTTCCAACCCTTTGTGCATGCCTTTGCTTCCCCTTTTAAATTTTTTGGTGTGACTCTTCATTTCCATTTTGTGGCCCTTAGTTTCCTTTCCCAACGCCTTTCGTTTCGCTTTCCCATGCCTCTTAGTTGTTTTGGCTCTTTGTTTGGGCCTCGAAACATTTTTTCTTTCCGACTCTTGGTCTTTGTCGCTAACTGTAACCATTTGCATGGAATGTTACACCATAAACCTTACACCTTGGTGCCACATTTTGTTCAGTGCTGCCACTGTAGACTCTATCCGCCTATCAACCAATGATGACATTCGGTATATCCATCGCTCGATGATTTCACTCTGTAATGGCCCCTATAACCATCGTACTAACTTCCATTCACTGTCGCACTTCTTATTTCAGCTGCCTGCCTGCCCATTTTGAGTCGCAAAAAAGCAACATGTCACGATATCGTGACATTTCTATGTCTTCAGCTTGGTTCTTCTTCTTGAATCACAAAAATACGACATGTCGCGAAATCGTGACATTTCTATGTCTTTGTCCTCTTTTGTTGCTTTTGGCCACGAAAATGCAACATGTCATGATATCGTGACACTTTTTCTCTTTTGGTCATGAGAATGCCACATTTCACGATATCATGACACTTTTTCCTCTTTTGGTCACGAGAATGCAACATGTCACGATATCATGACACTTTTTCTCTTTTGGTCGCGAGAATGCAACATGTCGCGATATCGCGAAACTTTTTCTCTTTTGGTCGCGAGAATGCAACATGTCATGATATCACGACACTTTTTCTCTTTTGGTCATGAGAATGCAACATGTTGCGATATTTTGACACTTTTTCTCTTTTGGTCACGATAATGCAACATGTCGCGATATCGTGACACTTTTCTCTTTTGGTCACAAGAATGCAACATGTCGCGATATCATGACACTTTTCTCTTTTGGTCGTGAGAATGCAACATGTCGTGATATCACGACACTTTTTCCTTCTTACTCTTTCTCTTCTCTTTTAGTCACGAAAATGCAACATGTCACGATATCGCGACACTTTTTCCTTCTTGCTCTTTCTCCTTACTTTGGACCACAAAAATACAACATGTCGCGATATCACGACACTTTTTCTTTCTTGCTCTTTCTCTTGTTTCTCTCAGCCATGAAAATGCAACATGTCGTGATATCGCGACACTTTTTCTTCTTTACGGTATTTCCAATCAAGGGATGGGTGAGAAATTTTTGCTGGTTGATTATAGGCAGAATCACTAAATTGTCCATGGTATTCTCTATCCAACATGTTTATCCACATCAAAGCCCATATTTGTGTTGTCAATCCCTGCTATGTAATGTGCATTATCTCACCCACATCAGATTTCGTCTATTCATTCTTGGCAACTTTCTATGACCAACAACTACCTTCGTGACTATGTTTGGCCTTGACGATGCCATAGTGGTTACTGCCACATCCTCATCAGAGCCTTCACTGCCATATTTTACCTATCAAGACCACACCTAGCCAAACCCTTAATAAAAATAAACATGAAACCAAGATAAGCTCAAAGCTTAACTCATAATAGAGTAAGTGCAGCACTATACTAACTGTAATTTTAAAAGTGTATTAAACCTATACTACACCATTAAATTATTAAAAGGGACAAATGAAACTTTAAAGCTAAAAAACAAAATAAATATAAAGGTAACAATACGCACACTAAAAATAAGAAATTGGCAACACTTTGACGATGAAAAAAGCAACATCGATAAGTAAAAAATCGTCGACAAGAAACAATCATTGACAATGAAATATCACTAACAAAAAACTAATGATGAATGCAAATTCAAAATAAATTGAGCATTAGACATTCAAAACCAACATGCAAACACCCAAATACCAAAACAAAAATGGTGGGTCCCCAATTTTGGGGTATGTTGTGGAACAGCCACAATAAATGGCGACTCTGCTAGGAAATGCTCTTGAGCATTTCGATGAGAACCCAACCTGAAAACACACAAACTCGAATACAAGCATCAACAAATATCCAAAGAATGCAAATAGATTAGAAATACATGAAGCATCAGAATAGTTAAACATCAGCTCGATGTGTGCAGTGTGCTTCATTCCCTATCATTTGAAACTCATTCAACTTTCCATTTTCAGTTTTACCTGAATGCATATGCAAGGTTATGAATGATTTGTGCAGGATTTAATGTATGATAAATATGCTAAAGACATAATAACCTACTTTGCAAAAGCTTAAACTTTCTAGTACCATGAACAAACATATTAAAAAATTTGAACCCTCTTAGGACCAAATATGTGAATATTGAATAAATTTATTAGATCCCAAAGTTGGTTATGTGTCACTACCATCTTGAACCCATGTGCAAGTGTAAGTGTAATAAGAGCTTTGGTTAATAGGATTCCCAACCTAAGTGAGATGGGAATTTAACCCTATCCTTACTACTATAATCTAGAGTTCATTACCTCATCTTTGAACAAAATGATTTAACCTGTTATGGATGAAAATGTCAGGCTAGCCTGTCCATTTGAGCAATCAGTGGTCTTGCTTTTAGACAAGACATGTTGCCATGCATGAGCATACTCCACTGCCAGCCAGACGTCTATAGCCCCAGTGGATATTAACCCCATAATCCATGATTTGGCTTTACTTTTGATTTCTTGGACCTTGGGGATGACTACCCATCCTTACAAGGGACATGTAGTACGATCCTTCCAATCCAATATTAAAGATGAAATGAAAAATATTTTCTTTGGAATTTCAAGCTTTTGAGTAGGCAAAATAGAAGCTTTGGGGAATCGAATTCTCAACCTAAGCGAGATGAGAATTAGAACCTATCCTTCTACTCCATGAAGGTCAAATCAGAGCTTTGGGGAGTTGGATCCTCAATCTAAGTTTGATGGGGATTTAAACCGATCCTTACTACTCTTATTTTAGGCTTTAAGCTCTATGGGAGTGATAAAAACCACTTCTTTAAGGATTATGTTGCATGATAGGATAGACACAAAATACTCCTTTCACCTCACCTTTCCTTCCAAGTATGGTTTTGACCATTTTTCTCAAGATCCTCTTTAATATGTGTAGAACATGCTTGGTTCAAGATAGTTCGGGCATAAATTCCCAACCTTAGGATCATTTTAATATATGTTATATAATAACCCTAAGAGGATTCGACACTTTTCAATGATTGTACTTGAAATGTAGATGCAACCGAGATGAAATGTATATGCAATGTGGAATGTAACATCAGACATGGATGAATGCATTTCTCTTTTTGAAATGCATATGAAGTATACCACCTACTTTGCCATAATTTGTGAAAAACTGAAAACTTCATGCATCCCATGTTTCAAACGATATTATTTAATGTGTTTGCGACACTCATGGAGCTTTCTACAATACAATTCCGATGTTTCATATTCTCTTAGTCTTAGTTAACACACATAAGGACATAAGCTGACATCTCATTTTTATTTCTTTCAAGACAAACCAAAAGTGTCCAAAGGACCAACACACAAAACTTAAAACCAAAATGAGATCCAATCTCAAAAATGAAACTTGAAAACACAAACCAAAACTGAAAACCAAAATCTATATACAAATGTACAGTATGGTACAAGATGATGCAAAGCTTGGACTATCACTTCTTAAATATTTCTAGTTCACATTTAATAAAAGAAGCCTATTTTGTTTAATGGGAATGGAAGGCCTGTCACACTATGGGAGTTGCCCATGTCTGAATTCGTTACCTTAACCTCAATACAAGGAGGGGGATGCCACGAGGGGGCTTCCTTACAGCCGACGACAGGAGGCCTTGCCCTCGGGGTAAGTGCCCTTGCCAGCCATTAAAAAGAACGTCCTTAAGCATTGACAATAAGCCAAGCAGACCTTAAACGAAGTGAAATGAGCTAGAGGGGCCCGGATGATCTGTGTTCCATGTGTTCCAGTCCCTACCCCCACCGATCTATTCCAAGATCCCAAACATGATTAGAACATTTCAAAAGACATATGACACAATATGTATGCCAAATGTTGTAGTAATCCAACAAAAAAAAGATCAAACCAAGCAGTGCAACAAAATTCAACTTGCTTGGCTCACCCCACCAATTTGATTTAGTTCCATTAATACTCACATGGGTGATATTCAAATCATGAAATTGATTAGACAATGTATGATCTTCAATTTTATCTTGTCTATTATTTAAGGTATAAATCTCATAATTCCATTCATGATTTAGAACTAGGCTTTCTTTATCCAAAATGAGACTTTGTAAGCAAGAGCCTATTTCTAAAAATTTTAAAGCCAAATCATTTTCCAAATTTGTAGGCCAGTCAAATTTGTGCAACAATTTGCAAGCATCTAGGATATTTACTAAATTACGATCATTAAATGTTTTTACCCTAGATTCAATTAGTAATTACTGATGAATTTGATTTAACATTTCAAGTGCATCAACTTCTTTTTCATTCATTAAAACAATGTTATCAAAGGTGTGATTATAAATCATACCTTGTTTTTCATTCACTTTAATGACATTTCACCATAAACATCATTCAAATTCAAAATATGGTCATGTAAATTTTCACCTAAATCTTGGATGCTTGAACACAAAAGGTTAGATTCTACCTTTTGAACATTTTTATTTACCAAAAATTGGTGAGAAATCACAATTTCTTCCTTGATTACCTGTTCATCAAACATACCAAGATATGGCACCCAATTGAAAACATGTCCATATTTTTCAACCCTCAAATCTTGTTGGTCAAAATGTAGGTTAAGTAACTCATCTTGATGATCACTTATTTGAATTGCTTCCAATTGATCAATCTCTTTGTCATTTGGTTCCAATTGCTTATTCACCATCCATGGCATATCTTCATGTGAGATAGAAGTTTCAACATCTTGCATATCAAGTGAAATATGAGTTTCATCTATAGGGGTGTGAGAAAATAATACATTATCATATCTCCCCCAACCATTGTAAAAATTGTCATCCAAATTCATGAAATGAAATTCCATGATGTTTGTGGCATGATATTTTCATTCATTCATCAAATATTTTTCTTCTTAGTCCTTGGTAGTAGGATCATTATAATCTTCCAAATTTTGATGAGATTTGAAACCCTTTTCCAAAACATCCTCAAATTGTACAGGAGTTGTAATATCTTCCTTTGAGTAGGCAATTGTGTTATCCTGCATATCAATTGACACAAAGGGTTCATGAGTATGTTTAGAGTGAGCATATTCATTCAATTTATTTCAAGAATCATGGTGATCCTCTTCAAAAATTAAGTTGTGATGCCCAACTATTTCTTCAACATCTTTCGATTCATCAAGATGTATCTCATCAAATTCACCTTCACCTTCCTTAGATGGTTCAATTATTTCCAAAAGTGGGGTATTTCTTGAATTCAAATTTATAAGGCTATCATAGTCCAAATTAGTAACCCATGATTCACATTTATCACAATTTGGAGGGTGAAGAATTTTTTTATCATTAGTTCCAAGCTTCTCATCGAGAGTGTCTTCCAATAACAAGTGGTGAAATTCTATCGTATCTTCAAATACATTTATTGATTTTCTTCCAATTTTGCTTTCAACCACTTCATTCAATTCTATGGCAGTTTCTGTCCTATCACCTATCTCAACCCTTGTTGAATTTAGGACTCCTTTATCCAAATAATCATGTATCTCTATGAATGAGATCATTTCTGCATAATCCTCCCTAGTGGATGTTGGCTTAGTAATTTGCACCTCCTCTTGGACTACATCTAAGGTGGTTGTAAAATTTGGACATTCAATTTCATCCCCTTGATCTTTCACCTTAGGTATCATTGGAGTGGAGGGTGCTACATTCAATGGTTGATGTAGATTGGCATCAATATATTTAGATGGATAATCTCTCATGGGAATATGTTGTGTCTTTTCTTATTCCAACACTTGTTGTTCTACATTTTCTAGGATCTCATAGATTTTCTCTAGAGACAGGTCATCCAAGTTTTCCTTAATGAGTGTATCAAATGTGGGGTGTATGGCTCCCAGGTATACTTCAATAGATTCCTCTTCTGATGTACCCAAACTTTCCCACATTTGAGAGTACAATTCACGAAACCTCACATTGAATTGACTCATGGACTCATTAGGCTCTTTATGCATAGAGGTGAATTGATTTTGCAACCTATTTAAGTCAACTTGATTACAAAAGTGATAAATATAGGCTGCTTCTAATTGGCTCCAAGAAGTATTAACCTCCATGGGTAAATGGCAATACCACGAGAACGATCTATCACCCACAATGTATGGGAAGAACCTACAAGCAATAGGCTCACAAAATATTTGAAATTGACATAATGTGAACTTATAGATATGTAGATTTTGTAGGTATCCTGATGCCACCTCTTGATTAAAAATTCGTAGAAACTCCAATAACATTTCATGAATTTGATAAGGTGTTCCAAAGGTAGGATGACATTCATAATACTTTCCTAACATAGATACCATCGTTTCTCTTAGGGACATCATTTCTTCTCTTATGGATACAATTTGCTCCTCAAATGTTGCCATTAGTGAAACTCAAAGAATAACCTCATAAGAAAATATGTTAGTCAAATGGTGAAGCAACCTTATAAAAAATGTAAACTATTTTTTGATTCACCATATCGCAGATGCGCAAGTGAAGGGCATACTCCTAGTGTTGCAGGATTTCTGATTCACCAAATCGCATTACACGGCAAGTGAAGAGCATAATACCAAAAATGAATACATTTTAGGAAGAAAATGATTCCTTACAAAGAAACATGAAATGACTAGCAAATCTCACATATGTAACATATGAATCATAATTTTAGCATCAACCAAGATACATGTACCCATTAAACCATGATATGAAATAACATTCTCATATTTGCAAATAGATTGGCATTAACACACCATCAAAAATAGAGAATGTTAGGATCAAATGGAAGTAATTGCATGGAAACAACACCTCATTAGTCGAGACCAAATTTTCAAAATTAAATCAAATCACATTATTTCTGTATGAACAATAAAAAAGCGTTAAAAAAAAAACAATGCATAGAATATATGAATTGTTTAACGTAAATAGAATAAAGTAAACCAATTCAGACCCTCCTTCTAGCGCCAAAATGTTGAGTGGTATTTTCACCCAATTGTGAAAGTACACTCTTCCTTAGGATTTGGGTTCCAAATCCCCTCTTGCAAAGAATTAAAAAAAACAACTTCTCCAATGTCTCCGCTACATTAGCATTTGCATGTGTATTAGTAATCTCAAATAAAGATATTCAATTTAAATGCTTGGAATACCTTAGTGATTACAAGTAACTGTAAACAAGGGGCAATGTTGGTTTATTTTACCATGAAACTTTAGTGATTGTTCATTGAACCAAAATAAAGCAAATGTGAGTTGGCCCTCATATGACCATGATGTAGTGCCATAAAACATATCTCCTTCAATGAAATTGGAATTTTCATGAAGTGAATGTCATCATAGGCTCGTGAATGAAACATGAAACAGAAAATTTCAGAAATTTGCATCTTATGGGCAAGAAAGGAGGAGTCATTTTCTGCATGCAAGATTAAATGTTTATTTTTCCCTTTTCATATTTTAGGCTTGTAAATGGAGTTTATGCAAGTTTTTTTGGTTGCTTCATGCGAATGTTTAAATCTTAAAACCTCATTTAAAACCCTAGGAGCTAGCACCTAGTCTATTTTGATTGTGTTTGTTTTGTTGGTCTAATAGGCTAGGTTGCATGCAAAAAAACCTCATATATTTGATTTTGTCGAAATGGTATGGCATCACACTGAATGCATTTTATTTTCATTTTTTTCTGCATTTTATTTTTCCAGAAATTTTAATTTTTTGTTAATTTTCAGGAATTAAAATAAACATTTAGAAAAATGTCAAAATCCAAAAATAATTTTACCATTGCTTAGGTTATACTTCAAACTTCCAATACGCATTTTAAAATTTCATTTTCGGAGTTGTTTAGTATTTTTTAAAATTCATCAAAGTTACTGTTTTAATGCAGATTTTGTTTAAAAATCCGAAAATAGAAAATTTCCATTTTTGGGCCGAATTTCATTTTTTCTATTTCATGTTTCATTCACGAGCCTATGATGACATTCCCTTCATGAAAATTCCAATTTCATTGAAGGAGTTATGTTTTATGGCACTACATCATGGTCATATGAGGGCCAACTCACATTTGCTTTATTTTGGTTCAATGAACAATCACTAAAGTTTCATGGTAAAATAAACCAACATTGCCCCTTGTTTACAGTTACTTGTAATCACTAAGGTATTCCAAGCATTTAAATTGAATATATTTATTTGAGATTACTAATACACATGCAAATGCTAATATAGCGGAGACCTTGGAGAAGTTTGTTTAACTTCTTTGCAAGAGGGGATTTGGAACCCAAATCCTAAGGAAGAGTGTACTTTCACAATTGGGTGAAAATACCACTCAATAGTTACATCACAAAGTAGAAATTACATTGAATGAAAATCATTTAGATCAGTTCAAACATTCTTTTTAGGTATATAGGGAAATAATCATGAGTGCTCTTTGATGCATAGCTTTCCATTATAAAAATATAAAAATAACCCCACACATCACGTATTATTTTAACATCAACAACGTTGGGCTCTCACATCCAACCCGTTGATCGAGACCAATAGTGGATGTCATTACCACTTGGTTGGCTCACTTGAAAGAGTATCATCAAGACCCATCCATGGCCAAGACTAACCCAAGAACTATCCATACCATGCAAAATATCATGCATTCCTCCTTGAGGGGTGTATTGCTATGCACGGGGTGTTGGGTGAGGGTTGGTAGTACCTATGCTACCTTGTTGAGTATGAACTTCACTACCATATTTATCTTATGTGAGTACATAGGTGAAATTTCTTTAACAATATGAGGATACCATCCAATGAAATACAAAATACGTGATACAAGATCTTATTTACAAACAATGCATTAGAACACATAAAATAGCTTAGGGAACACATATTAATCCTTAAATGAGATAAGCATTTGTTTGCTTTGCTTGTGTGGTTTGAAATTGACATAAGAAGATAATTAATAGCAATCATGGTATACATGCAGATCAACCACCCTCGATCCAACACCAAGGTATAAGCAAATGCTTTGCACACTCACAATCACAATGGCATTGAGCTACCCACCCACAATGTTAATGGTTGAAGTTCAGCAAGTCTTAGGGGTAACAACTCAACCCTTGGGGGACTCCTCGAGAAACCCCAGTGAGAGAGCCATATCCTGGTTCCTCTCATGGTAGACATGAGGGGGCCTCAAGGCCTTCATCATCACATAGACATGAGAAGGCATCAAGGCCTCCATAATTACATAGACATGTAGAGGCATAAAGGCCTCCATCATCACATATACATGAGGAGGCATCAAGGCCTTCCTCATATCATATTTGATAAATTTACATCCAACTGGATAGGTCCCTATATCATATTTGAGAATATTGGACCTGGGCCATATCACCTAACATCACTAGAAGGTGTTGAGGAGCCAAATCCTCTCAAAATTATTCATCTAAGGGTATTTCACACACAAGCACAATAAAATACAAAACATTCAAATAAACCAACAAAATATAAAAAAATTTAAAATCACAAAAACAATAAAAAACTTAAAAAATAAAAAGACTCCAGAGGCATCTTAAAGCTCTTTGTCAAATAAAAAAAAACTCCAAAGGCATCATAAGCCCTTTGGTCAAATCACAAAAAGCTCCAAAGGTATCTTAAAGCTCTTTGATAAAATCACAAAAAGGCTCCAAAGACATCTTAAAGCCCTTTGATCAAATCACAAAAAGCTCCAAAGGCATCTCAAAGCCCTTTGGTCAAATCACAAAAAGCTCCAAATGCATCATAAGCTCTTTGGTCACTTCAAAAAAATATCCAAAGTCATATTAAAGCCCTTTGGTCAACTCACAAAAGGCCCCAAAGGTACCTTAAAGCCCTTTGGTCAAAAGCAAAAAACAAATAGCTTAAAATAAAAATTATCAAAAACATTCAGAATAATAAAAACTCAAAAACAATTGAAAGCATTAAAAATACAAAAACATTTGAATTTAGAATTTGCATCCATTAGTTGCATTGCATTAGGCACATTGCATCCATTGCATTTGCATTAGATAGGTTGTGTTCACAATACTACAAATGATACCATATTTGTACCTCAATCATGCACTTTCAAAATCCATCATCATCCATAACCTATGTGTGTAACTATTTTTTTCAACACAACCCCTCCATGTTGCTATAAGAATATACTAGGGGTTTTTTATCACTCAGCCATACCTAGTGATTTTATCAAACTTTGTATAAAGCTATCTTTGATTTCGATAGGTTAGGTCTAGTTGTGATAGTACCTAGCATACATAAAAATCCTATCACTAGTTAAAACACTAAAATGCTATTTGGAACAAGGGAAAGATGAATGCTGCAAAGTGGTACTAGACATCCTAAGTGAAAGGTTTCTACTTGCCCACCTTCTGATGCACATGGTTTAGGATTTTTATCATTGGAAAAAGGACAAGCTCCCCTCTACCCAAATAAATCCCTTGCTTTCATAAAAACAAGCAAAGAAATTGAAACAAAGCAAAATTCAAAAGCAAAATGAATAGTGATTATCATCAGTAAAAAAATCCCTTGCTCAAAAGAAAGCAAATATTAAAAATAAATAGTGATTTTCATCACTAAAGCATGAGCAAGTATCCCAAATAAATGTGAATAAAATAAGGGGGTGAAGAGCTTGAATCCTTGGAATGGTCAGTCTCCACAAACCATTGAGTGATCCCTAATACAACAATGGGCTACATGAATCCCGCTTGGCATTAGGGTAAGCTCTAAGCAATTTAAAAAAAGGGTTAGCTTTAGGTGTCCTATATCACCTAGTGGTCTAATCCAACTGAGTCCAACTTAGGATCGGGATGAACATTTGAGGATCCCCAATACAATAATGGGTTGAATGAATCCCACCTAGCACTGGGGCATGCTTATATTTTCTCTAATATATTGATTTTCACACACAGGAATAATGAGTATCTAGGTCTTTATAACAAAAACATTATCTTTCAGGAGTCATGTGTGGTTAGTATACAACTTTTGTAACAAAGGTGTTTGAGTCTCATGGAAAACCTAAAAAATTCTCTCATAGCCACAAATCATGTCATCAATCAAATCATCATCTTTATTTATAAGGTTTTGTTCATTAAATGATTTGCATAAAATAGGGCAGATACCGGATGAATGTCAACAATGAAATTTAGACGGCCACTAACTATTATAAGAATATATTTTAATTTATAGAAGCTTATAAATAAATTAGATACATATCACATCATCTCATCTCATATAAGATGTTTAAATGATTAATTGTTATTATAAGAATTATTATTTATTCATGATTTTTATACATTCTATGGTGTCACCCATTAGATTGTTGAACTCATATCACATGCATTCTAGATGTTTTAAGTGATTAAAACATACAGGTTCATTTACATTAGACCATCATCATACAACTAATGCATGTAAACACACGTCATTCACCATATCATAATAACATAATCTAGATGCATACAATTAGATCAAAATTAAAATATGCATTTAATAATAAGCACTACATCCATATATGCATACATCACCATAATGCATCTATACATCTAGATCATACCATCTAAGCATCCATCCATCACATAGCTAGAGCATGTAAATAGTACATCACATCATATAGCATAAAATCATAGTACTGCATCACATAAACATAAAATAAAAAATATATGAATATATGTAATGAATCTCAAAGTAATGTCATATATATATGTGTATGTCCAATAAGTACATAAGGGTACAAATTTTCCCGTAGGCTAAAATTATGTAGGTCATCTAACCTTACACTAAAAAATAGAGCCAAAACAATAAATTCATCAAGCTATGCCTACACCCCCTACCTCGCCTTCTCCCTTGGCTTTTTTCCTGTGCGAACATCGAGAGCTAGTCCCTATAGTCCTCTTTGTATGGGTCCTGGTCCTCTAGCTAGGGTGGAATGAAGACTACCCTGATATGCTCTACATACTTTGCTGTGGTCCCCTTGCTATATGTCTCTCCCAAGGAATGTCACATATCATTCAAATATGCATATGTAAAGAGGTTATTTAAGCAGCATTACATGTGATCCGAGCATCGCACTCCTTTAGGATGCCCTTTAGGCGCTTAACCTATATCCCCAAATCCAATCCTATAATACCATGCATAGTAGGAGTAACTGGTAAAATTTATCCCTAAGTAGCATTCCTCTTGGCCATAAGTTGATCAATCTAGACCTATGCTAAGTCAATATGATTCTAGAGAGTGGTTCTCTCCTCATCAAAACTCTAGATCTATGTATGTAGCCCAACAATAGTGGATTCTCACTAAAATATCTAGATCTCAAATACCTACATCTCGGCCTCCATCTGGTGCAACTAAGCCTAGAGATGATAATCCCACTCATATAGGGCTAACTCCTCCTTCTCAAGAGCCATATACTCCTCTGTTGGCTTCTCTACTCTGGCCTATCCCTAGTCCTCTTTTTAGGATCTGACTTGGCATCCATAAGGATCCTCCCATGTAGTTTCCTCATATTAGTTCTAACCTAAGCTACCACCACCATGCCATAGACGTGTGACCCACCACTGAGTGTATACCTCTATGACCCCAACATCTACAATACTAGCATACACCATGGGAGGATGATCATCCTCTATGACTACCTCAACCCGAGGTGGTGGAATATCCCTCTTGACAGTGATCAACCTATACAAAATAGGCTATAGGGGTACATCATACTACAAGACATACTACCAAAGCACCCAAGAAAAGTGGAATAACTCCTTGATGTTGTCCTTGAGGTCGATAACCCATCGATTGTGCCTAGTTCAAGCCATAAACTTGGTTGCCTCTATCTAGGTGGAGCAATCATGATAGGGCATCTAGATGATGTCCTTGGCATGCAAGCCAGTCAAATATGTTGTGTAGTGGAAAAGCTCTCCTACGTAGTGTCAACTATTTCGCTCCTCATGATATCAATGCCACCTACCTCCATAGCACTGAGCCATATTTTTTATGTCAGTAATATCAATTATGAGTCCTCCTAGGCAATCCACCCTAATGTGCTCCCATACCCAAATCTGGAGGAGTAGGTTGTAAGTAATAATGGCTCATATGTGGTGCTAAATCTAGTAGATCTTGTCATAGAACTTGGCAAGCAGTGCACTACCCCAAGCCATGATTATGGGCTCTATGATATCCATCAGGTCCTACCATAGCTAAGAGGTTCCATATAAACCTTGATCTAGAGCAATCAGATAAAATCATGTTATAGATAACATGCATTAAAACTACCTGTTACTAAGAGAAGACATCCTCTCGATACCATTGATCCATAGAGATACCACCATGATGGCAGTCACCAGACACATCAATTGCATGTGCTCCAAAACTCTCATAGAGACTACATATCTAGCACCAGTGGGAGAAGACACAATGGGGACTCCATCAAAGGGTATCCCAAAGATCCTATAGACATCCTTCGGTGTGATGGTCATCTCACCTGTAGGGAGATGGAAGGTGTTAGTCCTAATGTCCCACCTGTGTGCTAAGATAGTGAGGTAGACCTGATCCAGCATGGTCGTTGGAAGCCGAGTAATGTACTAGAGACCATGAGCATCAAACCAATCCCATTTTATGTCATCCATATTGGGAAGAAGTTGCACGAGAAATCTAGGGTCTCAAGCCCACATAGACAAGATCTATAGAGTGCAAATTAAATGCCTAATTAAATGCACTTAAAATATAATAGGGGAAATAAAAAAAAAGGTGAAAATTTTATCTAAGATAAGACTAATATTATGAAACAATGACTAAATTCACCTAAAAATTCAAAAAAATCAAAATCTACAGTTATAAAATTCAAAAAATTCAAAATCTACACTTATAAAATACAAAAAAATCAATTAAATGCCTTAAAAATTAAAAAAAATCAATCAAATGCCTTAAAAATCCAAAAAATATAAAAATCACCTAAGGTCGCATAGTTGCTCATGCCCGGAGTAGCCACTCAGCAGCCGCTGAAGCTAATAATGGTCAACCACCAACGATAAAAAAAATGATTATTGCGATTCAAGTTGGCTGTTGACAATGACAACAATCCCTCTTTGGCATTTAGGGGCCGCTCTGAGCATCAACAGCCATGGGTTGGCACACCAACAATGTCTCCCCTCAATAAAAATAACAAAAAAAAATTAAAAAGCTAAAAATTGGGCTAGACCCACTAAAATTAACTTAAAACTAAGCCTACCTACGATTTCGATTCATTGCCAATAGGTTTAGTTTGATTCATTTATCAGTTACTTAGTGAGGTTCATTTTATCCAATAAAACCAATAAAATTCAAGGGTTTGAAGGATACCTATGAGTCATCGATTCCTCCACTGGTCGATGCCTCACCCTCCTCCACCATGGTGTTTGATTTACCAACGTCCCATATCACAAACAATCACTCTCAACTCATAGCTCAAAAGTACAAATTTCTAGATGGGAATAATGAAAAGTCAAACCCTAAAAGCTTCTTTTATATTTTCAATTTTTGCTTCAGCCATTACTGGCATCAGCAACCTAAACTTGCTGGCCACTGGACCTGACAACAGCCACACAATGGCAATTAGGGATCACTGGACCTGATAATGGCTAAGAAATAGAGAGAAATTCACACAATTTATCAACATAAGGCACCTCAAAATGGGCCATTAAACATACCTATCAATCTAAAACAATCAAAAATTGCACAAATACTAAAAAATTACATATATCAAAATATTAAAACAATATAAAATTCAAATTAACACAAAAAAATCAAATAACATCAAAATCTCAAGTGAGCCTTGTATTCAATTATTTACTCTATACACTTGGTGGTTGCAGCGACTTACACTCCATGTGATCTAGCAAGATGAGTAAATTACCATAAGGCCACTTGGGAAAAATTAGTTATGGTTGAATTGAGATGCTTCACTTCAATTTCAAATAAGGCCATGGCAGTCAGATTTCCCCATGGGAATGAGGATTCATATCATTTTTTCTATAACATTTTTTGAATGTAGTGAGTCGACATAGAATTAAATGAAATTCCTATCAACTTGATTCCATAAGAAGGTCATTGCGGCTAGATGAATCTATGGGATAGATATGTAGAATTACTAGAAATGGTTGAAATCACACCTAAAATGGGACTTGCCCTATAACACAAAGCAAACCTCTAAAAAGATCCAAAATCATTCATCTTGGTCAAGTGACTCATTGTTTTATTTCATTGTCCTTCCCTCATCGACTCATTGTTTGAGGGGGTAGTCATAATATCAAAAATCATAATCAAAATCAATAAAGGATCACTCAATCATGCCAAATTGTGTTCATGTTATGAATCATTACCAATAACTATCATAAGCTTACCATTTTTTGGGGTAAAAAGCAAACATGATAGTTAATATTATAACTCAACTCCTATCATACCAATCATAGCACCAAGGCTACCTGATCACCACTGGACATGTGAAATATTTTGTAAATTTAAGCCTTCCATCCTATTGGAAGTAATGATTCTAGGATGTGCACTCTTTCTCATGACTAGGGCATCCAATGTTGATCAGATCAATGACCATCACACACCCTACAACGTGGCTCTACGTGGTCTATTTTTTCTCCACATTGTATTTTCCCACAATGCATCCCAAAAAGGGGTATCTGTAGATACCTAAAATACATAATGTTTAGCATACTATCCATATGAACACATTTAGAGACCATATGAATCAGCTTGGATCTTCCAAGAGCTAGTAGTGGTCCTAACCACTCAAAAAGGGTAGTTCTAGCCCAACCAGGCCTAGCTACTATCAAGTAGAGTGGTTGACACACCTGGTCATTGAAGCTGAGAGCGGCCACACATAATCACTAGTTTGGATAATGGCTAGCACTAAAATATAGTCTTGTCATGAATACGGGCCCAAATCACACAATATAACTGTACTTGCATTTCTTATAGATAAATTTGGTGAGGAACTCCTAAAGTTCCTCCTAACTACCCCTTCAATGCCAATTTGTGATTGATCCTTCCCCTTGGGATGGTCAATTGCATGCAAATTTGGATTTTGGCTTCTCTAGGAAGCCAAGATCTAGATCTAGATTTGAAATAGGGAAGTCTACTTATGGACTCTCCCAAGCAACTAAAAAATATCCACGAATATCAAAATTTTGTGTAGTGAAGCCTTGGTCAATCAAAGAGCAAATACATACCCCCTTTTAGGAGAAGCGAAGCACTGTCTGATTGAGATACGTTTGTGCATATACTTTCAAATCTTTCTATTCTTCACTTCTAATCAGTATATCAGACACAAAGAGGCAACCCTTGCAAATCAATTTTGGCAAAGAAGATAGTGCTACAGCCCCTGGTTCATGAGGATAAAGGTTTTACTTCGTGGCTGCTATCTTTAACAGTGGCCTGTAGGCATAGCCTAGGGTTTTTAGACATCATTTTCTGAATTCTAGCTTGGATCTATTATTGCTTTTGATTTATTAATTAGGTTTAGCATAGATCTAATTTCTTTAACATATTTACATCGTATTTCTGAATTCTCCATGCATTTATTGCTTAATTTGTGCTTGTATTTTAATATTATCATGCTCGTATATCTTGTTTATCAGATATTTTAATAAGAGCCTCATCAGGAGAGGCTTCTCATGCTACTAATAGTATTAAATTGTTTCTATGCATGCAGGTTATAGGTTTACAGCACCGATTCAAGACATTCAAAGCATCAGATCTCTCCAGTAAATAGAAGAAGAAGGAGGCATCTATAAGCCCTCATACAAGTTCATGTGCAAGATCGAAAGGCCTATAGAAGCACACCATCCCATTTTTGAGGGGATATATTCACCATTAATTTTCTTGTATCTTTTTGTATCGAACTGGATATCCCTCATAGGGACCAATATGTAACTGGGATTTCAATAAATTAATAAAATATTTTTTTTTATTTATCATTTTCGTGTTATCTATTGCTTTGTGGTCTTCTATTTGATACAATATTGCAAGTAGCGTAAAGGTGGTGCATGCTTACCCATTTCACACAATCTATATATATATATATATATATATAAACCTTGAATTTACTAATCTAAGGTGGCAGATTGGACACTTAAAGAAAATGCTATTAATATTTTATTTTGTCAATATTTTTTACTATTGTTTATGTCTTTTTATGTATGTGGGTGCTTTACATCCTTCATATTATTGATCAAAAACCATGCACCTTTATATATATAGTGCAGGCTATTACTCCTATGGAGATTATGATGTTATATGGTGCAAATATTGTTAGCTTTTGAAGTTGTAAACTTAAATAAAATGTTGTGGAAATAAGCATGCAATGTTATAACTATGATAATGACTAACTAATATGGATTAAAACATGATAGAAAACATGATACAATGCTTAAGAAATTCTCATATGAAAAAGATCACAAAAATATACAATAGCATGTAATGGAGGTAACTACCTCTCCATTTTGCAAAAGATGCTCTACATTATTATGGCTACTACTCTACCCTACGCACTCAAAACTTATATCACTCTTGTACTCTATGAAGGTCTATTTATAATGAGATGCAACTCTTTACCTTCAATATTCCTATGCCACATCACTATTCTATTATAATAACTCATGTACATGTAGACTACATGCACATTTACATCATTGCACATTATAACACTTGTGCACTTATTACATTACTTTAATAAAGTACTTAACTCCTAATACACTCCTAATCTAAATATGTACCCATGATGGTACACTAGTTAAGAATAAAATAATTTAATGTATTCCAACACCCCCTATATTACATTATTTGGGGTTTTAAATATTTTAGTATTCAATGAGGATCTTTATCTCTTGCATATTCTTCAACTTTAAGAGTTTTTCTTCTTTAGTTTGTAGATAACCAAGTAATGTGTAGTTTTGTTGTCCTTGTATCCTTTTAATTTTGAATCTTCTATTTCTTTGCTTTCCTTTGTGATACATTGGGTCTTCATTTTTTGCATTTTGTTCCTCAGAGAGTTTTAGTATTACATTGAAATACAACAATATCTTGTGGATTTCCAACTAAATCTAAAGCATATATATTTCTATAAATTGATCCTGTAGCTTCTATATCATCTTGGTTTATTATACGATAGGTGTTTAATGCATTTGAGCATCTAAAATCAACTATCATTTTTCTCTCTACTAGCTTTGCTACTCAAATAATATTAGATGATAATATAGGAACATACATCATATTTTGTTGCAAAAAAATTGGAGATTATTTACTAGGAGTTACACATCCATATCCATGTACATCATAGAATTTTCCATCTACAATTTTTAACTTGTAATTGTTAGTGACTTCAAGACAATAAAACCATTACAAATTTCCTATCATATGATGACTTGAACTTGAGTCAATTTACCAAATATCATTTTCACTTTGACTTGTGTAATTGTTTGACTTTGATGTAATCTTGAATATTTGAAAAGGTATGTTGGATGTATTTTGATCTTGAGTCATTTTGTAGTGGTTATAGTGATGAAATTCCTCTCTTGTTAGTCTATCCATGTTGTAGTAATATCAAATTGTTATTATAATTCCTTTGACCATATTGCTTCTCAGTGAGTGGTGGTATATAACTCTTCAATTTGTAGTATTACTCTTGAGTTGAATTTTGCAGTTTTTGTAAATTTATAGCCAATTTGAGTATTCAATACCCTTGATAGTATAATTTAGCTTCCCATTTTTGAGTTGAAATTATTTTTTTTACCTTCTAATGTGATACCAATTTTAGAACAAGATTCAACTATTTATCTTCACTTGTAGAAAGCTTAAATGCAATTGCAAAGAATAAGAATACTATATATTTGAGGTATCTAAGTTGAATTTTTTATGTCTCATTTTGTTAAGTATGAGACTAGTAATTTCACTAATACATTATGTAAGAAATAATATTCTATCTTGAATTAATGCTATGATAAACTTCTATGATATTGGTTTGGTGTAGGATACCTTATATCTCCCAAGTTAGAAGTTTTAGAAATAGTATGTATTTGCAAATTTTTTGAAGTAGTAATAGTGATCAAATGCTTCTATATTCTACTTCATTTTTAAAGAAATAAATATAATTTCTAGGGATACTTTTAACACCTTATTACTCCTAATATTCAATAATCCTTCAATGCTTCAATGCAAAAATAGCTTATTCCTCTAACACTTTATTTTAGATTCTATCAAGGCTATCTAATGGATTTGGGTAGAGAGTAACTCTTTCTTTAGATAGATATGAGTGTGATGGTCTATGATGTAAACTGATGTATCTCCTCCTTGTTTTTATAATATAAAATGTTGGATTTTCTTTGTAATATAAAATGACTTCCACACTGTAAACCTGAGTTGAATGGAACACTTTATTTAGTGCAAGTTGTGTGTGCCAAATGGTGGCTAGAATTGGTGCCAACATAGCTTCTTATAATGTAGTTACATAGGTAAAATAGGATTGGGTGGGTTCTTTTGTTTTGTTTTGTTTTTGTGTTCTTTGTGTTGTTTTATGTTGTTCTTGTGTTTTTGTTGTTTTGTGTTTTTTTTTTTAATGTTTTTTTATTGTTCTTGTGTTTTTTTCGTTCTTGTTCTTGGGTTTCTCTTTGTTTATGTTAATTCGTGTTTTTATGTGTGAGTGTTTTCTATGTTTTTTTTTTGTTTATTGTCTATTTTTTGTTGTTTTTAATTTTTTTTAATTTTTAATTTTTTAATTTTTTAGGTTTTGGTTGTGTTTATTTTTCATGGTTTTTTTTTTATATGTCTTTGTAGTGTTCTATTGTTTTTGTCTTGTTTGTGTTTTTCTATGTGGTTTGTGTTGTGGTTTCTTTTATCTTATTGTGCGAGTTTGGTTGTGCTTTTGTTTTTTACACACTCAAGGAGCATGTTTTTTTTTAATTTATTTTATTATTTTTGTTGTTATTTACTTATTTTGAAATTGGTTTTGTGTTTTTGTTTGCTCCTTGTGTATGTCAAAGGTGGTAAGCCAGGTCCGTTTCCTGGGCATTTTTGGTGGAATCGATACCCCTGCCTCCTTGGGTCTTAACCGAAAGTGGAATCCTTTTTTGGGATGTTTTCCACAAATAAAAAAATAAAAAAGAATAGGATATTAATTTAGGGGGAATTTAGCTAGTTACTTCAAGCAATGTAATAAATGTACAAGTGTCAATGTGTCCACTTGTACAACTAGGTAGAGTGTTTGCCAAGGAATCTATCTTCCTATATAAATGACCTCATAGTGATAAATCAAATATCAAATACATATCAAGTGCATTATAGTAGATAGTAGAAGTACTCATATATAGAGTACAATGTAGTTATTTATATTATATTAATGGAGTGACCATTACCTCCATATTGCATTATATTTCCATCATTTCTATTTATTGTATATTTTAGTCATATCGTAGAATCATTCTATCTCATAATTACTGCATCTTATTAGGACTTGTGTTAGATCTATCCTACCGCATATATCATCAAAAGATAATAGTGGTATGAGAGCCATGGTTAATTGAGAATAGGAGGGCCTACATCCATCATAGTTCCTCTTTGTATTTTTGCAAATCGGACTCACTAGTGTACACCACCACTTGCAAAAGTTATCATAGGTGAAATCCATTAGATCAACAGGAATAGGAAGAGTCACAAGTGAGGACTAAAATTAATCTCAACTATAGAAATTCTAAGATTAGATATGGCTAGAATATTTCCATATAGTTGCAAACAAAAAACTCGTGAAGACTAGGACTCAACATTCACACTAATAAATTCACAAATCAACTAGTGATGATTATTACATAATTATAAATTCTTTCATTTCAATTTCTAACAACTTGTTGTAAGAAAAGGAGATTCAAATAAAGGTTGGTAATATTCCTACAAGATATTTAGGAATAATATCTTCTTAGAATCATTCCAGCGTTTTCAAAATCAAGAAGACTAGATATTTCAAAGACCTAAAAAAATATCCCATTACAAGAGCGACAATCCTATAGACTACATACGTGAATAAATGGCCATAGTAGCCTCATAGCATACTCAAGGAAGAAGATAATCCAGAATTTGAGTCAATAAGGAGATAGGATATTGGTGATCTCCATTCAAGATCAATACTTGCATAGTGCAAAAGCAGAAAATGCCATAGAAACCTTAATTTTGAAGAAAAATTTAGAAAAGAATTCCTTATTCAAAATAAGAATACAAAGAAGAGTTCCTAAAGAATATTCCATAAAAGAGGAGATTAGTGATATCCATTAAAGCATTCAATATTGCCAAAGAAAATAAGGACCAAAAAAGTCCTATTTCAGAATCCAGAGGTAGCAAATTTTAGAAATTAGATAAGAAGATATCATCACCAACACTTTCAAAAGTAGAAGGTTGAAGAAAATCTATCAGTTAGAAGACCAAATAATCTACAATATAGAAGACCTTGGAGAGGTCTGAAGGAGAAAAAAACACCTAGAGAGCCTTTTTTTAGAGCTTGTAAAAGCATCATCAAAATATTTCGTAGGAGAACTCAATGGAGAAATCCACTACCAAGGAGAATATCCTATTAGTGAAGGATTTGGGATAATTATTGCCATCCGACAACAAGACCAAGAGAAGAATTTGGAAAGGAGTTTCAAATACCATAATAAGAATCCTGTGAAGACCTCAAGACATTTATAATCTTGAGAATAAGAATATCCTATTTGAAGATATAATTCAAAAAGAAGATTAAATAAGGATTCAAATATAAGAATCTACCAAATCCAAGAGATTTAAAGATAACCTCTCACAGTAAGAAGACACGATTCAATGAAAATATTTCTCTGTGTGGATACCTAAAACACATCATGTTGAGGAGGCTACTCATGTAGACACCTTTTCAGGCCATATGACTAATATTGGACCTTTCCAATATCTAACTATGGTTCTAACCACTCAAATAAGGAAATTTAACCCTTTACAACTTGGGCCATTGTCCCCCCTAGCATCTTCCTAGTGACCACTAGACCCAAGGATGAACTCTTAGTTTGGGACATACCTATTGAAGATGACCTCATATATAACAAAATTTGGCTCTCTAAGATGAGTAAAATTTGTTACAAGACAATTTATCTTGAACGGTTATGCTCAAGAATCTTCCAAAAGTGATGCCTCATCTTCTTGAGCCTAACTGAATCACGCTATTGGCTTCTCCAACAATCCAATAATACAATTGAGGGAAATGTATAAATTAGAGCATTCCTTTCACTCAAATAATCTTGAATTGTATATGATGAAGTGCTACCATTTTGAGATTAGAGAGACCATTCACTCATAAATGTCAAGGCATTATCGACATTTCATCATGAAGTTTGCATTCACATCTAAGGAGTGCATTGGATATTGAAGGACATATATCATCACTTTTCATCATCAATTCACCATAAATTTGACTCAAATCCTATCGTAAGTCATTCCTTAAGAATAAACCAAGAACATTAATCCATTTGATAGAAATTTTAGATATTGCCATGCATCAAGCGTAGAGAATGAGAACTTTGTTCAGTGGTCGCTCTTCTTGAAAATAGCTCATAGGTGGAGTTATTGGACCCGATGATGCCTAGTAGAGCTAGCCATTATGATCAATGAAAACCTTGTTGTGATGTTCAATTTTCTCTATTTTATCAATTAGATCAATTTTATTAGCTTTTAATTATGTTTCTAACGCAGTTTAGCATCATTTATTTCAGTATTTCATGCATTCCTTTACTGTTTTATGTATTTCTCTTCATTTGCATTATCATGAAATAGGCCTCATCTTGAGGCTATAATTTTTCTGTTGATGCTTTATAGGTGTTTTTATACGCAGGTTATAGGCCTTATCAAGAGCAAATTATATCAATATTACTCAATGTTAGCTTCATCAAGCGGAGGTCGCTAGGAAAACCCTCCATAATCAATTTTGGGAGATTACAAATGATCTTTTGGAAGATACCTATTATTAGATTCTTGTTGTAATTTTGTATCAATTTGGTGAATCCCTGAGAAGTAT
Source organism: Wollemia nobilis (assembly GCA_028583015.1). Classification (NCBI taxonomy): domain Eukaryota; kingdom Viridiplantae; phylum Streptophyta; class Pinopsida; order Araucariales; family Araucariaceae; genus Wollemia; species Wollemia nobilis. Next base: position 1,050,222 of record JAQPPZ010000390.1, on the reverse strand, counting down.
ATTTTGTAACCTCTTTGAAAGAAGATAAAAATATAACACCTATGGTAATATGTAATCAAATTAACAATATATAACATGTAATTGATGCAAAGAGAAGGAAATACAAGAAATAGTTCCCATTTTATTCATATTCATACTTTCTCTTTTACATAAAGGTTACAAGAGCATCCCTCTAAGGGATTTACCATTTGATACATATTAAAATATAATCACTCCATATGATAGGTGTCTTCAACATATTCTTAGGATCCCCACAAACTGATTATAGGAGGAATTATCTTGAGGACCTCTACTTTGTGATGCTATTGAAGATGATCTCAAAGGTGAAATACTCCTAATAAGGCCTGAACCCATGCACAAGGAAGCTCACAAAGTATTAATAGCAAAATCCTAACCTCTCAAGATGAGGCTATTTTGTGATTATTGTAAAATGTGAAATAAATGCTTAAATACAAGTAAAGGTACATGAATTACTAGAAATAAAACATAAAGAAATACATGAAAACATGTAAAGAAGTGTAAAGATGAATGGAATACTAAAAGTAAAGTGTAAAGATAGAATGTACAGTAGACTAAGCTAGGTTAGAAATCAAATGGATATGCTTATAATATGATCTAAAGACTAAAATAAAGGAAAGTTCACAACTTATCATAGCCACTAATGCTTAGAGCAATCAGTTCTTCTAGCTGCTATCAACGTCAGTGGTAGCATCTATGGGCCACTGTTGAAAAAAGTGACCATAGGAAAGGAGTTTTTCTCTCTATTTATGTTCTTGGTGTGTTCTTGAAGAACAACTTAGGGCAAGAATTAGCTCAATCTCATGGTGAATTTGGCAAGAATTAGCTCAATCTGATGGTGGTAGGGACTATTCAAACTTTGATGTAATCCAGGGATATGAATGCAGTTTGGAATGCAATTTTGTTAGCACCTAGATGCTTATGAGAGGTTTATATCTCTTGTTGCATTTTGATAACACTTTATTATGGTGAATTTGTGATCCTTTCTCCAATTTTGGGATACCTTAAATAGAATTCCCAAGTCTTCACCTTGGCTTCTCAAGGAAGCCAAGATCAAGAATATGTTGGCTGGGGTAGTTACGGTGAGGCTTCTGGAACCTTCATAGATGCAACCACCAAAGAAAACATTGCAAATTTATTGGATGCAACTAATTTTACTCATATTGAGGAGCCCAAGTTTGTTATAGTATATGTTGATATTGATAGGCATGGCTATGGTTAGGCCATCCCATGGCCACTATTGATAGGTGTGTGTAGACACCTAAAACATGTCATGTCGAGGGAGACTACTCATATGGACATGCTATAAGACCATATGGAGGATCTTGTACAGACTCCAATATAGAGTAGTGGTTCTTGTAGACACCAAAACAACACCGATTTGATTATGTGACTACAAGCACTGATTGAATTGACATACATAGCCCCTAGGGCAGCCCTCAGAGGTTAAACAGTGGTCCTAACAACTCCCAAAGTAGTTTTGGAAGGTCAAAGGTCAATTTGGCACCTTTCAAGCACCCTGCTCCTTATTCATTCCACCATGGGATGATTAGAATGCTATTCACCCCACCCCAGGGCGAATAGCAGTAATCGCTCCAAGGTGGGGTGAATAGCAGGTTTGACGGGAAAAAATTCAAACCTTGACAAATGGCATCCCAGATCCGTAACTCAACTTGAACTTCAATGCATGGTAGTGTGAGTGAGCCTTTTTGAGCTCAAAGAGGCAGTCATGGAGCCCTTAATCAGGGAGGGATATTATCTCCCATGGGAAGGCATGATGGCCAAGTGGCACCCCTTCATGCACATTCAAAGCAAACCTCCAACTCTATAAAATGGTGAGTCTTATCACCCCAAAAATAGAACAAAGTAGGAGCATTTGGAGCAATGGAGTGCTACCGAATTATACCCTCACCCATCGCTTGTGCTTCCTACATCCTTAATATCTCTTTTGGAAGGGAGGTTATTAGGTGACAATTAGGATCATAATTTGAACCCAAAACCTGAAAAATTGGCCACAATACCATACCCAATTTGTCGACACAACCCCCTAGGAGGTTTTGGACGCATCCCAAGTGGATTGGTGTCAAAACCAAGCACCAAACGATGGGCGTCCTGCTAGTCCTAATCGCCCCACCCTGAAGTGATTAGAAATTTGTAGTAGATTTCCCTATTGTTTCTTTTGTATAATGCTTTATTTGGTTCATATATACTACTATTCAAATTTGAATGCATTCTGACTTGTTTTGGCTAATTTTTCATTGTTTTACACTTTCACTAACATATAGGGAGCACCTTCGGATACAGGGTGATCAGGGCAGAATCTATAGAATCCAACATTTTGGGTCATCTCAAAATTCCCAATTTTCCTACACCCAAGTTTTTAGGTGTTTTGGAGGTCTCTGGATGGGACATTTGGGAGGTTGCTTCCAAACATTTTATGACAGTTCTAATCGTCCCACCCCAAAGCAATTAGAAATCTATAGTAGATTTATTAACTGTTATTTTTGCATTATGTACCTGATGATGTTTGCATGCTTTTTTAAAAATTTCATTCCGTTCTGATAAGTTTTGATCACCATTTTAATTATTTCATGTGTGCATTAATCGGAGGCCTTGGGGATTGCATGTTTCCCTCCATCCTCATGTGCTATTAATCGTTTGTTATTTCTTTGTATGTAGGATATTGAAACTGAAGGGATATAAAGGAACTAAGTATGTATTCATGCAAGTGGAGTTGATGTTTGGTCTGCCTATTTCAAATGTGGGCACGCGAAAGATCCTGAAGGGAAGAGTACCATCCGTGGTGTAACAAAACTATATCAAACGCTCTGAGCCCCTGAAAATGGGGGGAGACATATTGTAATATGATCATGAGCAAAATTAATAAAAGATACTGTACCTTTGATTTTGATTTACATCTCATTTCATTCATGCTTCGCTTTCCCTTTTTCATGCACTTAGCGTTTCGTTAATACAACTGCTTTAGTTTGCATCGCACCCGGTGCGCCTATGCTTCCGTAGACATGCTTTCAGTGGTGATCATGGTGGGACCCTATACCTTGATTTTGGGATCAATTTTTTGATCAAAATTTTGTGTTTTTTCTTACATGTGTTAATCCTTCAGGCGATGGACTGCTGCTCATGCCACCCTGTGATGAATATAGAGCTAGAATTTGTATCACCCAGGGATGAATAGGCATTCGTACCACCATGTGATGGATACAGATATGCTATTTGTCCCACCACAGGACAATTATCTCTTTGTTCATTTTCTAAGAAGAAACACAGAGGCATCTGGTGTGGGCAGAGAAGAGGTAGATTTCCTGAACATCCTCTGTATTTTTTCTATTTTCTGTCTTTGTAATTTTTTTGTTTCTTTGCTTGCATAGAAAATTTTACTGCATGTTTTCTTTCTTTGCACAAGTAAAAATAACCACACACACCACATGATAATCTAAACATCAAGGAGTTGATCTTAAAAACCAACACTTGATCAAGACCAATGGTGGATTTCATCATCACCTTGGCTTTAATTTTGCATACATAACCCCGATCGTGACTGTTGTTAGACGTAAATCTTGATGAAAGCTAACCAATTGTAGCTAGGCTGATTCCCAGTGCATGAGGATAAGTATTATATGGTAGGTGTCAAAAATAGAGTGATTCCCCTTCCGTATCGCCTATGTTCCACATACTATTCTAATCTCATGTACCAATACTTTCCCTCACGTAATGGAGGGTATATTGAGAGGTTCGGTATAACATCCTGGCAATGGTATATTGAAGGAGTGACAATTTTTGGGAGATATAAGATCCCTCATATTGCATGTACAACAAAATTTTATTTACAAGGCTTTCAAAACAAAAATCAAAACACACTGAACAAGATTTAGGACACACATTTAATCTATAAACGAGATAATCACTTCTTTGATTGTGTGGTTCCTTTTTTTTAGTGTAGCATAAAAAATCGTAAAAAAATATAAAAACATACGTATCTTTTAGAGAACCACCACCATGGTGTACACCCATAGCCAAGCCCAATCATGGGCAGAAGCTACAAAAAGTGTACAAGGAGGCACAAGTCGCCTCTGTTATAGCCCTAAGGACTTGGTCATACCACATTGGTGGCCTAACCCACAAAATAGTCCACATCATACCATGACGGAAGAGGACTATAGAGGCACCCCTTCGAGGGGCACTCCCATTCAACATAGACCCTTTTAGGAGGAGTACATACATGGGAAGGCCCCCTTAGACACTCATTATGAGTGGCCACCATGCGATGAAGCGCAAGAATAGCATAGGGTCCATAAGGAGGGGCCACATGATTACATCATCCCTTCTCTACCCTTTATTACTGTAAAAAAAATAGGCCAAATCTAGAGCACAAGGCTCTTCAGACAAGGCGAGCCAACTCTGCCCGCCCCTTTCACATATATGAAAGGGAGCACAATGAAAACCACTACATTCCTCAAGAGCAATACACAACATGGGATTAATGCGCCTCCACACCTACTAACTATCAAGATCACCTACTGAGGCTAGAGCCTCGGGTAAATGCTGCTAACCTTGATATAGGGAAGTGACCTATAGAGATCTCATATCACCACGACTGAGATAGATATGTAGGGGAGGCATCTAGGTATCATAGACCTAAGATGGCAAAACAAATTGACTTGGCATTTGCCAAAAATGCCTCCTACAAAGTGCAAATAATGCAGATTGAGAAATATCAGTAATAGTTAGAGCACCTGTATCACCTTAGTAAAGAGTGCATTCGACGTCAGACAGATGAGTTGCTCCATAACACTATGCCTAAGAAGGTTCCAACCCCTCGCATGCATAGGACAAAACTATATGAGAGGCACAACCCCTTGGTGCGAGATAGGTCTCCATGACCTTATCAAGCATTGCCTCCAAGACCTCCTAGACCTGAGCAGGAGACCACCCCTAGATCCAATGATGGGCACCCTCTGTGTGCACCTACCCATATTTATAGGTCACGCCCAGGAACTCCTCAAGAATCCTATGAGTATTTTGAGCAAGAAGAAGAGAAGGCTAAAATGCCCTACCAAGGCAGGGGGGTGCTATCCGGATACCCCTCCATAGGCCTCAAGTTCCCCATAATTCACAACAGGAACAAACCAAGGAGGAAGAGATCAAATCTTCCGATGCATACAAAGCACTGCTAGAGCACTTAGAGTCTATGGAGACCAAGACTTCTGGGCCCCAAAATCCCACTTTATGCCAGCTTCGTAGTCATCCTGTGCATCCTTCAGTGCCTGCACCCCCATACCCTAAACACTTTAAAATGCCTCAATTGGCAATTTTTAGAGGGGATTTGGATGCCCAAGAGCACATGACAAGATTCCTGAGTCAATGCTTTGGCATTCAGGACAATGATGCTTTGCTTCTAAGAATATTTATAACCATGTTTGTAGGCCCTACATCGGATTGGTTTACCCAGTTACCAAAGCATAGCATCAGTAACTTGGATTATCTAGTGGATGCGTTCCTTGAATGTTTTGCCTTCAACACCAATAATAAGGCATCATTAAGTGACCTAGCTAGCCTCAAGCAGTATGAGGAAGATACCATGGTGGCTTATAGAAATTTATGGAGGACATTGCTCTCAAAACTACCTTACCTCCCTCCCATGGTCGACCTGACCCAAATGTTCTCGAAAATTTTCCTAAGGTCAATATCAATGCTATTGTAGCTGCAAAAATATGCCACTCTCGAGGAATCCCTGGCCCAAGCCAAAATAATTAAGGATATCAAGATACAGGATGGCGAGATTGCCAAGACATGCAAGAAAGAGTGGCCCAAAAATTCCAAAATTGGGTCTACACAACTAAAACCTGCTGCGGTCAATTAGGTTGCCATAAACATACCAAAGCCTGCACATACGACACAACATCCAAAGGATAATTATTAGGCAGTTCCTCTTGATAGCTATGAAAAGGAAAATCATAGGCAAGAGCAAAATCAGTAGTTTCACCCTAGGTGACAATTCACACCCTTCATAGAGTTTAAAGACTTGTTGTTTGACCACTTGTCCATGGAAAACTTGATAAACCTGCCAGAAAGTTGACCCGTAGACCCCAACATGCCAAAACCCAAGGGCTATAGGGAAGACTTGTACTGTAGATTTCACTAGCAGAAAGGACATGACCTTTACGCATGTTGGAATTTCAAAAGCTTAGTGCAAGACCTAATAGACAAAAAAATGCTAGCAGTGGATAATCCTGTAGCACCAAGCAACCAACATATAGATGTATTTAAAGACCCCTTTCCTGCCCATGATGCGTAGGCAAAGACTCTACAAGTCAATGAGGTGACACAAAACTACCCCATGAAGGGGAATTTAGGGATGATAAGCATAGTGACATAGAACAAGAGGTACCCAAGCACATCTGCCCCCATGACAGCTATAGGAGAGGTTCCATCAATGTCACAACCTCAAAATTACCCTACATAACCAGTGGCCATGATTCAGACTAAACTTACCCAAATTTTAAGGACCACGTCATCTAGGCTCTCCATTTATGAGCTCATACAACAATCACCGCCCCATCGAGAGGCTCTAATGGAGGTACTCAAATCCATTGAGCTATAGCCCCACAAAGAAAATTCTTTCAACAACTTTATCGGACATGTGAAATGATGCATGAAACCAATCATAACCTTTAGAGAAGACAAACTAAAATTTGTGACTGGTGATATGGTGGATCCACCCCTGCACGTCATTACATGGGTCAACGAGATTCTATTTAAGAGTGTGTTGGTGGACACTAGCTCATCCAGTAATATAATCACAATGGTGGCATTGAAACATCTTAAGCTTCTAGCATCCCATATTGTGGCCTCCCTCTATACTATTTGAGCATTCAACGACGTGATATGCTCGACGGTTGGCATAATTGTCCTACCCATCCAAGTGGGACAAAAGACTATTTCTACATTGTGCCACATCCTAGGAGGTGAGATGGCGTACAATATCTTGTTGGGCCGGACTTGGATTAGGGACATGAAGTGTGTCCCTTCAATAGCTCATCAATGCCTAAAGTACACATACGAGGGGTAAGTGCATGTAGTCCCAGCAGACTTAGAGCCCTTAAAGTACTATAATGTGGTGCATCTTATGCCATAATCGACCCTCCCATTGACACATTTGGACTTTCAATTGAATCCATCCAAAAAGGGTATGATTCCACCAACATCCCCATTGTTAAGTCCCTCAAATCACCAAATGGTCCCATATTCATCATATGGTCCTTCACCAATGATGCCACCTAAGGTGGCCACACCGAAGGACAATGGGAAGAAGCCCCTAGAATAAGTACCACCACTAGTCTCAACCATCTCTACCAAGGAGGTGCCAAGCCGAATGGAGATCGAGACGCCTGGTTCACCAAACATGGAGTGGATTTAGGAATAACTCCCATTCCCTCCCCCTCAACCACCAATGATCACCATTGAGATGGCCAATACGGGCCTGGGGGAGTACCTAGTGTAGAACATTGTATCAACACCCACACTTGAATCCATGCAGGACATGGGGAGACCTCACCTCCGCATCAGCACTATTGTTCCTCTAGGCTACCCACAAAATTAGACAAATTTTGTATATGGGGGCCTCAACAACAACATCAAACCTTACCTACAAGAGGAAGAGGACGAAGAGCCCTTTGTCGAGAATGTCAACTATCTGTCCAACCCAAAATTTGCTTTGAAATATCTTGTCCAATGTAATTGGCATGGATATGGGTTGGGTAGATATGAACAAGGGGTATGCGTTCTTTTTCAACCAAGATATCAGATGCCATACGACAAATTAGGAGTAGGGTTCAGCCACCCTTTACCCCTTGACATCTTGGTAGAGAACTTGCAAGGCCTAGGGCTAGGCAACAAGGATGGATTGGCACAAGATCCATATGCCAATCCTAACACGACATATACATTGGGGGATTATATCCCATTGTTGATGACAAACCTTGTTGACCTTAACAACTTCATCCCTTTTATCGAGAAAGGGGAAAGTTCAAGAACTTACCTCCAAGAGGGGTATAGACAAGGTCAGGAAGGATCTTTCAAAGACGAGTCAGAGTATGAGGTAGCACCATGGGACCCTTTCGAGTCTGATAGCAATCACTCACAAGTGAACCCCATAGATGACTATCAGGAGAACTTCATGATAATGTTCCCCTTGAATGCTCCAATCGATCAATTGACACCTCGAGAGAATCAGGTCCTCTCGTACAGAGTGAAACAACCCCGATGCGACCAAATAAACTTGCTCGAGCAAAACGAGCCTCACATGCCGCAAACAGTTGTCAGAGCCAATTAAGGCCTATGGATATCTGACAACGATTATGAATATGAGACTAAGATGGCATATCTCAACCATATGTGACAACAAAAATACCCCATGGACATTGATGATATGTTTGAACAGCTAAACATGGGTCCGAGGCATAGGTGGCACCTAAACCAAGCACAATTGGACCAAGTGCTGCATCTGCCACTTCAGGCATATAGATAGCACCCTCCATCTAGAGACCCTATAGATCCATCAGTGCCAAGGTCAGACCCTATCCTTCTACCCACACATAGGGCATATCCATTTGTGCCAATACCCCCAGATCCATATTCGGGGTATCAAGATCACCAAGGAAGTCCGAGTCAACACACATGCGGTAATGGAGACCAAATTCAATTCATCAACATGATCTCCATTGACTTAACCACCCCCATCCACAATCCAGCTGATCCATCATGGCCATTATATCTAGACCTAGATGCCATAGACTGGGATCATGCTAACTCACCACCATCCCCATTAGAGTACTGGCCTTGTGATGAGATGCTTCATTTCACCCTAAGACCAACTCAGGATATCTTCCATGCTAAACAGGAACCCGATGTTCCCAATGTAGATCTAAATTCAGTAAATTATATCCACTTGATCCCAATTCCACACCAGTTGGAGGACGGGTCCCACATGTTAGTCGAATAGATGACTGACATAGACATCGGCTCTGATCCAATGAATCCACAAATCATCAAGCTGGAGGTAATATATCCCCTAAAGAGCAATTTGATTACATTGCCCTTCTCAAAGAGAAGAAGGAGATTTTTGCATGGTCCTACAAATACATGTTGGGGCTAGACCCACAGCTAGTCACGCATAATCTAACGCTTGATCCGACAGTCAATCCAGTCAAGAAAAAACTACGTAAGATGCACCCAATAGTGGACTTAATGGTAAAATATGAACTACAAAAGCTATTGGATGCACATTTTGTCATCTGTGTAGATTACCCACCATGGTTGTCCAACATGGTGCCCGTCAAAAAGCCTTATTAGAGGATTTGCATATGCACCAATTTTTGAGATCTAAACAAAGCGAGTCCCAAGGACAATTTCCCCTTGCCTAGCATCGACGCATTGGTAGATGCTATAGCGAGCCATGAAATGCTTTCCCTCATGGATGGTTTCTTGGGATACAACCAAATTCGTATCAATCCCGATGATCAACTAAAAATGGCGTTCACAATGCCTTGGGCAACATTTTTTATAAGGTCATGCCCTTTGGCCTTAAAAATGTTGGTGCTACCTATCAATGCGCTATGACATACATCTTCCATATCACATGCATAAAACTTTGGAAGATTATATGGATGATTTTTTGGACAAATATCTTTTTTGCCTAGATCATCTCGATGACTTAAGCAAGATCCTCGATCACCTCATCGAACACAAAGTTAGGCTAAACCCCAAGAAGTGCGTATTTGACGTCACATCTAGAAAAATCTTGGGTTTCATAGTCCAAAATGAAGCATCGAGGTTGATCCACATAAAGTCAAGGCAATCCTTGAAATTGTTCTCCCAAACACCATAAACTAGCTTCGAATCTTGCAGGGTAAGGTCGTATCAATCAAGCGCTTCATAGTGCAGCTATCTGATAAGTACCGACCCATGAATAAATTATTACACAAGGGGGTAGCATTTCATTGGGATGATGAGTTCCAATCAGCCTTCGATGACATTAAACAATACTTGGCTTCATCGCCAGTATTAGCACCACCTAGACCAGGAGTACCATTCTATTTATACATCTCAGCTACTGAGGTGGCACTGGGTGCCATGCTATCCCAGAAAAATGAACTACATAAAGAACATGCTAATTATTATCTTAGCCACACCCTGGTTAGTTATGAACTTAACTATGCATACGTCAAGAAGTTATGCTTGGCAATGGTGTTTGCCACCAAAAAGCTATGTCATTACATGCTAAGCAGTACGACGTATGTTGTGTCTAAGGATAATCCATTGTGGTACATGATGAGTCATACTTATCATAGTAGCCGCACAACAAAATGAATCATGTTGTTGATGGAATTTGACATCGAATTCATTGGGCAGAAGTCCATCAAAGATCAAGTCATCGCTGATCAACTAGCAGAGGCTCCTCTTGAAGATGATCAGCCTCTAATTGTAGAGCTACCCGATGATGGGGTCTTCCATATCTTAGAATTACTAGATTTTGATGAGCCTGAGTCACAGGCCGACATAACCCTATTTTTTGATGGTTCTAAATGTGAGCAAGGGGGTGGCACAGGAATCATATTCTTCACACCACAAGGTGCTCCAATACCTCTATCATTTAAAATTGATTTCCTGTGCACCAATAACAATGCGGAATACGAAGCCTTGCTCATAGGTATTCTGACAACCATCACCATGAACATCAAATGCTTGAACATATTTGGTGATTCATTGTTAATTGTTAACCAAGTGAAAGGAGTATTCCAATGCAAATGCCTAGTTCTGTAGGCCTACAAAGCCCTTATGGATAAATTCCTAGAAAATATTGAATGGTACGACATCGAGGCACTCCATCGATCATTGAATCATTTTGCGAACACTATGGCCTCATTGGGGTCACTAATCCCACAAGACCATTCTGGTGATATGACAACCATTCAAGTCAAAACATTATTGCAATCCATGATGGAGAGTGCAAGCTCTGACCTAATGCCAAGAATCCACCTGATCTAGATTGAACCATATTAGGATAGGTTCTCTTGAATCCACTATAGTTTGAATCACGCCAACTAGGGGTCCTTGTTCTCCCCAACCCCTCTTCATAGCAACACAACGCTATTCTCACAAGTTCTTTCCCACTCAGCTTTTGCTAGGGATGAACTTCAGGAGGGATTGGCCATTCATACCATCAAGGTTTCTGATCAGTAGGATTGGTACACACCCATAGGAGACTACCTCAAGCTAGGTAACCTCCCACTTGGATTATCGCACACCATGAAAAGATCATTCAAATAGAAAGCGACAAAACATGTCTTGATAGGAGATATTTTGTACCATCGAAGCTATAAAGGAATTCTTCTCCATTTCTTGGATCAGTAGGAGTCCACTTGGGTGATCACCCAAGTGCACGATGGTACATGTGGTGGCCACTTTAGTTGTATGGCCATCATAAAGTGCATTCTTTGCATGGGATATTACTGGCCATCTTTAGAATGAGGTTTTTCCACATATGTGCATAAGTGCGTGAAGTGTCAACACCATGCTAACTTGACACACATACCTTCTCAAGCCTTGCAATTGATCCAATCATCTTGGCCATTTTTGTAGTGGGGCTTAGATATAATCGAAAAGATCTACCCTGCATCGTCAGGCCATCACACGTTTATCATAATGGCCACAGAGTATTTCACCAAGTGGGTGGAAGCAATTTCGCTTACCTCTATGACTGGGACCCGCATTGTGGAGTTTATTTTACATAACATCATATGTCATTTTGGTATTCCATCCAAGATCATCTCGGATAATGGGACATCGTTTAATAACAAAGACATGTGTGCTTTGACAACAAAGTACAAAATTCAGCACAATTTTTTGACACCTTATTATCCGCAAGAAAATGGGCAAGCAGAGGCATCAAACAAAATGCTAGTTGCCATCCTTAAAAAGATAGTCACAAATAGTCATAAGGATTGGCACATTCAAATACCACTTGCTCTGTGGGCTTATCGCACTAGCATTCGAACACCCACTAGGGAAACTCCATTTTTGCTGGTGTATGGCTCTGAGGTAGTCATGCCTATTGAGTTGGAAATACCTTCCCTACGCATATCAATGAAAGAGTTTATCGATGATGACACTGCATGGCAGGCCCGGTTAGACTAGCTTACATTGCTTCATGAATGACGTGTCAATGCTCTCAAGCATTTGTGTATCTACCAAGGGTGACTTAAAAAATCATACAACATGAAAGTTCACCCCAGGGACTTTCAGGTTGGTGACTTAGTATTAAAAGAGAACCAACAAAATTCTAACTTGCCACCCCATTTAAGGGACAAGTTCATGACAAACTGGTTAGGTCCTTATGTAATTGACAGTAAAATAGGACCTAGAATATATCGGCTCACCTCTCTTGATGGATTCAAGGAAATAGAACCCTTGAACATCAGTCATTTGATGCCATTCCACATTTAAAAGAGCCATGGCCCACCCCAAAAGCTCCAAGCATTCCAAAAATCCCTTGGTCAACCCTAAAATCTCTAAGGATTCCCATAATTGCTTGGTCAACCCCAAAAATGCCCTAAAGGTGCCCATAATCCCTTTGGTCAAACCAAATGCCCCAAAGGTACCCATAATTCCTTTGGTCAAACCAAATGCCCCAAGTATTCCCATAATCGCTTGGTCAACCCAAAAAGCTCCAAGGATACTTGCAATCACTTGGTCAAAAAAAAAGCTCCAAGGATACTTCCAATCACTTGGTCAAAACCAAAAGCCCCAAGGATTCCCATAATCGCTTGGTCAACTCAAAAATTCCCCAAAGGTACCCATAATCCCTTTGGTCAAACCAAATGCCCCAAAGGTGTCTATAATTCCTTTGGTCGAAACCTCCAAGGATCTGAAAGAATCAATTGGTCCACCCCCTTTCGGGATAAACCAACCATAACGAATATTCAAAAACAACAAAATAATCAAAAATAATAAAAAAATTGCATTTCACTTCCATGCATACTCTTAAAAATCAAAACACAAAAAATAAGTTGCATTAGGCATCGCATACATACATTGCATATTTGTTGGTCATATAGGTCAAATGCACCATATACTGTAATTACTAGGCAATTCCATCATTTTTTGCATTTTTCCACTTTGTAAATAGTCCAAAAAAACTAAACGCCATCCACATTTTTCACCATATCATAGTCAGTTGTCTTCTAATGTATCTAGGATTTTTGTCATTCAGCTATCTTTAGATTTCTAGCCAAAAACTGTACAAAGTCAGACAAATTTTCACAAAGGTAGAGTTTTACTTGGATCACACCTTGTTACGTAGCATCCCAACACAAGATAAAACACAAAAAAAAAATCCTAAGTTGTGTGAATGAAAGATGAAACCTGCAAAGCAATCAAATATACCATACAGTGAAAAGGTTATCTCGCTCATCCCCCTGTATGAATGACCCCAAGAATGCTGAGAGTTGGAAAAAGGACAAGAATCTTCCCTACCCAATTCCCAAAATAAAATCCCAAGTTCTCAAAAAGTTGCAAATATAAAAAAAAAAATGTAAAAAGTCAAAGTACAAACTCCAAAAGGTTGACATCAAAACCCTCAAAGTGCATACATCAAAAATCACAAGCAATAGTGATTCTCATCACTCAAAATTCAAATCCCTTGCTCAAAAGAAAACATGAAAATAAATAGTTATTTTTATCACTATATAAGAGCAAGTATCCCAATAAAAGTGAAGAAAAGAAGGGAGTTGAACTTGAATCCCTGGAACTCTCAGCATTCGAAAGGTCATGAGGTGATCCTCAGTACCGGTTTGGTGGATAGCCTACCGATCACTGGCAGCAAACCCCCCACATGATGATATATCTATCGCATTAAAATGTGTGCAGATCAATGTTTGCATGTGGATGAGCTAGCTTATGGTATCCCAGATTGCACCATAGATTAATCTTACTAAATACAACAAAGGAGTTAGTGGAGCTAATTCGGTGATCCTTAGTACAAGTTTGGTTGATAGCCTATCTGGCACTGGCGGTATCCTGACAAATACCACATAAATGAATTCAATCACACACACATGGATGTGAAATAACTTGTTCAAACTCAAGTCTGATTCGTACCTTGTTTGAAAGTCTTGTGTAATAAAAGTATAGTCTTGGCTAGTTAGTTAAAACATTTGAGTCTCAGAAAACCTTAACTACATTTTAACACAACTATGGTACATTCCATTCTTACATCACCATCAGAAAATACAAAACAAAAAATACACATGCAAAGTCATTTTACAAAGCAACCACATAGTACAAAAGGCCAACAAATCGTATACAATCTATGGTGCCACCACCAAGTTATCAACAAAATCATTTCATATATTCCACATGCATATCATATATTTAGAAACATTCGCATTCATAATAACATATGCATACATCAACATAAATAAATGTGCATAAAAGTAACCATAAATCATGACAAGTGTATAAACAAAAATAAATTCATGTATATATATCGCCAAAAATGCCCTCAGGCTACAATAAGATGGTCCTTTGACCTCACAAAAAATCAAAAACTCAAAAACCCCTAAGCCTAGGGCGTCGGCCACCATGATCACGTAGGATCGATGCAACTAGAACTACCCCCACTGGTGTGGGTCCTATGGGACCTCTCAGGGAGTCTACTTCCAGCCCTCGCATCATGCCCACTAACACTACCCTCACCCAACTACCTATGATGAGAGGATGTTGACTACTCAGTCTCACTACCTCTCGTACGACACGACGATCCACCTCGAGTGAGCATAGGTAACTGTCCATTGAGGCGGATAATATTTGCCTCCAAATCCACCTGGCATTGACTCCAATCCACATCCCATAGGTGGTACGCAACCAATGCGTCATCTCGTTGCATAAACTGAGCCCATAGGATATCCCTCTTGGCTCTGTTCTCCTCATCCTATCTTCATAGTAGATCCTCCAATCATGCTATCTCAGCATGATACCTAGCCTCCATACCCCCAGGGACTGATTGAGGCATGGGTATCCCTAGGATGACATGCTGCTCTGGCTCCCACTGCTCGAGGAAGTCTTGTGTATCCAGATGCTCCAAAACCCCTACATCATCCACAATAAATTCATCAACCTCCACCATATCTGCATCATCGAGCGGATCCCCCCAACCCTCCCCTGGTGCCTCTACACCTCCACTACCTACTGCTGTCGCATCCGGACCTCCTAAAGTCCCCTCACCTTGCCATCGTCGCATCGACCACCATTGGTCGTGTTGAGTGAATATTTTTCCCTATAGCAAAATGATCACCACAACTAGAGTATCAAATAAGAAACTCTCTCTTGCAAAGAAAATAAGTACAAGAAACTCTCTCTTGCAAAGAAATTAAGTATCATTATTCATTTCTCCAAGGTTCTTGTGAACAAACATACATGTGCAAGTAATCAATCAAGACTAAAGAAGATAAATGAATGTATACCATAATAACTTAAACCATCCAAGTAACAGTTAACAAGGGGCATTTAATGATTAAAACAAGTACTTTGCAACCATAATCCATTAAAACAACCAAATATGTAGATAGCTTCTTTTAATGTTCTTGAGATTAAAGTGATCTACTTGAAACCCAGTTAGTGACCTCTTTTATATTCAGCTTAAAAAGATTCCAAATAAGAAAGTGTGTGGTATAAGCCACTTCATTTTAAGCTCTATGCCTTTAACATGAGGTTCATTTTTCGAGTTAGCGGATTCATTTTATCTTCATTTAAAAGTGTTCCACTATCCCTATGTTAGCATTTGGTGTTAGTAAA
Source organism: Wollemia nobilis (assembly GCA_028583015.1). NCBI lineage: Eukaryota > Viridiplantae > Streptophyta > Pinopsida > Araucariales > Araucariaceae > Wollemia > Wollemia nobilis. The sequence continues at coordinate 1,034,331 of JAQPPZ010000390.1, read as the reverse complement.
GTTAGCAAAAATTAGTAAGTTAGAAAGTTAGGATTCATTCACTTGATCTGACTTAATGTGCATTTGGAATTAGTAGCCCTCCTAAACCCATATTTTGTCTAAAAATTAGATGAAGGTGTTTGGATATGCAAGAATAAAAAATCTAAATTAAAGAAGTGTATCTAGAAGTGGCTTTCTCTTCTCCGATATTAATCCCTGGTTTTCTTTGGAAAACACTAGATCTGTAAACAAACCCCCAAAATTTTTGGTGCGAGCAAATCGCTTTCTCAAGTGCAGATGTAGAGCATACTCTTGACAGATTTATTTACCTTCTTTATAAATTAGATTATTCATGGCAACAAATGAACTATTTATGAACATAAATTCTGGAATGGACCAGAATCAAGAAATCAACTACATACATAAATTTTGGAATGGACCAGAATCAAGGAACAATTAGCAAAAATTCTGGAATGGACCAGAATAGAATGAAAACAAATGCAAAAATTCTAGAATGGACCAGAATCAAAGAACAATTAGCAAAAATTCTGGAATGGACCAGAATCAGAAAATAATTTTTTAAGATAAGATTAATCTAAATATCAAAAAAATAAAATAGAAACATTATTTACAAAAGTTAGCTGGAAAAACCAAAATAGAACATTAATTTGGTTAGCAATTTCCTCCCAGAAAAACCCCAAGTTATGAGATGAAATTTTAAAACAACCTGACCTAATTGACCTGCAACATAAACACAATCAGATTAGATCAGATGCAAGAATCTAAGGAAACAAATAATTGCATCATTCTATCATTCACCTATCGTAACCCACTTTATGGCATAAATGAATAGATACAAGAAGCAATAATGCAAAGGAAAGGTTTATAGAAATAACAACAGTCTTAGTTTCAGTCTCCTTTTGATTTCACACACAAAATTTGATCTTGCCAAATAAAAACTCCTTTATTCCGAAATATAGTCTTTTTTTCTACAATTTCCAGCCCCTTCTCAAATGGCTTCATTGGGCTTTTAAAGGATGCAAAAATCCCTCTGTTTCAACTTCCCATGTTCAATGATGCTAAAATAAATACAAATAAAACAAGAAATAAATCATCTTGTTTATATTTGCCTATTACTCCTCTTTTAACATTATAAATAGAAAACAAAATAACATTCGTTCGTGCCCTTATAACTCCCATGTGTCCTTCATTATAATATATAACAAAATAAAATATAAAGACCACTTTATAGTTCTCTTTATCTTTATATTATAATATAAAGAATACAAATAAAAAAAAAATTGACCTTAAATAAACACCTTATACCTCCCACTATACTATATTATAATATGATAAAAAAATCTTAGACTTCAACATCCATCAGGCCACCCTTATGCCTCCCATACAATATACATAACATAATAAAAATGACAATTTTGATGTCTCAAACCTCATGATTTCTTGTACAACCTTGGCTGCCATGTTTCTACGTCTTTCGATGCTTGATGGACACCTCTGCAGCATCAGTATAACCTCCCTGCTTCGCTTTGACCTCTGCCTCGATGTCCTCGATGACATTTCAATCTGCGCCATCCATTCCTATGACCTGCGGCTTCTCGATGAATGCTATTATGTTCAACCCATCGGATCAACCATACTTCTATTGTGTGCTTAAGGATATATAGGTTATTGATGGTATTTTAGAGTTTTGATTAGGCCGACCCTTATCCCTAATGGCTCTGTTGTTTCTCTGCTTATGTAGTCAGACCTATCGAGGAATGCTAACAAGACTCGAACTCGAGTTGATGGGACACGAGCCTTATCTTGGCTTGCCCATACCACTACGCCCAAGGCTTGGGTTAAGACCCAAGCCTTATGGCCTATGAATTATGCTTCCTCCTGTGTGGAAGTCATCCCTACAGTGTCTCTCCTACATAGCCATTCTCCATCCTACATTGCAACTATTGGGCGATGCTCCTCTGTCCTGCGTATGCGATGGTTCGGCTTCGATAGCTAGTCCAGACCCACACTTGGGACTAAACATCACTCCAAAACCTCACCCACTATTTATTGAATGAGCTCTTCGATAGACGCTTAAGGATGCAAGATGTTGGCATTAGGGTTTATGACACAAATGCGTTACATTTTTCTCTACTCTCGCTTGTCACTACCATGGCTAGCAGTGTCTTTACCTTATAACCATGAATTTTTGAGGGGCATTGTCCCACCTTGACACGGCAATGTCTCTTTGACCACCTATTATTCCTCTGCACCTGACATTACTATCGTCAGCGAGTAGCTCGCTATGCGCTCTAGCTCTTGGAATCACCACGTGTACATGGGAAGCATTTTGATTTGGGTGGGAAATTTGTTTATCCCACATGCCTTGAATTGATACCTCCGAGTGTTTCATAAGGCGGAGTCCACCTTTAGTGTGTTGACTGTCTTTGGGCAGTCTTCCTCCCGTGCTACGCAGTGTGAAAGCTCCTCCCATTGGTCACCCATCCAAGCTTTGTTGATGTCACTTCACCAGTTTGGATCTCCATAATGTTCTCTTTGGTTGGTCGCCATCCAGCGAATAAGATGCATACCACAAAACAAAATATATATTAAAATTAATAAAAAAAGAATAAGTTTAAAATTCTAATAAATAGCCTTTGGTTTCACTTTGTTCATCGAGATTCCATTTTTTGAATGCGAGTAATGATACGAAATTTTTTTATTTTTATTTTTTTTATTATCTGAAACACCCATGACAAGAACCACCAACACTCGACAGTAAACTTGGTAAAAACAACAAAAATGACGATGAAGCTGTCATAAAAAAAATTATGCTAAAAGTTATCAACAAAAAAAATGATGACAAAAATTCATCGACAACAAAAAAAAAAAAAAACGTTGACCATAAAAAATTGTAGACAATAAGATATCATCAACAAGAAAAAGTCATCGACAATAAAATATCGTCGACAAGAAAAAGTCATCGACAATAAAATATCATCGACAAGAAAAAATCATCGACAAGAAAAAGTCGTCGACAATAAAATATCATCGACAAGAAAAAGTCATTGACAATAAAATATCATCGACAAGAAAAATTCATCGACAAAAACTAATGATAAATGTAAATTCAAAATAAACCGAGCATTAGACACTCACAACCAACATGCAAACACCCAAATACCAAAACAAATAAAAGGTGGGTCCCCAATTTTGGGGTATGTTGTGGAGCAACCACAACAAATGGCGACTCTACTGGGAAATGCTCCTGAGCATTTTTGTGAGAACCCAAACTAAAAACCTACAACTCAACTACAAGCATCAACAAATATCCAAAGAATGTAAATAGACCAGAATTACATGAAACATTAGAAGCATTCAGCATCAGCTCAATGTGTGCATAGTGATTCATTCTTTATCGTTTGAAATAGTTCCACATTCTATTGCCAGTTTCACATGAATGCATATAATGAATCATGGAGTCTCTATGCAAGATCGAATGTATTGCTAAAATAATAAACTATGACTGGCCTACTTTGCAAGGATTCATAAACTTTTAGTAGCATGAGCAGAACCATTAAAACTATCAAATCCTCTTAGGACCAATCATGCATGTATTGAGTTCATATACCCAATCTCAAGGTTGGTTATGCACCACTACCATATTGAATCAATGTGCATTTGTAAGTGAAATTAGAGATTTGGGGAATAATATTCTCAACCTAAGCATGATGAGAATTTAACCCTATCCTTACTACTCTGATTTGAGTTTATTACCTCACCTTAAGCAAAATTACTAAACCTGCTATGGATAAAATTGTTAGGCTAGCCTGTTCATGTGAGCGGTCAGAGGTCTTGCTTTTAAATGAGACATGTCGCCATGCATGAGCCTACTCCACTACTAGTCAGGCGTCTATAGCCCCAGTGGAGATCAGCCCCATAGTTTGGGCTTTGGATTTCTTGAATCTTAGGGATGACTACCCATCCTTGCAAGGGACATGTAGTACGATCCTTCCAATCCAAATGATGTGATGGAGGTGGAGTAGTGATGGATTCCTTGAATCTTTGGGATGACTACTTATATATATGAGGGACATGTAGTACGATCCTTCCAATCCAAATGGGTTTCAAGTATTGTGGGAGTGGTGAAAACCACTGTTTCATGGACTATGTTTTGCACGATGGGACAAACAAGAAAAATTCTTTTTGCCTCAGTTTTTCTTCCATGTATGGTTTCAACCATTTTTCCCAAGATGTTATTTATATGTGCAAAACATGTCTAATTCAAGACAATGCGGCATCAATTTCCAATCCCAAGACCTTACTTAATGTTTATTGTGCAATGATCCTAAGAGGGTCTGACATGCTTTTGGTGGTTGTCTTTGAAATATGGAATGGAATGAGACTCAAAGTTATTATGCAATGTATCCTAAAAACAAATGAGTAAGATAGATTATACAAAATGCTTCACCCTATCTTGTAAAATTGACAACTTTCATGTATCCCAAATTTCAAACAATATTATTTAATGTGTTTGTAGTACTCGTGGATCTTTTTGTAGTACAATTCTGTTGTTTCATATACTTCTAGTCTTAAAACATTGATAAGGATACAAACTAACATCTTTGCTATCCCTTTTTTTTTTTTTTTTTGCTTTTTTTTTTTTATATCAAGCCCAAAACTGGTCCAATGACCAACACACCAAGCTAATAAAAATAACAAAGCAATCAAAATGCCTCAAAACCTTATTCAGAACAACCTCATCATGCTAAAATAAAGATTGAAGGCAAAATCCTAAAACACACCAAAAAAAATCAAATCTGCACACAAAAATAAAGCATGACATATTTACATATAATACAAGGCCTTGCCATTTCAGGCCTGGAAATAGTGTTTTAAATGCAGCCCATTGACGGGTAAAACCAAATATTTTTCATCCAAGGTTTTTAATCTAAAGTTGTTTTCACCTAGGACTTCTGAAATTTGGTAAGGACCCAACCATAAGTAATCAAATTTATCATGATTTCCTTTCCTCTCATGTCTCTTATCCCACAACAACACTAAATCTGAAACTTTAAATGTTTTGACTCTAGAATTTTTATCAAACCACATTTTTACTACATCTTGGTGTTTACTAAAGTGAAGCATAGCCTCATCCCTCTTTTCATCCAGATGCATCAATTGTGTTAGTCTAGTTTCAAGTTTATTATTAGTTCCAAGGTAATATTTCATGAAATGTAATGTTTGTAACTTAAGATTTGTGGGAAAAATAGGATCTTGTCCATAAACTATTTGGTAAGGAGATGTTCCTAATGATTCCTTGATTCTAATTATATCAGCCCAAAGAGCCAACTTAAGTTTGTTATGCCAATCTTTAGGATTTCTTTCAAGAAACTTTTTAATGACACATAACAAATTATTATTAGAAGACTCGGCCAAGCCATTACCTTGTGGATAATAATTGGAAGAAAACTTCAAACTCACCATGTTGTTGAATGCCCAATTTGCAAATTCCAGAGAGGAGAAAGCGAAACCGTTATCACTTACAATGGAGTTAGGCATTTTGAATCGAGTGACAATGTTATCCTATAAGAATTTAATAACAACTTATGAAGTGGCATTTCTTGTGGGGATAGCTTTTGTCCACCTTGTGCAATAATTTGTAGCTGTGAGAATGTATTTATGGGAATCAGATGAATTGGGACTGATGATCCTAACAAAATCCAAACCCCATTGTGCAAATAGTCTAGAATCAATTACAAATTGTAATGGCATAGAAGCACCCCTTTCTCTATTTTCTGTAATTTAACAAGTATGACATGTCCTCACATGAGCATGAGCATATTTGAACAAATGAGGCCAATAGTAACCAGCTCTAAGGATTTGATGGGCTATGGCATTAGCAGGCCCATGTCCTATCCCATACTTACCGTGGAACTCCTCAAGTATTTGTGCTACCTCTTTTCGATCAATGCAACGAAGGTAAATTCCTTCGTGGTTTTTCTTGTATAATGCATCAGATATGATTAGAAAATTAGCATATTTTAGATGCAAGGCTCTTCGTTGAGTAGAATTTAAATGTGGTGGACACTTACCATTTAGTAAAAAATACACAACATCTACGTACCACTCATCTTCAGTTATATATGCTATTTCATAATGCTGACATGAAACTAAGGGATCATTTTTTGCTACAGCCTTAACCAACCCTTGTCCTTGCAGTATCTTCATAGGTTGAATTTCAAGATCAAATTCTTGAAGATTTGAGATCCACTTACCTTGCATTTCACCCAGTTCATTCTGTATAAACATGGCTTTAACTACAGGATCTGGAACTATAGCAAACACCCTACTGTGGACTATATAATGTCTAAAATTTTTAATAGTCTTAAATAGGGCATACATTTTCTTTTCCAAGATGGAATATCTCAGTTTCGCATCTTTGAGAGGAGTACTAAGGAGGGCAATAGGATTTTCAATGTTGCATTCACTCTTCTGAGTTATAACACTCGCAAAGGAATGGTCTGAAGCAAATGTGTAAATGTAGAAAGGCTTCGCATAATCAGGACTCACTAAAATCGGTGCTATAGAAATCACATCCTTGATTCTTTTGAAAGCCTCCCTATTTTCATTTGTCCATTTGATTTGGGCCTCTTTCTTCAACATATCGTTCAAGGGTTTTGCAATTTTTGAAAAACTTAAAATAAATTTTCTAACAAAATTAATTTTCCAAAAAATGATCTCAATTCTTTTTTGCTATTGGGAAAATAAATCTATTGTATGGCATCTATTCTTTCAAGATCAATGGAAATTACATCTTTGGATATTACATGTGCCAATAATTTTCCTTCTATTACCCCGAAAATGCACTTCTTTAGGTTGAGTGAAATGCCATGTTCCCTACACCTTTGGAGAACTTTTCCTAGATCCTTGACATGGTTTTCCCTATTCATAGAAAATATAGGAATGTCATATACATAGACAATAATGCACTTACTGATGAGCCCCTTGAAGGAAAATTCCATGGCTCGTTGGAATGTGGCACCTACATTCAACAATCCAAAAGGCATTCTCCTATATGCAAAAGTGCCCCATTTTGTGGTGAAGGCAGTTTCATCCTATAATTAGGATGGATGAGGACTTGATTGTATTCTGAATAGCCATCTAAGAATGTGATGGGGAGCCGAGATTCACATAGGAAAACTAGATAAAAAAAAATTATGTATTTTGTTCGCTAAAGCATTACAATATGGGCCCGTAGGCATAATTTTCCTTTCTCTTCCACAATCCCTAGCTCACCATCCTTTTACTCTTACAATGTCTAGGTTTTTATCGAGGTCCGAACCCTCTAGGTCATTAATGACCCACCTGGAAGAATCCATCATCAAAATCTGAAAATTCGGCTCCTTTGACCTTTGTGACTGAGCCTTCATGTCTTTTACCCTAACTGGAAACTACCGTCGGGTCAGTCCCAGATACACGCATTGATGAGCCGTCTGAATGTCTCTGACCTCTAGGCACAACATTCAAGTGGCCGCCATTGTCAATAAGCTTACCGAGCAAGAAATTATGCATTAATGAGGTCTTTGACTACCTCAAGAAACACCGTCTTGAAATGTGTGCCATTTTGAATCGTGAACTAGTAGTATGTCGCGATATCATGACATGTCATAATATCACGACATTTTTCTTCCTTGCTGCCTTCCTCTGTTTCGAGTCATGATATCACGACATGTCATGATATCGTGACATTTTTTCTTTTCGACTCTTCTTTCTCCCTTTTTGTCGCGAAATCGAACAAGAGGTACCCAAGCACATCTACCTCCACTGTAGCTACAGGAGATGTTCCATCAATGTCACAACCTCAAAAGTACCCTACACAACCTCCCCCACCTATACCAGTGGCCATGATTCAGACTAAACATACCAAAAGTTTAAGGATCATGTCATCTAGGCTCTCCATTTATGAGCTCATACAACAATCATTGCCCCATTGGGAGGCTCTAAAGGAGGTACTCAAAACCATCTAGCTACAGCCCCACAAAGCAAATTCTTTCAACAACTTTGTGGGACATGTGAAATGATGCAAAAAACCAATCATAACCTTTAGAGAAGACAAACTAAAATCTGTGACTGGTGATATGGTGGATCCACCCCTGCACGTCATTACATGGGTCAACGAGATTCTATTTAAGAGGGTGTTGGTGGACACTGGCTCGTCCAGTAATATAATCACAATGGTGGCATTGAAACATCTTAAGCTTCTAGCATCTCATATTGTGGCCTCCACCTATACTATTTGAGCATTCAACAATGCAATATGCTCGACGGTTGGCATAATTGTCCTACCCATCCAAGTGGGACAAAAGACTATTCCTACATTGTGCCACATCCTAGAAGGTGAAATGGCCTACAATATCTTGTTGGGCCAGCCTTGGATCAGGGACATGAAGTGTGTCCCTTCAATAGCTCATCAATTCCTAAAGTACACATACGATGGGCAAGTGCATGTAGTCCCAGCAGACTTAGAGCCCTTAAAGTACTGCAATGTGGTGCATCTGATGCCATAATCGACCCTTCCATCGACATATTTGGACTTTCAATTGAATCCATACAAAAATGGTATGATTCCACCAACATCCCCATTTTTAAGTCCCTAAAATCACCAACTAGGCCCATATTCATCATATGGTCCTTCACCAATGATGCCACCTACAGTGGCCACATCGAAGGACAATGGGAAGAAACCCCTAGAAGAAGTACCACCACTAGTCTCAACCATATCTACCAAGGAGGTGCCCAGCTGAATGGAGGTCGAGATGCCTGGTTCACCCAACATGGAGTGGACTCAGGAAGAACTCCCATTCCCTCCCCCTCAACCACCAATGATCACCATTGAGATGGCCAATACGGGCCTGGGGGAGTACCTAGTGCAGAACATTATAGCAACACCCACACTTGAATCCATGCAGGACATGGGGAGACCTCGCCTCCCCATCAGCACTATTGTTCCTCTAGCTACCCACCAAATTAGAAAAAAATTATATATGGGGGCCTCAACAACAACATTAAACCTTACCTACAAGAGTAAGAGGACGAAGAGCCCTTTGTTGAGAATGTCAACTATCTGTCCAACCCATACATTGCTTTGAAATATCTTGGCCAATGTAATTGGCATGGATATGGGTTGGGTAGATATGAACAAGGGGTATGCATTCTTTGTCAACCAATATATCAGATGCCATACGACAAATTAGGAGTAGGGTTCAGCCACCCTTTACCACTTGACATCTTTGTAGAGAACATGTAAGGCCTAGGGCTAGGCAACATGGATGGATTGGCACAAGATCCATATGCCAATCCTAACATGACATATACATTGGGGGATTATATCCCATTATTTATTACAAAGCTTTTTGACCTTAACAACCCCGTCCCTTCGATCGAGAAAGGGGAAAGTTCAAGAACTTACCTCCAAGAAGGGTATAGACAAGGTCAGGAAGGATCTTTTAAAGACGAGTCAGAGTATGAGGTAGCACCGTGGGACCATTTCGAGTATAATAGCAATCACTTGCAAGTGACCTCCATAGATTACTATCAAGAGAACTTCATGATAATGTTCCCCTTGAATGCTCCAATCAATCAATTGACACCTCAAGAGAATCAGGTCCTCCTGTAGACAACAAAACAACCCCGATGGGACCAAATCAACTTGCTCAAGCAAAACGAGCCTCACATGCCACAAATAGTTGTAAGAGCTAATTAAGGCCTATGGATCTCTGATAACTATTATGAATATGATACCGATATGGCATATCTCAACCATATGCGATTGCAACAATACCCCATGGACATTGACGATATGTTTGAACAGCTAAACATGGGGCCAAGGCATAGGTGGCACCTAAACCAAGCACAGTTGGACCAAGTGCTGCATCTACCACTTCAGGAATATAGAGAGCACCCTCCATCCAGAGACCCTATAGATCCATCAGTTCCAAGGGCAGAACCTATCCTTCTACCCACACAGGGCAGATCCATTTGTGCCAATACCCCTAGAGCCATATTCGGGGTATCAAGATCATCAAGGAAGTCCGAGTCAACACCCGTGCGGTAATGGAGACCAAATTCAATTCACCAATATGATCTCCATTGACTTAACCGCCCCCATCCGCAATCCAGCCGATCCAACATGGCCATTGTATCTAGACCTAGATGCCATAGACTGGGATCATGCTAACTCACCACCATCCCCATCAGAGTACTGGCCTTGCGGTGAGATGCTTCATTTCACCCCAAGACCAACTCAAGATATCCTCCATGCTGAAGAGGAACCCGATGTTCCCAATGCAGATCTAAATTCAACAAATGATATCCACTTGATCCCAATTCCACACCAGTTGGAGGACAGGTCCCACATGTTAGTCGAATAGATGACTGATGTAGACATCGACTCTGATCCAATGAATCCACAAATCATCAATCTGGGGGTAATATATCCCCCAAAGAGCAATTTGATTACATTGCCCTTCTCAAAGAGAAGGAGGTTTTTGCATGGTCCTACAAAGACATGTTGGGGCTAGACCCATAGCTAGTCATGCATAATCTAACGCTTGATCCGACAGTCAATCCAGTCAAGCAAAAACTATGTAAGATGCACCCAATAGTGGACTTAATGGTAAAATATGAACTACAAAAGTTGTTGGATGCACATTTTGTCATCTTTGTAGATTACCCACCATGGTTGTCCAACATGGTGCCCGTCAAAAATCTTGATTAGAGGATTTGCATATGCACCAATTTTTGAGATCTAAACAAAGCGAGTCCCAAGGACAATTTCCCCTTGCCTAGCATCGACGCATTGGTAGATGCTATAGCAGGCCATGAAATGCTTTCCCTCATGGATGGTTTCTTGGGATACAACCAGATTCGTATCAATCCCGATGATCAACTAAAAATGGCGTTCACAATGCCTTGGGTGAAATTTTTTATAAGGTCATTCCCTTTGGCCTTAAAAATGTTGGCGCTACCTATCAATGCGCTATGACATACATCTTCCATATCACATGCATAAAACTTTGGAATATTATATGGATGATTTGTTGGACAAATATCTTTTTTTCCTAGATCATCTCAATGACTTAAGCAAGATCCTCGATCGCTTCATCGAACACAAAGTTAGGCTAAACCCCAAGAAGTGCGTATTTGGCATCACATCTAGAAAAATCTTGGGTTTCATAGTCTCAAAACGAGTCATCAAGGTAGATTCACATAAATTCAAGGCAATACTTGAAATTCTTCTCCCAACCACCATCAAGTAGCTTCGAAGCTTGCAGGGTAAGGTCATATCAATCAAGTGCTTCATAGTGCAGCTATCTGATAAGTATCGACCCATGAATAAATTATTACACAAGGGGGTAGCATTTCATTGGGATGACGAGTGCCAATCAGCCTTTGATGACATTAAACAATACTTGGCTTCACCACCAGTATTGGCACCACCTAGACCAGGAGTACCGTTCTATTTATACATCTCAGCTATTGAGGTGGCACTGGGCGCCATTCTAGCCCAGAAAAATGAACTACATAAAGAACATGCTAATTATTATCTTAGCCACACCCTGGTCAGTTATGAACTTAACTATGTATACGTCGAGAAGTTATGCTTTGCAGTGGTGTTTGCCACCAAAAAGCTACATCATTACATGCTGAGCAGTATGACGCATGTTGTGTCTAAGGATAATCCATTGTGGTACATGATGAGTCATACTTATCACAGTAGCCGCACGACAAAATGGATCATGTTGTTGATGGAATTTGACATCGAATTCATTGGGTGGAAGTCCATCAAAGGTCAAGTCATCACCGATCAACTAGCAGAGGTTCCTCTTGAAGATGATCAACCTCTAATTGTAGAGCTACCTAATGATGGGGTCTTCCATATCTCAGAATTACCAGATTTTTATGAGCCTGAGTCACAGGTCGACATAACCCTATTTTTTGATGGTTCTAAATGTGAGCAAGGGGGTGGCACAGGAATCATATTATTCACACCACAAGGGGCTCCAATACCTCTATCATTTAAACTTGATTTCTCGTGCACCAATAACAATGCCAAATACGAAGCCTTGCTCATAGGTATTCTGACAACCATCACCATGAACATCAAATGCTTGAACATATTTGGTGATTCACTGTTAATTTTTATCCAAGTGAAAGGAGTATTCCAATGCAAATGCCTAGTTCTGTAGGCCTACAAAGCCCTTGTGGATAAATTCTTGGCAAAGCTTGAGTGGTATGACATCGAGGCACTCCATTGATCATTGAATCATTTTGTGAACACTATGGCCTCATTGGGGTCACTAATCCTGCAAGACCATTTTGGTGATATGACAACCATTCAAGTCAAAACATTATCGCAATCTATGATGGAGAGTGCAAGCTCTGACCTAATGCTAGGAATCCACCTAATCTAGATTGAACCATATTAGGATAGGTTCTCTTAAACCCACTATAGTCTAAATAATGCCAACTAGGGGTCCTTGTTCTCCCCAACCCCTCTTCATAGCAACACAACGCTATTCTCACAAGTTTTTTCCCACTCAGATTTTTCTAGGGATGAACTTCAGGAGGGAATGGCCATTCATACCATCGAGGTTTTTGATCAGCAGGATTGGTACACACCCATAGGAGACTACCTCAAGCTAGATAACCTCTCACTTGGATTATCACATGCAATGAAAAGATCATTCAAATAGAAAGCGACAAAACATGTCTTGATAGGAGATATTTTGTACCGTCAAAGCTACAAAGGAATTCTCCTCCATTTCTTAGACCAGCAGGAGTCCACTTGGGTGATCACCCAAGTGCACGATGGTACATGTGGTGGCAACTTTAGCAGTATGGCCATTGTAAAGTGCATTCTTTGCATGGGATATTACTGGCCATCTTTAGAACGAGGTTGTTGCACATATGTGCAGAAGTGCATGAAGTGTCAACACCATGCTAACTTGACACACGTACCATCTCAGGCCTTGCAATTGATCCAATCATCTTGGCCATTTTTGCTGTGGGGCTTAGATATAATCGAAAATATCTACCCTACATCGTCAGGCCATCACACGTTTATCATAACGACCATAGAGTACTTCACCAAGTGGGTGGAAGCAATTTCACTTACCTCTATGACTGGGACCCGCATTGTGGATTTTATTTTACATAACATCATATGTCATTTTGGTATTCCATCCAAGATCATCTCGGATAATGGGACATCATTTAAGAACAAAGACGTGCGGCCTTGACAACAAAGTACAAAATTCAGCACAATTTTTTGACACCTTATTATCCGTAGGAAAATGGGCAAGAAGAGGTGTCAAACAAAATGCTAGTTGCCATCCTTAAAAATATAGTCACAAATAGTCATAAGGATTGGCACATTCAAATACCACTTGCTCTATGGGCTTATCGCACTAGAATTCGAACACCCATTAGGGAAACTCCATTTTTACTGGTGTATGGCTCTGAGGTAGTCATGCCTCTTGAGTTGGAAATACCTTCCCTACGCATATCAATGCAGGAGTTCATCAATGATGACACTACATGGCAGGCCCGGTTAGGCCAGCTTACATTGATTCATGAATGATGCATCAATGCTCTCGAGCATTTGTGTATCTACCAAGGGCGACTTAAGAAAGCATACAACATGAAAGTTCACCTGAGGGACTTTCAGGTTGGTGACTTAGTATTAAAAAAGAAGCAACAAAATTGTAACTTGTCACCCCATTTAAGGAACAAGTTCATGGCAAACTGGTTAGGTCCTTATGTAATTGATAGTAAAATAGGACCTAGAACATACCGACTCACCTCTCTTGATGGAATCAAGGAACTAGAACCCTTGAACATTAGTCATTTGAGGCCATTCCACATTTAAAAGAGCCATGGCCCACCCCAAAAGCTCCAAGCATTCCAAAAATCCCTTGGTCAACCCCAAAAGCTCTAAGGATTCCCATAATTGCTTGGTCAACCCCAAAAATGCCCCAAAGGTGCCCATAATCCCTTTGGTCAAACCAAATGCCCCAAAGGTACCCATAATCCCTTTGGTCAAACCAAACGCCCCAAGTATTCCCATAATCGCTTGGTCAACCCAAAAAGCTCCAAGGATACTTGCAATCACTTGGTCAAAAAAAAAGCTCCAAGGATACTTCCAATCGCTTGGTCAAAACCAAAAGCCCCAAGGATTCCCATAATCGCTTGGTCAACCCAAAAATGCCCCAAAGGTACCCATAATCCCTTTGGTCAAACCAAATGCCCCAAAGGTGTCTATAATCCCTTTGGTCAAAACCTCCAAGGATCCAAAAGAATCACTTGGCCCACACCTGTTTAGGATAAACCAACCATAACGAATATTCAAAAACAACAAAATAATCAAAAATAATAAAAAAATTGCATTTCACTTCCATGCATACTCTTAAAATTCAAAACACAAAAAATAAGTTGCATTAGGCATCACATACATGCATTGCATATTTGTTGGTCATACAGGTCAAATGCACCATAGACTGTAATTACTAGGCAATTCCATCATTTTTCACATTTTTCCACTTTGTAAATAGTCCAGCAAAACTAAACGCTATCCACATTTTTCACCATATCATAGTCAGTTGTCTTCTAATGTATCTAGGATTTTCGTCATTTAGCTATCTTTAGATTTCTAGCCAAAAAATGTACAAAGTCAGACAGATTTTCACAAAGGTAGAGTTTTACTTGGATCACACCTTGTTACGTAGCATCCCAACACAAGATAAAACACATAAAAAAAAATCCTAAGTTGTGTGAATGAAAGATGAAACCTGTAGAGCAATCAAATATACCATATGGTGAAAAGGTTATCTCACTCATCCCCCTGTACAAATGACCCCAAGAATGCTGAGAGTTGGCAAAAGGACAAGAATATTCCCTACCCAATTCCCCAAATAAAATCCCAAGTTCTCAAAAAGTTGCAAATATAAAAAAAAATTGTAAAAAGTCAAAGTACAAACTCCAAAAGGTTGACATCAAAACCCTCAAAGTGCATACATCAAAAAGCACAAGCAATAGTGATTCTCATCACTCAAAATTCAAATCCCTTGCTCAAAAGAAAACACAAAAATAAACAGTTATTTTTATCACTATATAAGAGCAAGTATCCCAATAAAAGTGAAGAAAATAAGGGAGTCGAACTTGAATCCTTGGAACTATCAGCATTTAGAAGGTCATGAGGTGATCCTCAGTACCGGTTTGGTGGATAGCATACCGGTCACTGGCAACAAACCCCCCGCATGATGATATATCTATCGCATTAAGATGTGTGCAGATCAATGTTTGCATGTGGATGAGCTAGCTTATGGTATCCTAGATTGCACCATAGATTAATCTTACTAAATACAACAAAGGAGTTAGTGGAGCTAATTAGGTGATCCTTAGTACAAGTTTGGTTGATAGCCTATCTGGCACTGGCGGTATCCTGACAAATACCACATAAATGAATTCAATCGCACACACAGGGATGTGAAATAACTTGTTCAAACTCAAGTCAGATTCGTACCTTGTTTGAAAGTCTTGTGTAATAAAAGTATAGTCTTGGCTAGTTAGTTAAAACATTTGAGTCTCAGAAAACCTTAACTACATTTTAACACAACTATGGTACATTCCATTCTTACATCACTATCAAAAAATACAAAACAAAAAAATACACATGCAAAGTCATTTTACAAAGCAACCACATAGTACAGAAGGCCAGCAAATCCTATACAATCTATGGTGCCACCACCAAGTTATCAACAAAATCATTTCATCTATTCCACATGCATATCATATAGTTAGAAACATTCGCATTCATAATAACATATGCATACATCAACATAAATAAATGTCCATAAAAGTAACCATAAATCACGACAAGTGCATAAACAAAAAAAAATTCATGTATATATATCCCCAAAAATGCCCTCAGGCTACAATAAGACGGTCCTATGACCTCACAAAAAATCAAAAACTCAAAAACCCCCAAGCCTAGGGCATCGACCACCATGATCACGTAGGATTGGTGCAACTAGAACTACCCCCACTGGTGTGGGTCCTATGGGACCTCTCAAGGCGACTACTGCCAGCCCTTGCATCATGCCCACTAACACTACCCTCACCCAACTGCCTATGACGAGAGGATGTTGACTGCTCAGTCTCGCTACCTCTTGTGCGACACGACGATCCACCTCTAGTGAGCATAGGTAACTGTCCATCGAGGCAGATAATATCTGCCTCCAACTCCACCTGGCATCGACTACACTCCACATACCATAGGTGATACGCAGCCAATGCGTCATATTTTTGCATAAATTGAGCCGATAGGAGATCCCTCTTAGCTTTGTTCTCCTCATATTATATTCGTA
This sequence comes from Wollemia nobilis, assembly GCA_028583015.1. Classification (NCBI taxonomy): domain Eukaryota; kingdom Viridiplantae; phylum Streptophyta; class Pinopsida; order Araucariales; family Araucariaceae; genus Wollemia; species Wollemia nobilis. The sequence continues at coordinate 1,017,922 of JAQPPZ010000390.1, read as the reverse complement.
GTAGATCCTCTAATCATGCTATCTCAGCGTGATACCTAGCCTCCATACCCCCAGGGACTGCTTGAGGCATGGGCATCTCTAGTACGGCATGCTGCTCTGGCTCCCACTGCTTTGAGACGTCCTATGTATCCATATGCTCCAGAACCCCTACATCATCCACAATAAATTCATCAACCTCCACCATATCTGCATCATCAAGTGGATCCCCCCAACCCTCCCCTGGTGCCTCTACACCTCCACTACCTATTGTTGTCGCATCCGGATCTCCTAGAGGCCCCTCACCTCGCCATCGTCACATCGACCACCATTGGTTGTGTTGAGTGAATATTTTTCCCTATAGAAAAATGATCACCACAACTAGAGTATCAAACAAGAAACTCTCTCTTGCAAAGAAATTAAGTATCATTATTCATTTCTCCAAGGTTCTTGTGAACAAACATTCATGTGCAAGTAATCAATCAAGACTAAAGCAGATAATTGAATGTATACCATAATAACTTAAACCATCCAAGTAACAGTTAACAAGGGGCCTTTAATGATTAAAACAAGTACTTTGCAACCATAATCCATTAAAACAACCAAATGTGCAGATAGCTTCTTTTAATGTTCTTGAGATTAAAGTGATCTACTCGAAACCCAGTTAGTAACCTCTTTTATATTCAGCTTAAAAAGATTCCAAATGAGAAAGTGTGTGGTATAAGCCACTTCATTTTAAGCTACGTGCCTTTAACATGAGGTTAATTTTTAGAGTTAGCGGATTCATTTTATCTTCATTTAAAAGTGTTCCACTATCCCTATGTTAGCATTTGGTGTTAGTAAAGTTAGCAAAAATTAGTAAGTTAGAAAGTTAGGATTCATTCACTTTATCTGAATTAGTGTGCATTTGGAATTAGTAGCCCTCCTAAACCCATATTTTTTCTAAAAATTAGATGAAGGTGTTTGGAGATGCAAGAATAAAAAATCTAAATTAAATAAGTGTATCTAGAAGTGGCTTTCTCTTATCCGATATTAATCCCTGGTTTTCTTTGGAAAACACTAGATCTGTAAACAAACCCCAAAAATTTTTGGTGTGAGCAGATCGCTTTCTCAAGTGCAGACGTAGAGCATACTCTTGACGGATTTATTTACCTTCTTTATAACTTAGATCATTCATGGCAACAAATGAACTATTTATGAACATAAATTCTGGAATGGACTAGAATCAAGAAATCAACTACATACATAAATTTCTGAATGGACCAGAATCAAGGAAAAATTAGCAAAAATTTTGGAATGGACCAAAATAGAATGAAAACAAATGCAAAAATTCTAGAATGGACCAGAATCAAAGAACAATTAGCAGAAATTCTGGAATGGACCAGAATAGAATGAAAACAAATGCAAAAATTCTAGAATGGACCAGAATCAGAAAAGCAGCTTTTAAGATAAGATTAATCTAAATATCAAAAAAATAAAATAGAAACATTATTTATAAAAGTTAGCTAGAAAAACCAAAATAGAACATTAATTTGGTTAGCAATTTCCTCCCTGCAAGTCCCCAAGTTATGAGATGAAATTCTAAAACAACCTGACCTGATTGACCTGCCACATAAACACAATCAGATTAGATCAGATGCAAGACTCTAAGGAAACAAATAATTGCATCATTCTATCATTCACCTATCGTAAGCCACTTTATGGCATAAAAGAATAGATACAAGAAGCAATAATGCAAAGGAAAGGTTTACAGAAATAACAACAGTCTTAGTTTCAGTATCCTTTTGATTTCACACACAAAATTTGATCTTGCCAAATAAAAGCTCCTTTATTCCGAAATATAGTCTTTTTTTCTACAATTTCTAGCCCCTTCTCAAATGGCTTCATTGGGCTTTTAAAGGATGCAAAAATCCCTCTGTTTCAACTTCCCATGTTCAATGATGCTAAAATAAATACAAATAAAACAAGAAATAAATCATCTTGTTTATATTTTCCTATTACTCCTCTTTTAACATTATAAATAGAAAATAAAATAACATTCGTTCATGCCCTTATAACTCCCATGTGACCTTTATTATAATATATAACAAAATAAAATATAAAGACCACTTTATAGTTCCCTTTATCTTTATATTATAATATAAAGAATACAAATAAAAAAAATTGACCTTAAATAAACACCTTATACCTCCCACTATACTATATTATAATATGATAAAAAAAATTTAGACTTCAACATCCATCAGGCCACCCTTATGCCTCCCATACAATATACATAACATAATAAAAATGACAATTTCGATGTCTCAAACCTCATGATTTCTTGTACAACCTTGGCTGCCATGTTTCTACATCTTTCGACGCTTGATGGACACCTTTGTAGCCTCGGTATAACCTCCCTGCTTCACTTTGACCTCTACCTCGATGTCCTTGACGACCTTTCAATCTGTGCCATCCATTCCTACGACCTGTGGCTTCTCGATGAATGCTATTACGTTCAACCCATCGGATCAACCGTACTTCTATTGTGTGCTTAAGGATATATAGGTTATTGATGGTATTTTAGGGTTTCGATTAGGCCAACCCTTAGCCCTAATGGCTCTGTTGTTTCTCTACGTATGTAGTCATACATATCGGGGAATTCTAGCGAGACTCGAACCCGAGTCGATGGGACATGAGCCTTATCCTGGCTTGCCCATACCACTACACCTAAGGCTTGGGTTAAGACCCATGCCTTATGGCCTATGAATTATGCTTCCTCCTATGCGGAAGTCCTCCCTACAATGTCTCTCCTACATGGCCATTCTCCATCCTACACTGCAACTACTGGGCAATGCTCCTCTATCCTGCATATGCGATGGTTCGGCTTCGATAGCTAGTCCAGAACCACACTTTAGACTAAACATTATTCCAAAAGCTCACCCACTATTTATTGAATGAGCTCTTCGATAGACGCTTAAGGATGCAAGATGTTGGCATTAGGGTTTATGACACAAATGCGTTACATTTTTCTCTACTCTCGCCTGTCACTACCATGGCTGGCAGTGTCTTTGCCTTCTAACCATGAATTTGTGAGGGGCATTGTCCCACCTTGACACCTTAATGTCTCTCTGACCACTTGTTATTCCTCTGCACCCGACGTTACTATCGTCAACGAGTAGCTCGCTATGCGCTCTAGCTCCTGGAATCACCATGTGTACATGGGAAGCATTTTGATTTGGGTGGGAAATTTGTTTATCCCACATGCCTTGAATTGATACCTCTGAGTGTTTCATAAGGTGAAGTTCACCTTTAGTGTGTTGAATGTCTTTGGGCAGTCTTCCTCCTGTGCTATGTAGTGTGAAATCTCCTCCCATTCGTCACCCATCCATGCTTTGTTGATGTCGCTTCACTAGTTTGGATCTCCATAATGTTCTCTTTGGTTGGTCGCCATCCAGCAAATAAGATGCACACCACAAAACAAAATCTATATTAAAATTAATAAAAAAAAAATAAGTTTTAAATTCTAATAAATAGCCTTTGGTTTCACTTTGTTCATCGAGATGCCATTTTCCAAATGCAAGTAATGGTACGAAAACATTTTTTTTATTATTTAAAACACCCATGACAAGAACCACCAACACTCAATAGTAAACTTGCTAAAAACAACAAAAATGACGACGAAGCTGTCATAAACAAAAATGATGCTAAAAGTTATCAACAACAAAAATGATGACAAAAAGTCATCGACAACAATAAAAAAAAACGTTGACCATAAAAAGTTGTCGACAATAAAATATCGTTGACAAGAAAAAGTCATCAACAATAAAATATTGTCGACAAGAAAAAGTCATCGACAATAAAATATCGTCGACAAGAAAAAGTCATCGACAAGAAAAAGTTGTCAACAATAAAATATCGTCGACAAGAAAAAGTCATCGACAATATAATATCGTCGACAAGAAAAATTCATCGACAAAAACTAATGATAAATGTAAATTCAAAACAAACCGAGCATTAGACACTCACAACCAACATGCAAACACCCAAATACCAAAACAAATAAAATGTGGGTCCCCAATTTTGGGGTACATTATGGAGCAACCACAACAAATGGCGATTCTGCTAGGAAATGGTCCTGAGCATTTTTATGAGAACCCAAAATGAAAACCTACAACTCAACTACAAGTGTCAGCAAATATCCAAAGAATGTAAATAGACCAGAAGTACATGAAACATTAGAAGCATTCAACATCAGCTCAATGTGTGCATAGTGATTCATTCTTTATCGTTTGAAATAGTTCGACATTCTATTGCCAGTTTCACATGAATGCATATAATGAATCATGGAGTTTCTATGCAAGATAGAATGTATTGCTAAAATAATAAACTATTACTGGCCTGCTTTGCAAGGATTCATAAACTTTTAGTAGCATGAGCAAAACCATTAAAACTATCAAATCCTCTTAGGACCAATCATGCATGTATTGAGTTCATATACCCAATCTCAAGGTTGGTTATGTGCCACTACCATATTGAATCAATGTGCATGTGTAAGTGAAATTAGAGATTTGGGGAATCAAATTCTCAACCTAAGCATGATGAGAATTTAATCCTATCCTTACTACTCTGATTTGAGTTTATTACCTCACCTTAAGAAAAATCATTAAACCTGCTATGGATAAAACTTCTAGGCTAGCCTGTTCATGTGAGTGGCCAGAGGTCTTGCTTTTAAATGAGACATGTCACCACACATGAGCCTACTCCACTGCTAGTCAGGCGTCTATAGCCCTAGTGGAGATCAACCCCATAGTTCAGGCTTTGGATTTATTTAATCTTAGGAATGACTACCCATCCTTGCAAGGGACATGTAGTGTGATACTTCCAATCCAAATGATGTGATGGAGGTGGAGTAGTGATGGATTCCTTGAATCTTAGGGATGACTACTCATATTTATGATGGACATGTAGTAAGATACTTCCAATCCAAATGGGTTTCAAGTATTGTGGGAGTGGTGAAAACCATTGTTTCATTGACTATGTTTTGCATGATGGGACAGACAAGAAAATTTATTTTTACCTCACTTTTTCTTCCATGTATGGTTTCAACCTTTTTTCCCAAGATGTTATTTTTATGTGTAGAACGTCTCTAGTTCAAGACAATGCGACATCAGTTTCCAATCCCAAGACCTTACTTAATGTTTATTGTGCAATGATCCTAAGAGGGTCTAACATGATTTTGGGGGTTGTATTTCAAATATGGAATGGAATGAGACTCAAAATTATTATGCAATGTATCCTGAAAACAAATGAGTAAGATAGATTATACAAAATGCTTCACCCTATCTTTTAAAATTGACAACTTTCATGTATCCCAAATTTCAAACAATATTATTTAATGTGTTTGCAGTACTCATGGATCTGTTTGTAGTACAATTCTATTGTTTCATATACTTCTAGTCTTAAAACATTGATAAGGATACAAACTAACATCTTTGCTATCCCTTTTTTTTTTTTTTTGCTTTTTTTTTTATATCAAGCCCAAAACTGGTCAAATGACCAACACACCAAGCTAAGAAAAAGAACAAAGCAATCAAAATGCCTCAAAACCTTATTCAGAACAACCTCATCATGCTAAAATAAAGGTTGAAGGCAAAATCCTAAAACACACCAAAAAAAATCAAATCTGCATACAAAAATAAAGCATGACATATTTACATATAATACAAGGCCTTGCCATTTCAGGCCTGGAAATAGTGTTTTAAATGCAGCCCATTGACGGGTAAAACCAAATATTTTTCATCCAAGGTTTTTAATCTAAAGTTGTTTTCACCTAGGACTTCTGAAATTTGGTAAGGACCCAACCATAAGTAATCAAATTTATCATGATTTCCTTTCCTCTCATGTCTCTTATCCCACAAAAACACTAAATCTGAAACTTTAAATGTTTTGACTCTAGAATTTTTATCAAACCACATTTTTACTACATCTTGGTGTTTACTATAGTGAAGCATAGCCTCATCCATCTTTTCATCTAGATGCATTAGTTGTGTTAGTCTAGTTTCAAGTTTATTATTAGTTCCAAGGTAATCTTTCATGAAATGTAATGTTTGTAACTTAATATTTGTGGGAAAAATAGGATCTTGTCCATAAACTATTTGGTAAGGATATGTTCCTAATGATTCCTTGATTCTAATTATATCAGCCCAAAGAGCCAACTTAAGTTTGTTATGCCAATCTCTAGGATTTCTTTCAAGCAACTTTTTAATGACACATAACAAATTATTATTAGAAGACTCAGCCAAGACATTACCTTGTGGATAATAATTGGAAGAAAAATTCAAACTCACCATGTTGTCAAATGCCCAATTTGCAAATTCTAGAGAGGAGAAAGCGGAAACGTTATCACTTACAATGGATTTAGGCATTCCGAATCGAGTGACAATGTTATCCTATAAGAATTTAATAACAACTTTTGAAGTGGAATTTTTTATGGGGATAGCTTTCGTCCACCTTGTGCAATAATTTGTAGCTGTGAGAATGTATTTATGGGAATCAGATGAATTGGGACTAATGATCCCAACAAAATCCAAACCCCATTGTGCAAACGGTCTAGAATCAATTACAGATTGTAATGGCATAGAAGCACCCCTTTCTCTATTTGTCGCAATTTAACAAGTATGACATGTCCTCACATGAGCATGAGCATCTTTGAACAATTGAGGCCAATAGTAACTAGCTCTAAGGATTTGATGGGCTATGGCATTAGCAGACCCATGTCCTGTCCCATACTTACCGTGGAACTCCTCAAGTATTTGTGCTACCTCTTTTCGATCAACGCAACGAAGGTAAATTCCTTCGTGGTTTTTCTTGTATAATGCACCGGATATGATTAGAAAATTAGCAGATTTTAGATGCAAGGCTCTTCGTTGAGTAGAATTTAAATGTGGTGGACACTTACCATTTAGTAAAAAATACACAACATCTATGTACCACTCATCTTCAGTTAAAAATGCTATTTCATAATGCTGACATAAAACTAAGGGATCATTTTCTGCTACGGCCTTAACCAACCCTTGTCCCTGCAGTATCTTCATAGGTTGAATTTCAAGATAAAATTCTTGAAGAGTTGAGATCCACTTACCTCGCCTTCCACCCAGTTCATTCTATATAAACATGGCTTTAACTGCAGGATCTGGGACTATAGCAAACACCCTACTGTGGACTATATAATGTCTAAAATTTTTAATAGTCTTAAATAAGGCATACATTTTCTTTTCCAAGATGGAATATCTCAGTTTTGCATATTTGAAAGGAGTACTAAGGAAGGCAATAGGATTTTCAATGTTGCATTCACTCTTCTGAGTTATAACACTCACAAAGGAATGGTCTAAAGCAAATGTGTAAATGTAGAAAGGCTTCACATAATCAGGACTCACTAAAACTGGTGCTCTAGAAATCACATCCTTGATTATTTTGAAAGCCTCCCTATTTTCATTTTTCCATTTGATTTGGGCCTCTTTCTTCAACATATTGTTCAAGGGTTTTGCAATTTTTGAAAAACTTAAAATAAAATTTCTAACAAAATTAATCTTCCCAAAAAAAGATCTCAATTCTTTTTTGCTATTGGGAAAATAAATCTGTTGTATGGCATCTATTCTTTCAAGATCAATGGAAATTACATCTTTGGATATTAAATGTGCCAATAATTTTCCTTCTGTTACCCCAAAAATGCACTTCTTTAGGTTGAGTGAAATGCCATGTTCCCTACACATTTGGAGAACTTTTCTTAGATCCTTGACATGGTTTTCCCTATTCGTAGAAAAGACAGGAATGTCATCTACATAGACAATAATGCACTTACCAATGAGCCCCTTGAAGGAAAATTCCATGGCTCGTTGGAATGTGGCACCTACATTCAATAATCCAAAAGGCATTCTCCTATATGCAAAAGTGCCCCATTTTGTGGTGAAGGCAGTTTCATCCTATAATTAGGATGGATGAGGACTTGATTGTATCCTGAATAGCCATCTAGGAACGTGATGGGGAGCAGAGATTCACACAGGAAAACCAGATAAAAAAAAATTTGTATTTTGTTCGCTAAAGCATTACAATACGGGCACGTAGGCGTAATTTTCCTTTCTCTTCCACAATCCCTAGCTCACCATCCTTTTACTCTTACAATTTTTGGGTTTTTATCGAGGTCCCAACCCTCTAGGTCATTAATGACCCACCTGGAAGAATCCATCATCAAAATCTGAAAATTCGGCTCCTTTGACCTTCGTGACTGAGCCTTCACGTATTTTACCCTAACTGGAAACTACCATCGGGTCAGCTATAGATACATGCATTGATGAGCCGTATGAATGTCTCTGACCTCTGGGTACAGCATTCGAGTGGCCGCCATGCTCAGTAAGCTTACTGAGCAAGAAATTATGCATTAATAGGTCTTTGACCGCCTCAAGAAACATCGTCTCAAAATGTGTGCCATTTGAATCATGAACTAGCAGTATGTCACGATATCGTGACATGTCATGATATCACGACATTTTTCTTCCTTGCTGCCTTCCTCTGTTTTTGGTCGTGATATCACGACATGTCATGATATCATGACATTTCTTCTTTTCGAATCTTCTTTCTCCCTTTTGGTCGTGAAATCAAACAAGAGGTACCCAAGCACATCTGCCCCCACTGTAGCTATGGGAGAGGTTCCATCAACATCACAACCTCAACAGTACCCTACACAACCTCACCCGCCTAGACTAGTGGCCATGATTTGGACTAAACTTACCCAAATTTTAAGGACCACATCGTCTAGGCTCTTCATTTATGAGCTCATACAACAATCATCGCCCCATCAGGATGCTGTAATGGAGGTACTCAAAGCCATCGAGCTACAACCCCACAAAGAAAATTATTTCAACAACTTTGTGGGACATGTGAAATGATGCATAAAACCAATCATAACCTTTAGAGAAGACAAACTAAAATCTATGACTGGTGATATGGTGGATCCACCCCTGCACGTCATTACATGGGTCAACGAGATTCTATTTAAGAGGGTGTTGGTGGACACTGGCTCGTCTAGTAATATAATCACAACGGTGGCATTGAAACATCTTAAGCTTCTAGAATCTCATATTGTGGCCTCCACCTTTACTATTTGAGCATTCAATGACGCGATATGCTCAACGGTTGGCATAATTGTCCTACCCATCCAAGTGGGACAAAATACTATTCCTACATTGTGCCACATCCTAGAAGGTGATATGGCCTACAATATCTTGTTGGGCCGGCCTTGGATCAGGGATATGAAGTGTGTCCCTTCAATATCTCATCAATTCCTAAAGTACACATATGAGGGGCAAGTGCATGTAGTCCCAACAGACTTAGAGCCCTTAAAGTACTACAATGTGGTGCATATGATGCCATAATCGACCCTCCCATTGACATATTTGGACTTTCAGTTGAATCCATCCAAAAAGGGTATGATTCCACCAACATCCCCATTTTTAAGTCCCTAAAATCACCAACTGGGCCCATATTCATCAGATGGTCCTTCACCAACGATACCACCTAAAGTGGCTACACCGAAAGACAATGGGAAGAAACCCCTAGAAGAAGTACCACCACTAGTCTCAACCATATCTACCAAGGAGGTGCCCAGCCGAATGGAGGTCGAGATGCCTAGTTCACACAACATGGAGTGGATTTAGGAAGAACTCCCATTCCCTCCCCCTCAACCGCCAATGATCACCATTGAGATGGCCAATACGGGCCTGGGGGAGTACCTAGTGCAGAACATTGTAGCAACACCCACACTTGAATCCATGTAGGACATGGGGAGACCTTGCCTCCCCATCAACACTATTGTTCCTCTAGGCTACCCACCAAATTAGACAAATTTTATATATGGGGGCCTCAACAACGGCATTGAACCTTACCTACAAGAGGAAGAGGATGAAGAGCCCTTTGTTGAGAATGTCAACTATCTGTCCAACCCGGACTTTGCTTTGAAATATCTTGGCCAATGTAATTGGCATGGATATGGGTTGGGTAGATATGAACAAGGGGTATGTGTTCTTTGTCAACAAAGATATCAGATGCCATACGATAAATCAGGAGTAGGGTTCAGCCACCCTTTACCCCTTGAAATCTTGGTAGAGAACATGTAAGGCCTAGGGCTAGGTAACAAGGATGGATTGGCACAAGATCCATATGCCAATCCTAACATGACATATACATTGGGGGATTATATCCCATTATTGATTACAAAGCTTGTTGACCTTAACAACCCTGTCCCTTCGATTGAGAAAGGGGAAATTTCAAGAACTTACCTCCAAGAGGGGTATAGACAAGGTCAGGAAGGATCTTTCAAAGATGATTCAGAGTATGAGCAGCACCGTGGGACCCTTTTGAGTATAATAGCAATCACTTGCAAGTGACCCCCATAGATGACTATTAGGATAACTTCATGATAATGTTCCCCTTGAATGCTCCAATCAATCAATTGACACCTCAGGAGAATCAGGTCCTCCCGTAGAGAGCGAAACAACCTCGATGGGACCAAATCCACTTGCTCGAGCAAAATGAGCCTCACATGCCACAAATAGTTGTCAGAGCCAATTAAGGCCTATGCATCTCTGACAATGATTATGAAGATGATACCGAGATGGCATATCTCAACCATATGCGATTGCAACAATACCCCATGGACATTGACGATATGTTTGAATAGCTAAACATGGGGCCAAGGCATAGGTGGCACCTAAACCAAGCACAGTTGGACCAAGTGCTGCATCTACCACTTCAGGCATATAGAGAGCACCCTCCATCTAGATACCCTATAGATCCATCAGTGCCAAGGGCAGACCCTATCCTTCTACCCACACATAGGGCATATCCATTTGTCCCAATACCCCTAGAGCCATATTTGGGGTATCAAGATCACCAAGGAAGTCCAAGTCAACACCCATGCAGTAATGGAGACCAAATTCAATTCACCAACATGATATCCATTGAATTAACCACCGCTATCTGCAATCCAGCTGATCCAGCATGGCCATTGTATCTAGACCTAGATGCCATAGACTGGGATCATGCTAACTCACCACCATCCCCATCAAAGTACTGGCCTTGCGGTGAGATGCTTCATTTCACCCCAAGACCAACTCAGGATATCTTCCATGCTGAAGAGGAACCTGATGTTCCCAATGCAGATCTAAATTCAGCAAATGATATCCACTTGATCCCAATTCCACACCAGTTGGAGGACGGGTCCCACATGTTAGTCGAATAGATGACTGACGTAGACATCGGCTCTGATCCAATGAATCCACAAATCATCAAGCTGGGGGTAATATATCCCCCAAAGAGCAATTTGATTACATTGCCCTTCTCAAAGAGGTGATGGAGGTGGAGTAGTGATGGATTCCTTGAATCTTAGGGATGACTATTCATATTTATGAGGGACATGTAGTATGATCCTTCCAATCCAAATGGGTTTCAAGTACTGTGGGAGTGGTGAAAACCACTATTTCATGGACTATGTTTTGCACGATGGGACAGACAAGAAAATTTCTTTTTGCCTCACTTTTTCTTCCTTGTATGGTTTCATCCATTTTTCCCAAGATGTTATTTATATGTGTAGAACGTCTCTAATTAAAGACAATGCAACATCATTTTCCAATCCCAAGACCTTACTTAATGTTTATTGTGCAATGATCCTAAGAGGGTCTGACATGATTTTGGTGGTTGTCTTTGAAATATGGAATGGAATGAGGCTCAAAGTTATTATGCACTTACCGATGAACCCCTTGAAGGAAAATTCCATGGCTTGTTGGAATGTGGCACCTGCATTCAACAATCGAAAAGGCATTCTCCTATATGCAAAAGTTTCCCATTTTGTGGTGAAGGCAGTTTTCATCCTATAATTAGGATATATGAGGACTTGATTGTATCCTGAATAGCCATCTAGGTATGTGATGGGGAGCCAAGATTCACATAGGAAAACCAGATCAAAAAAATTATGTATTTCGTTCGCTAAAGCATTACAATACAGGCTCACAGGCTTAATTTTCCTTTCTCTTCCCTGATCCATAGCTCACCATCCTTTTACTCTTATAATGTCTGGGTTTTATCGAGGTCCCGACCCTCTACGTCATTAATGACCCACCTAGAAGAATCCATCATCAAAATCTGAAAATTTGGCTCCTTTGACCTTCGTGACTGAGCCTTCATGTATTTTACCCTAATTGGAAACTGCCATCGGGTTAGCCGTAGATACATGCATTGATGAGCCATCTGAATGTCTCGAACCTCTGGGCACAACATTCGAGTGGCCGCCATGCTCAGAAATCTTATCAGGAAAGAAATTATGCATTAATGAGGTCTTTGACTGCCTCAGGAAACATCATCTCAAAATGTGTGCCATTTCGAATCATGAACCAGTAGTATGTCATGATATCGCGACATGTCACGATATCGTGACATTTTTCTTTCTTGTTGCCTTCCTTTGTTTCGGGTCGTGATATTGTGACATGTCATGATATCATGACATTTATTCTTTTTGGATCTTCTTTCTCCCTTTTGGTCACGAAATCGTGACATGTTGCGATATCGTGACATCTTTCCTTTCTATCTCCTTCTTGCCTCTTCGGTTCATGATTTCATGACATGTCGTGAAATCGTGACACTTTTGTTTTCTACCTTCATTCTCTATTTCGGGTCACAAAATCATGGCATGTCATGATATCACGATAGATTTGCTCTCTATTTCCTTTTTGCCTCTTCGGGTCACAATTTCGTGACATGTCACGAAATCACGATAATTTTGTTTTTCACTTTCATTCTCTGTTACGGGTTGCGAAATTGTGACATGTCACGATTTCATGACATATTTGCTCTCTTTTTCCTTTTCACTTCTTCGGGTCGCGATTTCACGACATGTCGCAAAATCTCGACAATTTATTTTTTGGCCTTTTCTGTCTCCTTTTGGTCATGATATCATGACATGTCATGATATCACGACATTTTTCAAACGTCCTCTCTTTACTGCTTCGGTCGCTATTTCGAGACATGTCGCAAAATCATGACATTTTCTTCTGACGTCTCCACTTGCATGCTTCGATCGCTATTTTGCGACATGTCACGAAATCATGAAATTTCCTTCGAACGCCTTCCTTCTCTGCTTGGTCACAATTTCATGACATGTCATGAAATTGTGACATTTTATTCGGACGTCTTCGCCTGCCTACTTCGATCGTGATTTTGTGACATGTCACGAAATCGTGACATTTTCTTCAAATGCCTTTGCTTTCTAGCTTCGGTTGCGATTTCATGACATGTCACAAAATCGTGACATTTTCATCGAGCATATTTTCTCTCCACTTTGTGTCGCGATATCACGACACTTTTTTTGTCATGATATCGCGATAGTTTTCCCCGTTGGTTTCTTTTGCCACTATGTGTCGTGATATCGTGACAATTCTCCCTGTTGGCATTTCTCCCCACTTCATGTCCCGATATCGCGACAATTTTCCTCATTAGCATCTCTCCCCACTTTTTGTCACGATATCGTGACACTTTTTTTGTCACAATATCGCGATAGTTTTCCCCATTGGCATCTCTCCCCACTTTGTGTCACGATATCATGACACTTTTTCTATCATGACATCGCGACATATTTTTCTCCTTGACTTCTCCTTCTTCTTCGATCATGATTTTGTGACATGTCACGAAATCACGATGTCTTCCTTTCTTAGCCAAATTTCTGAAGATGGCCCTCCTGCCATTGGCTGCTCCTGCACCAGATGCCATCAGATGCTCCTGCATTAGACACCCGAGGTTTATGGAAAAGTAATCTTCACTTCTGTGTTGTTCGATCACCATCTTCTACAACATCTCCAAATGTGCACTCACCTCTACAGCCTGCTTAAACTCTGTTTCCTGGCCAAAAAAATTTCTACCTTCTACCAAACAGATTCTGGCACTGCTGCACACCTTCTCATCCACTGCCTGTAAGGGCTTCAACTTGTGTCGCACTCCATATTTCATCAGGGAGTACATATTTGCATGACCATCATGCACTGCACACCGATCAAACTGCCATGGCCTTCCCAATAGCAAATGGCAAGCATCCATGGGGAAAACATCACATAGGACCTCATCCTGGTATCTCCCAATATTGAATGTGACTAAGCACTATTCATGGACCCAAGCCCTATGGTCCTTCCGCAACCACGCAATCTGATATGGATGTGGGTGTCTCCTCCTCTCTAGCTATAACTTAGTAACCATCTCTTTAGAGACTAAGTTATTAGTACTACCATTATCAATAATAACATTACCAATCTTACCTACACATTTGCACCTCGTACGAAACATGCTCTTCCTCTATTGTGGTTTCTTCTCCTCAGTCAACAAGGCTCTCCTTGTGATCAATACTTCTCCTCTCTACCTCCTCAGAGTTCTTAGATTCAACATTGTCATCTGCTACAGCAGCTCTGGCATAACCTTCAAGCCTCCTATTAGTCCTCTCTTGGTGTTGCGAGCACTTGAATGATCGATGTCCCTCTTCCCTGCAATTAAAATAGGTTCCTCAAAACCTTCCTCTTCCAAACCCTCTTCCAGATCTACCTCTTCCTCTCGGGTAGTTGTTCTGACCACGGGATCTATAATCATCATCTTGCTTCTGTTCCTAACTGCTACTAGCTTCTTCTTTCTTCTCTTCTTGGGATCCATCTATTTTTCCACCCGTTCTCTCTCCTCGACCTCTTCTGTTCTTCTTACTCTCAAACCATCTGTTCAGCTTTTCTTTGACTTTGAGGGCAAACTGGTAAGCATCCTCAATGGTGCTTACCCTAACCAGACTCAACTCTTCTTGAATAATGGTTCTTAACCCATTGATATAATGGGCTACCTTCTCCTTGTTAGCCTCTGAATGGCCAGTTCTAATGGAGATCTTATAAAACTCCTTAGTGTATTCTTTGACAATTTTGCTTTCCTATCTCAAACTCTACATTTTCCTTAGCAGATCCAATTCGTAATCTACTGGAATAAACTATCTCTTCAGCTTATCTACCATTCAATCCCATCTTGTTATCCTCTCCTTTCCTCTTCTATTTATTTCCAGCTGTACTCCCTTCCACCAGATGTTGGCATGACCCTTCAGCTTGGTCTTAGCAAATCTAACCCGATTAGGGTATTCAACCTCTTCATATTCAAAATATTCTTCCAAATCATTGATCCAGTCAATCAAATATTCTGGATCTAGGTTTCCAAAATATGTAGAAAGCTCTATTTTTGGTTTCTTTCCAATCTGGGAGATGGCTCTGTATAACCTAGCTTGTGCAGGGTCCACAGCCTCTTCTTCTTCCTCAAACTGGTCCTCTTCTTCATCAACTTCATATTCACTTCCTTCTTCTCCTCTGGGATCATGACCTCTATGCAACTCCTCTTATAGGGCCTGAACTTGCCTCTACAAAGCTCTAAAATATTCTACTGGCACCATATTTCTTCCTCCACCATGGTTTCTTCATGGAGGCATCTTTTCTTGCTTCTCTTACAAACCCTTCCATAGATCCTGGTGCAAGCTGCCTCACTTTCGGTGCTCTGCTCACACACTCAGGAACTCTCACTTTGATACCACTTTATGGGGAGTCGAGATTCACATAGGAAGACTAGATCAAAAAAATTATGTATTTCATTCGTTAAAGCATTACAATACATGCCCACAGGCGTAATTTTCCTTTCTCTTACACAATCCCTAGCTCACCATCCTTTTCCTCTTACAATGTCTGGGTTTTTATCGAGGTACCGAACCTCTAGGTCATTAATGACCCACCTAGAAGAACCCATCATCAAAATCTAAAAATTCAGATCCTTTGACCTTCATGACTGAGCCTTCATGTCTTTTACCCTAACTAGCAACTGCCATCAGGTCAGCCGTGGATACATGCATTGATGAGCCGTCTGAATGTCTTTGATCTCTGGGTGCAACATTCGAGTGGCCACCATGCTCAGTAAGCTTATCAGGCAAGAAATTATGCATTAATGAGGTCTCTGATTGCCTCGAGAAACACCATCTCAAAATGTGTGCCATTTCAAATCGTGAACTAGCAGTATGTAGCGATATCATGACATATCATGTCGTGATATTGCAACATTTTTCTTCCTTGCTGCCTTCCTCTGTTTCAGGTCACGATATCGCGACATGTCATGATATTGTGACATTTCTTCTTTTTGGCTCTTCTTTCTCCCTTTTGGTCATGAAATCATGTCACGATATCGCGACATCTTTCCTTTCTGTCTCCTTGCCTCTTCGGTTCATGATTTCACAACATGTCACAAAATCGTGACACTTTTGTTTTTCGCCTTCGTTCTCTATTTCGGGTCATGAAATCGTGAGATGTCACAATATCATGACAGCTTTGCTCTCTGTTTCCTTTTTACCTCTTCGGGTCGTGATTTTGCGACATGTCACAAAATTGTGACATGTCGCGATTTCACGATAGCTTTGCTCTCTATTTCCTTTTCACTTCTTTAGGTCACGATTTTGTGACATGTCATGAAATCGTGACAATTTATTTTCTGGCCTTTTTTATCTCCTTTTGGTCGTGATATCGTGACATGTCGCTATATCACGACATTTTTCATTGGATGTCCTCTCTTTCCTGCTTCGATCGTGATTTCGTGACATGTCATGAAATCATGACATTTTATTCTAACATCTCCGCTTGCATGATTCAGTCACAATTTCATGACATGTCGTGAAATCGTGACATTTCCTTCGGACGCCTTCCTTCTCTGCTTCTGGTCATGATTTTGTGACATGTCACGAAATTGTGACATTTTCTTCGGACGTCTTCGCCTGCCTGCTTCGGTCACGATTTCATGACATGTCGTGAAATCATGACATTTTCTTTGGACACCTCCACTTTTTGGCTTTGGTCATGATTTTGTGACATGTCATGAAATCACGACATTTTCATCGAGCATATTTTCTCTCCACTTTGTGTCGCGATATCGCGACACTTTTTCTGTCGCGATATCGCGATAGTTTTCCCTGCTGGTTTCTTTCACCACTTTGTGTCATGATATCATGATAGTTCTTCCCATTGGCATTTCTCCCCACTTCGTGTCACGATATCACAACACTTTTTTTGTCACGATATCACGACAGTTTTCTCCGTTGGCATCTCTCCCCACTTTGTGTCGTGATATCGCGACACTTTTTCTATCGCGATATCAGGACAGTTTTCCCCGTTGGCATCTCTCTCCACTTTGTGTCATGATATCATGACACTTTTTTTGTCGTGACATCGCAACATATTTTTCTCCTTGACTTCTCCTTCTTCTTCGATCGCGATTTCGTGACATGTCGTAATTTCACGACATGTCGCAAAATTGCGACGTCTTCCTTCCTTAGCCAAATTTTTGAATATGGCCCTCCTGCCACTGGCTGCTCCTACACCAGATGCCACTGGATGCTCCTACATCAGAATGACATCATTTCTGACCCATTTACCTTTTGAAGGATTTTGTCAATGGTGGGTACAGGGTAATTGTCCTTTTGTGAGGCTTTATTCTGATTTCTAAAATCAATACATAGCCTTATCTCTCCACTATTTTTCCTCATAGGGACCAAGTTAGCAACCCATGTGGAATGCCTAATAGGAAAGATTATTTTAGCTTCTAATAGTTACTTTACCTCTTTCTCTATCAAGGGCTCTAGTAACGGATTGACTGGCCTATGTCTTTGCCTAAAGGGTTTGGAGTCTGAATTCAAAGGATTTGTATGCATTATAACATTATGATCATAAGTTCTCAACTCCTTATAGCTCCAAGCTATGCAATCTATGTATTCCTTCAATGCATTGGCAATGGAATCCTTTTCATTTTCGGTACATGGATTTGCAATGAATATTTCGTGAGGGTTTTCTGCACTTCCAATATTGACTAAGTCACAAGCCTCTTTGGGAGGTGAAACTTTTCTCCCTCATTTTAGTTGGTATCAAATATCAAACATTTTATATAATGAGGCCATTCCATTTTGCATCTCATTCCATTTTCAAGTAGCTTCCATTTTCAAATCTTCCTATTCTTGCCCCCTCTCGTCTTCATCAATAACCTAATTTTCAAAGATACCAGAATTAGTGACAAAATTGAATATATGTCTGTCACTATCAAAGACTTGGAAATTTATGATGTTATCAGGTATAGAGGGGCAAGGGACTAATTCTATGGAAAATTTCTTGCACTTCTTGTGATCCGTTGGTTTAAGCATGCTAGCAGCTACGGCTAAAGAATTTGCCAAACGATTGCCTTTTCTAGAGATTAGAGATATGTTAAAAGCATCAAATTCATTTATTAAATCTCTAAATCTGGTTTGGTAAAGGCTGAGCTGCTTGTTCTTACATTAATATTGTCCTTTAACTTGTTTTACCACCAATTCAGAATCACCTAAGACCTTGATACATTTGATTTTCTTTCGAAGGGCCAATTGGAGTCCGAAAATCAAGGCCTCATATTCTGCCACATTGTTGGTGGCTAGGAACTATAATCTATATGCAACCAACATAGGTTTTTTGTCTAGACATGAAATTTGAATACCAGCTCCCACCCCTTGTTTGGACTTGGATCCATCAAATATTAGAGTCCAAACCTTATGGTGTTCTTCAAAATCATTGCATCCAATACTTCCATTTTGAGAATTCTCAGGAGTTTCTACGTCCAAGCAATAGGCTCCTAATTTAGTTTCAATGTATTGAATCTCATTAGGTTTGTTGTATTATGTTATAATTTCCTTGAGCCTAGGTTCACTATCAATTTGAATTTGGTTGACCACTCCTATCCAAGGAAACCACATATGTGAAGATTTTGTTACAATGTATCCATTTAAGTTCTTGCTCCAATCTCTTCCCAACACCATGCCATATTTGATAGGAATGTTAAGTACCAATATATCTATGTGATGTTGAACCCTAGGTTATGAGTTGACCTGAATAAGAATATCACTTAATTCTCCCACTGCCTCCATGGCTGATCTATCCAGTTGCACCACCTTGCTTTTAGAATGTTTTGGTGTAAGTCCCAATTTTTGACAGATTTCTAGGGGCATAATGCTAGTAGAGGCCCCTAAATCTATTAGACAATTGTGTATATTTCTAGCAGCAATTATAATGGTTATAAGAAATGGGGGAAAGGGGGGTACGTCTCATTTTTCCCTTTTCAAAACCAATTGGGCCTCAACAACCTTAGCTTCATGGACTTGGGTAGGTGGATCCAAACCTTTTTGTGGACTTACTTCTTGGCTTAAAAGTTGGGACATATCATACATGGAGATATTGGCCTTAGTTTTCTTCATGTCTTCTATCAAGTCATAAGTGGGTTTTTCTGAATTTGACATGTTTTGCACCAACTTAGACTTCTCCACCATTTATGGAGGAGGTGGATTGACATCTCCTTTGAAATCAGGAGGAAGTAATGGTTTTTTTGGAGGAGTAGAGGAAGTTTTGGGATCCTTAGAACTCCTTGTGTAATACTTGTGATTTCCTTTCCCAAAATGTTTATTGGCATGAACTTCCAATGTTTCTTCATCTTCTTTTCCAACAACCTCAACATCCTCCTCTTATTCACTTTCTTGGGGACGTATAACTTCAGTCAATATAGACTCCTACTTTCCATGGAAACATTGTGGGCAATCATTATCACAAGATCCTAACTCTCCAAAATATTTCGAGACATCTGCCTAATTGGCTATGGGATTGGGTACTCGTCCATTATTAGGATGTGTATTGTATGTTCATTTTCCTCTATGGTTATGAGGTCGGTTATGATCAATGACTTGGTCAACTTTTTTATTAACATTTCCCACAGTAACCAAAACTTTGGCCAATGTTTCCTTCATGTTTTCTATCACGAATTTAGGTCCTGGTGGTTGGGGTACTATAATTTTGGGCCTAGTTGTATTTGCTGCATTAGCCACCTCTAGAATAGGTACAATGGCTTGGGTCTGGGCACTTTGATTCCATCCTGGATTCACACTTTGAATAGGAGTGATTTTTGGATAAGTCATTGGGCTTGGCGTACTAATCGGAGTAAACCCAGGTATGGTCAACAATTTATTGCCCATACTAAACACAGGCAAGGTCATCGAGTTATTTGGAATCAATGCCTGTGTAGGAATAGAGGCATTAGGATAAGTGGGAAATGATGCAAATTGAGATGGTTGTTGGAAATTGTTCATTTTTGGAACTTATGGTGCCATTAATTGATTCATCATGGTGAATTGACTGTATGGACCGTATTGTCCCATCCCAGTCAATTGAGACAACCCTACTCTTAGTAAATTCATTTGTTGTTCAAGGGTCATTGTCTCCGCATAAGCTAACGAAAGCGTCGTAACCTGAGGATTCCTTCTAGTCAACAAGGATGTTAACGGATCTAAAGCTCCAAAGTATAGTTGTAGGGCCACCACAGGATCTACTGCAAAGTGGCGAGTCAAATTTGTATATAGTTTTTGGAACCTCTGATTGAATGTTCTTATGGGCTCATTGGGTAACCTTTTGCATGATATGAATAAATTATAAATTATGGAAGGATCCAGCAACATTCAAAATTAGCTAATAAAGGCAATTTCTAATTGGGTCCATGAAGTAATGGACCCTGTGGGAAGATTCCTGTACCATTCATTGGTCGTATTGTCTACACTAGCAGGGAAAATTTGACAAGCAATATCTTCATGGGTAACTCCTTGTCTAAACATGTAATCCTTGTAAATTTGGACATGTTATTCGGCTATTATGGGACCATCATGCATGAATTTATGCAATCCCCTTTCAATATTTCTAGGCAAGTCATGGACTACCCCAGGGATATCCAAGGGAGAACTTTGCACACCATACCAAAGGGCAGGTGGCTGTTGTTGTTGTTTTTGGGCCATGTTATTCAAGGGTGTCAACCCTATAGGAACAATGGCAACACTTGTAATTATGGGAACAGACACACTTGGTGTAGCTGTCACACTTGAAACTGGGGGCTCAAGCCCACTAGACATACTTGAGTCTAAATAATCTCCTGACTCAAGTATACTGGGTGGTATTTTGATCTCAAATGTTTTGTTTCTTAGCTTCCTAGCAGTGGGAGAAAGGATTTGGAAAATAGTTTCCCCTGTGGTTTGGGACCTAGTAGCTATGTACTTAGGTTGGGCCAGCCTAAAAACTCTAGAATTCTAAAAGACTTCTCTCAACTCACTTGCAAAAGAAAACAAATAAATGTTATACCTGCAAGCACAATAGGTGGAAACAAAACTACCCATGTTAATCGTTAGAATAGATCGCAATCACAAAGCAATAAATAAGGCCCTCCTTCTAGTGCCAAAATGTTGAGTGAATATTTTTCCCTATAGAAAAATGATCACCACAACTAGAGTATCAAATAGGAAACTCTCTCTTGCAAAGAAATTAAGTAGCATTATTCATTTCTCCAAGGTTGTTGTGAACAAACATTCATGTGCAAGTAATCAATCAAGACTAAAGCAGATAAATGAATGTATACCAGAATAACTTAAACCATACAAGTAACAGTTAACAAGGGGCATTTAATGTTTCAAACAAGTAATTTGAAAACACAATCCATTAAAACAACCAAATGTGCAGATAGCTTCTTTTAATGTTCTTGAGATTAAAGCGATCTACCCGAAACCCAGTTAGTAACCTCTTTTATCTTCAGCTTAAAAAGATTCCAAATGAGAAAGTGTGTGGTATAAGCCACTTCATTTTAAGCTCCGTGCCTTTAACATGAGGTTCATTTTTAGAGTTAGTGGATTCATTTTATCTTCATTTAAAAGTGTTACACTATCCCTATGTTAGCATTTGGCATTAGTAAAGTTAGCAAACATTAGTAAGTTAGAAAGTTAGGATTCATTCACTTGATCTGACTTAGTGTGCATTTGGAATTAGTAGCCCTCCTAAACCCATATTTTGTTTGAAAATTAGATGAAGGTGTTTGGAGATGCAAGAATAAAAAATCTAAATTAAAGAAGTGTATCTAGAAGCGGCTTTCTCTCATCTACTATTAATCCCTGGTTTTCTTTGGAAAACACTAGATCTGTAAACAAACCCCCCAATTTTTGGTGCGAGCAGATTGCTTTCTCAAGCGCAGACGTAGAGCATACTCTTGGTAGATTTATTTACCTTCTTTATAAATTAGATCATTCATGGCAACAAATGAACTATTTATGAACATAAATTATGGAATGGACTAGAATCAAGGAATAATTAACAAAAATTTTGGAATGGACCAGAATAGAACGAAAACAAAAGCAAAAATTCTAGAATGGACTAGAAACAAAGAACAATTAGCAGAAATTCTGGAATGGACTAGAATAGAATGAAAACAAATGCAAAATTTTTGGAATGGACCAGAATCAGAAAACAATTTTTTAAGATAAGATTAATCTAAATATCAGAAAAATAAAATAGAAACATTATTTACAAAAGTTAGCTGGAAAAACCAAAATAGAACATTAATTTGGTTAGCAATCTCCTCCTTGCAAAACCCCAAGTTATGAGATGAAATTCTAAAACAACCTGACCTAAATGACCTGCAACATAAACACAATCAGATTAGATTAGATGCAAGACTCTAAGGAAACAAATAATTGCATCATTCTATCATTCACCTATCGTAACCCACTTTATGGCATAAACGAATAGATACAAGAAGCAATAATGCAAAGGAAAGGTTTACAAAAATAACAGCAATCTTAGTTTTAGTCTCCTTTTGATTTCACACACAAAAGTTGCTCTTGCCAAATAAAAGCTCCTTTATTCCGAAAGATAGTCTTTTTTTTTATAATTTCTAGCCCCTTCTCAAATGGCTTCATTGGGCTTTTAAAGGATGCAAAAATCCCTCCGTTTCAACTTCCCATGTTCAATGTACAAATAAAACAAGAAATAAATCATCTTGTTTATATTTTCCTATTACTCCTCTTTTAACATTATAAATAGAAAACAAAATAAACATTCATTCGTGCCCTTATAACTCCCATGTGGCCTTTATTATAATATATAACAAAATAAAATATAAATACCACTTTATAGTTCCATTTATCTTTATATTATAATATAAAGAATACAAATAAAATAAATTGACCTTCAATAAACACCTTATACTTCCCACTATACTATATTATAATATGATAAAAAAATATTAGACTTCAACATCCATCAGGCCACCCTTATGCCTCCCATACAATATACATAACATAATAAAAATGACAATTTTGATGCCTCAAACCTCATGATTTCTTGTACAACCTTGGCTGCCACATTTCTACATCTTTCAATGCTTGATGGACACCTTCACAGCCTTGGTATAAACTCCCTACTTCGCTTTGACCTTTGCCTCGACGTCCTCGATAGCCTTTCAATTTGCACCATCCATTCCTATGACCTGCGGCTTCTCGACAAATGCTATTATGTTCAACCCAGTGGATCAACCGTACTTCTATTGTGTGCTTAAGGATATATAGGTTATTGATGGTATTTTAGGGTTTCGATTAGGCCAACCCTTAGCCCTAACGGCTCTATTGTTTCTCTACGTATGTAGTCAGACCTATTGGGGAATGCCAACGAGACTCGAACCCGAGTCGATGGGACGTGAGCCTTATCCTGGCTTGCCCATACCACTATGCCTAAGGCTTAGGTTAAGACCCAATCCTTATGGCCTATGAATTATGCTTCCTCATATGCGGCAGTCCTCCTTACGACATCTCTCCTACATGACCATTATCCATCCTATACTGCAACTATAGGACAACGCTTCTTTGTACTACGTATGTGATGGTTCGGATTTGACAGCTAGTCCAGACCCACACTTGGGACTAAACATCATTCCAAAACCTCACCCACTATTTATTGAATCAACTCTTCGGTAGATGCTTAAGGATGCAATATGTTGGAAATAGGGTTTATGACACAAATGCATTACATTTTTCTCTACTCCCGCATGTCACTGCCATGGCTAGAAGTGTCTCTACCTTCTAACCATAAATTTATGAGGGGAGTTGTCCCACCTTGATGCCACAATGTCTCTCTAACCACCTGTTATTCCTCTACACCCGACGTTACTATCATCAACAAGTAGCTCTCTATGCGCTCTAGCTCTTGGAATCACCACGTGTACATGGGAAGCATTTTGATTTGGGTGAGAAATTCGTTTATCCCACATGCCTTGAATTGATACCTCTGATTGTTTCATAAGGTGAAATCCACCTTTAGTGTGTTGATTGTCTTTGTGCAATCTTCTTCCCGTGCTATGTAGTGTGAAACCTCCCATTGGTCACCCGTCCACACTTTGTTGATGTCGCTTCACCAATTTGGATCTCCATAATGTTCTCTTTGGTTGGTCGCCATCCAGCGAATAAGCTGCACACCACAAAACAAAATCTATATTAAAATTAATAAAAAAAACAAGTTTTAAATTCTAATAAATAGCCTTTGGTTTCGCTTTGTTCATCGAGATGCCATTTTTTGAATGCGAGTAATGATACGAAAACATTTTTTTTATTGTTTTCATTATCTGAAACACCCATGACAAGAAACACCAACACTCGACAGTAAACTTGCTAAAAACAACAAAAATGACGACGAAGCTGTCATAAACAAAAATGACGCTAAAAGTTGTCAACAACAAAAATGATGACAAAAAGTCTTCGATAACAATAAAAAAAAAACGTCGACCATAAAAAGTTGTTGACAATAAAATATCGTCGACAAGAAAAAGTCATCAACAATAAAATATCATCGACAAGAAAAAGTCATCGACAATAAAATATCGTCGATAAGAAAAAGTCATCGACAATAAAATATCGTCGACAAGAAAAAGTCATCGACAATAAAATATCATCGACAAGAAAAAGTCATTGACAAAAACTAATGATAAATGCAAATTCAAAACAAACCGAGCATTAGACACTCACAACCAACATGCAAACACCCAAATACCAAAACAAATAAAAGGTGGATCCCCAATTTTGGGGTATGTTGTGGAGCAGCCACAACAGGTCATACTCGACAGTCACCTTGATGTTGTCCACATCGAGGACATCAATCACTGCATCTGACTCCTCACCAAGTGGCTCAATGATCGATTAATCTAGAGTCCTCTCGTCGCCTCGACGTCGATAGATGAAGGGCTCACCAGGAAATCCCTTGTGCACCCCAAACTATTAAGTCACCCAAATGTACAAGATTTACTCCTACTCGGTCCCATGCTTCCTGATCAACCATATCCCCCTATGCACCCACCATAGCCACTCTCTAGCCTTAGGCCAGGCTAAAAAGTCCTGGTATGGCCACCAGAACACCTCCCTTGGAGTAAGATGCAAGAAGGCATCAGTGTAGTGACTAACGTCACCTACCCACCATCAACTCTACCCATGCTCCTTTGACCTCTTCCATAGAGCAACATACCCAATCTCCCTGTATACCATCTCTCTCTGAGTGGTCCAAGGTAACCCTTGTAGCCACTCCACAGCTATGTGTTGTCATCCACAACACTGCAAAAGGTAGCTGCACCCAATCCCATTATGCCTCTAGCATCAGACCTCGTATAGATTATTATAAAGTTGTGCTAGTAGCATCTGACCCCACCTCATAATCAGTGGCACTACCGTCGAACACTCCATAAGTCTGAACACTACCTCCATCAGGTTCTAAGGGAACCTCACACTTGAGGAGTCGGGAAGCAACATGTTGGAGATGAGGGTCATAAGCAATGCATGCCTCACCCCCAACACACCCTTCTCCAGCCACCACCGCACCAAAATCCTGTCAATCAGGCAGTCCCCCTCTGCCCTCTCCACTGCCCCATCCACCCCCATCTCTGCTACATTCCCAAAACACCGTGTCAGCACCGTCATCCACTAATCATGAGGAGTCATCCGAAAGGGTAAGCCATCTATCAAAATCTATAGAATCCGATACATGTCCTCTAGAGTCACCGTCATCTCCCCTATTGGGAGATGAAATGTGTTGGTGTGGGGATCCCACAAATTAATCAGGGCAGTCAGATATTCACGATCCCCCACCATAGGCTCCAGCCGCATCACCTGCTTAAGCCCAAGGGCATCAAGCCAATCCTAGTCTGCCACAATCAGCGCATCTCGTGCATCAAAAAATACCATCGACTTACGGTAACGACTCTTCACCACCTAAAAAATAAAAACAGCACAAAAATTAAAAACATGACAACAAAAAATTGTACAACACTAAAAAATATATACAACAATGTATACAAAATGTACAGCAAAAACATTTAACAAAATGTAAATCCAAAATAAAAAACAAACTGTACAGCATAAACAAATACACAAAAAAAAACAACCGAAAAAAAACCTAGGGTTTAATCCTCGTCTAAACAAACACAATACAAAAAAATAAAATAAAACAAATTTTAAACTAGGGTTTTTAATCTTAGTCTAAACAAAAAAAACAGATTATAAACTAGGATTTTTAATCTTAGTGTAAACGAAAAAAAAACATACTACAAAAAATAAAACAAATTTTAAACTAGGGTTTTTAGTCCTAGTCTAAACGTAAAAACGAAATACATTTCAAATAAAAACATATTTTATTGTACTAAAAAAAAATAAAAAAAAAAATTTTATCCTAGGGTTTTAACCTTAGCTTAAACAAAAAAAAACATTCAAAAAAATCAACTAAACAACACAAAAATAGAAAGATTAAACTAGTTTTTTTAACCTTAGTCTAAACGCAAATAAAAACAAAAAATGGATTAGGGTTTTTAACCTTAGTCTAAATAGAAAAAATAAATAAAATTTAATTACGGTTTTAACTATACTTAGAAAAAAGAAAAACAAATAAAGAGAAGGAGCACCTATCGGTCTTGCCTCGACTCCACCACTTGAAGATCCAGTTCGTGCACTCATGGTGTCCACAAATTTTTATAGTTCTTCGCTATGCAAACTTGAACTCCTCCTCACAGCTCCAAATCTCCAGAAAAAACAAATGCAAATGAACCCCAAACCTAGTTTTGGCCCTTATATAGGCTCTTAGGCCTGTAATCGTTGCACCCTAGGATGAGCACTCTAGTTAGCACTTTTCTCATCCTAAGATGATTACAAAACTAGTATTCATATCATCCTAGGATTATTACAGAGCAAGAAAATAAAAACAACAAAAACTACATCCAAAATGCACCAAAAATAGCAATAAAACTGCCGAACAAAGGCACATTTGCGCCTGCGATTCAAGGCATACAAAACTGACATTGGGGTCACAAATTATCACTATCCTACTCCATAAGAATTATACCATAGCCAGAACACTCCACGGGAGGACGGATTTTCGACAATTTCATCCCAAAAAGGCATCACAAAAAGGGTCAAAAACCCACCAAAAACAACAATAAAACTACCGAACAAAGGCGCCTTTGCGCCTAACATTATTGGCATACAAAACCAATGTCGAGGCTGCAAATTTTCACTATCCTACTCCCTAATAAGGCTACCATAACTGGACCGCTTCATGGGAGGATGGATTTTGACAATTTCAACCCCAAACGACGTCACAAAAAGGGTTAAAACCCACCAAAAATAGATCCAATTGTTGGAAAACTGCATAAGTGTTCAAAGGAAAACAACTAAAGGCACCCTTACAAAAGTGATCTTGGGTAAAGTGACTCATCGATTTTCTCATGTCGGTCATTCCCTCATTGATTTGTCACTTTAGGAGGTAGTCACACTTAGTCACCAATCAACAAATACACACTCAATCAAGGAAATGGCATGCATTCAAAGAATCATTGACAAATACAATCACGCCCCTGCTTGGGGCAGCAAACAAGCAATAATCACAAGTTGATCAAACACTTGGTATTCTAGAATCATGACCTCAAGGTTCCCATAAACAAAATGTTGCACCCTTTACCTATTCATGACTGAACAATGTCCAAGATCAAGTAACACCTCACCGAAAAAGGTTAACACTTGAATTAAGCTCCTTAGCTCATCAGAAGCAAGGATTCAAGAATGCATGCCCTTTCCATACTTGGGGCATCAAAATTGGGTTAGGTTACTGAGAAACCCTAATCATTAAGTTCTTTGATTATCTATTTTTTCTCCACACTATGCCATGCATAGCGCATCCCAAAAAGGGGCATCTATAGACACCAAAATAACAATGATCCGATTATGTGACTACAAGCACTGATTGAATTGACATACATAGCCCCTAAGGCAGCCCCCAGAGGTTAAAAAGTGGTACTAACCACTCCCAAAATAGTTTTGGAATGTCAGAGGTCAATTTTTCACCTTTCAAACACCCTGCTCCTTATTCATTCCACCTTGGGACGATTAGAATGCTATTTGCCCCATTCGGGCTGAATAGCAGCAATTGCTCCAGGGTGGGACAAACAGTAGGTTTGACACAAAAAAAGTCAAACCTTGACAAATGGCATCCCATATCTGCCACTCAACTCCACATTCAATGCATGGGAGTGCGAGTGAGCATTTTTGAGCTCAAAGAGGCAGTCATAGACGCAGTCATGGAGCCATTAATCAGGAAGGAATATTATCTCCCCTGGGAAGGCATAATGGCCAAGTGGCACCCATGCATGCACATTAAAAGTAGACCTTCAGGTCTATAAAATGGTGAGTCTTCTCACCCCAAAAAGAGAATAGAGCAGGAGCATTTGGAGCAATGGAGTGTTGAATTATACCCTAACCCCTTGTTTATGCTTCCTACATCCTTAATCTCTCTTTTGGAAGGGAGGTTATTAGGTGACCATTAGGAGTGCAATCCAAACCTAAAACCCAAACAATTGGCCACAATCCCACACTCAATTTTTTGACACAACCCCATAGGAGGTTTTGGACCCATCCCAAGTGGATTGGTGTCAAAACCAAGCACCGAACGACGGGCGTCCTGCCCCTGGGTGCCCCCCATACTGTTGCAGTCCTAATCGCCCCACCCCAGAGTGATTAGAAATCTATAGAATATTTCCCTACTATTTATTTTTCATCATGATTTATTTGGTTCATATATGCTCATGTTCAAATTTGAATGCATTCTGACCTGTTTTGGCTATGTTTTCATTGTTTTACGCTTTCACTAACATACAAGGAGCGCCTTCAGATATAGGGTGATTAGGGTAGAATCTATAGAATCCAACCTTTTGGGTCATCTCAAAATGCCCCATTTTGCATAACCCCAAGTTTGCAGGTGTTTTGGAGGCCTCTGGATGGGACATTTGGGAGGTCACTTCTAGATTTTTTATGACAGTCCTAATCATCCCACCCCAAAGCAATTAGAAATCTATAGCATATTTCTTGACTGTTCTTTTTGCATTGTGTCCTTGATGATGTTTGTATTCTGATATTTAAATTTCATTCCATTATAATAAGTTTTGATCACCATTAATTATTTCATATATGCATTAATAAGAGGCCTTGGGGATTACATGTTTCCCTCCATCCGCATGTGCTATTAATCATTTGCTATTTCTTTGTACATAGGATATCGACACCAAATGGGAATCAAGGAACTAAGTATGTATTCATGCAAGTGACGGTGATGTTTGGTCCACCCATTTCAAATGTGGGCATGCGGAAGATCCCAAAGGGAAGCGTACCATCTGTGGTGTAACAAAACTATATCGAACGCTCCGAGCACCTAAACATGGAGGGAGACATATTGTAACCTGATCACAAGCAAAATTAATAAAAGAAGCTACACATTTGCTTTTGCTTTACATCTCGTTTCATTCATGATTCACTTTCCCTTTTTCATGCACTTAGCGTTTCATTAATACAACTACTTTTTTTTTGCATCGCACCCAGTGCGCCTGTGCTTCCGTAGACATGCTTTCAGTTTTAAGAACTCAATTTAGGAATTTTGGTCAAAGAAAACTGAACCATAGCTCATACCTATGATCTCCAGTCTAAACCACTGTTGACACCTGTGGTCTACAGTCTGGACCACAACTGTGATCTGCAGTCTTAACTAAAGTTTAGTTAGGCCTTCCATCCGAGCCAAACTGGTTGGAATGACCAAAATATCTAGAAGGAGGTAGTTGAAGGACGAAATATTCTAGAGGCTTCCATCCCAATTTTCCTAACCAACCTTCTTGGTCTTGGCTTTTCCATGAAGCCACCCCTAGCCCTAGGGGCATGCTATAAATACCCCCTCCAAATGGGGAGAAAAAGAGAGCAAGCATTGGAGATTTGAGCATCGAAGGCCTGGTGAATTGTACACTCAAACTGAGTATACTAAGATATAGAGCTATTGCACTTAATCCCTGACCCTTTTGCCACCATTCATGGTGAATTACATTATGGATGCCCTAGGTTCTTAGGAGGATCAAGAAATACAAATCAAGGTAAACGAAGGCCCTTCACATCAAATTAATCAACAAATCAGTCTGAGGACACTAAAGGCAACCCTTGAACATCAATTTGGACAAGGAGATTGAGCCCACTACCATTGATTTTGAGGGAAAACTTATCAGAGGTCAAACCATGACTATCAACCATGGTTCACAGTGTAGACCACTCACTAGAGCTGCGGTTTGCAACTAGTGATAGATCACCTTACTCTCTTCTTTTCTATCTGGCTAGTTAGGTTATTAGTTATTCTGTTGATTTAATAGCATTTTAGAAGACTTTTGACCATAGAACTAGGCTAGATTCATATTTTATGCTTATGTTTCAATTATGGCTAAAATGTTTTCTTTATGCATGTTTATGTTTTATTTTCTACATTTGATCCATGCATAGTGTAGATGCTATTTTACTTTATATTATTACGTGAATCTTGATTCATTTTGCATAGTTTAGCAGCTTTCTTTATGCTTTCTTGATTATTCATGTTAATGATGTCATTATGCATTTTACCTAAAAGGGCATCATCATGAGAGGTTGCCTATCTTTTTGACATTCTTGTCATTTCTTGACCACAAGTAACAGTTCCAAAGGAGAGATAAAGCATCCAATCTCGTCCCCATTATAAAGAAGAGGTTCATCGACACCCTATAGAATTTTGTGTCACCCTAAGGGGCATTTTGATCACACCTATACTTGATAGGGATTAAACACTATTGTAATTAATGAATCAAATGGGTATCTCTAAGAGGGATGAATCTGTAATTTGACTTCATTAAAACTGATAAAGGATTCTTTGTATTCACGTTATTTCTTGTTATCAAATTATGTATGCCTATTTGTGTATTTGTCTTCAATTGCGATAGTTAGATCGGGTGTGAGCCTCTTTGGTGGTTACAGATGGCGATCACGATGGAACTCCATATTTCTAGCCCTTGAGTGTTGATATTTTTGTTTTTATTGTCTCAGTTGCTAACCACAACTAACACTGCAGCCTATAGACTAGAGCTATGGTTTATAGTAGAAGTAGCAGATAGTAGAGAAACCACTTGGCAGCAGATCAGGAGTTGAGGTAGGTTCTATTTTCATCTCTATTCTTAATTTTCTCCTTTGTATTTTTACAGTAAGCAAAAAATCAATGGAAAATTAGGTACATTAAAGAAAAAAGATCAATGAATAAGTCCTAATTTGCTTTTGCATTATTTCCATTAGAAAGGTGCTACTAGGAACAACGGACCTCTGATTCTAGTTCACCCTATAATACAGTGACCTTGATAAAATTGTGTGGTTGTTTGCATGCAAGAGGCCCAATTAGAGGCCATGTCATCATAATTGCATTGTCATAACGTCATGTATGGCATAGCATGTATATATTTGTGAATTTGAAATGTTCCTTCTTATGCATATCATGTAGGAATGATCATATGAATGCTCTTTTATGCATTTGTCTTTATGCAAAGTAAAATGAACCACACACACCACGTTTCATTTTAAACATCAGTGGCGTTGGGCTCTCACATCCAACCCATTTTATTGAGACCAAAAATGGATGTCATTACCACTTGGTTGGCTCATTTGAAATTGTATTATCGGGACCCACTCGTTGCTAATGCCGACCCAAGAACTATCCTATCCATGCAAAATAGCATGCACTCATATTCGGAAGGGTGTATCACTACACACGTTGTGTTGGGTGAGGGTTGGTAGTACCTATGATACTTTTTTGAGTATGTAATTCATTACCATATTCATCTTGTGCGAGTATATAGGTGAGAGATAATTAAACTAAGAATAAAATCCAAAGATTTTGCAAAACACGTAAGAGTTTCTCATTCTAATACAACACATTTTGAAACAACATCAAATAGTTTAAGGAAAATTTTAAAATTTAAAACTAAGATAAGCATCATTGTATACCTTGTTTTATAATAAAAGATACATCTATATGTTAGGTACACTATGATGGATACACGAGGTGGTCAGCAAAGGCGCAAGCCTAAGGCCGATGACCAAGCCCCAATCAATTCACAATTACATGTGTCTAGTCCTCAACCACATGAGCAAATCGAATGACATTCGGTGAGCATTAGAGGAGACAACTCGACATGAGGGGATCCCATTGATGGTACCCCTAATAGACTAGCATTAGTGCATATTGTTAGATGTATATTAGAGCATGGGGCTTCTTAGCCTAAGGGTGCTCCACTCATAAGCCATTATAAAGACTATAGTGCATGTGTGTCCATGGGATCAGCCAAAGAGTATGTCATGCAGGGGACTAGATTGGTACCCATCTGCACTAAGTCTATAGGGTGTACCATACCCCCACCTTATGAGTATAGAAGGAATAGAGGTCCATCCATTCAAGGGTAAGTAGATGGGCTCCCTATTGAGCACAAGTCTACCCATACTCCCACACGTACTATAGCATGCAAGACCACCATCGATATGTCGAAGGTGGGAGCTAATGGAAAACCACCTCATGAGAGATGGAGGTCTCAATAGTGTGCTAGAGTAGCTAGGATACAAGCCTTCAGCTCCCCCCACTCGTGCTCCAAGTGAGAATAGTGGGAGCACCATTAGAACTACTAGAGAGCATGGAGAGGCTTCTAATCACCCTCGTGTCTCACATCCACCATCCACGCATGGTGGCATGCAACATAGGACACATCATGATGCCAATATCATCTTCACAAATAGAGGCAAAAGCACAACACATCAGTTCGATGGGTACATAACCCACAAGGTCACTCATACAAAGCAAGCATATCAAAGGCCTCTAATGGTTGACCAGGTTGAAAGATCATATAGACTAACCTCTGAGCAAAAATGCCAACTCCTCCAAGATCAATTGGAGGATGCTCTCCTAGAGAGGTAGTACATCGAATATGAAGATCTTCAAGCATAGAGGCTTACTAGAAAAAGGTTGTATGAGCAGTGCTTGTGCAAGGAGTGCATCCTCATCCAGAAGGAGTGTGTAGAGTAGGAATATAGGTTGGCTAGGGCTGGCCTATACTCTTAATATGAACATAGAGAGGAGGTGCACATGAAGGCTTTTTTGCAAGCCGACATGCAGCATGAGCACGCAAGCGTTCACACTCATATCACGGTCCATCATAGAGAGTGACTGCCCTTGGTTGACAATCAGAGGCAGCAACATTATGAGGAACAAGAGGGGAACAAATGCAACTAGGAATATCTTGAGAGTTCCCGAGCTAAGGAGGAGGAAGAGCAATGCCCTCCACCTCGACAGAAGAGGAATGTACCTCCTAGACCGACTCCACGCTGACTTAGGAAGGATAACTTTCTATATTCTGAGGCTTACAAAGCTTTGGATGAGAAGGTCAAGGCAATTGAGAGACAAGGCATGACTATCTAAAAAATAACACTAAGGAAAAATTACAATGAACCTTTAGATCCCTCAGTACCTACGCCCACATACCCAGAGCATTTTGAGATGCCCAGGTTGGAAAAATTCAAGGGTGATGAAGAGGCATAAGAACATGTCATGAGCTTTCTAGATGCTTGCTTCTAGGTAGAGAACAACAATGCACTGTTGTTGCGTATGTTTGTCATGACACTCTATGGGCCATCCCGAGAGTGGTTTAATCAGCTAAAGAAACATAGCATAACAAATTTTGAGCAATTAGCTGATGCCTTTCTTGAACGGTATTCCTTTGGCATCAATAAATAGGCCAATATTTTTGATTTAGCTATGCTAGCTCAGCACAACGATGAGCCAATAGAACAATACGAAAAGAGGTGGAGGAGATTAATGGTAAAGTTGCAATTCTTGATTCCTACCATAAAAGTAAACCGAATGTTTACAAAGAGTTGTGCCAAGCACATCTCGCTACTATTGCAGTTGTAGTAGTATGCCACATTCGAAGAATCTTGGGCACAAGCCAAGGTAATTAAGGATATCAAGTTGCAGGAAGGTAACTTGAAGCTAAAAATCATGAAAGAGGGATATAA
Source organism: Wollemia nobilis (assembly GCA_028583015.1). Lineage (NCBI taxonomy): Eukaryota > Viridiplantae > Streptophyta > Pinopsida > Araucariales > Araucariaceae > Wollemia > Wollemia nobilis. The sequence goes on along the minus strand of JAQPPZ010000390.1, from coordinate 983,586 downwards.
GAAGAGTATCTCAAAGTAACAGGGCAAGTAGGCCCATGTGAATAAGGTGGTACTGAATCTCCAAAATGAGGGTAAGGGGAAAAATAAACAGAATTATCAAGCCCATCCTCCTCCTACGCAATACGACCAATGCAAAAATAACTAAAAGGGCAAGAACGAAGAGTAACACCCACCTCGTATATTTATGCCATTAATGGAATCAATGACATTGATCTTTTGTCAGCTCTACAAGGCCAAGGTAATAAGATTACCCAAAGTCAAGATGGTTGATCTAAATCAGCCCAAACCCAAAGACTATCAGGAAGAGTTGTTTTGCATATTTCATAGAGTGAAAGGCCATGACATCAAGGTGTGTTGGTCCTTCAAACACATTGTGCAAAATATAATATAAAATGGAGAGCTTGTAGTACCAGGAAATCCTGAGGTTCTAGACAACCAAAACATGAGGATTTTTAAAAATCCATTATCGAACCATGAGGTGCCTCGTAACCACGTTGGCCATGCTAATCAAGTGCAAGTCGAACCACCTACCCAGGGGTTTGTCAACATGGTAAATGTTGTTACCAGACATGGGAGGTATGAACGACTGAATAAACCTCATGCTCCCATTCAAATACAAGCCATGCCCTAGCAGTGATAGGTACAAAATATTCCAGGCCCACCAATGAGATTGGTGGTGACCATTAGGAGCAGGCTGGTTCAAAACCTGTAGATAACTCCTACAAATTTGTTGATATATGAGCTTATACAATAGTCCATTAGGTACAGAGAGACTCTTATGGACATTCTGAGGTCCATTAAGGTACATTCCTAGGATGTATAGGCATTCATGAACTTTGTGGGGCACATACAATAGTTCCAGGAACCAATGATTCAATTCTATGATCATGAAGTGAAAATAGTTTTTGCAAGCATGGCTGACCCACCACTACATATAATTGCATGTGTTAAACATGTACTGTTAAAAAGCATCTTGATTGACACTAGTTCGTCGATCAATATAATCATGACTAAGGCACTGCACCATTTGAAATTGCCTAAATCACTCTTCATACCAACCACATTTACATTGAGAGCATTTAATGATGGACTATGCTCTACGGTTGGAACGATTGTCCTACCTATTCAAGTGGTACTAAAGACCATTCCCATAATGCGTCATGTGATAGAGGTCACCTTATAGTATAACATCCTACTAGGGAGGCCTTAGATTCACAAAATGCATTGTGTTCCCTCGATATTGCATCAATGTGTCAAGTATATACATGAGGGACAAGTTCACATGGTTTCATAAGATGAAGAACCATTCAATTTCATGAACTTAGTAGATTTGCCAAGGGGTTTTGTGATCCCATAAATGCACTTGGACATACGGCCCACGTCGCCAGTGAGGGTTCCAATATGTAAATAGGCGGTGCATGTTCAACCATTAGTATCTATATCAAACAGATCTGAACATACCACTGCAACTTCTCTAAGACCGAGTGCATCGGCAATGCATTAGAACGACAAGAAATTAAAGGTAAAATTGGGTAGGAAAGAGGTAAAGAATGTGCCCAAACTAGTCACCACTGAGGCTGCCACTCCCATGGAGCTAGAGGAAGCCCAGGATCAAGTTGAGGAGGCACCTTAGCTTGCTTCACCTACTTTGTCAGTAGGGTCATCCGCACCCAAGGTGACTGTTCACCTAGCCAACACAGGTCTGGGTGAATATCTTATGCAAAATGTGACCTTCGGTTATATTTTAGAGACTGCATGAGACATGGACTGGATGATAGCCCATCGATACCTAGTTGGATCTGTAATATCATTGGGCGAGCCACCCAACCAAACAAATTTCATTTATGCTAGGTTGGATCAAGTTCCAATGCAAGCACCCATGGAGGTGGATGATGATGAACAGTTCACGATGAACGTTCGGTACTTGTCCAACCCTAAGTATGCCATGCACATTTTGAGCTCTATCATTGGCATGGATATGACCTTGGTATTTTTGAACAAGGACAAAGAACCCCTCTTGAACCACGTTATCAGTTGGCAATTGATAGGTTCAAATTGGGATTGCAGATTCAGGGACATGATGATTTACTCGCTACATCATTGGATCATTTGTACCTGGGTCTGGGGGATGACATGGATTTTAATCCGTATCATCCTAACATGTCTATCCTTCAAGGAAAAAACCCAATGGTGTCAGTCATCACCATTGAGAGACCGAATATTGAACATAAAGAGTTCTCAAAGAAGAACCCCAGAGGTAGCCTGGGTCATCAAAACCGTATCACAATCGATGATACTGGTATGCAGGGGTATAACCTCATCATTCTAGGTGATCTCAATTTAGGAGATCTTTATAGTGAATATGTAGAGGATTCCACCTCTGAAATAAGCAGACCGAGTTATGATGCAGATGGTGATTCCTCAAATGATGATCAATCTGAAGAGGAAATTGACCGAGCCTTCGTGGTTCTAGTATTTCTATGTCATTTTTTTCCTAGAGAGCAATTAGATGAGATACAAGAGCATTTCATGGTCGATAGTGATTATGAATATGATACAAAGTAGGCCTACTTAAGGCCTCATATAGCTAATCTCCCAATAGTAATGGACATGATAAAGTGGCATGCTCATAGTAGTAATCATAGCGATGAGGTTGAGATGACCAATCCGAGGCTAGTATATCTGATACATCTATTGCATACGAAGTCAGAGTATGTTATAGAAGATGTGCCTCTTAATATAGATTTCTCTAAAGAGGAAGTAGAGCCAATTTTTGCACCAGTGTCATATATACGATTATTTTATCTGGTCTATTTAGATAGTGATGATAGCGACCACAAAATTAAATACATGGGGCCACATCTAGCAGATCGCCCCTTGCATATGGGGGGAAATGAAATATTATATATTTACAGTGATGATGATGATTCATTGGAGATGGCCTATTTATGGCCTCATCACTTGCATAATCAGAATCCACCTCAGGGTCTACCACCTATTACATATATGGGTTAGCATCGAGAGATTAATCTCTAGTGTTGCCTCAGGGAAAGAATAAATCTAGAAGAGGAATATCAAAGGCTCTTTCCCCATCCACCTACTTATGTCGAGCTGCTTGAGCCAAGAGATTCCATTTTGCAGTCAATGCATAGAGAGGATCCATTTGTCTAGGCATCCCACAGGGATGACCCTTTCATCATTGTGACATCCACACCAGATCTTGGGTACATAAGCTACATAGATGATGTAGAGTTTAGTTCATGTGGTCTTGGAGATCAATTCCATTCCATTAGCATGGTATCCATTTATTTAACCACTCTACTCCATAATCTAGCAGATCCTTCCAAGACATTGCATCTAAACATGGGTGCTATCAATTGGGATCAATTTGATTCTCCAGTAGATCCTGAAGATTTATTTCCAAATGAAGAGATGCTGCAACCATTTAATTTTGGACCAGATTGCACTTATGATGTCTATCATGCTAAAAATGCTTCTAGTGAAGAACATATAAATCTAGCTAATGACATCCATTTGATCCCTATACCTCATCAGCTTGAGGAGGGATTCCATATGTCAGTAGAGGAAACCTTCAAAGTGGATATCGGTAACAACCCCACCAATCCAAATAAGGTTAAATTTGGAATGAGTCTCACTCTAGATGAGCGCATTAGCATCATCCCTCTGCTAAAAGAGAGACCTGACATTTTTGCTTGGATATATAAATATATGCTCGGTATATACCCGAAGATAGTTACTCATAACCTTTCGCTAGACCCATCCAAGAATCCTGTCAAGCAAAAGCTCAAAAAGATACATCCAATAGTAGATTTAATGGTGAAATATGAATTGCAAAAATTGTTGGATGTAGAATTTGTCATTTCCATCGACTATCCAAAATGGGTATCCAATATGGTTCCTATAGGAAAACCAGATGGAAGGATCTGAATTTGTATGAATTTTAGATATCTCAACAAGGAAACACCCAAAGATTCATTTTCATTGCCAAATATCAATGCTGTAGTAGACTCTACTATCAGTCATGAAATACTCTCCTTAATGGATGGTTTTTTAGGTTACAATCAAATTCGGATTAATCCCAAAGACCAGCACAAAACTATGTTTATAACGCCATGGGCAACATTTTGATACAAATTTATGCCGTTTGGTCTCAAAAATGTTGGTGTTACATACCAGCGGGCCATGACATACATTTTTCATGACTATATGCAAAAAAAATTGGAATATTATATCAATGATTTGCTAGCCAAGTCATTGTTACGAGAAGAGCACGTGGAGGTCTTGAGAAAAGTCTTTGATTTCCTGATAGAGCACAACATCAGGCTGAATCCTAAGTAGTGTGTATTTGGTGTAACTTCTAGAAAATTGTTAGGGTTCGTTGTCTCTAAGAGAGGCATCAAAGTAGACCCAATGAAGGTCAAGGCCATTTTGGAAATGCGTCCTCCCACCAATATTAAGGAATTAAGGAGCCTTCAAGGTAAGGTATCTTCGATAAAGTTATTTATCGCCCAAATATCAGATAAATGTCGACCCATGAATTGACTGCTACATAAGGGTGTCCCATTAAACTAGGACAAGGCCTGTAAGGTAGCCTTTACTGAGATAAAGAAATACCTGGCAACACCACCAATTTTATCTCCACCAAGGTTAGAAGAGATTTTTCTGTTATATATATATATTAGCAATAGACTTTGCGTTAGGGACAATGTTGGCCCAAAAGAACATACAAGGCAAAGAGCAAGACATATATTACATTAGTTGAACCTTGGTGAGTTACAAGCTAGGATATGCATATGTGGAAAAACTATGTTTAGCAGTAGTGTTCACTACCAAGAATTTGTGGCACTACATGTTAAGTCACACAACATGTGTGATATCAAAAAAAATCCTTTGTAGTATATGATGAGCAAGACATATCATAATACACGTACTACAAAGTGGATCATGTTATTGACAAAATTAAATCTAGAATTCATAAGCTAGAAGTCCATTAAGGGATAAGTCATAGCAGATTATTTAGCTGAGGTGCCACTGTCCAACAGTAGGATTTTGATAATCAAGCTTTCGAATGATACAATTTTTCTAGTATCTGAAGCTCTCAAACCTGAAGAACTAGAGAAAAATGCTGATATGACTCTATTATTTGATGGTTTGAAGTATGAGCAAGGAGGTGGCATAGTGATAGTGTTTTTCACACCACAAGGAACTCCAATACCCTTGTCGTTCAAACTAGACTTCCCATGCACCAACAATAATGTTGAATATGAAGCCCTACTTTTAGGTCTTCATACAACCGTTGCCATGAATATCAAGAGATTAAACATCTTTGGCAATTCCTTGCTCATAATTAACCAAGTGAAGGGACTATTTTAGTGTTGATGTCCAGTATTGAAAGCCTATAAAGATCTTGTTGCCACATATCTGGCTAAACTGGAATGGTACAACATCGAGGCAATCCCTCATTCATCAAATAAATTCATAAACACCATGGCTTATTTAGGATCATTAATCCCTCAAAATCCATCTGTCGAGTGGTCCTAATAGTCTTGAATCCAGTCTCCTAGTAGTCATCAGTAGCATCTCCCAAAGGCTTCAGAATGATCTACTATAGATCGTGCTCCATGACCAAGCATCGATACCTAAGGGGGATATTTGGAATATATTGCACGAGCCCAAACTATCATAGGACCCAAGAGTAGAGTTGGTACTCTTGAATATCAAACTTATGACTGATCAACCATCTATTGTAGTATGCCTATATTAGCCACTAACCCTCCTTTGATCACACTAGGTAATCCATATAGGATCGCCACTGAACATCATTTGGGCTAGGTGCCACAAAATGAGTGATATAGTGTTGGACATCACCAGCATGGATCCTGCTATGGGTACCATTCTCCTCACAAAGCCAACAGGTAGCATAACACTAATGATCATCAACAATAGCAGTAATCCATAATGGTAGATATGTAGGATGCTCGATTTGAATGTGCTGCCACCCCTAGTGATGAGGCCTGGAAATGCCTCAATAATAACATGTTTTGTACACTAAAAATGCCTATAAAATCTTATGTTTTATCTGATATGTTAGTTAAGTTGATTCAATATGCTGTATATTAACCATTTTGCATGATCAATGTATTTGAAATATTATATGCTGATTTTACAACTTTTTGCATAGTTTTGTGTTCTTTTTGCTATGATTTGCTACAATGGGATATGCTTAGAATAATAGCAGCATTTCACTAATCTTGTTTTGATTTTTCAAAGCATTTACTTCACCTAAATCTGGCAACAGTGTAAGCAAACTGTTGCTGTGCAGCAAAAACTAGTCTTTCCCATGTAAATTCCAGCCAGCTGTCCATAAATAGCAAGGCATGGAATTCACATGAGGAAAGGGATGAAGACCATTAGAATTTGATCTTAGGAGATAACCCACCTGAGAGATGTAGAAGAAATCAATGGAAAAGCATACATTTGTTCATTCCGAGATATCTTCGAAATGAATAGATATCTTCGAAATGAAGGAACACAGCATCTTCGAAATGAACGGATCTTCGAAATGAAGAATGCAGTGTCTTTGGAATGAGCGGATCTTTGGAATGAGTGATCTTCAGAATGAGAATTCAGTATCTTCGGAATGAGCGATCTTCGAAATGAGAACTGCATTGTCTTCGGAATGAAGCCACTTATCTTCGAAATGAAGAACAGAACGTGTTTTTGACCTGTTGACCGATTTTTGAAGCTAGAAAAAGGGAAATAAAGGTTGGAAAAAGTAAAGAGAAATATCTTCCATTTGTCTTTGCCGTCATTGCCGACCAAAGCCATCATTAAGGGAAAGATCAAGTTTTAATCCTCTTCTAGGATAAAACCAGAATTTGTTGCAGCATTGTAGGATTAGATCTTTTGAGATATTCTTTGTTTGTAATCAGATCATAGGATAGCTATAAATATTGCTCCCATTCATGTTGAGCCTAGTAGGTAGAAAAGGAGGTAGAAAATAGAGTAAGGAAGCTAGCAAAAAATACAGAGTATAACTAGAAATTGACTGTTACAGTCCTCTAACAGTTTTTCAACAGAATTTTTGTAATCATGTCTTTTGATCAATAAAGTGCACCAGTTCTATTTCAAATTGCTTGTAAATGAGTGTGATTAAGATTTAGAAAAATAGAGAGACTTACACATTCTTCTGGACAAATAGGCTGGCCACTTCCAGACCTAGGAGGGGGACTAACAAATCAGGTTTTTATTCTGATTTTGCTGCAACAGAATGAGTTGTAGAACTTGTTATTTCAATTGCTTGTAAATAGTTGACAATATTTGCAATATTAGTTTATTTATGCTTAGATTAATATTGTGCTTAAAGTTTTAGTTGCAATCTTACTTTCAGCAAAGTTTCCACTTTATTTTCATATTGTTATTTCCAAAATTTATTGTTTTTTAGCAATTTCTTGCATTTTATGTTTTGCTGTCAAAATCTGAACAGAAGATTGACAACCTTCTGTTACAGAACTTTGATAGTTTTTATTTCCACATTAGATCTAGACTTTCATTATTGCAAAATTAATTAGATTTCCTTTCTACAATTAGGATCAGACTTTCAATTTTGCAACTGTTAATTCTACAATATAATTAGGTCTCATTCTGCAATTGTAATTAGGACTTCATTTTTGTAGTTAATGATTAGTTTCCAATTCAGCAACTTAGATTAAGATTTAATTTATGCAATTTAGAGATAGGAATGTTCCAAAACCCCCCACACAACCGGTTCCACCAATAAGACTTGTTGCCCTAGATTGACCTAAGTTATAGCTGTTTCAGTTCTTCTCCCATAGATAGCCTTGTACACTACCCTGGATTGATAGATTCATTGAGAATTAATGATGGTATAATGACTATGCATCATTTTGGCACCGTTGTCAAGGAATAGTGTTGTCAAAAGAAAACAAATAGTCCAATAGCTGTAATCAGACTAAACTGTGAACATTCAGGTTAAAATCTGAATATAACAACAGAGTAAGATAACAACTATTGACTTAATTTATGTCATTTAGGAGTAAACATGAATGAGTAAGTCTAGGGATACCCCAAAGGATCCTTGGCTTGTCCCATTAAGGAGATATTCACACTTAAGGGGTGAATCACCTATGTTTGAACTACCTGAAAGATTGATAGAAAAATCACCAGTCTCACCATCAGTAGAACATTTTGAGAAAGGAAAATCACCAATTTTATCAACAAAATATCTTAAAGAAGATAATGCATCAGACTTATCAACAGAAAAGCTTGGACCTCTTGAGAGAACAATTTGGAAAGCTTTAACTTCTCCTAGGAAATAAGAAACTATGGCAGAAGGAGGCAATGTAGATGGCCAACATGGCTATGTTCATAATGAATGGGATGATCAGGATATACTCCAACTGTCCAGAACATTTTAATATCCTATTCATCTGAATCCAACACAAAACTCTCCTATGAAGACAATTTCACCTTCAGTACTTCCAACCTTCCAAGGTGTTGTATCTAAAGATCCTGACTAGTTTTTGTTTGAATTCAAGGTAGTGTGTCAGACCTATGATTATATAAATGACAATCAGAAACTTAAGGTTTTTCCCTCAACTCTCAAGGATTCAGCATTACGCTGGTTCATGAGCTTAGAGCCAAATTCCATAAGAACCTGGGATCAAATGGAGACTATCTTTTTAGACAAATATTAGGAATACTATCATGTAAGGAATAAAAAATATGAGTTATTTAGAATCAAGCAGGAAGATGATGAGACCTTGGAAGATTATCTTGATAGGTTCTCCTTTTTTCAAAGGAGATGTGGACTAGTAGAACCAGAATTATGTAAAACCATCTTTTTGAGAGGATTGCAAGATGAATCCAGAGAAGTTCTGGATTTGATGGGAAAAGAGGATGTAACCACTCTCAGTAATGGGGAAATTATGGATCTCTACAGGAATTACTCTCGCACTAAGCAAAGAAGAAGAAAAAGCTGCACAAATGGCATTGATGTAAAGGACCTGATAGAGGAACTTGCAAATTTCAAAACTGATATCCTAGTGCATCTAAACACTACTTTAGGGGAAATCTTTGCAAAATCTAAAAACACATAACCTTTGGCAATTTATTGCCCAAGATGTAGAAGTAAACATGCTTTGCAGGAATGTCCTTTGAATAAAACATCTATCTCAGCCATTTGTAGTATCTGTTCAAAAAGGCATTCAAGCGATCAATGCCACTGCTACCACAACTCAAAGCGTGTTAGAAAACCAGACTGAGGAACTCAACTATATTGGACCAAAACAAGGGGGAAATTTCTCTCAATATCAAAATTCCCCTCATTTTCTTACAAATTGGGGGCATAATCTTGGTACTATACCTTGGGGACAATCAAAACCACCCCAACGTCCTTGGAATTATCCTCAATGGAAAAATTCCCAAGAATGGCCACAATAAATTGGAGTAACCCAGCCTAGAATTAGAATAAAAAAAACCCCTCATGGAATCAAAACAATCCAGCTTGGAATCAAAATCAGACTAATCCACATTGGGTGCAAAACCAACCACGGTGGAATCGAGCAATACCAGTCCTATCCAAGGCAACAAAGGAATCAAGGTCAAACTCAGCATTTTTTGCCTGCACCTAATCAAAATTTTCAAGAAAAACAACAGCAAACACAACAAGTGAAACAACCTCAACTGCCAGCTCATCCAGTCATTAATCCAAATAGTGTAAGACAGACACCTCCTATCTATGTGGCTGAAGCTGAAGAAAATATTGAAATTAATGTTCTTGATTGTAGTGACATCCAACTCTGTTCAGGGAAAATTGTACCTGAACCAGTTTTAATGGAAATCAAAGATAATGAAAAGCAAGAATCATGAGAATCAGAGAGAATCCAACCAACAATAGAAACAAAAAAATTGGAACCAATAATAGAAAAAGAGACACAAGCAGAACAATTACCAAGGATAGTTCCATATCCTGAAAGACTTAATGCAATACCAGCAAATTCTAAGTCAGAATTGGTCAAAGAACTCAAAAAGTTGACTATCTCATTGCCCTTATTGCAGGCCATTAAGGAAATACCAAAAATTAACAGTACTGTCCAAAATTTGTGCATTAAAAGAGCAAGAAGAAAGAAGAAAGCATTCCCTAAGACTGTATAGGTTGAAGGGAAGATAGCTGATCTCTTATCTGGAAAACTACTACCTCCAAAGTATAGTGATCCAGGAAGCCCAGTTATCACAGTCACCATAGGTTCAGTACCAATATCCAATGTTTTAGTGGATTTAGGAGCTGCAATAAATGTCATGACTAAAGATACAATGGAAAAATTACAACTCAAACATATTAGCCCCACATTTATAGTTTTAGAAATGGCTGATAGGTCAGTTGCAAAACCTGAAGGAATCATTGAAGATTTTCCTATAGAAGTTTCTTCTTAGGAATTCCCTATAGATTTTCTAATTTTATAGCCAAGAAATTCAGCACATGGATATCCCATTATTTTGGGAAGACTTTGGCTTGCAACCGTAGGAGCCTTCATAGACTATAGATCTGGAAATATGACTATTTCAAATGGTATTGATCTGAAACAGATTTCTCTATATCCTCCTGTAAAACCATCTATAGCACCCTAAAATTGGCGCAGTAAAATTATAATAATTACATTCACCTTAGTAAATAATTTAAAATTCAAATTTAACCTCCCAATTCGCCCGTTAACCGTCGGGTAATCCGTTTCCCCATTTTTTGCATCATTTTTAGAGGTTGTTTTGACCGTTTGACGATATTGTCACCGATCAGACGATATCGCCCTAGATCTGACGATTTCGTCTAGGCTAGGATGTCCAGACGATCTTGTCGCAAAACTGATTTTACAAAATTAGCTTCTATTCCAACGGGTCTCCAATCCGGGTAGAAGCGTGTCTACGTCGTTAGGGACCCTCCCCCATTGGATATCTCCCAAATTGGGATGAACTCCAACCTCCTAACCACTCCCCTAAGCCTATTTAATCCTAAGCTATCCCCTTAGCACCCCCCTGGCTGAAATTTCCTGTAAACTGATTGTCTACACATTAAAACATTTCAAACTCTATTTTGCATTGGTTTTCTATCAATTCTGTTGCAGGTATCACCTTGTTTTTTAGCCGGAGCAAGCATACATCGTCACCGATGAGCCTGTTAAGATCGAATGCGATCCTGTCAAATGTGAGACGATTTTGTACTAATGCGAGACGATCTCGACTGCAGTCTACATTGAGGCAATCAGTGCCTGAAGTTTGCATTTCTCAACCTTTTCTCTATCGTTTTCTTTTGCAAATTATATAATTTATTCATTATTTTATACTATTTTGCATTTGGAGTTCATCCATTTAGATTAAGTGCATAATTAAATCCTAATTATCATCTAATTAGCATGATTTATTTCTATTTTTGTGCCTAAGTTTTAGTTTGCTAATACTATTGTTATTTTATATCATTTTCCTCTGTTACCATTGTTGTATTCTTTGTATTTTGCATCTGTTTGTTAGCATACTATATTTCATTATTTGTCCTGTAGTGCATTTGTTATTTTGTTATAACAAATTGCTATTGTCACTGGTTCGTTTGGTAACCTCCGAAATTATTTGTTTTGCAGTGTTATATAACCTGCACAATTCAATAAAGAATTTGGTTCATTTTCTATCATGGCATCAGAGCCAGTGGCGTGAAGAGGGAGGCTGGAGGCGGACGACGCTGTTTGCAGGGAAGCGTGAGAAGATAGGCTGGAGGAAAAATAGGCTGGAGAATTTTTTTTCACGCAGACGCGACTGAAGGAGGAAGCGCACAGGCAGCCAACACGTAAAAAAAAAAAAAAAAAATTTCGTGCGCTACGGCTGTAACGCAGCACGCAAGCGACGACCACACCGTGCACAGAGCGTCGTGACACAGAGAAGGGAACCCCCCACACGCGCAGACACCTAGATGTCCACGTGCAGGTCGCACGTCGCAGACTCATCCGTGTCACGACAGAGGGGGGACCAGCCCCACCCCGACCTGCGATAGGAAGTCTGTCGCAGACGTCGCGACAGAGGAGGGACCACCCCGCGCGCGCGCAGGTCATGACAGGAGGTAAAGTCCCCCCCCCACATTGAGGGGACGCTCGTCCATTCGACCGCCCCCCCACCCCCCACGCTCGATGAAAAATAAAAGAAATCGGGGGACAAATTTTTTTTCGAAATAAAATTGAAACCCCCCCCCCCCGCCGCTTAGCGCGGGCGTCGGCGAGCGAAAAAAAAAAAAAAAAAATGAAAACCTGCGGAACGCAGCGTCCAAGTGCGCGACCAGGGAGCCGGTGGCCGCAGCAGAGGAGGAGGAGCATTCGGGTGTTGAAAAGGGAGGAGCTCCACAGATCCTTCCGGATCAGCCCGCTAGCTCACTTGGCAGTGAGCTGTGCGGTAAGGCTCAGGGAGCCTACAGGTCGGGGGTTCAAATCCTGCCGACTCCCCCCAAAGGTATAATTTTTTTTTTTCAAAGTTTTTTTTAATTATTATTTTTTAATTAAAATTTTTAATTTTAATTTATTTTTTTATAGTTTTTAAACTTTATAAATTAAAATTTAATTTTAATTTATTTTTTCATAAGTTTTAAAACTATATAAATTAAAATTATTTATTTTAATTTTAAATATATAATAATTATTAAAATGCTTTGATAAAAATATTTTTTTAAAGGGGGATATTTTTTCAAAAAAATCAAAGGGGGAATGTGAGTAATTTTCTGAAAAAGCAATTTGGCGAATTGTAAAAGGTGCATTTTCGGCTGTGTCCGACACCTTGTGGGTTATTCTTGTGGGCATTTTTTTTGTTGTATGTTGCATATTTCATTTTTGCACTATAACATTAAAAATTAAAATCAAAACACTCCCTAAGTCCCCGGAATAATTAAAACCCATCTGTGCAATTTATTGCACTGTAGCGTTCGGTATTTGTGATACCTCTGGCCAGCACTTACAGGTAAAGCTATCATGATTTGGCTACTGTATTCGTCGCCTAATATAGCTGCTACAACGGCGTCTGAGCTTGTTCTCTATAAATCGTTGGGGAGAGATAAGTTAGCCATTTTTGCATTTTTTTACTCCATCCACTACCCTTTATCGCACTTGTGTTTAGGCGTAAATCCTGATGAAGTATTCTTCATAGTGTTTAGGGGAAGTTATGCCCCATGCATGAGAAGAATATTCTATGGTAGGTGCCATCAACAAGGCGATTCCCTTTCAGTACCACTTATGTTCCACGTAACGTATGATCTCTAAAACTCACCTGTAGTCTCCCTCACATAAGGGCGGGTGATTTTTGTTGATCTTTCTAAATACCTATAGTTTCCCTCACGTAAGGGCGGGTATTTTGTATGGTATAACGGCCTAGCAAAAGGTATATCGAAAGGGGGACCAATTGGTGATATAAGGAACCTTCACAATGGCCGCTGTTGCAAAGTTGATGACTGATCCGCATCAGTTATTGAAAGGTCCAAATTATACACCATGGAAACATAAGATGAAGGCAATTCTCCAAATGGAAGATTTGTGGGATATTGTTACTGGAGCAACAACTAGGCCTTCACCAACAGTAGGATCCACAGGTCCTTCCGCAGATCATATAGCTTATGACAAGAAAGACAGTCGAGCAAAGGTGCTCATTTTGTTTGCTATTTCAGATGAAGTGCAACCTCATATAGCTGACAAAGCAAGTGGTAAAGAGGCATGGGATGCCCTTAGAACCATCTATGAGGGAAAGAATGATTCCACCATTCTTCATCTTCAACAACAACTTCATAACCTGAGTTTGAGACAGGGTGAAACAGTTGAACTCTTTCTGTGCAGAGTGTCTGAATTGAAAGAGAAATTGAATTCTTTGGGAGATACTGTGGACGAAAATATTCTCATTTCACTTGTGATGAGAGCTTTACCTTCTTCATTTGATATGTTGATAACCTTCATCCAGGTGTCTCAACGACAAATTACCTACATCGAGTTGGTCAATCTGCTTCAACAACAGGAGGCACGCCAACTTCACAAGGATGATTCTTCCAATACAACCCTATACACCAACAAGCAGGGTTCTAGGAAGAAAGGTAATGGGAAAAAAGGAGGCAAATTTCAAAAAGGAGGAAATTCTCAACAGGATACGAAAGGAAAAGGCAAAAAACCTCAACAAAAGAAGAGGTGGTGCAAGATCTGTGAGAAAGACAACCATGACACCAACAGGTGTTGGCATAAGAACAAGCAGAAAGGCCAAAACAAACCACAAAATAAAAACAAGCAACCCTAGGTGAATGTTGCTGTTGAAGAATCTGACTCAGATTCTGAATGGGCACACAAGGTGCTCATGACTACCATAGATTCCACATAGAGGGATCCCGTTTGGTATGTCGATTCTAGAGCTAGCAAACATATGACTGGTGACAGATCATGGTTTGAATCATTTGTGGCCAAAGAGGGCAAACCTGTCACCATTGCTGATGATAAAACCTATAGGGTTTAGGGAGAGGGTACAGTTTCAGTCACTCTTCCTGATGGCAAGTGTCATATTGACAAAGTCCTCTATGTTCCGGGATTGGCCAACAATTTGTTGTCAGTGACACAAATCCTAGATAGAAATATGGTTGTCAACTTTCGTGTTGAGAATGGAAAGAAGTGTTGTACTATTACCAGGAAGGGTAAGCAGATTGCAACAACTTCATATAAGCATGACTTATTTGCACTAGATGCTATCTCTACTCCACATGTTGCCATGATTGTCTCTACCAAGGAGGCAACTTCCCTATGGCACAAGAGATATGGGCATCTTAGTTCTGGCTACTTACTTGAGCTCAGTAAGTATGAGATGGTAAAGGGTCTTCCTTCCCTTTCTGCCACTTTGCCAGTGTGCTCTGACTACTTGGTAGCAAAGTAGCATAGAATACCATTTGAGAAGAGCTCAACAAGAGCACGAAAACCTCTGGAGTTAATTCACACCGATCTATGCGGTCCTTTCACACCCAACAGTTATGGAGGGAAGAGGTACTTTCAGTTATTCGTAGATGACTACTCACGAAAGATGTGGGTTTTCTTTCTCCAACTGAAATCTGAAGCTTTCGCATTCTTCTAGTAGTTCAATAAATCCGTTGAGGAGTCAGGAGCTTCTATTAAAACCCTCCGCTCATATTGAAGGGGAGAGTTTACCTCTAATGAATTTTCTGCATTCTTAGATAAGCATGGAATTAAGAGACAGTTAACAACTGCCTATACTTCTCAGCAAAATGGAGTTGCTGAGACAAGGAACCATTCTATCATGGAAATGGTTCGTTGTATGCTCACAGGAGCTACTCTTGGGCAACAATATTGGGTAGAAGCTGTCACCACTGCAGTGTATCTATTGAATAGGGCTCCCACAAAGGCCCTAAAAGGAATGACTCCACAGGAAGCATGGAGTGGTCAAAAACCCTCCATATATCATCTACGTATTTTTGGATGTCACGCTTTCATGCACATACCGAAAGAGAAAAGGAAGAAGCTAGATGAGAAAACACTGAGATGTATTTTTCTTGGTTATGATGAGCACTCTAAAGGATATCGTTTGATAGATCCTTTGACCAAGAAAATTCATGTCGATGAGATATGTTGTCTTTGATGAAGCTTTCATATCACAGAGCACATCTAAAGTACACCTAGATATTGTGGAATCTAAGGAAGAGAAGATTCCTTCGTCAACATAGACAGGAGGTCCTTCTATAGCTTCTTCAACTCCATCAAAGAAGAATCCAAAATGGTGTACAAATACAATCAGAGACACAAATTTATCCACTCCTCCCAATTTGAACTTGGATAGACCTCGTACACGTAATATGGCTCAAAAGGAAAGAGAAGCCAAAGAAACTGGTGAGGTTGATGATCTTTGTCAATCTTTTGAGGAACTTTCTGTAACTCCAAGTACAGAAGTAGAGGATATGGATATTGATGATGACAGGGCATTCATGTCTACCATAGATGATCTTGAACCTGCATTAGTGCAAGATGCTCTTAGTGAGCCTCAGTGGAAGGCCACTATGGATATAGAGTATGAGTCTTTGATGAAAAATAAAACTTGGAAGCTTGTTGATCTGCCGCATGGAAATAAACCCATTGGCTGCAAATGGGTATATAAAGTCAAGTACAAGGCAGATGGAACAATTGATAAGCATAAGGCTCGTCTTGTTGCAAAGGGCTATGCTCAAAAGGAAGGCATTGACTACGAGGAAACTTTTGCACCTACTGCTCGGATGACCACAATTCAGGTTATGTGTGCTATGGCATCACAATATGGGTGGAAATTTCACCATATGGATGTCAAAAGTGCCTTTCTAAATGGTGATCTCCAAGAAGAAGTCTACATGACTCAGCCAGAAGGATTTGAAGTAGAAGGCCAAGAGCAAAAAGTTTGCAAATTGGTCAAATCATTATATGGTCTGAAACAAGCTCCTCGAGCTTGGTATATAAAAATGGACAATCACCTTGTGCAGCATGGATTTAAGAGATGTCCGTCAGATGCAAACCTCTATTTCAAGAAATAGGGTTCTGAGATAGTGTTGCTTGTACTCTATGTGGATTATCTGCTCATTACAGGGAGTTCAAAAACTATGATCTCTATTGTCAAAAGAAACTTGTGTAAATATTTTGAGATGATCTCGGACTTCTCCATTACTGTCTTGGTCTGGAATTCAGCCAGAAGGAGCACTCCATAAAAGTGTCTCAGAAAAAATATGCCAAGACATTGCTAAAAAAATATCGCATGACTGATTGCAAGCCAATGGCAACTTTGATGGAGAATGGACTTCAGTTATCGTGATATGATGATTCACCTCAGGTAGATGGTACTCTCTATCGACAGTTGATTGGGAGTCTCATATATCTGACCAATACTAGGCCAGATCTCGTATTTGCTATCAACTATCTTTCGAGGTTCATGCAGGAGCCTAAGACCACTCATTGGAAAGTAGCAAAACGTGTTCTTCACTATGTCCGTGGTACTATGGAATATGGCCTAGAATACAAGAGGAACAACAAATTCTTCTTGCAAGGATACACGGACTCCGACTATGCCGGATCATTTGATGATCGCAAGTCAACTTTTGGATACATTTTTCATCTGGGATCCAGTCCTATCTCTTGGCACAGTAAGAAGCAATACGTGGTTGCTATTTCATCAATAGAGGCAGTGTATCACACCGCACGTGAAGCTATGTGTGAAGTGATATGGTTGTGTCGCATTTTGACAAGTATGGGCCATCCATCAAAATATCCAATACACTTGTTTTGCGAAAATCAGGGTGTTCTGAACCTCGTCAAGAATCTAGTCCATCATGAAATAACAAAGCACATTGACACACAATGTCATTTCATTCGAGATGAAGTTCCAAAGGACCGAATTCAGCTTCAACACATTCCCACCGATGCTCAAGTTGCAGACATTTTCACTAAGGCACTTGGACGTGTCAAATTTGAATTGTTTCGCAGCTCACTTTGTATTGCAAAATGATGTAAGGGGATGTTAGTATAGCTATTAGTTATTACATTACCCAAATAATGTAATAAAGGGGGATGTTAGCGTACTATATTTCATTATTTGTCCTGTAGTGCATTTGTTATTTTGTTATAACAAATTGCTATTATCGCTGGTTCATTTGGTAACCTCCGACATTATTTGTTTTGCAGTGTTATATAACCTGCACAATTCAATAAAGAATTTGCTTCATTTTCTATCACTATTTTTCTGTTTACAGGTCTCTGACGAATTCGTCTGACAAATTTGTCAGATCTCAAATGATCTTTTCTGATTTCAGACGATTCTGTTGAATTCCAGATGATCCTGATTGCTTCAAACATCAGAATCTTCAACAGACATCCGGATCAGGTATTCTGCTTTTAATCTTCTGTCATTTCCCTGTTTTTGTTTTAAATCTATTTTCTGTATTCATTAAATCTACACTGTCATTTAGAATTAATTTAGATTCATTTGGCCAAACCTAGGATATGAATGCTTAAGGCTAAAATGAACACATAAAACACATTCCAAACCTAGGCGTGGAAACTGCCATTAAATGTTTCCTGGTGAACCCACCATCCATCAAAAAATCATCAAAATACACCTCCCTTGAGAGGTGGGACCTTCGCAAAGTCCTCTTAGTCCGAGGTACCATGACATCCTTTTCCCATCCCCCTTCTAGGCATGGATCCTATAGCCTGAATGTAAGGATGCAAAAAATTTGGAGCGATACATTTTGGTGAACCCGACGTGAATGCATCATAACCTTCTAAAAAAAAAAAAAAAAAAAATAGAACAACTAAAACATAGATGCATTTTAAGAATAGTTTAAAGTTTAAAATCATGTTTAGATGGTAGCTCCTAAGAAAATATTAGCAGTTACTATAAATGTAGAAAACCAATTGGCAGCCGTAGAAATCAATTCTATGCTTAATGTGCTTGAAACAAGTAGAAATCAATTCTTGTGGAACGAACTTGATAGAAGACTTAGTCTCATCTCATCTAGGTCCACACAACTTAAGAAAATCAAGAGGCTAGTCCTAGATAGAATCCTGGATCCTCATCAACTAGTTTTTTATCATGAACTTCGAGAGAGCTCTGCCATAGATGGTTAGCTTATAGGAGAACTCTAGTATCTTCAAAATTGTTCACCTTCAAGGAATACCTCGAGAACGCAGCCATTGTGCACCAGTTCCTAGGTTGTGTAGAAGACCAAGAGGTTGTTCTTACAGATAGGGAAATATGGAATAGAGTTCCACGAGCTGTGCTATATCGAGAGTATTGCCACGAGCTTTACTTTTATCAACCAACATCTGAGACAGATAATATCACTATAGCTCTTTTCATCAAATTTTTAAAAGAAAACTTTCAATTTGAAGAAGAACACTTCATGACTCTGAAAAACTCGAGCCTATTAATGATATCTATAAATTATTTATAGAAAACTAGATTATTACTTTCAGTCTTATTTCTTGCATTTATTGTGTTGATTGTCTTTACAATATTATTTCAAAAGCTAAAAAAAAAAAACTAAAAAACATAGCAAAAACTTAAACATTTCATTTCAAATATTGTAGTAGGTATATAGTAAATATATACCTCTTAATTTTGCATATATATATATATATATATATATATATATATATATATATATATATTTTGAAAATCAAAACTTAGCACCATGCCTAAACTTAGGAATGGTAAAGAAAATTTAGGAGAAGAAGAAGATTTGTTACAAGATACAACTGGAAATCCAAATGTCCTTCCTGAAGATCCAACTTCGGAAGGAAAAACTCTAGCTCAATCAGAAAATGACCTAGGTGAAGATAAAGAACAAGAAGGAAGTGTTAAAGAGGATGGATCCTCATCCCCTAGAATAGCTCCAAATGGAACTATTGCCTTTGACAACATAGATCATTTCAAGAAATTTCTCAGTGATAACATTGATGACCTTAATGTGGCAATTCATATTGATAAAGTGCAAGTTAGTGACACTCAGGCAGCTTTGGAACATATGTATGATGTGCGCATTAATCCCTTATCTTTCATTGATCAAGAAAGTGATAAGGCTGGACCATCCAATACGGATATGATCACTATGATTCAAAACATGTCAAAAAAATAGGCTATCCAACCTCCTAAGGAAACTTTTATTCAACCTAAATTCATTCCCACACAAAAGAAACCTTCCTTCACTACTTTATTCCGCCAAACTATTGAGAAATATGCTTCAAGTAAACAAAAACCTAAAACGAAGCCAAATACAAATTTTCAACAATTTGAAATACATCATAATACAACTTCAAAATTCCTTCATAATAATTTTCCTACCAATACTTTACACAACAGTAACATGGCATCTAATCTTCATGTTCCTCCATCATATGCCCATAAAATCCATGTCAATGCCCTACCGAACCAATATGGGGGGCAAACTAGTAATCTGGAAGCCATGGTGAAATAGTTAGATTCGCGTATGGACCAGATAGATCCCTACCGTCCCTCGTATAATTATCGAGAGATATGTAGTCAACCTTTGGATCCCATAGTTGTAGCTCAACCATACCCTAAGCATTTTCCCATGCCCATCCTGCCTATATATAAAGGAACCGAAGATCCCATAGAGCATCTTCGCATGTTTAGGATAGCATGTCATGACATATTGCATGATGACTTGCTATTATTAAAAATGTTCCCGAAAATTTTAGGTGGAATGGCATTAGAGTGGTACTATCAATTTCCCACTCATTATTTGAGAAACTTCGAAGAAAAAGCGAAATCATTTGTCCATCAATTTAGTGCCTACATCGAGAGGCATGTAACTATTAAAGATTTATACAATTTAAAACAAGACAAAGATGAATTTTTTTCTGATTTCTTAGCTAGATGGAGGCAATTGACAGGAAAAATGCACTTTGTGCTACCTTATAGGGAAATGTTGGACATTTTCATCAACAATTTATAGGAACAAATATCTTATGAGCTATCGACTGCTACCTTAACTACCTTTGATCAAGCTATAGATTTAGCTTGAAGAGTAGAAGATGCCCTCATTAGGAGAGGCCAACTTAGGAAGAAGGATGATGAGAAAACATCTAGAAATCAATATAAAAACAAACAAGTTGTCGGTGATGGAGTCACTAACAGCAAAAATGTTGCTAATATCAATGCAACAAAGACAACAAAAAAATTTATATTGAAACCTCCTGACAAGCCTCCTTGAGAATTCACTAGATTAAACCAACCCTTATCAACTATTTTACCTCAATTACTTGAAAGAGGTTTGATCCAATTACCAGCTATCCGGGAACCTGATCCAACTATACCCGGATATAGAGCTAACTTACACTATGATTTCCATAGAGGACCTGGACATTCTACCAACGCTTGTAAAATGTTGAAACATAAAATACAGGATTTGATTGACAATAATGAAATGGAAGTGCAAGCCTTCCAACCTAAACAAAACCCTCCTAATAATACTCAAAAGACCATTCCTCAAAATCAAAATCAAAATGCCAATCAAACTCTAGACATAATTCAACACCCTTTACCATGACATGGTAAATAGGTAGCCAATAAAATTGAACATCATAATGTTCCCCCTCCTACCCGATATGTAGGAACCATTAGCAGACAATTACCTGTTCAGGATCCTCAAATATTTGACACAACCTTATCCCTGGTTACGACCAGGCCCTTACATAATTTTCAAACTTCCGATTCTAGTGATATAGAATCAGATAGTGAAAGTGAACTAGACATTACTTCAAACCAATCGAATAGTTTTGAAAACGAATCAGACCCTATTCAACCTATCACAGATGCTATGGTTCCAGAAGAACCATTTCCTAGAAGAGTCACTACTCGACCTTCTTCTAATATATTCCTTTCCAATGAACAAGCCATCAATGCTCAATCGAGACCAGTTCAACGGCTTCATTATAACATTGTAGGTACCATTGGAGTCGTCACCCGACAACAAGCTCAAAATTCCCAACAAGAACCAAACCAGAATGATGGATCAGCTCCATTTGTTTTGAAAAACCCCAATAAAGGGAATCATGCTCCTAATGTTCAACCTAAACCCCCTTACAATATTAATGAGCAATTGTCCAATACTACAACTAGAATTTCCCTCTTATATTTATTAAGATCCTCTCCCACCCATAGGGATGAGTTGATGCTTACATTGAGCCAAATGATGGTACCTCAAAACATTCAACCCGAATCTATGGCCAATACTATCATCACTCGAGAGATTGATTGTATTGACTTTCGGGATAAAGATATCCCACAACACAGTTTAAATAAGGATAATCCCTTATACATTACTGCTCTAATTGGAGATGTAGCCATCAAAAGAGTTTTGATTGATAATGGCTCATCTCTAAACATTTGCACTTTTGACTTCTACCAATGATTTGGCTTTAGAAGTGATGAAATGAAGAAAACTAATATGATTATCAAAGATTTTAATGACAAAACACAAGAAACATGTGGAGTTATTACCCTCCCATTGCAAGTTGGTCCTAGAACCCTAGAAACAACCGTGTTTATTGTACATTGCCTAGCATCGTACAATATACTTTTGGGTCGCCCTTGGATCAATGCCATGCGAGCGGTCCCATCAACTTTACACCAATGTGTTAAATTTGAGTTTAAAAATCAGTTGGTCACTATCCATGATGACCCTAGACCTTTTGATATGTGTGCTTTGGCAGAACCCGTTGGAGTGCAATTTTGCCCTGCTCTGTCATCCACACATCCTAGTTCTTATTTTTCATCTAAAACTATGAAACATACATCCATAACTTCACCTATTTCCCCTCCATTAATTTCATCCTCCTATATAGACCAACAAACCTCTAAACAAATCATTTTCGAACCTTAAAAGGATCTTAAATCTACAACCAATCCTTCAAATACTATCCCTATAAATTCAAAACCTATAGACACATCTATCATACATTCCACATCTAAAGATATAGGTAATAAGCCTTCTACATATTATGCCCTTTCTGATGAACTTTTACTAGATTTATCCACAACCTTAATATCAGAAAAAACAAATGCTTTCATGCAAGATTCAATTCTTTTAAATAACTTACCGCCATATCCTCGTACTTTGGGCCTCCCACAACCTATGGGAAGTACTTACCAAGTCGGGAGTTGTGCCTTCATTTATAAAGGATATGACTAGGGAAGAATCCCTCGGAATATCAAAACTCATCATGAAGGATATGCTCGGTGTTATTTTACCAATGATTATATTAAAGCTAAACCCATGATGCTTAAAATGGGATATAAAGGGAAAGGCTTGGGACCTTCCCAAAATGGCATGAAAGAACCTTTTGAGGTAGAACCCTGGCCTACCCGCTGTGGTGTGGGCCTATTTCCTAGTAAGGGTCAACCCTTTCCTTTTGAAGATGATGATCATCTCATATGCTATCAAGATTATTTGGATAGGCATGTTCATTTGCCTCTTAAAATCAGTCATTTTCATGTAACATGATATCCATAGCTTACCCTGAAATGATTACTGACCCCGATGAAGAGTTGGAAGGAGATATCTTCCATGATGTCTCTGTTGAAGAGATGTTACACAATGGATTTTATTTTGATGGTTCTATACCAAATATAGCCCAACTTGAGGCCACTAATCCTCAAGATGAATTATCTAAATTAACCTTACAAGAATTACAAGAATTGGGCGTTTCACCCACCCCACATAATTTTGAAAGATATCTACACATGGAGGTAGAAAACGTCATTAAAATTAATATTGGAACTAAGGACAATCCTCACATAATCAATATTGGATCAGAATTAAGTCAAGAAAAACAAGAACAATACATTGCATTTCTTAAAGAGTATGAAGATGTCTTCACTTGGACATATGAAGATATGCTAGGTCTAGACCCTTCTGTAGTCATGCATCATCTAGTGGTCCATCCGGATGCTAAACTCGTTAAACAAAAACTTAGAAAAATGCATCCCAAAGTGGCTCTGCTAGTCAAAGGGGAGTTAGAAAAACTCCTGAATGTTATCTTTATACAAGCTATTGATTATGCTGAATGGATCTCAAATGTAGTTCCAGTAACCAAGAAAGAAGCTACCAAAGTTAGGGTTTGCATAGATTTTAGAGATATTAACGTTGCATGCCCTAAATATGACTTTCCTCTTCCAAACATGGATCAAATCATTGACTTTACTGTCGGGAGTGGGATGATGTCCTTAATGGATGGATTCTATGGTTATAATCAGATTAGGATAGCTCCTGAAGACCAGGCTAAAACAACATTTATTACCCCCTGGGGTACCTTTTGCTAGAAAGTGATGCCATTTGGATTAAAGAACGCAGGTGCAACTTATCAACAAGCTATGACCTATATTTTTCATGATATGATGCATGATATCCTACATGATTATGTAGATGATATTATAGCTCACTCTATTATTGAAGATAATCATTTAGATGATTTGAGAAAAGTTTTTAATCGATTACGAGAATATCTTATTAGATTAAATCTAGCAAAATGTATATTCGAAGTTAAGTCCGGTAAACTATTAGGGGTTTTAGTTTCTTTACGTGGTATTGAAATTGACCCTCTCAAGATTGCGGCCATCACTGATATGCCCACACCTACTAATATATCTGAGTTACAAAGTTTACAAGGTAAACTTCAAGCCATCCATCGCTTCATTGATAAGCTGGTAGACAAAACTGGTCCCTTTCTTAAACTCCTTAAGAAGGATGTCCCTTTTAATTGGGACACAGAATGTAGAGAAGCTTTTGAACTTCTCAAACAATACCTCCTTAATCCACCTGTGCTTTCACCACCTAAATCCGATCGCCCATTTCTCCTATATATTTCAGCTTCAGATTCTGCCTTAGGAGCTATGTTAGATCAACTTGATGATGAAAATAGAGAATGTGCTAATTATTATATTAGCTGAACCTTCATCAGTTATGAAACCCGCTATACAGCATTAGAAAAACTATGTCTAGCAGTCATGTTTGCTGTGCAAAAATTACGACACTATATGCTTAGTAAAAAAACTTATGTCATTGCTAAATACGATCCCTTGAGGTATCTCATGAGTCGACCTTATTTATCGGGTCGCACAGCCAAGTGGGTTCTTGCTCTAAGTGAGTTTGATCTCACATTCATAGGACAAAAGTATGTTAAGGGTCAAATCATAGCAGATCAATTAGCTACTGCACCCTTAGAATCTACTCATCCCCTCATCATCGAATTTCCTAATGAATTCCTTCAATTAGAGGCAGACCATATTGAACAATGGTCCTTATACTTTGACGGAGCCCGATGCATGAGTGGGGCTGGTGCGGGTATTATTTTAATATCCCCATAAAAACATCTTATTTCTCTATCCTTCAAATTGACATTTGCTTGCACCAACAATACTGCTGAGTATGAAGCTCTAATCCTTGGATTACGAGCTGCCCTAGCACTAAAAATTAAACACCTTTTAGTTTTTGGTGATTCCCAACTGGTTATAAACCAAATTAATGAAGTTTATCAAACTAGAGATGATAAACTGCACCCATATAAGGCCTATGTTTTACAATTAATGTCTTTATTTGATCAAGTTACCTTGGAAGCTATTCCTCGAACTAGCAACCGTGCAGCTGATGCTATGGCCACGACTGCATCTCTCCTGCCCTTGGAGTTAGATGACGAATATGCCACTATCATTATTCGTCGACTCCAAGAACCCGCTTCAAATAAATCATGCTTAGAGCCTTTGGATGTGTTTCTAATCAATGAAACTACTCCTGAACCTTGGTACATGGACATATTTGATTTTCTCCAAAATGGGACTTTTCCCGCCAATTCTAATAGAAACCAATGTCGGTTATTACGTCGACGAGCAAGTCAATTTGTAATAATTGGCAATAATTTATATAGGAGATCTTTTGAAGGTATCCTATTAAGATGTTTAAACTTAGAAGAGTCTAAATCAGCCTTGAGTGAAGCCCACGATGGATCTTATGGAGGACACTTTAGTGGTAGTGTCATTGCTAAAAATCTCCTTCGGATAGGATACTTTTGGCCTACCATGGAAACAGATGCACATGAGTATGTGCACCATTGCGACAAGTGCTAGAAACATGCTGACCTTGTCCATGCACCTGCACAAGAGCTATAGGCTATTTCATCTCCTTGGCCCTTTTCTAAATGGGGTTTAGACATTATTGGCAAAATCAATCCGGTGTCATCTGATGGACACAAGTTCATCATAACCGCCATTGAGTATTTCACGAAGTGGGTCGAAGCTATGCCTTTAGCTTCCTGCATTGGCACACAAGTCTCTAAATTTATTTTTAATCAAATCATTTTTAGGTTCAAAATTCTTGCAAATCTCATCTCTGACAATGGAACTTGTTTCAAAAATAAAGGTGTTAAAAAATTATGCCAAAAATATAAGATTCAACATCGTTGGTCCACTCCCTATTATCCTTAGGGTAATGGTCAAGCAGAAGCATCTAACAAAACCTTAATCAAAATTCTCAAAATATTGGTCAATAAAACTAGCCATGACTGGCACATTCAATTATATCCAGCCTTGTGGGCCTATCGAACTAGTGTTCGAACCCCCATGGGAACTTCACCATTTGTTTTGGTTTATGGTGCTGAAGCAATTTTTCCATTTGAATTGGAAGTTCCTTCTTTGGCTCTGCTACTTCAAGATACCGAAGTAGGAGATGAATATCGAGCTGGTAGACTCAGTCAGGTGGAAATCCTAGATGAAAAATGCATCAATGCTTTGGAGCATCTCCGTGCTTACCAAAACAAGCTTAAAAGATCATATGCTAAGAAAGTTCGTCATCGATCCTTTGAGATCGGCAACCTTGTTTTAAAAGAAAATAAAAATAAAAATAAAAATAAATACTAATGCCACTAAGGACCTTAAAGGTAAATTTGAGCCCAACTGGCTTGGACCATACATTATTATTGCCAAATTTGAATCAGGAGCATACAAATTATCTACCTTAGATGGTAAAGAACTTAAAGAACCCATGAATATTTTGCATCTTAAACGTTACTATGCATAAATTTGGTCATTTCATCCTTGTATATAATTGTTTAAAATATTTCAAAATTTTTATCTTATATTTCTTTCAAATTTATAAAAATCCAAAAACATCAAAAATATTCATAATCATCAAAAAGCTTCAAAACTATTTGTTGCATTTATTTAAGGCACTTGTTAATTTTTTTTTTTTTGCTCAAAAACAAAAATCAAACCAAACATCAAAATAATGATAAAAATAAAAACAGCAATATTCTTGACTCTTTCAAAACCAAAACAATATAAAGAAGAAAGAGAGAGTCAATATTCTCAAAACTTCTCAAAACAGTATCTATATCTATATTTTCTTACAAATGTTGCAGTTATATGTTTCAAATTATTTTGGATAAATTAGCATTTATTTGGAATCCCTCACTTTCACACTCACAAATATAAATATCTTGATTTTATCTGGCATGATTACTAATCTCTCTTATATCAAAGTTCACAAAATTCAATTAAATAAAGTTTGAGCATAGAGATTTGATCTTGTTATTTACTTAAACCAAGCACATCTTTTCACAATAAAATGATTATATTTGTAATTTCTATGCTTTTCTACATAGTAGAAGTGATTTCTTGAGCGAAAGTTTCCCCTGCTATCCTATCATGCACATGGTCTAGAATATTTGAGAGTTGGCAAAAGGACAAGCTCACCCCTACCCAGAATAAAAATCCCTTGCTCTACAGCTAATTCGAGCAAGTATCCCTAGCAAAGAAAAAGAAAAGAAAAGTTCAAAAAAAAAAAAAAGAGAAAAGAAAAATGTTCTTTTATATCATTACAGCAATGTTCCAAGCATTATCAAGCAAAAATACAAAAGAAATACAAAAATAAAAATAAGCACCGTTCAAAAGAAAGCAAGAAAGCAATAAAATCCCTTTCCCTACCCTTTGAAAAGAAAAGAAGGGTTGATGAGCTTGAATCCCTGGAATTCTCAATTATTCGAAAACTGTGAGGTAAGCCCCATAACAGGTGGTTTGTGCCCAACCTGCTTGGCCTTGGGTAACTCCTAGCATGGTGATATGTCTATCACATTAGTGACCTTCTTTTGTACAGACCTATGTCTGCTTATGGATTAGCTAGCTCTTGATAATCCGACCTACATAGTAGCCTAGTATGGTTATATGCATCTACATCATGGTTAATGAACACTTATTTGGTTTCTTCAAATCACTTGTATCATATTATCTTGCTCAAAACTGGTAAATGCACAAAGCAATTGCACACACATTTGTATTTGAGAGATTTTGTGTATCATTATGATAAATCAAGATTGGAAATGAATTCACATATGCACATGGGATTCCTTATAAATCTAACTTTTGTCTTCAAAATAATTTGAAATATTATTTTTGCAACTTGTTTGGAATAAATCAAGTACATTTGTTTACCATAAAGACAACTATATAATAGAAAAATCAAAATTTTCTTTCAAAAATATACAATCAAAACATATATATCTGGTTGACTTTCACGACGATGGTATAGTTCCAAAACCAAAATTGGAATTTTATGCCTAGCACAAGTCCTCATTTTCATATTTTCTGTTTATTAAAAAATCAACCATGCAATAAAACTATCTTTTTTGGATTTTTGCGATGATGGTATAAGTCTATACCTACATATTCTATGCCTAGCGCAAATCATTGTAACAATTTTTATTCCCCATTTATTAAAAATCATGAAAACCATATGACTTAATTCATTATGTTACACAAATTATGCTTTTAAAAAGCAAACACATTTTCATTATTTCATGTCATTATGTCAACCTGCAATTTTGCAATGATGGTATAATTCCTAAAAGAATTATCCAATAATTTTATCACACTTAGGAATTTATGCCTAGCAAAAATCATTTTTATATTATTTCATGCATACTATTTTCATGAAAATCTGAAAAAAAACCATCATCACCTTCATTTTCATCATTGCACCAAAGTCTTAAGACAGTCTCTTAAGCACTCTTTTACTTTTAAACAATATTTCTATCTTGGGATTAGCTTGACAACCGAGTGAGCAGCGACTCCATGAAATGGTCTATAATAGCGACAATGTCCTTTGAAATTATTGTTAGAAGTCTCTTTTTATCTTTTACCACATTTCATCACAAACAACCAATTTGTTACATCTGATTATTTTATTTAAAATATTACAAGCATGACATTCAAATTATAATATTTCCAACAACATAATTACATCCAATTATCAAATCAATCAATCAAACATAAAAGCATCATAAGCACCACACAATACAAGTCATATGATCAAAACTATATCACCTCATATATATATCAACAACATATATACATCATCAAAACTGGATTGGTATGCCACAATCTGTACCTCGGCATACTCAAATCCTCTATCAACAAAAAAATAATAATAATACAATGTCAATCTGTACAATGTCAGTGCAGCCCTCTAGCCTCGAGAGCCCCTCGAGCTCTCTGCCTCATCTCCTCCCCCGCCCTGAGGTGGACGAGGTGGCCCCATCGCAGTCTGAGTAGTCCTAGTCCTCGATCGGGACGTGGTCCTCGATGACCCCTATCCTGATCGGATCTGCAATGTTGGCTAGCAAGGGTAGTCTATCCGCCTCTGGCACCAACTGGTAGTACAATGTCTAGTAGAATGTAAGTTGGGCAATAGCCCATGTCAGCTCCCTAGAGCTCACCCCTCCACCCCGTGCCTTGAGGCATGCAATCTCATATCACAACCGTGCCACCTCAGCTCGGTGGCGTGCAGCCTCATCTTGTAGAGTCTGCACCTATGCCTGGAGACGATCTCTCTCCGCTCGGAGAGTATCCATCTCGCTACTCTCTCCTGTGTCTACACCCTTGCCCTTATCGGGCGATGGTGGCCTCTATGGAGATGGGGGTCTCGCCTCCCTCCTCTCCCTCTACCATGGCCTCTCCTGTGCCTGTGGCCTCCTTGGCTCTCTCCTGTCGTGACCCTGGGCTACCTCCATCGCTGCTTGGCATCGCCTCCCTATCCGATGCATAACCGCATGAATCGGACCCTATGCCCTTGTCATCCGAGGAGGGTGGATGCCTGTGTACCAGGCATCATAGCCATCGGCTACCCCTGTGTCGTCACCATCCACTGGCTGGATGGGGGCATCGTCCATGTCCTGGCTCCAAAACCACTGCATGTTTGGCGCCCCACTAACTGTGGTGTTATCCTAGATAGTCCGAGAAAACTCGTAATCCCTGAGATATGGGATCCCCTGTTGTAGACCGAACTACCACAAAAATTGGTCATAGCGATGGAGCTCCACCTCTCCTCTCTCCATCCGTAGCCAGCAAACTCGCCTGACGCGAGCCAACTCCTGTCCATCCTCGGCCCACCCTGGATGCTCCCTCCATGGCCTCTAGGTGATCTGGTCCAGGACTAAGTCATCCAATAGTCTCTAGGACATAGGGAGGTCGATCCGCCACTATGACCCTCTCCGGAGCCACCAGTAGAAGACTCGGGGCCTCTCCCCATCTACCCCTATCAGAGGAAGCCCTACCGGCCTCCGCACTGCAATGTGCTCCCAGCACCAAACCTGTAGGAGCAATGTCATCACCAGACATTGGCCGCCCTTGTACATGACCCCATACAAGATCCTATACAATCGGCATAGAATAAAACTGCCCCAAGAGAACCTGTACCCATGGTCCCGCATATCATAGATCACATCTACGAGCATCCACGACACCCTGCACCCGCTCTGGTGGCATAGAAAAAGTCCACCAACCACTCCAGCTAGCACCCGTGTGAGCCTAGATGCCCCAGGCATCTGGCGTAGTGCCTCGATATTAACTTCACCCTTCTCCAGGGTGAAGCTTGGGTCACCACACAGTCGTCCCATAGCATGGCTCTGATTGGACGTAGGAGTGATCAACCGTCCTTGTATGGGTATTCTTAGAATCCTCCATACATCCTCTAGTGTGGGAGTCATCTCCCCTGTCGGTAACCAAAAATAGGAAGAACCCAAATACCACCTCTCTGCCAGGGCTGTTAGAAGCCCCATATCTGTGGATACTTGTGGCATCTCTGCCACATGCTGCAAGCCAGCTTGTGCCAGCTGATCTCGCTCTGCCTATGTGAGAGCGGCCAAGTCATCTCTCAACCCTCCATATTTCCATTCCCTGCTCTTTAGCAAACATCTCTGCAAACATAAACAACAAAACAACAAACAATCATTAATAAACAATTCAAATAAAAAATAATGCAAGTTAAAATTCAATTTTATGCAATTGATGATATCGCCCACTATTGGATGATATCATCCCAAATTTGAGCAGAATCGTCTTCGATTTCGCAAGCTGAAATCGTCTCTAATTTGACGAAATCGTCCCCCTTTCGCCGATTTTGCCCTTGGGCGAAATTGATGAAATTAATATGATTTCGTCAAAATCGGGACGATTTCGTCCCGACGACGTCGACGGCCCAAAAACGGCCGCGATGCTCAAAATTCACCTAAAAATTACCTACAAAGCATGTAAAATTAAATTAAAGCATCCTAGTTAAGTCTAGACTCTTACCCGTAGACCGCATCGGACCTCTGTCGATCTGTGCGTCATCTCCACCATTTTTGCTTCAGAGCTCTAAAAACCAGAAAATGAACAGTAAAAATGAATTAGCATTTTACCCTATTTTTCTTAATTTTATTCAAAAATAATTTTTTGATTTTTCACATTTTTACCTCAAACGTTCGATTTGGGTAAAAACACGGAGGGGGAACCATAGTAAGCTGTCGTACGATTCGACCAAGAATCGTCGCATAAAAATGGGAATAATTTTTGCTTTCTCGTAGATCGAGAAGAACTCATATTTAACGCATTTTCTTTAAAAAATTCGCTAAAGAGGGGGAAAAATGTAGCACCCTAAAATTGGCGCAGTAAAATTATAATAATTACATTCACCTTAGTAAATAATTTAAAATTCAAATTTAACCTCCCAAACCACCCGTTAATCATCGGGTAATCCGTTTCCCCTTTTTCATGCCATTTTTAGAGGTTGTTTTGACCGTTTGAAGATATCATCGCCGATCAGACGATATCACCCCAGATATGACAATTTCGTCTAGGCTAGGACGTCCAGATGATCTTGTCGCAAAACTAATTTTGCAAAATTAGCTTCTGTTCCAACGGGTCTCCAATCCGGGCAGAAGCGTGTCTGCGTCGTTAGGGACCCTCCCCCGTTGGAGATCTCCCAAATTGGGATGATCTCCAACCTCCTAACCACTCCCCTAAGCCTATTTAATCCTAAGCTATCCCCTTAGCACCCCCCTGGCTGAAATTTCCTGTAAACTGACTGTCTACATGTTAAAACATTTCAAACTCTATTTTGCATTGGTTCTCTATCAATTCTATTGTAGGTATCACCTTGTTTTTCAGTCGGAGCAAGCATACATCGTCACCGACGAAACTGTTAAGATCAGAGGCGATCCTATCAAATGCAAGACGATTTCGTACTGATGTGAGATGATCTCGACTGCAGTCCACATTGAGGCAATCAGTGCTTGAAGTTTGCATTTCTCAACCTTTTCTCTGTCGTTTTCTTCTGCAAATTAGATAATTTATTCAGTATTTTATACTATTTTGCATTTTGAGTTCACCCATTTAGATTAAGTGCATAATTAAATCCTAATTATCATCTAATTAGCATGATTTATTTTTGTTTCTGTGCCTAAGTTTCAGTTTGCTAATACTATTGTTATTTTATATCATTTTCCTCTGTTACCATTGTTGTATTCTTTGTATTTAGCATCTGTTTTTCTATTTGCAGGTCTCTAACAAATTCGTCTAACGAATTCGTTAGATCTCAGACGATCTTGTCTGATTTCAGATGATTCTGTTGAATTCCAGATGATCCTGACTGCTTCAAACATCAGAATATTCAACAGACATCTAGATCAGGTATTATGCTTTTAATCTTCTGTAATTTCCCTGTTTTTGTTTTAAATTTGTTTCCTGTATTCATTAAATCTACACTGTCATTTAGAATTAATTTAGATTCATTTGGCTAAACCTTGGATATGAATGCTTAAGGCTAAAACAAACACATAAAACACATTCCAAACCTAGGCATGGAAACTGCCATTAAATGTTTCCTAGTGAACCCACCATCCGTCGAAAAATCATCAAAATACACCTCCCTTGAGAGGCGGGACCTTTGCAAAGTCCTCTCAGTTTGAGGTACCGCGACATCCTTTTCCCATCCCCCTTTCGGGCACGGATCCTATAGCCTAAAGGTAAGGATGCAAAAAATTTGGAGCGATACACCATCTAGAAAATTTTTAGGTCAGTTATGGTTTTCTGACTCAAATGAGGAATCAGAAGAGGTCATTTCTACACTAGCTACCTTAGTAGTAAGAGAACACACAGAAGACCTCAGTGACATAGAAAACTTAGAAAATGAAACAATCCTGATGAATGTTCTGCATGAACAAGGTTTAGAAGGGGAAGCAACAAATATCCAATAGTTGATAAGTAATGAGGAGAATCAAAAATATGAAGATGAATCATCTGTGCTATCACAGGGAAACTCTGTTTCACTACCACATGGATGGCACCATCATCTGATTTTTCCTTCTCACTGTTCCATACAAGATATGCTTCCCTCAAGCAGCAATAAAATAGAAACTGCTTCTTTTCTCCCATATCAGCAATGTCCTCTTAATCCCTTAATCACCAAGTATGAAGGAGTGAATTCAGTCCTTCTAAATACAAAACAAATAGAAGTCCAGCCAGGCAAATTTCTAAACATCTACAGCCAGCTTACTAGGGAAGAGGAAGAAAAATTGATAGTTGTTTTGCAGAAGCATGTTCATGCTTTTGCTTGGAACTACAAAGATATGTCAGGAGTTCATCCTGATATATATACCCATAGAATCTATACTAAAGAATTCAAGCCAGTCAGACAACCTCAAAGAAGATTGAATCCTGCCTTAAGAGATATTATGAAAGAAGAAATTGAAAAACTCCTGGAAGTAGGATTCATTTACCCAATTTCTAATAGCCAATGGGTTTCTCCATTGGTAATAGTTCCTAAGAAAAATGGAAAAATGAGAGTATGTGTAGACTATAGAGAGTTGAATAAGGTGACATACAAAGAATATTTTCCATTACCTTTCATAGATCAAGTGTTAGATACTCTTCTTTGGAAAAAGATACTTTTGTTTTCTTGATAGATTTAGTGGATATAATCAAATTCAGATTGCACTCGAAGATCAAGAAAAGACAACTTTTACATGTCCATGGGGAACATTTGCCTATAGGGTTTTACCTTTTGGTTTGTGTAATGCCCCAGCAACTTTTCAGTGAGCAGTCCTAGCAATTTTTGTTGATCCGACCACCAAAAGTGTTGAAATTTACATGGATGATTTCACGAGTATGTGGACAAACTTTTGATTTTACATTGGAAAATCTTGACAAAGTATTAACTCACTGTGAAACATACCACTTATCCTTAAATCCAAATAAATGCTTCATGATGATGAAGGAAGGGATAGTTCTTGGTCATCACATCTCTCCTGAAGGGATCCAAGTTGATCCAAAGAAGGTTAAAATTATCAAGAATCTCCTTCCTCCTAAAACTCAGACTAATGTCAAAAGTTTCCTAGGACACATTGATTTTTACCGCAGGTTTATTCCCAACTTTAGTACAATAGCCAGTCCAATGTTTGCCTTATTGACTAAATATTTTGAATTCTCCTGGACTGCAAAGTGTCAGGAAGCATTTGAAGCTCTAAAAGAGAATTTGATAACTCCACCTGTGCTCAGAGGACCTAATTGGACATTACCATTTCACATTCAGACTGATGCCTCCAATACAGCAATTGGAGCAGCATTAGGAAAAATTGATAATGGTCAACATTATACCATCTACAACATTAGCAAGAACTTGACAAGAGTAGAAAAAAATTATACAACAACTGAGAAGGAATTCCTAGCAGTAATTTATGCCATCAACAAATTCAGGAATTATATCACAGGTTATCAAATATTTATTCACACAGATCATACAACCATTAAGTATTTGATGAATAAACCTATGGTAAGTGCAAGAATTATTCTTTGGTTGTTGTTGCTGCAAGAATTTTATATCACCATAATCAACAAACCAGGAAAAGCTAATGTTGTGGCAGATTTCTTATCTAGGTTGCAGAACACAGATGAAGGGGAATTAGTTGATGACACTTTTCCTGATGAAAAACTATTTGTTATATCAGTTCAATCACCTTGGTTTGCAGATATAGCTAATTATTTAGTCATAGGGAAAGTTCCTCCAAATTTCACTTCAAAACAAAAAAAAAAATTGATCAAACAGAGTTCTTCTTTTGAATGGATTAAGGGTATGCTTTTTAAGTGCAGTCCTGACCATGTGTTACGTAGGTGCATCCGAAAGGATGAAGTGTATGATATCCTTAGAGCTTGTCATGATGAACCCTCAGGTGGACACTATTCTGTAAAAAGCATAGTTAGGAAAATCTTGGGGATAGGATATTATTGGCCATCTCTTCACAAGGATGTGAAAAAGTACATCAGGCATTGTGATGCATGCCAAAGAATGGGGAAGCCCACTCATACAAATGAGATGTCACTACAGCCTCAAATGGTTTTAGAACCATTTGAGAGGTGGGGTCTTGATTTTGTAGGACCTATTGATCCACCTTCTCAAGGAAAGGTGCATATTCTAGTATGCACTGATTACCTAACAAAATGGGTAGAGATGCGTGCTTTCAAACATGCTCATGAAGAGAAGGTCGTTGATTTCTTGTATACTCAGATTTTTCAGAGATTTGGAGCTCCACGGTCTATCACCACAGACCAAGGACCCCAATTTGCATCCAAAGTCATAAAAGCATTTACATAATTATATGAAATCAAACATAGGAAATCATCACCTTACCACCCACAAGCAAATGGCCAGGTTGAAGTAACAAACAAGGAACTAGAACACATCTTGACAAAAATAGTAGCTTTTCATAGGAGAAATTGGCTAGATAAATTACCTGAAGCAGTTTGGGCCCACAATACTACTTGGAAGTCCACTACTAGATTCACACCTTATGAACTAGTCTTTGGTAAAATACCTATTGAATTTGAGCTACTAACATTGCGCACAACACTAGAAATTGGAATTGACTTGTAGGCACAGACAGATAGGATTCTACAGCTAAATGCATTGGATGAACTTAGATTGGATGCTCTGCACCAAACTGAGGTAATTTAGGAGCAGAGGAAACTATGGCATGACAATCACATTCAGCAGAGGAAACTTTAACAAGAATATTGGGCTTTATTGTTTGATTCTCAATATGAAGACTTCCCTGGAAAACTGAGAACTAGATGGTTGGGACCTTACTGGATTGAAGAGGTATTTAACAATGGAGCAACTCGTTTATCCCCTATTGATGGGTCATGAAGGAAGTTGGTAGTGAATGGACATTGCCTTAGGGTATACCACACACCTCTGACTAAAGAAGAATTCTTGCAGCAACTTGATAGTTTGGATACACAACAGGTGGAAGAGATTCCTTCCTCCACTTCAAAACAATCAACATGATCAGTGGATTTCAAGAAAAACAAAAAATACAAAAAAATAAAAAAAAATAGAAAACAAAAAGATGAATAAATTCTGAGTATGAATTCCTTCATGGGCATGGTTTCAGGGGAAATCATGAAATTCCTTCATGGGCATAGTCAGGATCAAGAAAAAAAAAGGGAAAAAAAAGAGAGAAAAGGAGAGGTAAAAATAAAAAAAGGGGGAAAATCAAGAAAAAAGAAGAGAGAAAAATGAATAACTCAGCAGTGAAAACCTTTTCTTAAGGCACTATTGAGTTGGTGTGCATGAAAACCAGTTTTCTAGCATGCATAACCTTGAGAAATTTTTGAACCATCATTGTACAAATTCACCTAGTGCACTTGTTTTGAAATTTTGCAGAAAATCTCAGCAGAATATCAACAAAAGCAGTCATTCTTCAAAAACTGGCATTAACTGTTTTATCAGGTATATATTTCTTACATTTCTTCATTGTAAAATGATTGGTATATAGTATGTGACAATTAACCATTAGCATAAAATGTATTCATAAGAGTTGGCATACTTAAAAACATGTTTTGAGAATGAAAATATTGATTTCTGCCTAATCTTCGAAACAAGAATGCCAAAAACAGTGTCTGCTGTATTATCTTCAGAATGAAATTGTCTTCAGAATGATGACTTGCTGCATCATCTTCGAAATGAAGATCTATCTTCAGAATGAATATCTGTCTTTGGAATGAAGATCTTTCTTCAGAATGAGGGTCTATCTTCAGAATGACGATTTACCTTCACAATACAGCCTAATCTTCAGAATGAAGATCTATCTTCGGAATGAGGATTGATATTCGGAATGAAGATCTATCTTTAGAATGAAAATTTTGCAAAGAAGATTTGTCTTTAGAATGAAGACCTGTATTCGTAATGAGGTCATAATCTTCGGAATGAGGATTTGTCTTCGGAATGAAGACTTGTCTTCGAAATGAGGTCATAATCTTCGGAATGAAATTTTGTTTGCGCAATAAGTTATAATATTCGAAAAGAGCATTTCCATGTGGCATCCAAGAAGATAAGGTATGACAAAATCAAGATTTTTTCTTAGTTGCATGTGAGGAAGGGACACGTGTCAATCAGCACATGGTTTGTTTTTGCACTCATTAAAAATACGGAGAACGTGACCAACCATATGCCACCAGTTTTTAATGTCAATTAACATGCACGTGAGAATCTACAAAACTAATGAGGTGGATCTGACGACAAGGACATCCATGCAATTATCAAAAAATAGGTGTACAGTGCAAAAGTAGAAATATGTGCCATCTTTCTTTCCAAAGACGTGTTGCGAAGTACAGTGCACAGAATATGGTTCATTCCGAAGAAGAAGACGAGAAATAGGGCAATGAAGGTTTCAACTTAAAACTCTACAAATTTGCAACAAAAAATAGCTAGAGAGCCAACATTAGAATTGCAGCCACAGTATACGATTTTTAAACAGAGAAAAATGGGGCAAAAGATCAGAACAGAGCCTGCAGATACCACTTACCTTCGAGAAAATCTGGCAGTTGTGTAGATTTTTGAAGACAGAGGGTTTATGACATTTCTGGATAAATTCAATGGGTCTTCTGAATATTTAGCTAGCATGTTCACCCATACGTTCAGAAACAACCGAGCACATGTTAACGGCATGTCTATTGAGGTAAGCCCTAAAATTTTAAGTCATATTACAGAGCTGCCATTAGAAGGAATTTCAATTACTAGATCTGGCAAGAACACATTGGCAAATGTAGTTAATCGGCTTGTAAAAGAAAATGATAGAGAACCTAAATACTTAACCCATAACAACACATGCAAAGGGTTAAAAAGGGCTAGCCTGCAGGAACCCTGGGATGAAGTAGCCACCTGGGTAATTAAGTTTTTAACCTATGAAGGGCGAGATGTGCTGTTGTCAGGGCATCATCTGTGAATTTTGAACCATCTCAGACATGGTGGACAACAACCAGAAGTTAGGGTAAATATTCCCCTGTATCTATATCAAGAGTTAAAGAACATGGCAAAAAGATATCAGGAGGGTAAAGGACCTTCGCCATCATGGCCTCATCAAATTAGTTTGCCAACACCATTTTAGAGGAAACCCTAGAAGTTTTGACAGGTTTTACTCTACCCTTAATCATGTCATTTTTGGGGATGAAAGTGAGGAAGAAGAAGAACCAAATACTGCTGATGTTGCTGCAGAAGAGGAAATAGCTGCTGCAAAAAATGTTGCAGAAGAAACTGCAAAAGGTGCTCCTGGAGCTGTTACAGAATTACACCCCATAGCAGCAGTAGAAAACCTTGCTCCTGAACCCTCAACTTCACAAGCTAAGAGACAAAAGAGAAGAGGATATGGAACTAGCAACAGAGTAGAAAAACAAAAGAAAGTTCAGTTTGCTAAGGTTGCAACTGATTTGTCAGAACAGAGAAGGGAAACAAGGGAAATAGAGGCATCTGAAACTAACCCCATGACCCCTGCTGTCACTAGAAAATAGAGCAAAAAGAAGAAGTTTGCATCTGGAACTAGGAGGTCTACAAGAATCCATTTGAAAGAGACTGTAGGACAGGTCATGGAGGAAGAAGATAGACCAAGCAGCCCAGATGTCACAGAGATACAACTAGCATCTGAAAACTTTCCAAAATTTCTTGAATAGATAATTGAGGCAAAAACTGAGCAAGATGGTTTGGAGGAGGCTACAGTTCAACAGACTATAGATATGGTAGATATCCTTATAGACAGTCTCACAGAGCCTCCTGAACAAGAACAAACTATTGCAGAAGAAGAGGAAATATTGGTTGAGCAGCCAACTCAGAATCGATTTATCCGCATCAGCTCGAAGTAGAAATAGAAGTGGAAGACATCATAGAGCAACTGAGGGCAGCAAGAAGTGTTGTCAAAACACAAACCAGATGGATCACAGAGAAAGAAAGCATCATTGAGATGCAAGAAAGAAAAATTGTAGAGCTTCAACAGGAAGTAGCAGAACTGAGAAAATTGTTGTCACAATCTGAAAAACCATCAGCTATATCTCATGATGAAGATAATTTGGCTCAATTGCTTCTGGATTTATCAAGAGCAGATGATTCTATTGAAGCAGACATGGGAGTTCATCCTGAAATAGTACTCCTTAATTTTGAAGAAGTGTCTTTTCATTCTGAAGTAGCACCATCTTATTCTAAAGCATTGCCTTCTTGTTCTGAAGATGCTTCAGAAATGGTGAGGAATATTGCAGAGGATGTTTAAAATGAGCCTCCAACATAGGAACAGTCCCAACAGTAAGAAAAAGTTCAAGTAAGTACTCCTACTAAGGTCCCTGCATTTCAACTTGTTACACTTCCAGTAGAAACAACAGATAAGGGGGTACAAGTAGAAATACTATCTGATGACAACCCCATAGAAATAGCAAATAAGGGGGTGCAAGTAGAGTTATTAACAGATGAACAACCAGTGGAAGTGGTAAAAAAGGAGTTCAGATAAATCTGTTGCCTAGGATCCCCCCTGTAGTAAGACCACCTAATACTGTGTCTCTAGAGTAGTACAATGCAGACATAGCTAGCTGGATGCTTAGATATGAATAGCTTGCCAATAAAACTAAAATTTTTAAATTGGAAGCAAAACAGCTAGAAGCCAAGGACACAAAAATTCGGGCATTGAAAGAAAAGGTGTCTGACTTATGCCAAATTGCTGAATTTTTAGTCCAATTTAGACAACCAGCCAGGTTTTACAACCTTATTTTGAAGGAAAAATACCTCAGATGGCAGGTCATGAGGATTACTTCAAATCTTCCATATAAATTGGACACTATTGAAGATTTTTTGGAAGCATATTTTAACAGTCCTTTTGAGTAGAAAAATCTCTTGTGTGAACTGTTTTTACATAGTTTCTTCATTCCAGAGGAAGTTGACTCTCATCCTCAAATCTACATTGGAGATGTTCAGTTGAGAGCATTTATGTCTACTTTGCAAAATCAGCTTTATTGGAATCAAGAGAAAAGGTGAAATAAAGTGATTGAAACAAGGGCTGAGTTGTTAGTGGAGCAATCCAGCCAAATCACCTAAATATCACCCAGCAGCACTTCTCAATGATGAACAAGGATGATATTAAGAGAATGTACTTGAACAATTTGAGGGACTGTGTGGCCAAATTTAATAATTTCTGTGATCACAATTTCTTCCCAGCATTTTCAGTATGTAGAGACAGATGGAATGAACTTTCCATGTCTTTGAGGAAAAGAGAACCTATCTCCCCCATCAATTTAGAATGGTCCAGAAGAAGAGCAGAAGGTGTAGTCCAACTGATTCAAATCATGCAACATAACTGGATAGGTCTCAGGTTTAGGCCTCCAACCATCATTACTCCAGTTCCATTCTACTTTGAGGAAGATGACTAGCCTGATGAACAATTTGAATATTGGCTCAGAAACATTCAAGAAAATAGGGGGTATTACATAGGCAAGAAGTTATTCTACAGGTCATGGAATCTAAACATGGACATATGTGATTCCATAGCCCAACAAAATGCATGAGGGCATGCATTAATATAAGTTAGGGGGAAAATGATGAGGCCTGGAAATGCCTCAATCATAACATGTTTTGTACACTAAAAATGCCTATAAACTCTTATGTTTTATCTGATATGTTAGTTAAGTTGATTCAATATGCTGTATATTAACCATTTTGCATGATCAATGTATTTGAAATATTATATGCTGATTTTACAGCTTTTTGCATAGTTTTGTGTTCTTTTTGCTATGATTTGCTACAATGGGATATT
Source organism: Wollemia nobilis (assembly GCA_028583015.1). Lineage (NCBI taxonomy): Eukaryota > Viridiplantae > Streptophyta > Pinopsida > Araucariales > Araucariaceae > Wollemia > Wollemia nobilis. The sequence continues at coordinate 942,574 of JAQPPZ010000390.1, read as the reverse complement.
CTTAGAATAACAACAGCATTTCACTAATCTTGTTTTGATTTGTCAAAGCATTTACTTCACCTAAATCTGGCAACAGTGCAAGCAAACTGTTGTTGTGCAGCAAAAACTGGTCTTTCCCATGTAAATTCCAGCCAGCTGTCCATAAATAGCAAGGCATGGAATTCACATGAGGAAAGGGATGAATACCATTAGAATTTTATCTTAAGAGATAACCCACCTGAGAGATGCGAAAGAAATCAATGGAAAAGCATACATTTGTTCATTTCGATATATCTTCGAAATGAATAGATATCTTCGTAATGAAGGAACACAACATCTTCGGAATGAGCGGATCTTCGGAATGAAGAATGCAACATCTTCGAAATGAGTAGATCTTCGAAATGAAGCATGTAGTATGTTTAGAATGAGCGATCTTAGGAATGAGAATGCAGTATCTTCGGAATGAGCGATCTTCGAAATGAGAACTGCATTGTCTTTGGAATGAAGCCACTTATCTTCGGAATGAAGAACAAAATGTGTTTTTGACCTGTTGACCGATTTTTGAAGCCAAAAAAAGGGAAATAAAGGTTGTAAAAAGTAAAGAGAAATATATTCCATCTATATTTGCCATCATTGCCAACCAAAGCCATCATTAAGAGAAAGATCAAGTTTTAATCCTCTTCTAGGATAAAACCAGAATTTGTTGCAGCATTGTAGGATTAGATCTTTTGAGATATTCTTTGTTTGTAATCTGATCATAGGATAGCTATAAATATTGCTCATGTTTAGGTTGAGCCTAGTAGGTAGAAAAGGAGGTAGAAAATAGAGTAAGGAAGCTAGCAAAAAATACAGAGTATAACTAGAAATTGACTGTTACAGTCCTATAACAGTTTTTCAAGCAGAATTCTTGTAATCATGTCTTTTGATCAATAAAGTGCACCAGTTCTATTTCAAATTTCTTGTAAATGAGTGTGATTAATATTTAGAAAAAGAGAGATACTTACACCTTCTTCTGGACAAAGAGGCTGGCCACTTCTAGACCTAGGACAAGGACTAACAAAGCATATTTTTATTCTGATTTTGCTGCAGTAGAATGAGTTGTAGAACTTGTTATTTCAATTGCTTGTAAATAGTTGAAAATATTTGTAGTATTAGTTTATTTATGCTTAGATTAATCTTGTGCTTAAATTTTTAGTTGCAATCTTACTTTTAGAAAAGTTTCCACTTTATTTCTAGATTTTTATTTTCATAATTTACTATTTTTCAGCAATTTCCTGCATTTTATGTTTTGTTGTCAAAATCTGAACAGAATATTGACAACCTTCTGTTACAAAAATTTGATAGTTTTTATTTCCACATTAGATCTAGACTTTCATTACTGCAAAAGTAATTAGATTTCCTTTCTACAATTAGGATCAGATTTTCAATTTTGCAATTGTTAATTCTACAATATAATTAGGTCTCATTCTGCAATTGTAATTAGGACTTCATTTCTACAGTTAATGATTAGTTTCCAATTCTGCAACTTAGATTAAGATTTAATTTATGCAATTTAGAGATAGGAATGTTCCAAAACCCCCCACACAACCGGTTCCACCAATAAGACCTGTTGCCCTAGATTGACCTAAGTTATAGCTGTTTCACTTCTTCTCCCATAGATAGCCTTGTACACTGCCCTGGATTGATAGATTCATTGAGAATTAATGATGGTATAATGACTACGCATCACCTAGATCTACAAAAAAATACTGTAGCTGAGGCCCTTATAGCTACACTTCATAATTTGGTACAACTCCTTGTATAGCTGACATAGTAGGCTGCTCCCCCAAGCTAGAAGTAGAGGCACCTCTGTAGAGCTCTACAACACCCTCGAGGTGGTGGACAAAAGGTTCTAGGGAATCCTCATGCTCGAGGAGTCTGGAAGCATAATATTTACTATGAGGTGCATAAAGAGGTCTTTCCATGCAGATAAGACATCCTCATGGTACCACTCACCAATGTGTACCCCTCTGTTGTCAATCGCATCCTAAGCATCCTTGCTCTGGTTACTAAAGATAGTATAAAAAATAGCCTCCTTTACCTTGGAGGTAGAGGAGACGATGGCCTTACCATCAATGGGGATCCTAAAGATCCTATAGACATCCTCTAAAGTAATAGTCATTTCACCTATAGGTAGGTGAAATGTGTTGGTTCGTGCATTCCAGCATCGGGTCAACACAGTCAAGTAGGATTGATCTACCCTAATAGTGGGTAGATCTATGATGTACCCAAACCCAACAACTCAGAATCAATCTTGATCATCATCAGATAAAGCCTCATAGAGAGTCTTAAAAATATCCAGCTCCCGAGCTCTAGAAGTCAATCTCTAGAATAAAAAGCATAATTTAAGACAAAATCTAGCTAACTAGAGCTAAAAAAAGACATAAAAAGAAAGCAGCAATAGCAAACTGCAACTGAAACTTGCAGTCCCCAATTTTGAAATTGGGAACTGCAACTGAAACCTGTGATCCCCAAATTTCCAAATGGGAACTACAACTACCAGTTGTGGTTTAGGAGCGACACCCATTTTGGGTACCCTCCTAGACCACTAAAGCATAAAATTAAATTCCTAAAGCTAGCCTAGACTAGTGGGATTCATTACCATAATTTTAGTGAGGTTCATTATCTGTATTACTTAATGTAGTTCATTTTACTATTTTTGAGTACGTGGTCTCAGTTTTGAGTTACTTTGCCCACACCCTAGCCCTAGCTAGTATATGGATGATAAGGATCCACCATCGAGGTTGAGGAGTGTAATCACGGTAGAGTGTGATAGCGTTTTAGATCAGGAAGTGTCTTCTCACTCTCAAAGGTCTCATATTGCTAATGTTTGCAAGGAAATAATGAAAAATTTCAAATGGGAATTCAATTTATAGGTTTTCCTAGTCTCGGTGAACCGTAGCTAACACTTGTTGTTTTGGAACTAGGGTTTTCTGCCCGTAGTTCTGACCTACGGTTCCCAAAATTTGGAAATGTAAACTATAAACCGTACATATTTTTTGCAACTAGCATTAAATGCACTTAAAACCCATCATGGGAAGGTCTAAAAGAGAAAATTAATGACTTCCATCGAATAAAAATTCAAAATCAATGATTAAAATTACAAATTTGGTGATGTTAAAAGCACCAGGACCGATCAAATACATGCAAAATTTAAACAAAAAAAACAAATAATTAAAAACCAAATGCATCTCGTATTTAGTGATTTATCCTATACACTTGGTGGTTGCAGCGAGTTATGATCCATGCAATTCGACAAGGTGAGTAAATCACCATAAGGAAATTTGGGGTAAAATTGTCATTTCTGTTATGACATCTTTCAGCAAATCATCGACAAATATGATTCAACACAAGTCTAATTGCATTTGTATCATTTTGATTACTTAAGATGACTATTGTAGCCTGACTACTCCAGGGGATAGAAATGTGCCAATAACACTAAGAGTTACAATCATAAGCTGAACTAGGCCTAGCCAAGGCATTAAAAGACTCGAATATTAAATTGTTCAAGATCATTCATTATGATCAAGCGATTTCGTCGCTTCATACATTTTCATTAACCTCATCCACTCATAATTTGAGGTGGTAGTCATATTTCATAATCATAATCAAAGTCATTATAAGATCCCTAAGATCGTAGATTCCCTGATCTTGTCAAAATTGTGTTCATTCTTGCGAATCATTGTCAATAGCTATCATAAGCTTCCCCCTTTGCTTTGGGTAGAAAAAAAATATGATAATTGGTTTGTAAGTCTCATCCCTAATATTTATGGGTCAGAAGATACCCATACTTGGCATTGATGCTATCCAAACGTCTGATGATGAGTGTAGACTTGTCAAAATGTAAGCCTTCCACAAGCTGGAAGCAATGATTCCAAGATACACGTCCTTTTGCTAGACCTGGGGCATCTAATGTTGATCTGACTAATGATCATCATAGGACCTTAGACATAATTTTAGGATGTATATTTTTTCTCAACATTGTTCAATATCACAAAACATCTCAAAAGGGGCATCTATAGATACCTAAAATACGTCATGTCGAGGGCAACTAATCATATGGACATACTACAAGACCATATGGAGGATCTTGGATAGACTCCAAGATAGATCAATGATTCTAACCACTCAATTTAGCCATTTTGGCCTAAGTAGTCTGAACCGCAGCCTAGACCTATGGTCTCTAGTATAAACCATGGTTGACACCTATGGTCTACAGTCTGGACCGTAATTTTGACCTGCGATCTTAACTAATGTTCACTTGGGCCTTCCATCCAAGCCAAATTGGTTGGAACAATCCAAAGATCTAGAAGGAGGCATTTGAAAGATGAAATATTCTAGAGGCTTCCATCCCAACTGTCCTAACCAACCTTCTTGGTATTGGCTTCTCCATGAAGCCACCCCTAGCCCTAGGGGCATGCTATAAATACCCCCTCCAAATGGGGAGAAAAAGAGAGCAAGCATTGGAGATTTGAGCAGCGAAGCCCTGGCGAATTGTACACTCAAACTGAGTATACTAAGAGATAGAGCTATTGCACTTAATCCCTGACCCTTTTTCCACCATTCATGATGAATTGCATTATGGACGGCCTAGGTGCCTAGGAGGATCAAGAAATGCAAATCCAAGCAAAAAAAGGCCCTTCACATCTAATTGATTGCCAAATAAATCTGAGGACACTGAAGGCAAACCTTGAACATCAATTTGGATAAGGATATTGAGCCCACTACCCCTAATTTTGAGGGTAAACTTATAAAATATCAAATTGTGGCTGTCATCCGTGATTCACAGTGCAGACCACTCACTAGAGTTGCAGTTTGCAATAGGTGACAAATCATCTTACTCTCTTCTTTTATGTCTGGCTAGTTAGGTTATATTAGTTATTCTGTTAATTTAATAGCATTTTAGAAGACTTCTAAATGTATAACTAGGCTATATTCACATTTTATGCTTATGTTTCAATTAGGGTTAAAATGCTTTCTTTATGCATATTTATGTTTCATTTTCTACATTTGATCCATGCATAGTGTAGATGCTATTTTACTTTATGTTATTACATGAATCTTGATTCACTTTGCATAGTTTATCAACTTTCTTTATGCTTTCTGGATATACCAGATGGTGCTTGACCTCATGCTAAGGTTTGTGCGGAGATATTTGTTGGTTAAAAACTCATAGAGGACAATTGTTAACGATGATTATGCATGTTAGTGGTGTCATTATGCATTTTACCTAAAAGGACCTCATCACGAGAGGCTGCCTATATTTTTGACATTATTGTCATTTCTTGACCGCAAGGAAAAGTTACAAAGGAGAGATAAAGCATCCAATTCCTTCCCCATTGTGAAGAAGAGGGTCATCAACACCCTAGAGTAGTTCATGTCACCCTGAGGGGTATTTTGATCACACCTACCCTTGATAGGGATTAAACACTATTGTAATTAAAGTATCAAATGAGTATCCCTAAGAGGGACAAATATGTAATTTGACTTCATTAAAATTAATAAAGGATTCCTTGTATTCACATTATTTCTTGTTATCAAATTATGCATGCCTATTTGTGTATTTTTCTTTGATTGTGATAGTTAGATCAGGTGTGAGCCTCTTTGGTGGATTACAGTGTGACTATGGTTAGTCATCCCGTGGCTAATCTCAGTGTTAGTAGCTATGATCAATCCATCCCATTACTGCTCTCAACATCAAAATCTATGGTCAACCCATCCCATGAATACTCTTAGCATCAAAAATGATGGTTGAACAGGACTAGAATACCCTAATTGAGTGGTTAGAACCTATAGCCATAAAATTTTGACATACCTAAAAATTCCCTCTTCTTAGTAAAACATGTTGTTACTCCTTAACAACGTGAAATTCACCCTCTAAAACCCCTACCTCAATTTTCATGCTAAGAAGATTGAGATTGGTCCATTTTCTCCCTTTTTCAATAAATTCAAACAAGCTCTATGAATTTGGATGGTTTTGAAAATTTTGGAGGCCCAATTACATCCAAATCCCTTGTGCACCTAATTTAGGTGCTATCTTGGGATTTTGAACCTAATATGGGCCAATCTAGATTTTTTATAAATTCAAATGATCCAAGTTTGTCCAAATTAGAAAAAATCCTAATTTATCCTAACTGCTTGGCCTATTTGCACCTCCATCCCTGATTCCTTGACCTTCCTTAGATATTAAAACCTCCATAATCCCCCTAAATGAGCTAATGGTGATAATTTGCAAGAATTCTTGATTGGAGAGTAAGATTTTAGAAGGTTTTTATAGGTTGTAGGGGAGACTTTAGCCCTAGATCACCATTCTAGGATCTATCTGGCATGGTGACATCCATTGTGGAATTAGATCTACATTATCCTTGGTAGTAATTTTATTTTTTGCATTGTTTTTATAAATTTGGCTTGTCCAAATTTATCATAAAGTATGAAATTTTTTTTGACCATTGTGTTTTGCAAAGCTAGCCATTGGATATTTTTGGACCATCTAAAAATGTAACTAACATCCAAAAATCTACCAATTAAATGATGGAGGAAAATATTGATTGTAGGATTTTCAAATTGATCATATTTTCACTGTGATATGTATTTTCCTTGATTATTCTATGATATTTTATTGTGGTTCCAGTTCATTTTCCATTTCAATTGCGTTGCTTTATATTAGATCTATATATCCTTAATTTTCATACAGTTTGCTAAAATAACCAAGGGTATTTGATTGTTATAGATCACAATCTATTGTGACCTAAATATATCCCCCACCCTTGATAATAAATTTTAGTGTTGCATTGTGAAACTGTAGGTTTTAGACATATTCGGCTGATTCGAATTCGTCTAATGAATTTGAACATCCAAATTCATCCTATAAACATGCAATTTTTTTTGAAAGCAAACATCTGGATTAGATAAGAATATAAAATTGATTTCTCTTGGTCCCTACATACTTTAGATTTATACTTCTCTATTTTATAAACATAAGTATGAAACACAAAAGTAGAAATAACCAAAAACATAGATTTCATTGCATTTATTCCATATTAGTCAAAAAATAAAACATAAAATAAAATAACATGTTAGCATAGATTTTCATCTCCCATTTTCTACAAAATCATTTCATATTAGTTAGATTTGCTAAGATTTCTAGCTAGATCTATATACTTTATTTTCATCTAAAATTGAAGTGCATATAGTTAGGTTAGTTGCATTTGGCTAAACCCTAGGTGTGTGTAACTCAAAAGAATACATCAAACACCCACCCTACCTAGGCATGGAAACCGCCATCAAGTTTTTCCTAGTGAACCCCACCTAATTCATCGACAAACACCGAGGAGAGCACAGCTCAAGCACTTCTCAGCTAATTTGTAGGCACATCATTTTCTTCCCCCTTTTAGGCATAAATTCATTTAGCCTGAAGGAAATGGGCATGAAAATTTTTGGTCTATATTCTTTGGTGAATCGAATGTGAAAACATTATCATTATTAAATTGTTATGTTGCTTTACTTTTCAAAACAAAAATAAAAAAATATCATCTATATTTGTGTGCTTTAGATTAAGCCATGTAAAAATGGATAAGTTTTAAATGAATCGAATCATATACTTTTCATTTTCTTTCACATCATTGAATTAAAATGAACCATGTCCAACACATTTTTTCATAGCTTCGATTGGTCTGGATATAATGAGATATATAGTGAAGGTTGTCGAACCATCATAAAGGGATTATCCTTTCACCTATACCAAAAAAAATTGAAAACTTAATCAATATTTTAAAATGAGACTGATCCAACAATCATCATACCCATTGAAAATAGCATGCATGTCCCTAAGGTGTATCGTTACCCATGGTGAATTGGGTGAGGACTAGTAGAACTTGGGCTTCATCAAGGCTTGGACTTCATCACCAAGCGTCTATATGCATGCATCTAGGTGAAAAGGCTAATTGAAAAATGAGATAAATTGGCCTACAACAATCAAAATGGTTTGAAAATAAAACCCTAGTTAGAGAAAGAATTTTTTTATTTATTTGAAGTTTATTTATGCTTCTTTTCTTGTAATTGTCAACAAAAAATATATAAAAAAATGAAAATCTCTTTAAATGGTGGACAATAGTGTTAAAAACTATGCACTCATAGACCTTAGGAGGTAACTCATACAAAAGGAAATTGATATCCTTTTTAGAGGCAATAGGGAATTTTGGAGTGAATTATGGAAAATTTTTGATCTTGTTAAGAAGAGGACTAAAAAATTAAAACACATCAAGAGGATTGATGTAAAAAAAGCCTTAAGCTCTGAATATTATTATCCTTATTTTGAGATTAAACACAGTTGTGAACATTGGCTAGAAAATAAGAGGGATATTGTCCACTCCACTATTTACCCTTTGGAAGCCTATTTTGAAGAGTCAATGATGATTTACAAATTCTAAGCCCATTTAGAAGATAAAGAAATAGTTTTTGAGAAAAAACAGAGATTTCATAAAGCTCCTAGGGTAGTTCTCTTTTGATAATTTTTCCATGAACTATACTATCAATCTCATACTTCTGGGGTTGATAATCTTACCATAGTCAACTTCATCCTTCTTTTACAAGGAAGATTTATGTTCAAATAAGAACATTTTATGAGTCCTAAAGATCTAGAACCTATAAATGATATTTACAAACTCTTTTAGGAAGATTAAATTCACTTAGATTCACCGCTTAATATATTGCAAATACTTAGTAAAAGTATTTTAAATTCAATATAGTATAAGTCCAAAAACAATAATAGAAAAAAAAAACTTAGGACTAGCATTGAAAAATGGAAAGATGCCTAAAAACATAAGGAATGGTAAATAAGTGACAACTAGCTCTAAATATGAGTAATATACTAAAAACCCTAATGCTAAAGTAGAAATAGAAGAAATTCTAGAAGAACAAGAAGTAGAAATAGAACAAAATGAAGAAAATGAAACACCTGACCTTCTTGACCCAAAATTGGGACCTCAAGGGGACGTTCATTTTGAATCTATGCAAAAATTTTGTGAATTTATAAACCATAATCAAGATGCCATAAATAATGTGTTGGAAATAGAAGATCAACTCACAAGGGGTGATTTCTCAATGGAAGAAGCTTTAGAAGCAGCTTTTTGACAACACCCACAACCAGATATATATATAAATGCTTCTTTTCAACATGCCACTTATAATGATCATTCCTTATGAATTACCCAAAATATGCCTCCTCAAGAGGATAATTATAAAATAAAAACATCTATGGCACCACAACAACAACCTATTTTTGCAACTGCACTACTACTTCCACCCAAAAACAACCTTCTTCATCCAATAATAATAATTTTCTTTCTCAATATTTCCAACATCGATTCGCTCAAAATTCTACTTCTCAAAAAAATAATACTATGCAAATTCTCACTTATCCTTGACCAAATTCTCAAAAAAAATGCAACTCCTTATAAACTAAAAAATCCTCCTATTTCAAACCCTATGCACAATAGTATCTCCATTTCCACTCCTTATATGCTAGCACAATAGACATATTATCCTCCACATAGCAACATAGTAGCGCAAAATAGACATGATTGAAAACCACATCATCTAAAGGCTATTGTCAAATAGTTAGCTTCCCTATTAGATCAAATTGATCCTTATCACCCTACATATAGCTATAAAGAAATGTGCAATCAACTATTGGATCCTTATTTTACTACTAAACCATATCCCAAATGCTTCCCCATGCTGGTATTACTAATTTATAAGGGGATCGAATATCCAATCAAACATATTCGTATGTTTAGGTCAACTTTTCATGAAATTGCCTATGATGATATGATACTGTTAAAAATATTTTCTAAAAGTTTACGAGGTATGGATTTTTAATGGTATTACCAACTACCAACACATTCCCTACAAAATTTTGAAGAAATTACAGATCTATTTGTGCATCAATTTGGTGCCTACATAAAAATCCATGTTACGATCAAGGATTTGTACAACTTAAGATAAGGGAAAGAAGAAAGTTTTGCAGAATTTCTAGCTTGATGGAGGAAATTTTTGGGTAATTTAAAATTTTCCCTACCTCTTAGAGAAATGTTGAAAATATTAATTAGGAATTTGCAAGAACAATTATCCTATAATGTATATACCACCAAAATAATATATTTTGATCAAGCTATTGATTTAGCGAGAAGGTTAGAAGAGGCCCTTATCAGAAGGATATAATTTAAAAATAATGATGAGGATAAATCATATAAAAATCAATATAAGAATAAGCATGTGGTAGGTGATGGGGTCATAGACAATAGACCTCCTCAAAATGTGAATGCCATAGAAACTACAAAGAAGTTTGTATTGAAATCACCTCAAAAAGCATATCAACAAAATTTCATAAAGCTAAATCAAAATTTGACAATGGTCTTACCACAATTGGTGGAAAGAGGTTTGATAAAACTTCTAGAGATACTTCAACCCGATACCTCTCAACCCTGGTATAGATTAGACCAACATTGTGATTTTCATCAAGTTGACTAACATCCAAAAAAACTTGTAGAATATTAAAACACTTGGTACAAGACTTAATTGACAAAAACATGTTTTAAGTAGAAATTCCTCTACCAAATAATAATCCTCCAACAACAAATACACAACAACAATAGGCACAAATGAAGAACACAAGCTTATACTTGAGAGGGGGGGTGAATAGTATAAGACCTCTTTTTACTTTTTCCTTTATACTTCAAAATAGTAAAGCAATATACCCAAAGCAATATCAAAGCAATGCACAATATCATCCACAAAGTGACACCAATTTTAACGTGGTTCACCCAGAATGGCTGGGCTACGTCCACAAAACTTTTCTCTAAAAGTTATCTCAAAGTTCTTTGGGAATCCTTCCCAATTACAATGTTTATGAGCCTCGGCCCAAAGGAGATACCTTCCCCCAATCAGAATTTATGAGCCTCTCGCTCAAGGGAGATACCTTCCCCTAATCAGAATTTATGAGCCTTTGCTCAAAGGAGATACCTTCCCCTCTGCTCTGGAAATGATCCCTCAAAAGATCAACTGCCTCTACCTCTTGCCAGCACGTGGAACTCCTTTCCACCGAAGACCTCCTGTCCTCAATGCTTAGCCTAAGAGACCTCTGCCTTCTATGATCACGTCCACAATAGCTCAACAACCTGTACCAAACACAGTCAATCGGTCTAGTACAAGTCTTCCTCTATCTGTCAGATCTGTCCAACTCTTGAACAAATCAATCCTCTGCATACAAGCCTTCTCAAAGACTTGCCAAATCTGTCCTCGGGTTCTTCTCATAGAACCAATGCACCTCTGTCCTCAAGTTCTCTGATAGAACTATCAAACTCAGCTCACAAGTCCTCTGCTAGGACCTGTCCAAATCTGCTCACAAGTCCCCACCGGAACCTGTCCAAAATTGCTCACAAGTCCCCACCGAAACCTGTCCAAAACTGCTCACAAGTCCCCACTGGAACCTATCCAAAAACCGCTCACAAGTCCCCACTGGAACCTCGTCCAAAAACTCAGCAAGCTCACCAAGAAAAACTTTCTTAGTAGGAAATCACAAAGTGAATTGTTAGAGACCCAATGTGATTTTTCAAACTCATAGAAGCATAAAGAGAATTGTTAGAGACTCAATATGTTCTATACTCAAATCCCAATCTCAAAACTCAACTCAAATCAACTCAGCTCAATCTCAATCTCAAATCTGAAAACTCAACTCAATATCTGAAATGGATAGGATAGAATGTTTTCTTTCAAGAACATGAAACCCCAACAATTGCCAACTATGCAAAGAATCACATAACAATGATACTCATGTTCTTTTCACCATCAATTAGGGTTTCAACAACAATGCTCATCAAACAAGGTTTAGTCAACCAACACCATTCAACTCAACATCAACCTTGAAGCATTCAACCAATCATCACAAGAAAAGGAAACAAGTAGAAATCCTTTTCCCTCCAAAGATATTTGAACAAAACAGCCACCAACACAATATCACCAAATGCAAAGAATAACTTGCTCAAATCAACTCAATGGAGTAAGCCCAATATCATGAATCAAGTAAAGCAATAACTTGATCAAACAACCTCTATGGAAGCAACTCAACCATCAAACTCAAAACAGCCAACCAAGGGTTCCACCAACTCAATGCAAGTAGCTAGACTCACAAATATAAACCCTAGTGCACAAAGCTTCCACTATCTCAAACCAAAAATTATGCATTCACCAAAAACTCTCCTTAAGGATAACAATGCATAAGTAGTCTTCAACAAACCAGAAAATAGGATTTACACCTAGCCAAAGGATACCTAGTAGAATACCTTTTCACTCCAACCTTATTTCAGAAAACATACACCAATCATACTCATAAGAAGAATGTGCCCATACCTTATTGGAGTAGAAGATAATTGAACCTTCAAGTTGTCACCACACACAACTCTCAAACTTATAAATCGCTGTCCAAGAAACTCCGAATTTCGTGGCATAAAGACGTTTTAATAAAAACGTGTGTTACTCTAGCAAAGCACCCCCACGAGACTCGAAACGATGACCTCCGCCAATGCAGCGCCCAACAGCAACCTTCGCTGCCACTAGCCCACGCGGGCTACGAAGTTCACAAGTGAACTTCCCTCCACTTCACCCTCGAAAAAAACTCCCGAAGACTTTTCAACCGCACGTGCTTCTAAGTCTTCCTTCGATCACAACGAATACAGAGCACAAACACCGCAAATTGCATTCGAGGAATTTCGAATTGATTAGCCTTCCAACCTTAGGAGTTGGAGAATAAATAGTCTCTTCGAAGACACCTTGACGTCGGCAGAAATAAAGACCATTTCGAAATTAATCAAAAGTCTTTTCAAAAAGGGTTTAAAAACCCTTAAATAATTTTAATAAATTAAGAATAAAAAAGGTTTAAAAACCTTTAAGTATTTTTAATAAATTAAAAATAATTTCTCCCTTAATTAATTAAATAATTAATTAATTAAAACCTTGAAGGGTTTTAAATAATAATTAAATAAATAATAAAGAGAACCTCCATTGGTTTTAATAAAAACCATTTAACTTGGTTTTAATAAAAACCCTATCCAACTTGGTTTTAATAAAAACCGGTTTGGTTTTAATGAAAAACCCTTGCCAATGGAATCTCTCCCGATTCTCTTAAAAATATTCTCTTGGAATCTTCCACCTTTGAAGCCAACACATCCTCTTAACATTAATGCCATTTCCTTTTGACATCAATGACAACTCATAGACAAGAAGCTAGGATCTCAAACCCAAAATTGCCAACAATCTCCCCCTTTGTCATTGATGGCAAACCATGCTTCTCAACAACACAGAAACTCAACATAAATAGCTCCCCCTATCTTGAGGCTCTCCCCCTTACTCAAATCTCTCCCCCTTTGTCATCAATGGCAAAGGGTCACCTTTGGGGCTCGGGACTAAGAATGAGCCTCTTAGCTTAGTCCCTCCCCCACCTCCTGATGAGGTGATTAATTCTTGGGTGGGAGTAAAACTCCCATTAGGCACTCGATCATCATCAGCGTCTATAACTTCCTTGTCGGGCCTTCTCTTGAACTCTTTGTCCATATTCCTGTTCCTGTCACTATTCTTGTTCTTGTTCTCATCCCTCGTTCTTGTCCATGCCTTGATCCTTGGACCTGATCATGCCACTGTTCCTGTTCCTATATTCTGGAATTTCAGCTCTACACTGTCTGATTGTGTGACCTTCATTGTTGCACTTGAAACACTTGACGATGTTGTTTCTCTGAGGTAAACCTGATCTTTGAATCCACCAGTTCTGACCAAACCTGTTCTGACCAAACCTGTTCTGGCCAAACCTGTTCTGACCAAACCTATTCTGGCCAAACCTGTTCCTGTTATTTGCCTTGCAATAAACTGCCTTGTGCCCAAACTGTTGACAAGAGTAGCAATACCCTTGAAAGTAACTAGCACTTCTGAAATCGTCATTTACCTCCTTCACTTGAGCCATGCAATGTGAAGCCATGTGACCAAACCTCGTGACAAGCAAAACATCCGCCTTGAAACTTTCCTTTAATTGACCTCTTAGGTTCTGAAAACTTCTTCTTCTCATTCTGAATTCTGTTTTCTATTTTTGTGCATCTATCATTCAAGGACTCCTTTTCTGAAATACTTTCCTCATCAGAACTCTCTTCCTTTTGGAGTCTCTTACTAGACTCTCCAACTTGTTCCTTGTGTGGCTTAACAAAACCAAGGCCTATTTTATCTGTTGTCTTTCTTTGACCTTTGATGAGTGACTTAACCTTTTTGGAGCTATCTTGAAACCTGTAAAGCTTATCCTTGTACTCTTTAGTTTCCTCTTTCAAAGAAGCCATTTTCTGTTCTAACTCACTATACTCAAGAACCTTAGACTCTAACTCATCCTTGAGTTCTTGTGTCTTAGCCATAGAGAAGTCAAGACTTTCTATAAGATCATCTCTCTCCATACAACATTCATCTAACTTATCCTTGAGTCTAGCATTCTTCTTTCTTTCCTTTTTCAAAGCACTAAGAGCACTAATAAGTTCACCTTCAAGATCTACTTCACCTTCCTCTATATCTTCCTCTATTTGTTTGCTTTTTGAATCATCAAAGCCTTTTTCAGATTTCTTATCACTAGAGGTGCTACCCTTTTCAAAAACCATACATGCATCTTCCTTATAGTTTTCTGAAGCATCCTCATACATACTAGAAACCAAATCATTATTTGTGCAATCATCCTCAAGGTGACCAAAATTTCCACATCTAAGACATTTCATGATAATGAATCTATGTTTCGGTTCTTCCTCTTTTTCTGATATGAACAACATCTCATTTTCATTATCACTTGAAGAACTTTCACTATCACTACTAGAACACTTACTTGCTTTGTCTAGGTAGAAACTCTTCTTGTGCTTGTGAGAATACCTCTTTCCTTGATTGTTGTGCTCATCTTTGTTTTTCCCGTGATGCTTGTGCTTTTCTGAATCCTTGCTCTTAGAATCCTGTTTATCTTCATCACTTTCATTCTTGGGAACAGTACAATCAGTAGCATAATGACCAAACTTTCCACAATTGAAACATCTTATATTTTTCATACTTTTGTGCTTTCTAGAGAACTTGCCTTTCTGTCTGTAATATGCCTCTTCATCACTAGAAGACTCATCACTATCTTGAAGTCTGTTTACCCTTGGAATTCTTGGTAGCCTTGAAAGTCGCCTCTTTCTTGACATCAACCTTCACTTGAGTTCTCAACTCAAATGCTGCAAGTATACTATGGAGCTCATCCTTTTTCAACTTATCCAAATCTTTAGCTTCCTCAATAGCAGAAATATTTTCACTAAATCTATTAGGAAGAGATCTTAAAATCTTATCACAAACATCATTTTCAGCAAGCTCAAGACCTAAGTCTTTCATGGAGTTAACAACCTCATCCATACGAAGCATGTAGTCACTAATATTTTCATCATCATTCATCTTGAGTTGTTCAAACATACCTTTGAAGTGTCTCAACTTGGCCTTTCCGAAATTTGTATCACCTGTATGAACCACCTTCATCTGTTTCCACATTTCACTAGCTGTCTTACAGTGAATCACTTTTGTGAGATCTGTTTTCTCGTAAGCCTTTCAGGATTGCATTCATTGCTTTTGAATTGCTTGTGATGTAGGAGCCTTTCTTCTTTAGTATTAGGACCATGTTCAGGAATAGTGTACTCATCTTCAATCACTTCCCAAACCTCATTCCCAAGTGCCATTAGATGAACCTTCATCCTTGCACTCCAAAGACCAAAATCTGACCCATCAAGAATAGGTGCTGCATTGCCACTTGAATGATCCATTGTGTTCTTTACTAGCTTTTCCTTCAAGTTGTTAAACTTTTCGAAGGCACCCGCTTTGATACCAATTGAAGAACACAAGCTTATACTGAGAGGGGGGGTGAACAATATAAGACCTCTTTTTACTTTTTCCTTTATACTTCAAAATAGTAAAGCAATATACCCAAAGCAATATCAAAGCAATGCACAATATCATCCACAAAGTGACACCAATTTTAACGTGGTTCACCCAGAATGGCCGAGCTACGTCCACAAAACTTTTCTCTAAAAGTTATCTCAAAGTTCTTTGGGAATCCTTCCCAATTACAATGTTTATGAGCCTCGGCCCAAAGGAGATACCTTCCCCCAATCAAAATTTATGAGCCTCTCCTCAAAGGAGATACCTTCCCCCAATCAGAATTTATGAGCCTCTCGCTCAAAGGAGATACCTTCCCCTCTGCTCTGGAAATGATCCCTCGGAAGATCAACTACCTCTACCTCTTGCCAGCACGTGGAACTCCTTTCCACCGAAGACCTCCTATCCTCAATGCTTAGCCTAAGAGACCTCTGCCTTCTATGATCACGTCCATAGTAGCTCAACAACCTGTACCAAACACAGTCAGTCGATCTAGTACAAGTCTTCCTCTCTCTCATCAGATCTGTCCAACTCTTGAACAAATCAATCCTCTCCATACAAGCCTTCTCAAAGACTTGCCAAATCTATCCTCAGGTTCTTCTCATAGAACCAATGCACCTCTATCCTCAAGTTCTCTGATAGAACTATCAAACTCAGCTCACAAGTCCTCTGCTAGGACCTGTCCAAATCTGCTCACAAGTCCCCACCGAAACCTGTCCAAAACTGCTCACAAGTCCCCATCGAAACCTGTCCAAAATTTCTCACAAGTCCCCACTGGAACCTGTCCAAAAACTGCTCACAAGTCCCCACTGGAACCTGTCCAAAAACTCAGCAAGCTCACCAAGAAAAACTTTCTTAGTAGGAAATCACAAAGTGAATTGTTAGAGACCCAATGTGATTTGTCAAACTCATAGAAGCATAAAGAGAATTGTTAGAGACTCAATATGTTCTATACTCAAATCCCAATCTCAAAACTCAACTCAAATCAACTCAGCTCAATCTCAATCTCAAATCTGAAAACTCAACTCAATATCTGAAATGGATAGGATAGAATGTTTTCTTTCAAGAACATGAAACCCCAACAATTGCCAACTATGCAAAGAATCACATAACAATGATACTCATGTTCTTTTCACCATCAATTAGGGTTTCAACAACAATGCTCATCAAACAAGGTTTAGTCAACCAACACCATTCAACTCAACATCAACCTTGAAGCATTCAACCAATCATCACAAGAAAAGGAAACAAGTAGAAATCCTTTTCCCTCCAAAGATATTTGAACAAAATAGCCACCAACACAATATCACCAAATGCAAAGAATAACTTGCTCAAATCAACTCAATGGAGTAAGCCCAATATCATGAATCAAGTAAAGCAATAACTTGATCAAACAACCTCTATGGAAGCAACTCAACCATCAAACTCAAAACAGCCAACCAAGGGTTCCACCAACTCAATGCAAGTAGCTAGACTCACAAATATAAACCCTAGTGCACAAAGCTTCCACTATCTCAAACCAAAAATTATGCATTCACCAAAAACTCTCCTTAAGGATAACAATGCATAAGTAGTCTTCAACAAACCAGAAAATAGGATTTACACCTAGCCAAAGGATACCTAGTAGAATACCTTTTCACTCCAACCTTATTTCAGAAAACATACACCAATCATACTCATAAGAAGAATGTGCCCATACCTTATTGGAGTAGAAGATAATTGAACCTTCAAGCTGTCACCACACACAACTCTCAAACTTATAAATCGCTGTCCAAGAAACTCCGAATTTCGCGGCATAAAGACGTTTTAATAAAAACGTGTGTTACTCTAGCAAAGCACCCCCACGAGACTCGAAACGGCGACCTCCGCCAATGCAACGCCCAACAGCAGCCTTCGCTGCCACTAGCCCACGTGGGCTACGAAGTTCACAAGTGAACTTCCCTCCACTTCACCCTCGAAAAAAACTCCCGAAGACTTTTCAACCGCACGTGCTTCTAAGTCTTCCTTCGATCGCAACGAATACAGAGCACAAACACCGCAAATTGCATTCGGGGAATTTCGAATTGATTAGCCTTCCAACCTTAGGAGTTGGAGAATAAATAGTCTCTTCGAAGACACCTTGACGTCAGTGGAAATAAAGACCATTTCGAAATTAATCAAAAGTCTTTTCAAAAAGGGTTTAAAAACCCTTAAATAATTTTAATAAATTAAGAATAAAAAAGGTTTAAAAACCTTTAAGTATTTTTAATAAATTAAAAATAATTTCTCCCTTAATTAATTAAATAATTAATTAATTAAAACCTTGAAGGGTTTTAAATAATAATTAAATAAATAATAAAGAGAACCTCCATTGGTTTTAATAAAAACCATTTAACTTGGTTTTAATAAAAACCCTATCCAACTTGGTTTTAATAAAAACCGGTTTGGTTTTAATGAAAAACCCTTGCCAATGGAATCTCTCCGGATTCTCTTAAAAATATTCTCTTGGAATCTTCCACCTTTGAAGCCAACACATCCTCTTAACATTAATGCCATTTCCTTTTGACATCAATGACAACTCATAGACAAGAAGCTAGGATCTCAAACCCAAAATTGCCAACAACAAAATGTTAATCAAAATTTAGACATCTTCCAGAACCCATTACCCAACCGTAGCAAGGAAGTTGTAAATCAATTAGATTATAAAATTATGCCTCATATAACATGTTATGTGGGAATGGTTAGTAATTACTTACCATAACAACTCCCACAAACTATTTTTGTGCCTATTCAGTCACTCATTACAATTAAGAAATTTCAAGGAAGAAAATTACTAACTTTATCTTTAGACAAAATGGAAAGTGAATTAGATTCAGAAATAGATATTAGTTCACAACATTCTAATAGTTTAGAAGATGAGTCAGGAAAAATTCTACCCATCACAGATTTATTGGTTATGAAAGAACCATTTCCAAGAATTATGACAATACATCTTTATTCACAATAAATTCTTCCCATTGAACAAAATTCAACTGCTAGATCTCAGGTTGTTCGATTTAATTCTTCCAACACACATGAATATTCACTATTTACACATAAATCAAATAGTATTGTGGGTACAATTAGAACCATTACTAGTCAAAAATCTCAAACTCAAAATTCTCAATTGTAAACTCAACCAAATAATTCAGATCAACCATAATTTGTTCTAAAACCATCTCATAAAGGGAATAAATTAGCTCAACCTTTAAAAAAAACTCCTTATGATATAAATGAAAAATTGGCTAATACAATAGCTAGGATTTATCTTCTTGATATTCTAAGGACTTCATCTACTTATAGGGAAAAATTAATGAATACTTGAAGCCAAATGATGAGACCTCAGGACATAGAGCCAATTTTCATGGTTAATGTTGTGGTTTCTCATGGGATAAATTATATTGATTTTCATGATAAAGATATTCCCCCCAAAGTATGTGTAAAAATAATCCTCTATACATAACAAATTTAATTGGGGATGTGTGTGTTAAAATAGTATTGATTGATAATGGCTCATCCTTCTTCAAAACCAATTCCTATTTTGATAAATGAAGATCTTTGTGATTTGGCAATGTTATCCAAAGCTTTTAAGATTTTCTCAAACCTGTGTAACTTATCGTTGGCATATTTCACTTTCATACTTAGAGAAACTACTTCATGTTCTAATCTCTCACATTCTAACTCATTTGATTCTAAATTTTTAGTAATTCCTTCTTTAATTATTCTTACCTCTTCAAACTTAACATTAAAATTAGTAAGATCTTGTATTGAATTTTCCTTTTTTTCCTCATCCTCTTGTACTTGAAATTTCAATCTCGAGTTATCTCTTTTTAATTCTTCAATATCAATAACAACTCTTTCACATTCTAGCTCTTTTACCTTTAACTACTTAGCCATACCTTCTTCAACTCTCCTTGCAATTTCAACTTTACTTTTCTTGTAGCACCCTAAAATTGGTGCAGTAAACCTTAGTAATAATTTAAATTTGAATTTTAACCCCGAACCGCCCTTTAACCGCCTGTTAAACCGCTCTCCCCATTTTTCGTGCCATTTTTAGGATTTGTTGTGACCGTTGGACGATATCGTCGCCGATCAGACGATATCGCCTCAGATCGGACGAATTCGTCTGGAGCAGAATGTCCAGACGATTTCGTCCCAAAACTAATTTTTCAAAATTAGCCTCTGTTCCAACGACGTCTCTAATTTGGGCAGAAGCGTGTCTACACCGTTAGAGACCCTCCCCATTGGAGATCTCCCAGATTGGGATGATCTCCAACCTCCTAACCTCCCTCCTATGCCTATTTAATCTTAGGCTCCCCCCTTGACCTTCCCCTGGCTGAATTTTTCTATGAACTAAGTTTTACATGCATTAGAATACCTTGGATTGCTATTTGCCTTTGTCCCTTTTCAAATTTTCTTGTAGGAACCTCATTATTCTTCAGCCGGAGCAAGCTCAGATCATCGTAGATGATCCTGTACGATCTCGGACGATCATGCCGTAATTCGAGATGATTTCGTATTCTACAGACGATTTCGACTACAACCAACATTGGGGGCAATCAGTGCCCGAAGTTTGCATTCTCTGCCTTTTATCTATTGTTTTATTCTACATTAGTTAAGATTATTATTACTTTGCATCTTGGAGTTCACCCCATGTAGCATAAGTGCATGATAAGGTCATAATTAGTCATTAAAACATTGTAATTTACTTAAATTTCTATCTGTAATTATCATCTTAGCATCTCTACTATCATTTTACATCATTTTCCTCTATTTTTGCAATTGCATTTTTTGTATTTTGTATCTATTTCTGTGATTGCAGGTCTCTAACGAGTTCGTCTGATGAATTCGTCAGATCATAGATGATTCTATCTAATCTTAGATGATCCTGTCAGATCAGAGACGATTTGGACTGCTTCAAACCTCAGAATCTCCATCAAACATCCGAAAATAGGTATGCTATTTTTCTTTTAGAATACTCTCTGTATTTCACATCCATTTCTGCTTTTTGTATTCATTCAATCTGCATTTTCATAATAGTTTAGCTTAGATTCATTTGGCCAAACCTAGGACTTGGATGCTTAAGCGTAAAACTGAACACATCAAACTCATTCCCAACCTAGGCATGGAAACTGCCACTAAAAGTTTCCTGGTGAACCCCACCATCCGTCAAAAATTCACCCTGATACCCCTCCCCCGAGAGGCACGACCTTCAAAGGGCCTCTCAGTCCGAGGTACCGTCCCATCCTTCTCGCATCCCCCTTCCGGGCGTGGATCCTTTAGCCTGAAGGTAAGGGTGCGAAAAATTTGGAACGATACATTTTGGTGAACCCGACGTGAAACTAAAACCTTTTGAAAACAAAAAAAAAAAAAAATAGATGCATTTAAAATCATTAGAAAACTGCTAAGTTGCATATCATGTTTAGATGGTAGATCTTAAGAAAAGACAAGTTGTCACTATAAATGTTGAAAACCAATTAGCAGCCATAGAAATTAATTCTGTGCTTAGTGTGCCTCAAACAGATAGAAACCAACTTTTGTGGGATGAACTTGATAGGAGATTGGGTATTATTTCATCTAGGTCAACAAGACTTAAGCAAATTAAGAGGTTTGTCCTAGATAGAATCCTGGATCCTCATCAACTGATTTTGTACCATGAACTTCAGAGAGCTTGCCATAGGTGGTTAGCTGATAGAAGAGCCCTTGTGTCTTTCGAATTGTACACCTTCGAGGAATACCTCGAGAACGCAGCTATAGTACACCAATTCCTAGGTCGTATAGAAGATCAAGAGGTCGTTCTTACAGATAGGGAAATATGGAGGAGAGTTCCTAGAGCTGTGTTATATCGAGAGTATTGCCACGAGCTTTATTTCTACCAATCAGAGTCTGAAATAGATAATATCACTATAGCACACTTTATACAATTCTTGAAACAACATTTCCAATTTGAAGAAGAACATTTCATGACTCCTGAAGAACTTGATCCCATTAATGATATTCATAAACTATTTATAGAAAACTAGATCATTTCTTGCATTATTATTATTTCTTGCATTTAGTGTGTTGTTTGTTACCTTTATAATATTGTTATAAAAACATAAAAAACACAAAAACAATCACAAAAAAAAAAAAAAAACCAAAACATTTCATTTTTAAATATTATAGTAGGTATATAATTAAAATATATACCTCTCAAGCTTGTTGCATATATATATTTGCTAAAATCTAAGTTTAAGCACAATGACTAGACTTAGGAATGGTAAACAAACTGAAGAAGAAGAAGATTGGTTAGGAAAGAAAATAAAAAACCCAAATGTCCCTCCTGAGGATCCAATTCAGGAAGAAGGAACTCTAGACCAGCAAGATGATGAAGATCTTGTTGTAGGAAATGAACAAGAGGAAACTGTTAGAGAGGAAGGATCCTCATCCCCTAGAATGACTCCAGATGGAGCTGTTACTTTTGATAACATGGATCACTTCTGGAAATTTCTCAACAATAATATTGGTGTTCTTAATAGAGCAGTTCATATTGATAGGGAACAAATTAGTGAAACTCAAGCAACCATGGAAGACATGTTTAACACACGCACTAATCCCTTGTCCTTCATTGATCAAGAAAGTGATCAAGCTGGACCATCTAATATGGATATGGCCACTATAATCCAGAACATGCAAAAACAACAGGTTACCCAACCTCCTAAGGAACCTGTTATTGAGCCTAAAATCATTCCCGCACAAAATAAACCTTCATTCACTGCTTTATTTCGCCAAACTATTGATCAATACACCTCAAATCAACAAAAGCCCAAAACTAAGCCAAACATCAATTTTCAACAATCTGGGATACAACATAATACAACTACAAAACTTCTTCATAATACCCTTCCTACCAACACTTTACATAATAGCAATATAGCATCTAATCCTTATGTCATGCCATCATATCCTAACAAATCCCATGCTCATGCTCCACCGAACCAATATGGTGGACAAACTAGTAATCTGGAAGCCATGGTGAAATAGCTAGCTTCCCGCATGGACCAGATAGATCCCTACCGTCCCTCGTACAATTATCGAGAGATGTGTAGTCAGCCTTTAGATCCCATAGTTGTAGCACAACCATATCCTAAACACTTTCCTATGCCCGTCTTGCCTATATACAAAGGAACCGAAGATCCCATAGAGCATCTTCGCATGTTTAGGATAGCATGTCATGATATATCACATGATGACTTGCTATTACTAAAAATGTTCCCAAAAAGTTTAGGAGGAATGGCATTAGAGTGGTACTATCAATTGCCCACCCATTCTTTGAGGAATTTTGAAGAAACAACTGAGTCTTTTGTCCATCAATTTAGTGCCTACATCGAAAGGCACGTGACCATTAAATATTTATACAACTTAAAACAAGACAAAGATGAATGCTTTGCTGATTTCCTAGCTAGGTGGAGGCAGTTGATAGGAAAACTGCACTTTGTGCTACCTTATAGGGAAATGTTGGACATATTCATTAATAATTTACAAGAACAAATATCCTATGAGTTATCAACTGCCACCTTAACCACCTTCGATCAAGCTATAGACTTAGCTCGAAGAGTGGAGGATGCTCTCATTAGGAGAGGTCAGCTTAAGAAGAAAGATGATGAGAAAACATCCAAAAATCAATATAAAAATAAACAAGTTGTGGGTGATGGAGTCACTGACAGCAAAAATGTTGCTAATGTCAATACTACAAAGACAACAGAGAAATTTATATTGAAACCTCCTGATAAACCTCCTCGAGAATTTACTAGATTGAATCAACCGCTATCAACTATTCTACCGCAATTACTCGAAAGAGGTTTGATTCAATTACCTAATATCCAGGAACCTGATCCAACTATACCCGGATACAGAGCTGATTTACACTGTGATTTCCATAGAGGACCTGGACACTCTACCAACTCTTGTAAAATATTAAAACACAAAATACAAGATTTGATTGATAATAATGAAATGGAGGTGCAAGCCTTCCAACCTAAACAAAATCCTCCTAATAATGCTCAAAAGAACATCCCCCAAAATCAGAATCAAAATGCCAATCAATCATTAGACATATTTCAACATCCTTTACCAAAGCATGGTAAAGAGGTAGCCAATCAAATTGAGCATCATAATGTTCCCCCTCCTACCCGATATGTAGGAACTATTAGTGGACATTTACCTACTCATGATTTACAAAATTTTGACACAACTTTATCCATGGTCACGACCAGGCCTCTACATAATATTCAAACTCCTGATCTTAGTGATACAGAATATGAAACTGAAAGTGATATGGAAATCACATCAAATCAATCGAATAGTTCTGAAGATGAATCAGATGCTATTCAACCTATCACAAATTCTATGATTCCAGAAGAACCATTTCCAAGAAGAGTCACTACTAGACCATCTTCTCATCAATTACTTTCTAATCAACAAGCTATAAACACTAGACCAAGACCTATTCATCATCCGCAAAACAATATTGTAGGTACCATTGGAGCTATTACTAGACAACAAGCTCAAAATTCTCAACAAGAACAAAATCAGAATGATGGATCAGCTCCATTTGTTTTGAAAGTTCCTAATAAAGGAAATCATGCTCCTAATGTTCAACCTAAACCTCCTTATAATATTAATGAGCAACTATCAAACATTACAGCTCGGATTTCTCTTTTGGACCTTCTCAGATCTTCTCCTACACATAGAGATGAACTGATGCTCACATTAAGCCAAATGATGGTACCACAAGATATTCAACCTGAAGCCATGACCAATACTATAATAACTCGAGAAGTCGATTGCATTGACTTTCGGGATAGAGATATACCACAACATAGTTTACATAAGGATAACCCCTTATATATTACTGCCCTAATAGGAGATGTAGCAAGTCAAAAGGGTCTTGATTGATAATGGTTCATCTCTAAACATTTGCACTTTTGACTTCTACCAAATATTTGGGTTTAGAAGTGATGAAATGAAAAGAACTGACATGATCATAAAAGCTTTCAATGACGAAACACAAGAAACGTGTGGAGTTATCACCATCCCATTGCAAGTTGGTCCGAGAACCTTAGATACGACCGTGTTTATTGTACATTGCCCCGCATCGTACAATATACTCTTGGGTCACCCTTGGATCAACGCAATGCGGGTTGTTCCATCAACTTTACATCAGTGTGTTAAATTCGAATTTAAAAATCAGTTGGTCACTATTCATGGTGATCCTAGACCCTTTGATATGTGTGCTTTGGCAGAACCTGTTGGAGTTCAATTTTGCCCTGCTCTGTCATCCACACATCCTAATTCTCATTTTTCATCTAAACGTGTGAAACACACACCCATAACATCATCTACTTCTTCTCCACCAATTTTTCCCTCATATATAGCTCAACCATCCTCTAAACAAACCACATTAGAACCTCAGAAAGATCTTAAACCCACAACCAATTATTCATGTTTCACTCCCATAATTTCAAAACCTCTAGACTCATTTATTGACACCTCTACATTATCTACATCTACCAAAGACATATCTTCCACATCTAAAGTTATAGGAAATGATCCTTCTACCTCTTATGCTCTTACCGATGAGCTCTTACCCGATTTATCTAAAATCCTTATATCAGAAAAAACAAATGTTTCTATGCAAGATTCCCTTATTTTAAATAATTTGCCACCATCTCCTCGTACCTTGGGCCTCCCACAACCTATGGGAAGTACTTACCAAGTCGGGAGTTGTGCCTTTATTTATAAGGGATATGACTGGGGAAGAATACCCAGGAACATCAAGACTCATTATGATGGATATGCTCGATGTTATTTTACTAATGAGTATATTAAAGCTAAACCTATAATGCTTAAAATGGGATATAAAGGGAAAGGTTTGGGACCTTTCCAAGATGGTATGAAAGAACCTTTTGAGGTAGAACCATGGCCCACCCGATGTGGTGTGGGCCTATTTCCTAGTAAGGGTCAACCCTTCCCTTTTGAAGATGATGATCAACTCATATGTTACCAAGATTATTTGGATGGGCGTGATGCTTTGCATCTAACAAATCAGCCATTTACATGTAATATGCTATCCATAGCTTACCCTGAGATGATTGTTGAATCCGACGATGAGTTGGAGGGAGATATCTTCCATGATGTCTCCGTTGAAGAGTTGTTACACAACGAATTTTATTTCAATGGCTCTATACCTACTATAGCCCAGCTTGAGGCCACGACTCCTCAAGATGAATTATCCAAGCTAACCTTAAAATAATTACAAGAATTGGGCGTTTCACCCGCCCCACCTAATTTTGAAAGAGATCTACACATGGAAGTAGAAAACGTCATAAAAGTTAACATTGGAACCGAGGATAATCCTCACATAATCAATATTGGATCAGAATTAAGTCAAGAAAAACAAGATAAATACATTGCATTTCTTAAAGAATATGAAGATGTCTTCGCTTGGACATATGAAGATATGCCAGGTTTAGACCCTTCTGTAGTCATGCATCACCTAGTAGTCCATCCGGATGCTAAACCTGTTAAACAAAAACTTAGAAAAATGCATCCCAAAGTGGCCTTGCTAGTCAAAGGGGAGTTAGAAAAACTCTTGAATGTTATTTTTATACAAGCTATTGATTATGTTGAATGGATCTCGAATGTAGTTCCAATAACCAAGAAAGAAGCTACCAAAGTTAGGGTTTGCACAGACTTTAGAGATATTAATGCTGCATGCCCTAAAGATGATTTTCCTCTTCCCAACATGGATCAAATCATTGATTTTACTGTTGGGAGTGGAATGATATCCCTAATGGATGGATTTTTTGGCTATAATCAGATCAGGATAGCTCCTGAAGATCAGGCTAAAACAACCTTTATTACCCCTTGGGGTACCTTTTGTTGGAAAGTGATGCCATTTGGTTTAAAGAATGCAGGTGCAACATATCAACGAGCCATGACTTATATCTTTCATGATATGATGCATGATATCCTACATGATTATGTAGATGATATTATAGCTCGTTCTATTAATGAAGATGATCATTTAGATGATCTGAGAAAAGTATTTAATCGGTTAAGGGAATATCTTATCCGATTAAATCCAGCCAAATGTATATTCGGAGTCAAGTCCGGTAAATTATTGGGGGTTATAGTTTCTTTACGTGGTATCAAAATTGACCCTCTCAAGATTGCGGCTATCACTGATATGCCCGCACCCACAAATATATCTGAATTACGAAGTTTACAAGGTAAGCTTCAAGCCATCCGTCGCTTCATCGATAAGCTGGCGGACAAAACCGGCCCCTTTCTTAAGCTTCTTAAGAAGGATGTCCCTTTCAATTGGGATGACGAATGTAAGGAAGCATTTGAACTCCTCAAACAATACCTCCTTAACCCACCGGTGCTTTCACCACCTAGACCTGATCGCCCATTTATCCTATATATTTCAGCTTTAGATTTTGCCTTAGGAGCTATGTTAGCTCAACTTGATGATGAGAAAAGAGAACGTGCTAATTATTATATTAGCCAAACTTTAATCAGTTATGAAACCCACTACACAACATTAGAAAAACTATGTTTAGCAGTCATATTTTCTATGCAAAAATTATGCCATTATATGCTCAGCCAAAAAACGTATGTCATTGCTAAGTCTGATCCCTTGCGGTATCTCATGAGTCGACCTTATTTATCGGGTCGCACAACGAAATGGGTTCTTGCTCTAAGCGAGTTTGAACTCACGTTTATAGGACAAAAGTCTGTTAAGGGTCAAATCATAGCAGATCAATTAGTTGCTGCACCCTTAGAGTCTACCCATCCCCTCATCATTGAGTTTCCTGATGAATGCCTTCAACTAGAGGCAGACCATGCTGAACAATGGTCCTTATACTTTGATGGAGCCCGATGCATGAGTGGGGCTGGTGCAGGTATTATTTTAATATCTCCACAAAAACACATTATACCTTTGTCCTTTAAATTAACGTTTGCTTGTACTAATAATATTGTTGAATATGAGGCTCTAATCCTTGGATTACGAGCCACCTTGGCGCTAAAAATTAAACATCTATTAGTTTTTGGTGATTCTCAACTTGTCATAAATCAAATCAATGATGTTTATCAGACTAGAGATGATAAATTGCGCCCATATAAAGCATATGTTTTACAATTAATATCTTTATTTGATCAAGTTACCTTGGAAGCTATTCCTCGAACTAGCAACCGTGTGGCTGATGCTATGGCTACAGCTGCATCTCTTTTGCCCTTGGAGTTAGATGACGAATATGCCACCATCATTATTCGTCGACTCCAGGAACCCGCTTCAAATAAGTCATGCTTAGAACCTTTGGATGTGTTTCTAATCAACGAAACTACTCCTGAACCTTGGTATATGGATATATTTGATTTTCTTCAAAATGGGACCTTCCCTAAAAGTTCTAATAGAAACCAGCATCGGTTATTACGTAGATGAGCAAGTCGCTTCGTAATAATTGGCAATACCTTATATAGGAGATCTTTTGAAGGTATCCTATTGAGATGTTTGAATCTAGAAGAATCTAGATCAGCTTTGAGTGAAGCCCATGATGGATCTTGTGGGGGACACTTCAGTGGTAGTGCCATTGCTAAAAAACTCCTTAGGATAGGATATTTTTGGCCTACCATGGAGAATGATGCACATGATTATGTGCGCCATTGCGACAAGTTCCAGAAACATGCTGACCTTGTCCATGCCCCTGCACAAGAACTGTAGGCTATTTCATCTCCTTGGCCCTTTTCAAAATGGGGCTTAGACATCATTGGCAAAATAAATCCTGTGTCATCTGATGGACACAAATTCATCATAACCGCCACTGAGTATTTTACGAAGTGGGTTGAAGCTATGCCCTTAGCTTCCTGCACTGGAACCCAAGTCTCCAAATTCATCTTTAATCAAATTATTTGTAGGTTTGGAATTCCTGCAAATCTCATCTCAAATAATGGAACTTGTTTCAAAAATAAAGATGTCAAAAAATTATGTCAAAAATATAAGATTCAACATCGCTGGTCCACTCCCTATTATCCTCAGGGTAATGGCCAAGCAGAAGCATCTAATAAAACATTAATTAAAATCCTTAAAATATTGGTCAATAAATCTGGCCACGACTGGCACATTCAATTGTATCCAGCCTTGTGGGCTTATCGAACTAGCGTTCGCACTCCCACAGGCGCTTCACCTTTTGTTTTGGTTTATGGTGCTGAAGCTGTTTTTCCCTTTGAATTAGAAGTTCCTTCTTTGGCTCTACTACTTCAAGATACTAAAGTAGGAGATGAATATCGTGCTGGTAGACTCAGTCAGCTGGAACTCCTAGATGAAAAGCGCATCAATGCTTTGGAGCATCTTCGTGCCTACCAAAACAAGCTTAAAAGATCATATGCCAAGAAAGTTCATCATCGATCCTTTGAGATCGGCGACCTTGTTTTAAAAGAAAATAAAAAAAATACTAATGCAACTAAAGACCTTAAAGGTAAATTTGAGCCCAACTGGCTTGGACCATATGTTATCACTGCTAAATTTGGATCGGGAGCATACAAATTAGCTACCTTAGATGGTAAAGATCTTAAAGAACCTATGAATATTATGCATCTTAAGCGTTATTACGCATAAATCTGGTCATTTCATCATTTGTATATATTTTGCATATTGTTTCATTTTATAAGCATATAAAAATTTTCAAAAAAAAAAACAAACAAAAATCAAATAAAATTAAAAAAACAACAATATTATTGACTCTTTCAAAAAAAAAAAAAAAAAAAGAAAAAGAAAGAGAGAGTCAAAATTATCAAACTCTTCAAAAATATTTGTTGTATATATTTATTCTTGAAGTATTGCAGTTATATTTTCAAATTATTTTGGATAAATTAGCATTTATTTGGAATCCCTCACTTTTGCAAACACAAAAATAAATATCTTGATTTTATCTGGTATGATTACTAATCTCTCTTATATCAAAGTCCACAAATTGAATTAAATAAAGTTTGAGCATAGAGAATTGATCTTGTTATTTACTTAAACCAAGCATATCCTTTCACATTAAAATGATTACATTTGCAATTTCAATACTATGCTACATAGTAGAAGTGGTTTCTTGAGCGAAAAGTTTCCCCTGCTATCCTATCATGCACATGGTCTAGAATCTTTGAGAATTGACAAAAGGACAAGCTCACCCCTACCCAGAATAAAAATCCCTTGCTCTACATCCAATCCGAGCAAGTATCCCTAGTATAGGAAGCAAAAGAAAAAGAAAAATCAAGCAAAATTATGAGAAAAAGAAGCATTATTTCAGTATCATTTTGTACCATCTCAGCAATATTTCAGCATTATCTCAAATATCAAGCAAAAATACAAAAAAAAAAAAAAGAAAAAGAAAAAGAAAAAGAAAAGAAAAAAGAAAGAAAGAAAGCAAAGAAAGCAAAGAAAGCAAAAGCAAAAGCAATAAAATCCCTTTTCCCTACCCATTGAAAAGAAAAGAAGGGTGAATGAGCTTGAATCCCTGGAATTCTCAATTATTCGAAAACTGTGAGGTAAGCCCCATAACAGGTGGTTTGTGCCCAACCCGCTTGGCCTTGGGTAATTCCTAGCGTGGTGATATGTCTGTCACATTAGCGACCTTCTTTTGTACAGACCTATGTCCGCTTATGGATTAGCTAGCTCTTGATAACCCGACTTACATAGTAGTCTGGTATGGTTATATGCATCTAAATCATGGTCAATGAACACTTATTTGGTTAATTCAAATCACTTGTATCAAATTATCTTGCTCAAAATTGGTAAATGCACAAAGCAATTGCACACACATTTGTATTTGAGAGATTTTGTGTATCATTATGATAAATCAAGATCGGAAATGAACTCACATATGCACATGGGATTCCTTATAAATCTAACTTTTGTCTTTGAGATAATTTAAAATATTTTTGCAAATTGTCTGGAATAATTTCATTTTCTTACTTGAGAACAGTTGTTTAGTATAAAGACAACTACATGCATTTTCAAAAAAATCAAAATTTCTTTCAAAATATGCAATAAAATCACATTTATTTATATATAACTTTTTGACTTTCGCGACGATGGTATAGTTCCAAAAACCTAAATTGGAATTTTATGCCTAGCGCAAGTCCTCATCTTTATATTTTTTGTTTATTTTCAAAATTAAAAATCAACCATGCAATAAAACTATTATATCAATTTCTTTTTTGGATTTCGCGATGATGGTATAAGTCTATACCTAAATATTCTATGCCTAGCGCAAACCATTGTTTTAATTTTTTGTCCCATTTTATTTCTTCCATAAAAGCATATGGCTTAAATCATTATGTTACACAATTATGCTTTAAAAAGAATGAACATTCTTACTATTTCATGTCATTATGTCAACATTCAATTTTGCAATGATGGTATAATTCCTAGGGAATTATTCAAAAATTTTATCACACTTAGGAATTTATGCCTAGCAAAAAATCATTTTTAATATATTTCATGCATAATATTTTCATGGAAATCTGAAAACAAATTATCATCACCATCATCATTTTCATCATCACAACAAAAAGCCTTAAGACAGTCTCTTAAGCACTCTTTTACTTTTAACAATATTTCTATATTGGGATTAGCTTGACGACCTAGCGAGCGGCGACTCCATGAAATGGTCATAAATAGTGACAATGTCCTTTGAAATTATTGTTAAAAGTCCTTTTTATTTTTTCATCAAATCATTCCACAAACAACCAATTTGTTTACATCAGATTATTTCATTTAAATTGTAAAGCATGACAATAAATTATAATATTTCCAAATGACATAATTACATGAATCATCAAATCAATCAAATCAAAATATTAAAGCATCATACAAACACATAAGACACAAGTCATATCATCAAAAATATCTCATATATATATCAACATAATCATGTACATCATATCAAAACTGGATTGGTATGCCACAATCTGTACCTCGGCATACTCAATCCTCTATAAAAAATAATAAACAATATATACAATCTATGCAATGTAGTCTGTAGCAGCTAGCCTCGAGAAGCCCTCGAGCTCTCAGCCTCATCTCCTCTCCCACCCTGAGGTGGAGGAGGTGGCCCCATAGCAGTCTATGTGGTGTCACGAGTCCTCGACGTCGATCGTGATGATGTCCTCGATGACCCCATCATGATAGGCTCCGCAATAGGGGCTGGCAATGGTACCCTCTGCTCCTCTGGCACCATATGGTGGTATAACCCCTGGTAGAACATGGTCTGAGCGATAGACCATGATAGGTCCCGAGTGCTCGCCCCTCTGCTCGATGTTGTGCAGCCTCATCCTGAAGTGTCTGCACCTGAGCCTGGAGTCGAGCATTCTCCGCCCGAAGAGTAGCCATCTCACTACTCTCCCCTACCTCGACACCCTTGCCCTTATCGAGCGATGGTGGCCTCTCTCTCTATGGAGACGGGGCCCCCCCCCCGGGCGAGCCTATGGCCTCCTCTATCTCTCCCTCCATGACCTTATGCCACCTCAATGGCTGCTTGGCACCGCCTCCCCATCTGATGCACAACCATGTGAATCGAACCCTGTGCCCTCGTCATCCGAGGAGGGTGGATGCTTGTGTACCAGGCATCGTAGCCATCGGCTACCCCAGTGTCGTCCCCATCCACTGGCTAAATGGGGGCATCGTTCGTGTCCTGGCTCCAAAATTGCTATATGTTCGGAGCCCCGTTGAGTGTAGTGTTATCTCGGACAGTCCGAGAAAACTTGTAATCCTTGAGAGAAGGGATCCCCTATTGTAGATCGAACTGGTGCAAAACTCGATCATAGCGGTGGAGCTCTACCTCTCCCCACTCCATCCTCACCTAACAGACTCGCCTGATGTGAGCTAACTCTTGATGGTCCTCGGCCCACCCTGGATGCTCTCTCCAAGGCCTCTAGGTGATCTGATCAGCTATGAGGTCATCTAGTAACCTTCATGATATAGGCAGATCTACCCGCCATTGTGACCCTCTCTGGAGCCACCAGTAGAAAACTCGGGGCCTCTCCCCATCAACCCCTATCAATGGGAGCCCTACCGGCCTCTGCATCACGATGTGCTCCCAACACCAAACCTGTAGGAGTGATGTCAAGACTAGACATCGTTCGCCCTTGTACATGACCCCATGCAGGATCCTGTACAACTAGCATAGAACAAAGCTGCCCTAAGCAAACCTGTAGCCATGGTCTCTCATATCGTAGACCACATATGTGAGTAGCCATGGCAACCTACACCCGCTCTGGTGGCACAGCAAAAGTCCACCGACCACCCCGACCAAAACCTGAGTCAACCTAGATACCCTAGGCATCTGTCGAAGTGACTCAATATTAACTTTGCCCTTCTCTAGGGTGAAGCTAGGGTCACCATAGAGCCACATCATGGCATGGCCTTGATTGGCCGTAGGAGTCATGAATCGTCCTTGTATGGGGATCCTCAAGATCCTCCATACGTCCTCTAGTGTGGGAGCCATCTCCCCTATCGGTAACTAAAAGTAGGATGATCCTGGATACCACCTCTCTGCTAGGGTTGTTAGTAGCCCCATGTTCGTAGGAATCTATGGCATCTCTGCCACATTCTGCAAGCCGACCTATGCCAGCTGATCTCGCTCTGCCTGATCTAGAGCGGCCACGTCATCCCTCAGCCATCGTATTTCCATTCTTAGCTCTTTAGTAATCCCCTCTGCAACATAAACAACAAAATAATAACAATCATTAATAAACAGTGATTAAAATCAATTAAAAGCAAGTAAAATCAGTTTAATTTCATAAAAATGATGATATCGTCCACTATTGGATGATATCATCCTAAATTTGAGCAAATTCATCCTTAGTAGGACTAAATCATCTCCGATTTTGCCATTAGGGATTCGTCCCTTATTGGATGAAATCATCCCTATATCGTCGATTTCGCCCTTGGATGAAATCGATGATATCGAGACGATTTCGATGAAATCGGGACGATTTCGTCTTGACGACGTCGACGGCCCAAAAACGGCTATGATGCTCAAAAATCATTTAAAATTCATCTAAAAAGCACATAAATTCAATTCAAACCATTCTAAACTAAGTTTAGATCCTTACCCGTAGCCCGCGCCGGACCTCTGTCGATCGGTGTGCTGTCTCTACCATTTTGTCTGCAGAGCTCTAGAAACCAGAAAATAAAAATGAACAGTAAAAATGAATTAGGGTTTTACCCTATTTTCTTAATTTTATTCAAAAACAAATTAACAACATTTTTAAATTTTGCTTTTTCATGTTTTTACCTCAAACGTTCGATTTGGGTAAAAACACGGAGGGGGCACCATAGTAAGTTGTCATACGATTCGACCTAGAATCGTCGCCTAAAAATGGGAATAAATTTTTGCTTTCTCGTAAATCGAGAAGAACTCGTCTTTAACGCATTTTCTTCAAAAAATTCGCTAAAGAGGGGGCAAAATGTAGCACCCTAAAATTGGCACAGTAAACCTTAGTAAATAATTTAAATTTGAATTTTAACCCCGAACCGCCCTTTAACCGCCTGTTAAACCGCTCTCCCCATTTTTCATGCCATTTTTAGGATTTGTTGTGACCGTTGGATGATATCATCACCGATCAGATGATATCGCCTCAGATCGGATGAATTCTTCTGGAGCAGAACGTCCAGACGATTTCGTCCCAAAACTAATTTTTCAAAATTAGCCTCTGTTCCAACGGCGTCTCTAATTTGGGCAGAAGCGTGTCTGCGCCGTTAGAGACCCTCCCCGTTGGAGATCTCCCAGATTGGGATGATCTCCAACCTCCTAACCTCCCTCCTATGCCTATTTAATCTTAGGCTCCCCCCTTGACCTTCCCCTGGCTGAATTTTTTTGTAACTAAGTTTTACATGCATTAGAATACCTTGGATTGCTATTTGCCTTTGTCCATTTCTCAAATTTTCTTGTAGGAACCTCATTATTCTTTAGCCGAAGCAAGCTCAGATCATCGCAGATGATCCTGTACGATCTCGGACGATCACGTCGTAACATCGAGACGATTTTGTATTCTATAGACGATTTTGACTGCAACCATCATTGGGGGCAATCAGTGCCCGAAGTTTGCATTCTCTGCCTTTTATCTATTGTTTTGTTCTACATTAGTTAAGATTTTTATTATTTTGCATCTTGGAGTTCACCCCATGTAGCATAGATGCATGATAAGGTTAAAATTAGTCATTAAAACATTGTATTATACTTAAATTATTATCTGTAATTATTATCCTAGCATCTCTATCATTATTTACATCATTTTCCTTTGTTTTTGCAATTGCATTTTTTGTATTTTGTATCTATTTCTGTGATTGCAGGTCTCTGACGAGTTCTTCTGACGAATTCGTCAGATCAGAGATGATTCTGTCTGATTTTAGATGATCCTGTCAGATCAAAGATGATTCGGACTGCTTCAAACCTCAGAATCTCCATCAAACATCCAGAAACAGGTATGCTATTTTTCTTTTAGGATATTCTCTATATTTCACATCCATTTCTATTTTTTGTATTCATTCAATCTGCATTTTCATAATAGTTTAGCTTAGATTCATTTGGCCAAACCTAGGACTTGGATGCTTAAGTGTAAAACTGAACACATCAAACTCATTCCCAACCTAGGCGTGGAAACTGCCACTCAAAGTTTCCTGGTGAACCCCACCATCCATCAAAAATTCACCCTGATACCCCTCCCCCGAGAGGCGCGACCTTCAAAGGGCCTCTCAGTCCGAGGTACCGTTCCATCCTTCTCGCATCCCCCTTCCGGGCGCGGATCCTTTAGCCTGAAGGTAAGGGTGCAAAAAATTTGGATCGATACATTTTCAAGTCAGAGAGATCTTATAGAACCTTGTCTTAGTTTTCTCATCCTCTTGTATTTGAACCTTCAATTCTAAGTTCTCCCTTTTCAACTCAACAATTTCATTTTTCATATCAACTATGACTTCCATTTCTAAAACTTTATCTTTTTGTAGATATTTGAAAATATGAGAATCTTCATTCTCTTCACTTCTATTGAACCCATTACAATGAGCTGCATTGTGACCAAGGATACCACAATCAAAATGTTCCTCTTCTTCTTCACTGCTACTATACCCATATTTTGAACAATGATCTACAAGGTGACCAAAGTTACCACAAATAAAACATTTGAGTATTCTTAGTTCCTTAGTTTCCTCCTTACTGCTATTATACCCATTTTGTGGATAATAGAGTGCCATGTGACCAAGTTTACCACATTTCACACATATCACAAAGTTTTCCTCTTCTCTTATTTTAGTTTCAAGATCAAATTCTTCTTTTTTCTTAGGTCTCATGGTTCTTATTTTTCCTTTCCTTGATGTGTGTTCTTGTAGATCTTCCTTCAAGACATTAGATTTTTTAAGGAACCTGCTCTGATAGCAATTGAAGAACATAGGCTTATACTGAGAGGGGGGTGAACAATATAAGATCAACTTTTACTTTCCTTTCCCAAATAATATTATCCACTATTATCAATGGAAATATCAATAGCAATAATCAAAGTAATGCACAAATAATTAGACACATGAGAGACACAAATTTAATGTGGTTCACCCAATGTGGGTTACGTACACGGAGAAAATATTTCTTCTAAATTTTATCAAAAAATATATTGGGAATCAATTCCCTATTACAATGTTTATGGACCTCTGTCCAAAGGAGACACCAATCCCCTATGCTCTAATTTGTGGATCTCTCTCCATAGGATAACTCTATCCCATTTACTCTATTTAGTGGATATATCTCCATAGGAGAACTCTATACCCTTTACTCTAGTTCATGGATAACTCTCCATAGGAGAACTCTATCCCATTTGCTCTAGTTTATGGATATATCTCCATAGGATAAATCTATCCCATTTTCTCCGGTTCATGGATCTCTCGCCATAGGAGAAATATTCTTCCTATGCTTTGGTTCATGGATCTATCTACATAGGAGAACTCTTTCCCATTTTCTCTTACTGGTGAACTTCTAGAAGACTTCTATCTTCACTAATTTAGATTGTGGATCTCTATCCATAGGAGACCTCTATCCCCACTCCATAGGTTTATGGAACTGTATCTACTGGAGACCATCCTCTCTACTTTTGTCACCTCCAAAGTCTACTCTTAACTCTATCTCAAATCTGCACCAAACCCTATCACAAGTCTAGCACAAATTTACTCTAACTCGGATCACAAATTTGGCCTAATCCTTAACACAAATATTGATCAAATAAAAAACCAAACCTACTATCAATTCTATATTAAATATTTCCCAAGCCTTAACACAAAGCTTGATCAAATCAACAACCAAACCTGCTCTCAATTATATCTCAAATATGCTCCAAGATTTAACACAAATCTTGATTAAATCAGCAACCAAACCTATCCTCAATTATATCTCAAATCTAACCCAAGACTTAACACAAAACTTGTTCAAATATTCCTTCAAGCCTTCTCAAAATACTTTCTCAAATATACCTCAAACTTCCTCACTTAACCTGCTCAAATATTTCCAAATCTTGCAAACACACAACTGCTTATATCTCTTTTAAAAAATTTCTTCAACTAGGCAATTCAGACATATTCTACCTAGAATATTTTTAACCTTTGGAACATATAGAGGATGATAAACACTATCAAAATCCCAATATGTTCTTCACATTCACAAATATTGCATTCCACTAATTCAATCTCTATCTCTTACAAAATCCTTTTCAAATCAAATCAGAACAATGTATAACTTGCTTCACAAAATTGATCTATATTTCTTGCAAATTTTCTCTCAAAAATCAATATCAATAATGTATAAATTTACCTCACAATATTTATCTCAAACACTTTCACAATTAATTTCAATATCTCTCAACCAATGCTCAAAATATTTCACAATGATTCACTAACTTATCTTTAAACCTAGTACAAGTAGTTCATAATTTCTAACACAAATATATCAATCTCTTTCAATAATAGAAGCACAATATTATTCTCAAACTCTATTCCAAATGTTTCCAAAACCATTCAATAATAAAGTACAAGAATATCTTCACACTCTAATGCAATTGTTTCAACTTTCTCTCAATAATTGATGCACATGTAGGTCTCAAACACTGACAAATATTTTCAACAATGCTTACCAAAAAATACTTTTTTCTCCGCCTTATATTTCAAAAACATTTACTCAAAAAAACACCTTAAATAAGTATTGATGTGCCCATGCCTCTTAGTTTTCTCTTATGGATATATGTCTTCAAAAACATGTTTTAGGATGTATTTTTTATGCCACTTTCAAGGGCTAGCTATCATAAAACTTTTTAAACTAACCATAATATTTTTCCTCAAAATTTTCTCATAAAATTATTTAATATCAAGAGAAATTTTTGAACATAACAAATCCCTCTTAATATTTCTCTTTTATCAAAAATTACACAAACAAATTTAAACCATAACAATACCTTATCACTCCTACTTATAACATCTACTTATAATGCAATATCATAATTTAATACCTTATGCCATACATCAATTTACTTTCAAACACCTTATTGCTCCTTTCATTTTTAAAATTATATTCCAAATTTATATAACATAACTTGATTCTAACATATCATCATGTCCTCAAAACATTAAAATTTAAACCATTTCCCTTATGTCTCCCTAAACTATATAATAAGCACTTTTAATTACCAAAAAAAAAAAACTTATGCCTCCCTCATTAAGCGCTAATCAAACCTTAAAATTAAAAAAAAAATTACCCTCGTCCACGTCTACCATTGTAGCCACTAGGATTTGAACACTAGATCTTACGGTGCACATGCTCTAGTGTGAGCTAGAGTGCCAGTTGGGTTGGCCCCACAACTAGAACAAAATTTGTTCCTATGACCTTTATGCCTTCCTCTCCATACAAAACACTCCTCAAAACTTCACTATTGAGGAGATTCAAAACTGTGACCTATCCTATGCCACACCTTACGCTAGACCTGCATATCGCTTAGGCTACCAGCCCTGGCTGAAACCAAAATTAGTGCTTTCCATTATATTCATTATTTTTTTCTAGAAAATTGTGCACTATATTTTCCCTTGGTCTTCCCTTTCAACGAATGACATTGGAATCCATGGAATTGATTAAATCAATGTGCTCCTACATAGACTTTGAAACACAAATTTTGTCCTCTTTTAATATGCATTCAGTGGTTTTACTATAACGTGTTGGAAATTTTGAGTAGTTTTGTTGTCATTGATGTCAAGAGATTGTTGTTTCAGTTCCATCATCATTAATGTCATCAGGTAGTTTCTCCGAAGGCAAGAAATTTTTTAAATGGAATAGGATATAATATTTATTTTTAATATTATATGCGTAAAAGGCCTAAAAGGTTGAAGACCTAGGGAAGGAGAAGCAGGTTTAAATTAAAATAGTAATATTAAAATATTTTTGAGCAAAATGGTAAGGTGAAGAAAATGAGGTCCAAGGATTTATTAAAAATAATCTATCCTTTTAAAGACCCATTATGTAGCTCGTAAAAGATTTAATTTAATTTATTTAAATTAAAATATTTTAACCTATAGTTAAAATTTTAATTTAAATAAATATTGGGTTTCAAAGGTTTTAAATTTTATATTTAATTTAAATTCTAATTTCAAAATTTGAATATTGAGCCGACCTGTAAGGACAAAAAGGAAATATATTTATAGGGGAAATCATATTCATTTTTCTCCCCAATGATATGATATTTGAATGCTATGCTATGCTATGAAAAAGACTTCGTGTGCTACCTTGCTATGAAAGAAGAAATATGTCACATTTAATATTGAAGGAAAAGACAAGGGTTTAATTCCAATAATATGGGAGAGAAGTCCCACTGGAATCATTAGCGCAGGTGGTAACGGAGGCCAAGCTAGAGCATTGTAAGGGCAAGAACATGGGTTTCATTCATGTCATTGTGCTTTGCAAGAAAAATCAAATTTTTTATTTGCGCTAAAGGATAGAGGAGATAGGGAGTAAAAGGAAACTCATGCGCTCTTGATTTTTGTGTGTGCTCATAGCGCAACTGATGGCCTAGCATTGGGCTAGGGTTTTGAGAAGGCAAGGTTGTGTGTTCGAATTTCATTGGAAGCACTTTTTGGGTAAAATTAAAATAAAAGGTATGCAATTCATGTTTTGATTTTTCAAAGGTTTATGATATCAGGAAATCTTCATTAAAGGGTTTTGTGAGATTGAAAATATAGTTTGGTAGTTTGTTAAGGGAGATAAAAGGTGTAGGAAAATTAAAATATTTTATTTTAATTTTGGTGGTTAGAATTTATTCTGTAAGATAGGAGTGATAAGGTATGCAACGAAAATTATATTTTATTTTGAGATAAAGCTATATTGTGTTAATTATTTTGAGAGGAGAAATAAGGTGAATAAAGGAGATTTTTGTGTATGTTTTCCTTTAATAAATTTTTTGACTTATATTTTGAAAGTTGTGAGATTATAAGGTGTATTTGAGACTTGTTATTTTTGTATCGTAAAATAATTATTGGGAAAATATTTACAAGAATATTTTGAGAAAGATTATTGTTACCTAACCTTAAAATTTGAAAATAATATTTGATTATGGTTAAGATAGGTTTTGAAGACATATATCCATAAAAACAAAAGGTATGGGCACGTCTTCCTTATGAGTGAAATATTGTTGGATTGAATGTTATGAATTGCAAGGTTAGAGTGAAGAGGATAGTTGTATAATCGTTGCTAGAAATATTTGAGTGAGTGTTCATGTGCATGATTTGTGAGTGATAAAAGAACATGAGTATCATTGTTATGTGAAGTTGAGAACTATATTGAACTAAGGTTTGTGAAAAATTATGAGTTTTATTGTTATGTGATGTTAAGAACTATCTTGATCTAGGGTTTGTGAAAGATCATGAGTATCATTGTTATGTGAGATTAAGAACTATCTTGAGCTAAGGTTTATGAAATAACATGAGTATCATTGTTATGTGAGATTAAGAACTATCTTGAGCTAGGGTTTGTGAAAGAACATGAGTATCATTGTTATGTGAATTTGGAATCATCTTGAGTCAAAGTTTGAATTCCATAGTATGAGTTATTGGGAGTATAGTGAAACACTTGATTAGGTTTTGTAAGTAGGTTGTGTTTCATTAAATGAATTATTGAGTAAAGTTGGTTGAGCATTATTTATTGAAAGTATTGGAGTGATAGGTCAAGATTTGTGAAACAAATTACTCTTTATTTCTGAATTGATTTGAAAGTGATATTGAAAATGATAGAGTGATTTATGAGTGTGAAACATATTGAGTCTCTTACCATTATCTATATGATTCTATGGTTAAATAATATTATGAGTGAAACATATTTGTGATATTGAAGAGGTTTGTAAAATGTAAATTTGAGTTGTGTATGCAAGTATTTCAATTGATTTAAATAAGCTTTTGTGAAAGCTAGTGGACTGTTTTGAGTAAGTCCTAGAGGGGACTTAAGGACAGAGTTGAGTGAGCTTTTGTGAAAGCTTAAGGACATATTTGTGTGAGATTTTATGAAATATTACAAGCATATTTTAGGTAAGTCTTAGTGAAGACTTGTTGAGAATATTGAGCGAGTTATAGAGAGGACTTGTTGGACATATTTGAGGCAAGTCTTTGTAAATACTTTTTGAGCAGATTGAGCAAGTTATTGAGAGAACTTGTGGATAGATTTGAGGTAAGTCTTGGTAAATACTTTTTGAGAATATTGAGCAAGTTCTTGAGAGGACTTGTGGATAGATTTGAGACAAGTCTTTGAGAAAACTTGAGAGCATAGTTGATTGATTTATTTGTTCAAAATTTGAATTAATTCTTGGAAAATATCTAAGCAGAGTTTATTTGTGATTAGATCAAGCTTTGTGTTAAGTCTTGAGGATAGATTTGAGGACATATTATGGTGCAAATTTGAGGACATATTTGTGCCATAATAGAGATAGAGGTTGGTGCAGATTTGAGGGTAGATTTGTGCTAAACCAGAGATTGAATTGTGAGAAAATTTATGCTAGACCAAAGGACAATATTTAGTGAATATTTGAGATAGATATTAAGTAGAGCTAAGAATAAGAATTGGAGGTGACATAGTAGAGGATAATAGTCTCCAATGGATAGAGATCCATTAGCCAAGGCAGTGAGGACAAAGGTCTTTTGAGTGAGGAAATATTTCTTCTAAGTGAGGACAAAGGTCTTTAGTGGAGAGAGATCCACAAGCTAGTGTAGTGGAGGTAGTAGCATTTTAAGATATCACCAGCCATAGCAGAGGAGAATGAGTTCTCCTATGGATAGAGATCCATAAACAAGCAAAGGGGAAAGAGTTCTCTAGTGGATAGATATCCATGAACTTGATTAGGGGATTGGTGTCTCCTTAAAATAGAGGTCCATAAATATTGTAATAGAGAATGATTCCCAAGATGTTTGTTGAGAAAATATTAGTGAAATATTTTCTCTATGGAGTATCCCACATTGGGTGAACCACGTAAAATTGGTGTCTCTATTGTGTGTGATGATTTGTGCATTGCTTTGATTATTGCTATTGATATTACCATTGATATATTGGATATTATTATTTGAGAAAGAAAAGCAAAAAGTGGTCTTATACTATTCACCCACCTCTTAGTATAATCTTGTGTTCTTCATAACATCAATTCATATTTTATTTTCCAGCTTTATTTCAAATTTTGGTGCCTTTGGAAAAATTCAAATTTAATTTTTTATTTTTACCATAATATTTAACCTTGGTGTTAAATAATATATTTATCTATCATCCTTCGTCAATATAATTTCTTTTTGAGATATTTTTCCAATGCACTTCTAATCCTCCTTTTAATAAATTATTTTTTGCCTAAATATTATAATATTAAAATATTATAAGATTATTTATTTTCTCTTAAACCATGGGCTTAAAACTTGGGCCTTCAAAATTTTAACCCATCATTTAGAAATTTACCCAAAATTCTTTGGATTATTATATAAAATACTATAACCTTTTCTTCTTATCAATTTCCTTGCATTTTGCCTTTCATCTTATAAACCTTGTCTTATTGCCATACCAAACTATATTTGGGATCAATGATAATTAATAAAATAAACCTTTGACAACAATACTTTGACATCAATGACAACACAAATACTCAAAATTTCCAATAGGACACATACACAAACAAATTCGGATGATCAAATTTACCCTTCGTACATCCAAATTTGTAAATTCAGACTTTTCGTAGTCTAATTTGGATGCACAAATTCATTGAAAAGCATATGAGTTTGTGAATTAAAAAACCCTTTTAGACAAACTTAGACATCAAAAGTTTTTGAAATAGTGCGAATTTGTTATTGTGATCATGTGATGGCAGGCTGCATCTAAATTTCTAAAAATCCTAAAATTGAACCAAAAGATTTTAAATTAGAAGTGATGAAACTGCTTACCCGCATGTTTGTGCAAGTATTGTTGCTACTTAATTGAAATTTACCTACTCGATGTATAGTAGTTTCCATTTATCTCTAGACCTCAATTTTAAAGAATAATAAGGTTAAAAAAGAATTGTTTTACCCTAATTTCCTATCCCTTTTTTACCCCTTTTTTTTATTTGAATTTAGAGTTTTACAATAAATTTCAATTTTTTTACAAAACGCGAAGGGGGTACCATAGATAATAAATATAAAAAGAAACACTTGAACAAATTTTGGTTTCTTCATAGCATACTTTTCATTTTTTCTACATCTTCATTTAACACATTTATTTTTCATAAATGCGCTAAAGAGGGGGCAAAATGTAGCCACAAAATTTTGAAACACCTCAAAATTTCCACCTCCTAGTAAAACATGTTGTTACTCCCTAACAATGTGAAATTCACCCTCTAAAACCCCTACCTCAATTTTCATTCTAAGAAGAGTGATATTGACCCATATTCCACTTTTTTTAAGAAATTAGAACAAGCGCAATAAATTCGGATGCTTTCGATAATTTTGAACACCTGATTTCATACAAATACCATGTGTGCCTAATCTATGTGTTTTTTTGGGATTTTAAACTTAATCTAGGCCAACCCAGATTTCTAACAAATATGGACAATCCAAATTTATCCAAATTAGGAAAAATCCTAATTTATCCTAACTTCTTGGCCTATTTGTGCCTCCATCCCCAATTCCTCGACCTTCCTTAGATATTAAAACCCTGAGACTCCCCCTAAAATGTTAGGAGGTGAAGTCAATATATAGATATCCGATGTTATTCAACCGAGTGGTGCTTGGTGGAGATTTAAAAATATATATTTTTTAAAGCTATTTTTTTCTTTAAAGCTACATTTTGCTTTTAAAGCTACTTTTATTTTTAAAAGCTGCTTTTTGCTTTTAAAGCTGGTTTTATTTTTAAAGCTACTTTTTGATTTAAATCTACTTTTGTTATAGAAATTAGTTGATAAAAGCATTTTTTTTAATAAAGCACTTTTATCTAGAATGTGCCACAACTTTTTTGGAATCTTCCTTTGTATTTCTATAAAAATCGAAATCTCCCTTGCATTATGACTAAGTGTGAATGTATGATATCATCTGAGTATAATAAAATAAGAAAAATTACCATTGCCCCATGGTTTTACCTGAACACTATAGGATTTCCACATAAAATCTTGTGTACTATTTATTGTTGTTTATGCTTGATTAATTTTTAATTTTCTAACATCTGTTATCAA
Organism: Wollemia nobilis; assembly: GCA_028583015.1. Lineage (NCBI taxonomy): Eukaryota > Viridiplantae > Streptophyta > Pinopsida > Araucariales > Araucariaceae > Wollemia > Wollemia nobilis. The sequence goes on along the minus strand of JAQPPZ010000390.1, from coordinate 897,790 downwards.
AGCGAGGTTCTTTGAAAACTTGTTTGTCAGGATTTTGTGCAAGTGGGAGCTACAATAATGACAAGAGGTGTAACAAAGTTTGAGATTGAGAAGTTTGATGGCAAGAAATTCATCCTATGGAAGATGAATATGGAGGATTTGTTGGTTTAGAATGACCAAGCCCTATCCTTGGAAGGTCTCATGGGTAAACCTAACAACATGACAAATGTAGAGTGGATAAATCTAGATAGGAAGGTGATGTCTACAATTTATCTCTGCCTAGAAGACTCTGTATTGTTCAATGTTACTGATAAAACAACTACGAGAGCCCTCTAGGAAAATATTGAGAAGTTGTATGAGACTAAATCAACAAAAAATAAGGTCTTCTTGAAAAACAACTTTATAGTCTAAGGATGAAGGAGGGTTCACCTTTGGAAAATCATATGAATGATTTTAATAATCTAATCAGTAAGCTGATCTTTGTTGATGTGAATATGGAGGATGAAGATAAAGCAATCATCCTACTTTGTTCTCTCTTGGGAACCTGGGATAATTTTGTGATGACCATCAATAATGCATCATCTGGAGGTCTAAGCATTGATGATGTTGTAACCACTTTGTTGGCAGAAGAGTTGAGGCAAAAATCATCTCTAGAACATTCAACCAATGAAGACCTAATTGTGAGAGGTCGATCTAACAAAATGAGTCAACAAGGTAAATCATAGTCCAGCTCTAAGTCAAAAGGATGTAATTTGAAAGGGAGGTGCTAGCATTGTGGGAAGCCATGACACTCAAAGAAGGAATGTTGACATCTAAAAAAGGAGAAGAATGGTGAAAAGCAAAATCAATCATCAACTGAGGCCAATACTAGAGATGCAATAGATATGGCAACATGTAAGACATGTTGTACTAGTAGCAGCAGATCTATTTTATATACTTGGGTTTTAGACTCAGGTGCATCTTTCCACATGTTTATCAAATATCAATGCTATAATGGAGGGATGGTCTATTTGGGTGATGATCATCCTTTAGAAATTATGGGAATAGGAGATATAAGGATCAATTTGGATGATGGTAGAGAAAGGATGTTATGTGATGTATGACATGTGCTTGCTTTGCGAAAGAATTTTATTTCAATCAAGATGATGGACAAGCTTGGGTATTGTACTAATTTTGGTAACAATTATTGCAAAATTACCAGAGGATACCTAGTAGTAGCAAAATGAGAAGCTTATGAGACCATATATCATTTGTGTGGTGATATGGTGATAAAATATGCATCAGCAACAACTTCAGGCAATGCTTAGGATGGAATAATGCTATGGCATCAAAGCCTAGGGTATATGAGTGAAAAAAAATTGAAAATTCTGCATGATCAAGGTATGTTTTCTGGGATTAAGTTTTGCAATTTAGACTTTTGTGAGCACTATATTTTTGGAAAAAAAATAGGGTTCAATTTACTGCAAGTCCTGGTAAGAGTTCTAATTTTTTGCAGCTTATACATTCTGATATATTTAGACCATTCGTCACTCAGTCCTTGAAAGGTACTAGATATTTCTTGACATTTATAGATGATTATTCTAGAAGAGTGTGGATTTATTTTCTAACAAAGAAGTCATAAACCTTGGAAAAATTCAAAGAGTTCAAGGAAAGAGTAGATAAAAGTTTGGGTAAGCCTATTTTATGCCTCAAGTTAGATAATGGGGGAGAATATTGTTCCAAGTAGTTTGATAATTTTTGTACTCAGGAAGGGATTAAGCACTAGAATACTGTTCCATATACTCCACAAAAAAATGGTGTGGCTGAGCAGATGAATCGTACAATCATGGAACATGCAAGAAGCATGCTCAGCACATCTAGGTTGGAGAAAATTTTTTGGGTAGAGGCTTTTAATACAACTACTTACCTTTACTCTTATTTGTGTACCTTTTGTTGTGATGCTTTTGACCACATGCCAAAAGAAAATAGGTAATGTGTTTTTCTTAGCTATGGAGATACAATGAAGGGGTATAGACTGTGGTATCCTACTACCCACAAGGTAATAATTAGCTGAGATATTATTTTTAATGAAAAATCCATGCAAAGGAAGGAGGTACAACAAACACTTGAAGTTGTACCTATTGAAGTAGATATGAACAAAGATGAAAATGAAGATAAGGTTGTTGAAGTTTTTGATCAGCATGTAGATCAACCAGTTCAACATCCTAAATAAGCACAAGACTAAGAGCCACAACCAATAGAACATTGGGTTAGAAGATCTACACATTCACAAAAATGTCTGGATAGGTATTCTTCTGATTGTCATTCCTCTTTTGCTTTGTTAACTGATGATGGTGAGCCTAGCTCATTTCAAGAAGTTGGAGAATCTGAGAATGTAGATAAGTAGAGCAAATCCATGGATGAGGAGATGGAATCACTATGGAAGAATGAAACATGGGAACTTGTGGATATTCCACCTAGAAGAAAATATATTGGTAAAAAGTGGGGTGTACAAAGTAAAGAAGAACAATGATGGGCTATTGGAATGATATAAAGCTAATTTGGTGGCAAAATGTTATTTGCATAAGTTAGGTATAGAATTCAAAGAAATATTTTCTCCAGTTGTGAAGCTGACTCATTACAGTTTTACTTGCACTTGTGGTAGTAAAGGATTTAGAGCTAGAGAAAATTGATGTAAAAACTACTTTTATGCATGGTGATATTGAGGAGGATATTTATATGGATAATCCTGAGGGCTATGAAGAAAGAGGTAAAGAGCATTTGGTTTGTGGAACTAAGAAATATATGTATGGATTGAAACAGGTACCAACGATGTGGTATAAAAAAATTGGCACCTTCATGAAGATCAAAGGTTTCAACAAGAGTGAAGCTGACCATTGTGCATACTATAATAGGTTCAATGATGTTATTTTTATTGTCTTGTTGTTGTATGTTGATGATATGCTAGTTGCAAGCCCTAGAATGAAGAAAATAAGTGATATTAAGGCTCATATGGCTAGGATGTTTGATATGAAGGATTTAGGAGTAGCAAACCAAATTTTAGGGATGAAAATATAGAGGGATAGAATAGGAAGGAAGATATGGTTATGTCAAAAGAAATATATAGAAAAGATTTTGTAGTGCTTCAATATGCAGAATGAAAAACCAGTCAGTACCGCACTTCCTCCACACTTAAAATTGTCTTCTAAACAGTGTCCTAGAACAAAAATAGAGAAGACAAGCATGTCTCACGTACCATATTCATCAGTAGTAGGAAGCCTCATGTACGCCATGGTGAGAAACAAACCTAATATTACCCAAGCAGTGGAAGTAGTCATCTAGTACATGGAAAATCTTGGTAAGGAGCATTGGAATGCAATGAAGTTGAAATTTAGATATTTAAGAGGCACTTCAGGTGTTACCATTTACTTTGGATCAGTAGATTTGCAAGTTAAAGATTTTGTGGATTCTGACTATGGTGGAGACAGATATGGGATAAAGTCCACTACAAGATATGATTTCACTCTTGCTGGTGGAGTTGTGAGTTGGACTTCTAAGTTAAAATATGTGGTGGTTTTATAAACCACTGAAGCAAAATATGTAGCAACTAAAGCTAGCAAAGAGGCAATTTGGCTAGGGTGATTGTTGGGTGACTTCAAGATAATGCAAGGGAAGATTATGTTGCATTGCGATAGTCAAAGTTCTATTCAACTAGTGAAGAACCCAACATTCCATGATCACACCAAACACATTGATGTTAAGTACCATTTTATAAGAAATGTGGTGGAAGAATGTAGGATATTGTTGGAGAAGATTGATACTAAAGTGAATCCTGCAGATGTCCTTACAAAGCTGGTCAAGAGAGAGAATTTTGAGTGGTGCAAAACTTCTCTGGGCTTGCTGAAAATGTGATAAGGTTGGCATTGGGCAATTGGAACTTGGATGGAAAAAAAGGCAAAGAATTCTTGTATATTGACTTCAAGTGGAAGAATGTTAGGAGGTAAAGTCAATATCCAAATCTTCGATGTTCTTCAGCTGAGTTGTGCTTGGTGGAGCTTTAAAAATTATTTTTATTTAAAGCTATTTATTGCTTTAAAGCTACTTTTTACTTTTAAATATGCTTTTGTTTTTAAAAGCTGCTTTTTGTTTTTAATGCTGCTTTTGTTTTTAAAGATTCTTTTTGCTTTAAAGCTACTTTTGTTATAGAAAGTAGTTGATAAAAGCAATTTTTTAATAAAGCACTTTTATCTGAAATGTGCCATGAATTTTTTGGAATCTTCTTTTGTATTTCTATAAAAAGGAGAATGCCCCTTGCATTATGACTGAGTGCAAATGTATGAGATCAACTGAGTATAATAAAATAAAAAAAATTGCCACTACCCCATGGTTTTCCCTACACACTGCAAGGTTTCCACGTAAAATCTTGTGTATTGTTTATTGTTGTTTATGCTTGCTTATTTTTTAATTTTCTAACATAAATGTGGTAATGTTAATAATTTGTAGGAAATCTTTATTGGAGAAGAAGATTTTAGAAGTTTTGTTGCAAGTTGTAGGGGAGACTTCAGCCTCATATTACCATTCTAGGAGATATCATACATGGCAACACCCACTATGGAATTAAATCTACTTTACCCTTAGTAGTATTTTAATTATTTACACTATTTTTACAAATTTGGCTCATTCAAATTTGTCATGAAGTCCAAAATTGTTTTTGATCATTGTGTTTTGTAGAGCTAGCTGTTGGATATTTTTGGGCCATCTGAAAATGTACCTATCATACAAAAAACATACCAATTAAATTTTGGTGGTAAAATCTTGATTGTAGAATTGTCAAATTGATCATATCTGCACTATGGTATGTATTTTCCTTGATTATTCTACTATATTTTATTGTTGTTCTAGTTATTTTTCCATTTCAATTGCATTGCTTCATATTAGATGTATGGAATCCTTTATTTTTATATGGTTTGCTAAAATAATAAAGGGTATTTAACTGTTAAAAAACACAATCTACTATGATCTAAGTAGATCCCTCACCCTTGATTATAAATTTTAGTGTTCAATTGTGAAACTATAGGTTTTAGACATATTCGACTGATCTAAATTCATATGATGAATTCAAACATCTAAATTCATCTTGTAAACACCTGAATTCATCTGAAAGTAAACATCTAGATTAGGTAAGGATCTAAACTTGATTTCTCTTGGTCCATACATAAGATTTATACTTCTCAATTTTATAAACATATACATGAAACAAAAAAATAGAAAGAACCAAAAACATATATTTCATTGAATTTCTTCCATTCTAGTCAAAACACAAAACACAAAAAAATAACATGTTAGCAGAGATTTTCATATCCTGCTTTCTATAAAATAATTACATCTTTGTTATATTTACTAAGATTTCTAGCTAGATCTGTATACTTTATTTTCATTTGAAACTAAATTTCATATAGTTAGGTTAGTTGCATTTGGCTAAACCCTAGGTGTGTGTAACTCAAAAGAATACATCAAACACCCACCCTACCTAGGTGTAGAAAATTCCATAAAGTGTTTCCTGGTGAACCCCACCTAATTCATCAGAAAACACCGAGGAGAGCATAACTCAAGTACTTATCATCTGAGGTGTAGGCACACCATTTTACCTCCCTCTTTTAGGCACGAATTCATTTAGCCTGAAGGATAGGGGCATGAAAATTTTATATCTAAAGAACCACTGTTGGATCTTTAAAATATCCAAGATCAGTCACATGGCCTGTAAAGGTATCCATATGATTAGCCTCCTCAACATGACGCATTTTAGGTGTCTACACTCTTGTAAATATATTTTGTAAATATCAATGAGAAGGGTAATTTATTTTCTCTATCTTCTTATCATTATGGTTACTTAATTATTATTTTCAATTTGATTTCATATTACATCTATAGGTGTTAGATATTTTTTACATCTTACAATGGTTATCACGTGTAGGAATTTTCCCACAATTTCTTAATTTGTTTCTAACTTGCTATTTTCTTATTTTTTGGACTTACAAGTACCATCATTCTGAGCTAGTGCAGTTCATAGTGGCTATCATCGTACCCTTTGATGGCTAGTTGGGCTACCACCCTAACCTCTAATGGCTTTAAAATAGTGTAGAAATCATATTTGCAATAGATTCATCAAATGTTGGCTAAAATTTTAATTTTTTTTAACTCTATACTTGTGACCACTATTGGGAATAGTGACCTCTGTTGCTAGTCGCCCCAAGGTACAACAAACCCTCTGTATGACCATTATTTTATCTAAAAACCTCTATTGTAGACCATTTTACATAGTAGCCCTTGATTAATTGATTTTTAGGGTTTTGCTTACATGATGCTTACCTAAAGGCTAATTTCATTAAGGGTTGCATTTCATTTTTTTTTGAAATTAAATGTTTTTTTTGCATATTTGGAAATTTTAAATTTTCTTTCATGCATTAGTGAAAAATAATGGATTTATTTATGTTGCATTTCCATTTTCATGAAATAAAATCAACCCACACACACTTCATGTATCAAATTTAACATCAGTGAGGTGGATTTCACACCCACCCATTGATCAAGACCAACAATAGTGGCCTTCATCACCACCTTGTTTGGCTTGTATTGTGGATATTCGTACCATATTTTGACCAAGACCAACTCCAATAACTATTGTAGCCATGGAAAATAGTATATAATCTTGTTCAGAAGGCATATCACTAACCATGGTGAACTGGGTGAGGATTGGTAGGACCTGTGCCCCCTCATCAGATATGGGATTCATCTCAATATTTTGGTGAGTTTCATAGTTTGGAATTCATCACTAGGCTAGTGTGTGAGAGCATATTGGTGAAAATCCTTTAACTTGAGTATTACATCAACAATTTTAAACTCGAACAAGAGAAAGGTAAAAAATTCAATGAATCATAACACACAAGCCAATTTTAGGAAACACAAATAACTCTTAAATAAGATAATAATTTGTATACATTTTTTGTTTCCTAATAACATGCATAATCAAAATAACATGGTCACAACATGAAGCCATACACAATCCTAAATTTATGCAACTAAAAATGCACATGAAGGCTTAGAATACCTTCAATACAACCCACATGACCTAGTTTTACCTTAACAACATTCAAGCAACCATCATGGAGATAATTCTACACATAGGAGATCTACTCATCGAGACACCCTTAATAATGGGAACTCTATAGGGAATCATCATGACCAATAAGAGAATATTTCTAGACCCCATTCATCACATGTATTTTCTCAACAAAATTCACCCAATAAGGTGCCCAACAAAGGGGTTGCACGCATCCGTGTACCCAAAAAATCCACAAATCTCTCTAAAATTGAAGTAGAATACATGCCATTACTAGGGGTAGGTGACTGAGGTACTCCTATTTATCACTATTAGAAGATCCATAAGCTAGATTTTCTAGATAAATATGACCCAAATGAATCTCGTAGAGCACCTTCCTCCACCCACACTCATTATGAGGATAGGCATAAAGAAGATATAGGTCATCCTATCCATATGCAGAGATAGTGTTCCACTTGAACATGACATACTCCTTGGCCTTCATTAAATGAGGATATTATCCCTAGGGTTGAACACAGAGTAAATGTAGCCTCAATTAATCAAGGTAATATGGTAACTGTCCCTTATACAAGAACCAAAATAATCAAAATCCCTCATAAAGAGACAATAAGTCATCGACCTTACATAGTGGATCATATAGATCGACTACCCAGACCTAGAACTAGTTAAAGAGATTAATTACTCCAATATCAATTGGAAAATTTACATTATAAACAAGAGAACTTAAACCATGAGCATGTAGAACAATAGAGACTACATCACCAATGTTTGTATGAGCATAGATTGCAATATGAAAGAATATTAGAGCAGAGGTTGCATGAAGAAAAATCAGGTAAGGTAGCTCATTATGAGGTACCTACACCTACTACCTATAGGAAAAAACTTGATACAAGACACACTACACAACACAAAAAGTTGACTTCTAGGCTAGATGTGACCCCAAACACACACTTAGCAGGTTTAAGATGAATCTTGTACTACAAAAGCCTTTCAAATATTCATCTTAAATAATGGACATGATCCTTTTTTTCTATGGAGTGAGGTAGCAGATCATCCATATAGTCCTAGAGAATACCATCCATCATGCCATGTAAAATATAACTCATGACCCATTGATAGGTAGGTCCTACGTTCTTCATGCCAAAAGGCATGACCTTATAGCAAAAGGTACCCCACGGAGTAGTGAATGCTATCTTAGCCTAATCCTTAGAGGTAATCATAATCTGATTGTAGCCTAATAAACCATCCATAAGAGAGAGTATTCCATATTTGGTAGTGAAATATACAATTTGATCTATGTTGGGTAAAGAAAAATTATCCTTGGGACATGCTAAGTTAATGTCCTAAAAGTAGGTACATATTTTGATTGTCCACGATATTAAATATTCAATCAAAATAGTCAATAGCTTTTATAAAACCGATATCAATGAGTTTTTGGAGCTCCTCCTTGACCGAAAAGGAAAATTTAGAATGCATCTTCCTAATTTTATTCTTAATAGGATTAGCACTAGTATTAACTACCAAATAATGCATAATGAGGGAGGGATCAATCCTTGGCATGTCAATATATAGCCAATCAAAAATATCTTGATACTCTTTCAATAAATTCATTTGTTGCTCTTGATAATCCATGGATAATGCTTTACCTAAATTAAGTATTCTAGGGGCTTCCTTAGAGCCTATATTCACATCTATGGTTTCCTCAATAAGTATGGACAAGTCATCCTAAAGAGGATGTAGGGTAGGAGTCACTCCTAATTGCTCAATTTCCTCAAAAGACATAGAACCAAAGTCCACTTGAGAACTAGAAGCCTCAACCTGTGCAACACAAGAGATAGACTTGTCAAAAAAATTTCACTTTGAGGTGCATCCTCATCTATGACATACTAATTAGGGTTTAATACCAACAAAGGAGGAGATGGTAACCCCTAATCCTCAAAACTTCACTCTAAACTTTGATGATATTTATTAAAGAAAGACTCTTGAAAAGAAGAGATATCTTGATCCTGATATGAAATATTGAATGATAATTCCTTATTAGGATTTTTAGGTTCCTTGGTTTTTTTAGATAAGGAATTTGATGAATAAATTTGACCTAGATCATCTGGTGAGCAAAATTCAAATGGATGGGTATCGTCCAAGATAGAAATAGGTTTATTTTCAAATTTAAATTTTACTCATTGATGAATGTAGAAGGGATGCCCTCCATTGCATGGATCCAAGGACATCCAAGAAGAAGATTAAAATATGCAATACAAGATACCACGTAGAATAATGTATCTAAGATTTTAGGTCAACCTTTGAGGGGAAGTGATATGGTACCATAAGCTTCTTGGGACTCATTGTTGAAAGTTCTAATGGTATAAAATTTAATTATATCTTCATATTTTAATCTAAAATTTTGAAAAAATTATATGTGAGTAAATTAAGGGAAAAACCATTATCGATCATGACATTTTTGATAAAGGTATCCTCAATAAATATAGTGATATAAAGAGAAGAAATATTTTGCAAGTTTGAGAAAGAAATATCAGCATCTGAGAATGTGAGATGATGTATCCCAATATACCTTACAATATTGGATATATCACTAGGTAAAATATCTTGAGGGATAGATTGATATTTTAGAACTTTCATCAAGGCTTCCCCATGAGTGGGAGAACTCTGTTAAATTTCCAAAAGAGAGATATTGGCTAAGATACTGATCTCCTATTGATATCACTAAACCTGTTGATTATTCACTAAATTTTTTGAAGTAGTTGTTATCATAGAAACCATATTATGATAATAACAATGTTGTACACTTCTATAAGATATTTTATTAGCTTCCTACCTAACTAAATTTTGATTAACATATGGCTTTTATTATAAATTTTCCACATCAAGATGTTTTGCATCAATGAAATCCTATACTACACATTTTAGCTTCTTACAAGAATTTGTCCAATGTTATTCCACTCTATGATATGCATAATGTTGACCTACATTATAAAATGAGTTGTAGTATCTTGTTTTCTAATAATATATAACTCAATTTCCTTAGCTTCTACAAGTTTTTTCAATACTGCTTCCATAGACATGTTAAGCCTTGTAAATTTCCTTCGTGGAGGTTTTTGAAGTACTATATTTTATAGGTTGTTAGTAACATTGTTAACAGGCCTACTATCTATTCCACTATTACCTCCTATGTGTTTATTCTTGTGTTAAGACTTAGTATGTTTCTCTTTAACCTTGAGTTGGCCTCTCCTGATGAGAGCATGTTCTAATTTTATTGCTAAATCAATTTCTTGATCAAAAGATATAATAGAAGTAGTATCTAATGTGTAAGATAATTTTTCTTGTAAATTACCAATAAATATCTCAAGCATATCTTTAGGAGGTAGAGTATATCTTAGAAGTCCAACTAAATTTCTGCAATGAGCCAAAAATTATGAACAACTTTCCTCTTTACTTTGTTTTAAATTATAGACATATTTCAATGTTACTTATTTCTCAATGTCAGCACCAAATTGTTGAAAAAATAATTTTGATGTATCTTCAAAACTCTTTAAGGAATAATTAGGCAATTGATATTACCTATCTAATGCCATGCCACCAAGACTCTTAGGAAACGTTTTAAGAAGCAACATATCATCATAAATGAGATCATGGCAAGTTGTTCTAAATATCCTTAAAGGCTCAATTGGATATACTATCCCCTTATAAACGAGTAAAAATGATATAGGAAAATGTTTAGGATAAGGTCTAGCAGCAACAATAGGATCCTATGGTTTATTACACATTTTATTAGAACTATAAGCAAAACTTGAAGGCTGAATCATCTCAACTTTTGAAACCAATTGCTTTACCATATTTGCCAAAATTTGCACTTTTGGATCATTGTTATGTCTTATCCCCAGATTCATTAAAAAAGGGGTATTGGACATATTGATACTATTTTGGTATATGGTATCTTATGGTTGCATAGAAGTAATAGTGTTGATATAACTAGATTGAGGAGGAAATTGAAAATTTTGAATGGCACTACTAGTTGGAGGGATTTGTAAATTCCTTCATGTTTGTGGTTATGATAGTAGAATAAGTTGGATGATAAACAATATTATCATGATTCAAAGGTTCACTAAACTATTTATCATGAGATGGTCTAACTTCCTCAAGTAGGGCTTCTTCCTCTAAAGTTACATTGAAGGTATGCTTGTGATGCTTATAAAAGGTCCACATATGCTCAAAATATTTAAATGTAAGGTTCTTATTGGATCCCCTAATAGGATAAAGACTATTATCGATATCTTCTTCCTAAATGTTAGTATTTTCTCTATCAATTTGATCATTCTCTTGCAAAATCTCATCAAAACTTAAAAATCTTCTTCCATTCCCAAGGTTTGGAGCCATTGTGAAAAGAGAAAAATATTAATACAAAGGAAGGAACTAGGATCCACAGAAACAAGCACCATAAATTTTTCTATCTAATATATTCTAAACTATCACAAATAAAATTAGTGATCTTCATTATAGTTTTAAAAGAAAAGGAGGTGTTCACGTTGGGTTCACCAAAGATGTAGAGGGGGAAAACTACCCTATCGCATACAATTCCAAAAATCTGGATCCATAAGAGAAAGCCTTTGGGGTGAACCATGGGGGTATGTTGTTCTCTAAACTCGGTTCTAGGGGTTAAGGGTTCACCATAAATAGTTCAAGGACTTGCTCCAAGTCCTCTGGTTTTCAAGAATGTTTGATATATTTATTTCAATATAAACTTTTAAATTTGGTCTTTCTAGATCTATGCTATGAAAGATAAAGAACAATGCAAAAATGCAGAATGCAAGAATACAAGAGATAAACCTAGAATTATTTCTTTGAATGCTTTCTAACCTAGGGTTTAAAAAAAAAAAACCTCTAAACAAGGGCTCAAAATAGAATACACAAACAAAATTAATCCTAAGTGCACACTATATGCTATTATCTTTTCAATACCTAGAAATTACTCAAATGTATTTCTTTTAATTCAGATCTAGGGTTTACAACATAAATTTAAAGCATACAACAAAAAACCTTAAGACTAATTGGAATACTTAGCTTATCCAATGATTTATCTTTTATTTTATCCTTTTATCCAATTCTATCAATAATTCCTATTCTTGCAAGATAACTCAACAAACACTTGAAATTTTTGATTAGCTTTAGGGGGCTTGCTTAGGCTGCTATATAACAATAATTGGAGATGCATTAGTCAAGCCACTTAGGTCCTTTTAGCTAACCATTCATAATTAAAACTGAAAATTGACCTTTGGAGTAAAAAAAACATAATACATTATAACAAAAAAGAATGATGAAATCATAGAAATAGAATGCACCACTATGCTATAAATGTAACCTAGAATGTAATGATGACATATGGAACAACATATTACCCCCAGATTTATCTCAAGTGAAATCACATCCCATAATAGGAAACCATGATAATGTAAGGTGAAATCACACCCCGTAGAATACTGGGTGGGATTTCATAGAAGTGAGATGACATATCTTATATAGAAGTGAAATAATGAAACTAAGATGTAGTGAATTAAATCAAACAACTACGTCCTAGTGAAATAATGAAACTAAGATGTAGTGTTTTCCTCAATTATAAAGTCACGATATTCTTCACACCTATCCAAACTCTTATATGTTTGCTTCATAAATGATGGTCATAATGTGTAAGGGGATGAACATCCATCATACCCCTAGATTTAGCATCAATTAGATGCTCAAGTGTAGATTGAGAATGTTTCTCCCTTATTAGTTGGTGTTTCTTTCCCAAACTCATCATGAGTGACATTTAATTTTGTAGAGATAAAATTGTACTAATTGATGGGTTTTAAACAAGAGACTTACCAGTCTATATTATTCTGAAGTCTCAAGGAACAATTCATCAAATCTCCTTCAAAAAGGTAAGATTCATAGGGTACCATTCACATTATATATATTTTTGTTTATTTTCAATATTCCAACAAGGTTTAGTTTATTTTAATACTCAAGGATATATATAAGCATTATTATTATAATCTACCATCAATAGAATTTTAATGTGTTAATAACATTATCATAAAGGCACCCTACAAGTATTATTCACCTATAATACATGGTAAATACCACTAAAATCAATGTATTAGAAACTGTAGACACCTAAAACATGTCGTGTTTAGGAGAACTACTCATATGGGCATCAATAGACCATGTGACTAAACCTTGGGACCTTACAAGTTCCAAAAGTGCTTTTCACCATTCATATGGGGCAATATTGGCCCATCCAAGCATGGCCGCTATGAACTACAACAGCTGAATCTTAGCCATTGAAGCTCAGAGTGGCCAATCCCTAGCCACTACAAACTATAGCGACTAAGCTTTAAAATGCAATCTACCACCAAAATAGCCTAATCTCGGGTGAAAGTGGTAGTTTGCATGAAATAAGGCCGAGCGGGGATAAATTTTCATTCCTCCTCATAGACAGTATACATGAGAGACTCAAGTATGGATTTAGACATTAGTTAACTGGCCCTCAATGGTAGAAAAAGACTCAAATTCTCATGCTAACAAACAATTTGTATGTAGAATTTTGTCCTAGGGCTTTAGAATTAAACCTAAGACCTCAACAAAATATAATGTGCAAACCTAAGAGCACCAAGGGACTTATCATTGATACAGAGAGAATTTTTGTAGCGATACAACTAAGGAGAGATTTTTGAGATTTGGAGAGGTTTTCTTGTAGTGAAGCCCTGTCGGATCAAAGAGAAAATTGGAGCACCTTTTACGAGCAACAAAGTGTTGGCCGACTAAGAGGTTATCATCTATAGGATATTCAACACACCAAACAAAAACAACAATCATTTCAACATCAAAAAAATCCTAGATCCATAGCCTTGGAGTAATACAGACATACTTTCATCTTAGCGGCCACTGTATTGGACAGTGGCCCACATGCCTAGTCTAGGGTTCTTAGCATTAGTTTCTTTCATTTATCTTATTACATGTTTTCATGCCATTAGCATAGATCTAATTTATTGCATTCATAGCATTAGTTTATATTATAATTGATCATATTCATGTTTATCTTTAGGGTATTTGCTAACAACATCATCTAGGGAGGCAATCTCGGACAACTGAGCATTTTTTGTTATTTTTATGCTTACAGGACTACATGTTCATTGGATAGGTTATCAAAATATGAAAGAAAGAGGATCTCTCTAGGAGCTAGATCTGGAGGAGGAGGCATCTGTAAGCCCTCATATAGTTTCATGTGCGTCATCGGGAAGCTTGTGAAAGTGCACCACCCCTTGTGATGGGATATCATACATATGCTGCCCTATTTTATAAAATATATATCAAATTAAGGGAATCCCTCAGATGGATATATATGTAACTAAACTTGAGAAAAATAAATAAAAGCATTATCTATTCATTTCCTCATATTTTGGTTGTATATTTCATTTTAATGTATGATTAAGTAAATAATATTCGCAAATAGAGTAGTGGACGGTGCGCCGCTTCCCCAGGGTCACTACATATGGCAATCACGATGGGACCCCTACCAAGTTTTTATTTTCTATCGCTTTACTGATCCATTTTCTTGTGTGTAGGTTTAGCTTCTCTGGTCTACAGTGGCCAAAATTCATTCGCTCTAGTCTACAACATCTAGAAATCAATTGCTCCTGCTAACAATGATAAAAAATCAACCACTTTGGTCAATAGCGGCCGGATATGGAGTGCAACAGAGGACTAAATATTGGTTCTCTGAGTTGGATTTGAGGTTGGTATAACTTTTTTGATGATTTATGACTCTTTGTCTGCTTCTATTTTCCTAAAATAGTGAAATTAAGACATATTTTGAATTGGAAACTAAGGAATATAATGGCAAGAACTTGCATCTTGCATATTTTAGGGTTTTCTTAGATTTTCACTAGGCATTTCTAGGAATAACGACTTGTGCTTGTAAAATTTGCCCTAGAATCCAATGTTCTAGAAATCATGTGTTGATTTTCTTGCTTTGAGGCCCTGCTAGAGGTCATATTTACACAAAATAAAGTGCATCCATGGATCTCATACTAGTTATGCATCTTTCTAAAAAGTGAAACATCATTTATATCAGGCATATAGGAAAGAGTAATTGTTGTTGTATGATGCATTTTACTTTATTTAAACTTAAAGTGAACCCCACACACTCACACATATTTTAAACATTGGGGAGTTGGATTTCATAACCAACCCTAAATTTAGTCTAGTGATGTTGGCATTAATCTCCTTCCACCGGATTACTCCCTAGATCTTTATAAAATGGAATAAGAAACTTCTTTATAGTGGTACTAAGTTACACATGTTAAAACTATCTCCCACTATTGGAACAACCATTGATTTAGAGTGGAAGAGCTAGGCGAACCCTCCATTGGGACTTCAGATATGTACCTTAGTTTCTTTTGAGAAAATTATGTTTGGCATGGGTGTTATTGATTCCCACTATGGATGAGTCTCCTCATTCCAAATCCAAAACAATAGCAACAAAACAAGAACAAAAACACATCAACATTTAGCAAACAACTTAGGGCACATATAAATTGGTAATCAAGATAAACACTTGTTTGATATTGTTTGGCTATCTCTAATTGCAACATAAAAGAATAATTCACAAGCACAATGGTCAAAACCAGAAGTAAACATCCTCGGTCCAAAATTGAGGTAGAATCTAAAGCAACACATACCCATAGGCGAAGTTGTAGTAACATTGAAACACCTACTCATAAGACCGTGGGACGTAGTTCCATGAGCCTAAGGGGTGATAACTCAACCCTTGGGGGTTATCATCAAGAAACCCCACCTAGGGAGTCACATCATGGAACTAAGTCACAAAAACACAAAGAGGCTTCACAACCATCATCATAAAGAAGACATGGGGAGGCCTCAAGGCCCTCCTCTCAACACACAAAAACTTCTCAAAGACATGAGGAGGCTTCAAGAGCTTCCTCCCCACATGGACATAAAAGGGTTTCTAGAACCAAATATTCACATAGGGATGACGAGGTTTCCCCACCTCCATCCTCATGGAGAAAATGTGGGGAAAAAAATCCCTCATTACCAAAAAGACACACAAAGGATCACAACATCTTAAATATCACATGATACATTGAGAATAGGTCTACCCACTAAAGGGCAAGAAACTAGAGCTACATCCAGTCATAGTCAACAAACATAAGATACCCTTCATACAAGAGGAAGGATTATAATAGATCATGATCTCATTGGAGTAAATGGCACCCCATAGGATCAGCCATGGAAAACAAGATAGTTAGATGAGTCAAATTAGTTTCATTCGAGAACAACTCCCAAAACTATAGCCACCAAACATTTTGAATCAAGAAGTTCACAATGTGTAACTTCTAAATGCACCACTCAACATGGGGATGCTTGAAAGTGACCCCATAGTACACATACAATGTATGATCATAGATGCACTTATCAACACACTGAACAAGTTAATTAAATAGCAGAAGCAAAGAAATAGTGGAAGCCCCTTCGAGGAATCTATGAGTCAAAACCACAAGAACAAAATCATACAAACATGAATCTTCTTTGACAGTGAAATCTAAACACATGTGACGGTTGGAAAATATATTAGGCAAAGAGCAAGAGCTAGTGGAAGCTCTCGAGCATGATAAACAAAGAGAAAGGATTTTACACCAACATGAACAATGTTTAAGGGAATAAGTTGAGAAAATAGCTCATATAAACCTACAAGCAAATGGTAGTGATCACCCAAGAAATGAATGCACTGACTCACAACAAGAAAGGCACATTAGGCAAGAAGACAACCCACAATGAAACCACCACTCAAATCATGAACAAAATCAAACTGGTGGAGAAAGGGTAAACATGATAAATCAGGATCAAACACATCTTGAATCCCCTCATAGGAGGAAAAATAATATAACAAGACAAGTGGATAATGGGTTGCTTCCATTACCACTGTGAGTGGGCCTACAAGAAGAGGAACTCTTCACCTCAAAGGCATTCCAAGCACTCACAAAGAAAATAAAATACTTTGAGAAACAATATATGACTGTGAACCAACCAACATTGAGTAAAATACACAACCAACCATTATGCCCATCAGTTCCTAGCCCTGCATATCCTAAGAACTTTGAGATGCCTAGGTTAGAAAATTTCAAGGGTGAAGAGGATGCACAAGATCATATCACCAATTTTATCAATGCATGTTTTCATATTGAAGATAATGATGCTTTTATGCTGAGAAATTTAATTATGACATTTTTGGGTGCTACCACCCAATGGTTCAACCAGCTTCCCAAGCATAGCATATCCACTTTTGAACAACTAGTAAACACTTTCCTAAAATGTTTCTCCTTTGGTGCTAAAAAGAAAGTGAATCTTTCAGACCTGGCCAACTTAAAACACTATGCTGATGAGCCAGTAATGGAGTATAGGGATAGATGGAGAAAATTCATGGTAAAGTTATCATTCTCCATCCCTACATAATATATTGTCCATATGTTCACCAAGATTTATTCTAAACACATTTCTCTCTTGCTACAACTTCAAAAATATCCTGTATTTGAGGAAGCCTTGGCACAAGACAAAATCATTGAGGACATAAAAGTAGATGAGGGAACCATTAAGCTCTGAACCAAGAAAAAGTGGAACAAGAATGGCAAGAATGATAAATACAAGCAAAATTAGGACAATCCTGCTCTAGTTAGTCAAGTAGTATTGGCTACACCTAAATATGGGATTGCGTAGCAACCCTAGAATTATCGAGCACAACCCCCACCAGCCAATTATGATCAAAAGAATAATTAGAGGTGAAATAGAGAATGTAAGCCACCTCAATATTTACACCTATGTCAGAGTCAATGCAATCAATTTTCAACCACTTGAGTGAGGCTAGAAAGATCAGATTTCCTAATGTACCTCTTTTAGATCCCAATAATCCTAAGCCAAAAGGATATAGAGAAGATCAATTTTACCTGTATCACAGAATACCGGGGCATGAAATTGAAGTATGTGTGGGTTTCAATAACCAAGTGTAAAATATTATTGAAGTAGGATAATTTAAAGTTGATAACCCATTGGCTCTCGATAACAGAGATATGGGCATATAAAAAAACTCGCTACCAAACCATGAGGTCCCTAGAGGGCAAGGTGCCCAAGTCAATCAGGTTCGAATTGATACACCTACCCATGGCTGCATTGGGATGGTTGAAATTGTCAATATAGACACAAGGAATAGATGATATGGTCAACCGTATCCTCCTATAACTCCCATTAATGATCCAGCTAAAACTAGGAAACCTTCCAGGTCCACCAACCCGACTTGTGGTGACTGTTCGGAGTAGACTAGAAAAAAATTACAAATGACTTTGGCAAAGTTATCTATCTATGAGCTCATACAACAGTACCCAAAGAATAGGGAGACACTTATGGAGATTTTGAGATCAATTTATCTCCAACCACAAGAACCCAATGCATTCATGCATTTTGTGGGACAAGTACAATAATTTCAAGAACCGGTAATTTGATTTTATGATCATGAGATTAAGATAGTACCTACTACCTTACCAGACCCTCCACTGCACATTGTTACTTTAGTCAATAATTTAACTTTTAATCAGGTCTTGATCTATACAGGTTCATAAATCAACATCATCACAACAAAAACCATAGGTAATCTTAAGATCCCCAAGTCCAATATCATTCCAGGAGCCTACACGTTAAAAGCTTTCAATGATGCTTTATGTACTACTGTGGGAACAATAGTCCTACCCATTAAGGTGAGATATAAGACCATCCATGTGATTTGTCATGTCTTGGATATGGCTATGCAATGCAACATCCTCCTAGGGCATCCTTGGATAAGATATATGAAGTGTGTGCCTTCAATTTTACACCAATGTGTCATGTATGTGCACGATGACAAAGTCTATGTACTTCTGGCTGATGAAGAGCCATTCAAATATGTCCATTAGGTGGATTTTCTAGGATATTTTTTGATTACTTCCACCCACCTATATGTAAGACCTTCATCTCAAACTATACAACTAGATGACATAAAAAAAGGGGTGTGAAAAGATCCATCCACATCGGCACCTCCTATTGCACCCAAAATAATTGATGCTTCTAATAGACCATCAATGTCGAAACCTAAAGACAATTAGAAACTAAAGGTACCTTTAATAGAGGAAGGAAAGCCCAAGGAATTTCCAACTATAGCCATTGTAGAAATCCCAAGTCCCATGGAAGAAGAATATTTCCAAAATGAAGTCAATGAAATAATGGAACCCTCTTCGTCTGTAGGGTCATCCACATCACTTGCAATGATACACTTGGCAAGTACAAGGATAGGAGAGTACCTTGTGTAGAACATAACATTCACACCTATAATTTAATCTGCATGAGACATGGGATGACCAAAAGACCTGAGACCACCATTGGAAATAGTGGTTTTTCTTGGAATCCCTCCCAACAAAACCAACTTTATCTATGCTAGCCTAGACTATGCCCATGAGTCTTTAGACGTAGAAGAAGACAATGATGAACTATTGATCATTAAGTTTCATTACCTATATAATACTAAGTTTGATCTAAGATACTTTTAATGTTACCATTGGCATGGCTACGGTCTTGGTATATATGATCAAGGGTGTAGGCATCCATGCAAGCCATAATACCAACTGCCTACTGACAAGTTTGGGTTAGGCTACCACACTAGAGGTCAAGATGACTCTCTAGCAGCATACTTGGATAGATTAATCTTGGGGTTAGGATAAGACATCAATTTTATCCCTTATCACCCACCAAGTACAAGACATATGATCAACATAAAAGTGGCCATGGTAAATATACCACCACCAGAGATTTATCATCCGAACTCCTTGATCGATGCCACCCCGACAGGTTGCATATTGTGGGAAGAAGAGTGAGAGGAAAATAGATATATGGCAAGTGATTATGATACACATACAAGGTTAGCCTATCATGGGCCTCACTATTTACAAAGTCTTGCTTGATCCAGCCATAACAAGAGTGGGTATATATTAGATGAATGTGGCTATGAGTTAGAGGACTCGATGGAAAGAGCCTACCTAGGGCCAAGGTAGTGGTCTCGTAGCTTAGGGCAAGACATTAATGCAAATGGCATCTTCATACGTGATGAAGAATATGAGGATGAAATAGAGATGGCCTACTTGGGGCTAAGATAGGTGCACCTTGTCTTGGGGCCACATACCAATGCTAATGGTTTTTGGATAAGTTACGATGACTTTGAAGACGATACTGAGATGGCTTATCTTGGGCCTCACCACTTGTGGTAAGTCACCATGCTAGTAGAAAGAGAAGTGGAATTTCATGCCATAGACCCTGGATTATGGATTTTGGGGATACCTATCGACTTACATTCCATTTATCGTGCAATCAATCCCCCTCTGCCTATGTTCATAGAGCTCTTAAAACCCAACGATACTATTATCTAGCCTGCTCATGGTCTAGATCCAGAGATTCCTTTTTCTCCAGAGCCTCATCATGAGCATGAGGGAGAAACATATGATACAAGATTTCACCCATGTGGTCTTGGATATTTCATTCCATCCATAAATGCAATATCCATTGATTTGACCACTCCACTTCATAACCAAACAAATCTTACCAAGCCATTGTATCTCGATATAGGTACTATTGATTGGGATCAGGTTGATTCACCTATAGATCCTAAGGATCTTTTCCCTAGCAAAGAGATGTTGCAATCGTTTCATTTTGGATCAGGCTATGCATATGATGTATTCCATGCTAGTTTGGATCCTGAATCATTAGGACCTATAAATCCTATCGATGACATTCATTTGATACCCATGCCTCACCAGCTAGAGGATAGGTCGCATATGGCTATAGAGGTGACTTTCGAGTTTGACATCAGCGATGATCCTACTCAACCAAATAAATTCAAGTTCGAAGAAATTTTATCTCTAGAGGAACAAGCCATCATAATCCCTCTCCTCAAGGAGAGGCCAAAACTTTTTGCTTAGACCTACAAATACATGCTAGGGCTTGATTCAAAGTTAGTTGTTCATAACATTTCATTGGATCCCATGAAGAATCCAGTCAAGAAAAAGCTGAGAAAAATGCATCCAACCGTCACTTTGATGGTAAAGAACGAGATACAAAAAATTTTGGATGTTATTTTTATTGTTCCTATCAACTATCTTGAATGGGTATTGAACATGGTGCCCATGGAAAAACCTGATGGAAGAGTTTGTATTTGCATAGAATTTTGATACTTGAATAGGGCAACTCCAAAGGATTCATTCCCATTGCCTAACATAGATACTCTTGTTTATGCCACTATAGGTCATGAGATGCTCTCCCTAATGGATGGTTTTTTTGGGTACAATCAAATCAGAATTAAACTTGAAGACCAACACAAAACCGCTTTTATTACTCCATGGGGAACATTTTGTTACAAGGTGATGCCATTCAGCCTTAAAAATTTTGGTGCCACATATCAATGGGCCATGACATACATATTTCATGACTATATGCATAAAATATTAGAGGAATACATGGATGACTTACTAGCTAAGTCTTTATTGTGACAAGAGCATGCTGAGATCCTTAATAAAGTCTTCAATCACCTCATTGAGCATAATGTCAGATTTAATCCTAAGAAGTGCATGTTTGGCATGACTTCTGGTAAGCTCTTGAGTTTCATCATTTCTAAGAGAGTCATTTAAGTCGATCCTACAAAGGTAAAGCCTATATTTGAAATGGTTTCCCCTACTGACATTAGGGAATTAAGAAGCCTACAAGGCAAGATAGCATCCATAAAATGATTCATTGCTCAATTATTGAACAAATATCGACCCATGAATTGAATTTTACACAAAGGAGTCCTTTTTCATTGGGATGAAGAGTGCCAACAAGCCTTTGCAGAGATCAAAACTTACTTGGCAACACCACCAGTATTGGCTCCATCAAGGCCAGATGTACCATTTTTTCTATACATATCAGGTACTAATTTTGATTTGGGAACCATGTTGACTCAAAAGAATGCACAAGATAAAGAGAAAGCCATATATTACATAAATAACACCTTGGTGAGTTATGATCTAGGATATGCATATATATAAAAGTTATGTTTGGTAGTGGTCTTTGCAACCAAAAAATTGTGACACTATATGTTGAGCCTTATGACCTACATTATATCGAAACAAAATCCTTTGCAGTACATGATGAAAAAGACCTATCACAATACACGTACTGCAAAGTGGATCATACTATTTATAGAGTTTGATCTAAATTTCATAAGCCAAAATTATATCAAGGGACAAGTCATAGTAGATCAATTAGTAGAGGCACCTCTTCAGGATAATAAGCCTCTCACCATAGAATTACCCGATGATGTAGTATTTGAATTATCAGATTCATTGAAGCTCAAAGAACCTAAATAATAAAGAGACATGGCAATGTTCTTCAATGCTTTGAAGTGTGATCAAGGGGGCAGAGAAGGGATTGTATTTATCATAATGTACGGCACTCCATTGCTCTTATCATTCAAAATAGACTTCCCTTGCACAAACAATAACATTGAGTATGAGGCCTTGATATTAGGACTTCAAGCAGCCACCACAATGGATATTAAAAGATTGAATATCTTTCATGAATTTTTAATCATAGTTAATCAAGTCAAGGGTTTGTTCCAATGCCAATGCCCAATCATGAAAGCTTACAAAGAGCTTGTTGACACCTACCTAGCCCAATTGGAATGGTTTGACATCGAGGCAATTCCTCATACGTCAGATATATTTGGAAAAACCATGGAATATTTGGGATCCTTAATCCCTCAAAATCCATATACATTTTTGACAATCGTTCATGTTAAAGTACTCTCACACTCAATGATACAGCATAAGGCTTTCGATAATCAAGAATCATTCAACATGATCAATATCAAACCAAATAAAGATTGGTCCTTTAGAGCTATATATTTCTTGTAAACGGTACCTTGGGGGTCTTTGATATATCAAGGTCCTACGAGGTGTGGTACAACCATTCACCACAGGGTTGTTTCTCAATCTGTATTCATGAGTTTCGAGAAGCCTGAGGAACATACCATATTTTCTATAGAAGTTATGGCTTATTATCAGGATTGGATTTCCTAGTTACTAGTTACGAGATTTCCTAAAGCTTGGAATGGTACCACAAGGCCTATAGTATGTTGAAATATGAATATTTAAATAGAAAGCAACAAGGTACATATTATTGGGAGAGATCCTTTATAGATGAGGTTACGATGGAATTCTCCTTCGTTGTCTTGAGTCGCAAGAAGCATATTGGGCAATTTTTTAGGCTCACGATGGTACGTGTGGTGGTCACTTCAGTGGCATGGCCATCATTAAGAGCATATTGAGAATGGGTTACTATTGGCCCACTATGGAAAAATACTTTTGTGAGTATGTCAAGAAATGCATTAAATGCCAACATCACACGAACCTCACACATTTGCCATCACAAGCCTTGCAACCCATCTAGGCAACATGGCCCTTCTCATAGTGGGGACTAGACTTAGTAGGGAAGATATCACCCCCATCCTCAGGTTGACACACATTCATGATGATGACCACTAAGTATTTCACCAAATGGGTCGAAGCGATCCCCTTGACATCAAAAATTGGACCAAGGATTGTGAAGTTTATACTCCACAATATCATAAGTCATTTTGGGGTCCCTTAAAAAATAATATTGGATAATGAGCCATATTTCAAAAATAAAAATAAGTGTGCTTTGATGAACAAATAGTATATTGAGCATAGTTTTTCAACACCCTATTATCCACAAGCAAATGGGCAAGCAAAAGCCTTAAACAAAACAATAGTCTCCATATTGAGGAATACGATGAAGGATAATCATAAGGATTGGCATCTGGAATTACCTCTTGCATTATGGGCATATAGGACTAGTGTGTGGACACCCAATGGGGTAACATAGTTTTCACTTGTATATGGCACTGGGGCCATCATGCCCCTAGATTTGAAAATTCCAACCCTATGTATAGCATTGAAGGACTTCACAGATGATGATACCGCATGACAAGGCCATCTGGATCAATTAACGCTTCTTGATGAGCATCAAGTCAATGCCTTGGGGCATCTTCATGTTTATCAGGATCACCTTGCGTTAGCCTACAATATTAAAGTTCACTTAAGAGAATTCAAGGTTGGAGATATTATGTCAACGAAAACCAGTAAAACTCAAATCTGCTATCGCACCTACGAGACAAATTCATGATAAATTGGATAGGTCCGTACATAATCTCATAAAGGGTTGGGCCTGGAGCATATCACCTCACATCATTGGATGGTGTTGAAGATCATGAGCCTCTAAATATCATCCATTGAAGGAATTATATACATAAAATACAAAAATATTCAAATATACATAAAATAAAAAAACATTCAAATATACATAAAACACAAAAACATTCAAATATGTCATAAAATTACAAAAAAATCATAAAAACATAAAAGGTTCAAAAGCAAAAAATCTCCAAGGGTATCTTCATGTCGCTTGGTCAAAATCAATGAAAATTCTCCAAGAGTATCTCCGTACCGCTTGGTCAAATTCAATCAAGATTCCCCAAGGGTATATTCATGCCACTTGGTCACCTAAATCAAACAATGCTCCAAGGGTATCTTCATGCCGTTTTCTCACCACAATCAAATATGCTCCAAGGGTATCTTCGCACCACTTGGTCAAAATCAATCAAAATGCTCCAAGGGTATCTTCGCACCGCTTGGTGAAATTCAATCAAAACGCTCCAAGGGTATCTTCATTTCACTTGGTCACATCAATCAAAAAATGCTCGAAGGGTATCTTCATGCCACTTGGTCACCTTAATAAAAAATGCTCCAAGTGTATCTTCACGTCGCTTGGTCAAATTCAATAAAAAATGCTCCAAGGGTATCCTCATGCCATTTGGTCAACCCCTAAAAGCCCCAAAGGCACAATAAGCCCTTTGGTCAAGAAATAATCAAAAACACAAAAATACTACAAAATAATCAAAAATACAAAAATAATACTAAATAATCAAAAATACAAAAACAATGCAAAATAATAAAAAATACTCAAACATTTACATCTTACATTTGCATCCACATAGCTGCATTAAATTCATATCCATTACATTTGCACATGTTATGATCACAATATTGCAAATGATACCACAATTTGTATCACAACCACAAATACTCAAATCCATATTCATCCATTCATCCATGTGTGTAACTATGTTTTTCAACATAACCATTCTTGTTGCTATGAATAATAGGCTAAGGTTTTTTAGTCATTCAATCATATCTAATGGTCCTATAAGCTTTTGTGGAAAGCCATATTTATTTGTAGAGGGTAATTTCTAGTCGTGATAATGCATCAGATATTCAGGATCATATCACTAATTAAAAACACTAAAATCCCAGTTTGTACAAGGGAAAGATAAAATCTACAAAAGTGATATAGGTTGCCTTAAGCAAAAAGGGTCCTCCTTGCTTATCCTCCTGTGTGACCAGTTAAAAGGTGCTGAGAATTGAAAAAAAGACAAGTTTCACCCTACCTGGAGACAAGTGATTATCATCACTACATAAATCCCTTGCTTTCATTAAAACAAGCAAAAATCCCAAAATCAAGCAAAAGTCAAAGTCAAAACAAACAAGTAATTATCATCCCTACATAAGTCCCTTGCTCAAGAGAAAAATCGATAAAAGATAAATAGTGATTCTCATAACTAAAGCATGAGCAAGTATCCCAAATAAAATGAAGAAAATAAGGGAATGGAGCTTGAATCTCTAGAATTATTAGCATTGTATAAAACCAGAAGGTGATCCCCATTATAGGTTTGGTGTACAACCATGCCTGGAAATGGTGATACCCTTACGCAGATGATATGTCTATCACAATAGCATATTGAATTTGTGCAGACCAATGTTTGCATGTGGATGAGATAGAATTGGGTAACTCAATACTGCCTAGTGGTATAGTCCAACTAAGTCCAACATAGGATCAGATGAACACTTTACGATCCTCGATATTAGCAATGGGCTGAAAGAATCCTGCCTGACATAAGAGGAAATTCTTGAGTTCTATCTAAATATATTCATTTGCACGCACAGGGATAATTAATTTCTAGGTCCACGATGAAAGCCTTACTTTTCAAAAGTCTTGTATGGTCAGTACGCAACTATTGATAGGGTAACTAGAGCGTTTGAGTCTCAGGAAAATCCTCAAAACTTACTATATGGCAACAAATCATATAATCAATTTTATTTATGAGGTTTTATGAATCAAAGGGTATTAAAAAAGTAGGCTAGATACCAGATGGATGTCAATAATTATGTTTAGACGACCACTAACTATTTTGTATCTTTTAAATTATAGAAGCTTATCAAGAAACAACACACATTTTGTGCCATTACATTTCATATATGGATGTTCAATTCTTATGATAAGAGTGATTATTTACATTCATAACTAATATTCTTTCTGTGGTGTCACCCATTAGATTGTTAAAATTATATCATATGCATTCCTTATGTTTTAAGTGATTAAAGCATATAGGTTCATGTACATTAGATAATGCATTCCACACATTGCATTTGCCACATCATAACATAAGTCAAATGCATACAACTAAAAGAAAAATTAAACATGTATTTAACAAATAACATTGCATCCATAAATACATAGATCATCAATCATCCATATACACCTAAGATCATATCATTGCATCCACATACATTACATCATATAGCCATAATCAAAGCACATGAAACCACATAGGCATCCATATATGCATACATCATAAGCTGTCTATGAATACAATCATAAATCCATCATTAAGTCAACTCATAATACATCATAGTAATTATATCATAAAAGGATATACATAAGCACCCATCTAAATATCCACATCTTCATAAATACTACTCATCATAATGCCATCATCACATCACATAAATAAAACAAAAACATAAGCAATAAATGACACACATAATGAACCATAATGTACATATCTCATATAAATATGTGTATCAAGTACATGGATTTACAAAAATGTCCATGCGCTATAGTAATATAGGTCAACTGACCTCAAAATAAAATTCAAAGTGCATCATGAATCAAACTAGGCTTGTGCCCCCTGTAGCACCACCCCCTATGGCAGGATCCCTAGGAAAGTGATGTGAGCTAGATACTATTGGTCTCTCTGTATGATTCCAGGTCCTCTACCTAGGCCATATGGAAGACTACCCTTGCATGGAGTGCCTGCTAACCTATGATCCACCGACACCTGTCCTCTCCCTAGGAGTGGCTCCTAGTCTCTTAATCTACATCGAGAGAGCGACAATGTAAGCTGCTTCATAAAAAATATTTACCTCATACTAATCTAGCAAGGCCTACGTCTACCTACTCTCTGCCATCGAATTTGCCTCTGTAGGAACCTATGGTGTAGGAGGATAAACAGTAATCTACATCCTAGTAGCACCTCCCATAATAGTAGCCTATAATGCTTGTATCTATATCGTGAGCTGTGCCATAGTGGCATCTCACTATACTATAGAAGCATTACACTACTGTACCTAGATCTTGGTCGATTGGATATTGGACTATACCTCATACAAATGCACCCTAAGAGGATAATATCTCTCCTAAGGATCCAATTCCCCCTCCTCCTCCTTAGGAGCCTCCTACTCCTCTGCTGCTAGCTACTCTACCAATTGGGCCCATCCCTCAACTCTAGCTTGGACTCTATGCCCTTATGGATTTGTGTCTCAATCACCATCGTCATCCTGGCAGCCCATGTTACCATCACCATGCCACATCCAATCCCCCCAACCATTGTGTAAAGGCATATGTCACTCTCCCATCGATACCTATGTCAAATGTTGGGGCATCCTCATCATCAATAAGCTCTGTAATCCATGGTGAGGGAAGGTATTTCTCTGTCATAATGCACCTGTATGAGGCTAGGACATATGACACATATTACTATAATTTGTATTGATGAAGGATGTGAGAATAGAAGTACTCTCTAATGACAAACTTACAACCAATGATCTATCACTTGTGCTATGTCCTAGCTATAAACCTAGTTGGATCATCCCATATCTAGCAGTCATGATATGGGTGCCATATGATATCTCTGACCTATAGCCTAGTAAAAGTAGCAATGTAATGGGGGATCTCCCCCGCATGAGGGCAACTCTTGAACTTCTTGCACTCTTGATCCCATCTGGTAGCATAGCACTACATCCAATCATCTATCTTCATAATCTCCACAATGAGCCCTTTAGGACGATCTACACGGATGTGCTCCCATCCCCATATCTGCAAGAGAAAGCTGCATGCGATGTTGAAATGATCTCACTAGTGGATGTGATATGAATCATCATAGCACAGTGATAGCAAATTCCTCCCCCATGCATAGATAATAGGCTCCTTACTGTCCATAAAATCCTAAACCATTGCAAGGAGGTTCCATGGGAACCTCAAGCCTAAGAAATCTGGGATAAGAACATTGCTGACAACCATCAGCAACACTACATGACTTGTAGAGAAGACCCTCTCCCTGTACCATCGTAGAATAGATACACCTCTAGATTTAGTTTCCTGGAAGGCAACCGTAGCATGCTACCTGAGCACCCTAGCAAAAACTGCCTCATAGTCATTAGTGGTCGAAGCCACTCCATTAAAAGGAATTCATAAAATCCTATATACATCCTTCGGTGTGATAGTCATCTCACTAGTAGTAAGGTGGGAGGTATTAGTATGAATATCTCATCAGTGAGCCAAGGCTATGAGGTAGGCCTGATCTGACATAATCTAGGGAAGCTTGGTCGTATACTATAAACCATAGAACTTAAACCATGCCTAGTCTGTATCAAGCATACGAGATAGGAGGTCAAGCAAGAGCTTTGGGTATCGAGCTCAAGTAGTAAGATTCTAAGGAGAAGAATTAAGGCATAAATATAGTGCATCTAAGGCATAAAACACAATAAAACATGGAAAAAAGTGTAAATAATGATAGACTATCCTAAGCCTAATTAAAACATGAATAAATGTGCCTAATCATGCACCAAAATTCAAAAAACAAAAATCAATTAAGCAACTCAAAAATCTAAAAAAATAAAAAAATATCCTAAGGTTTTTTGGCCGCTCTCACCTACAGTGACCAAAAATTGACTATCGAGGCTAGCAGCGGCCAAATCCCAATGGTCATAATTCTAACTATTGAGTTTTGAACCAGCCACTATCGTCTACAATGACCAAGACACAAGCCGAAATGGCCGTTGTGAGCAGCATAGGACGATGGGCGACATGGAAAACGTGTATGCCCTAGGCTGAAAATACCAATTTGTTCTAAAAAAACACATAAGGGAGACAAGTCCAAATTAAAACCTAAACTAGACCTATCTACGAGTTCGATTCATTACTAGCAAGTTTAGTGAGGTTCATTTATTGGTTACTTAGTGAGGTTCATTTTTACTAAAAGACAAGTGAGGTTAAGGTTTCAAAACATAACCAAGAAGCTCTGACTCCACTCATCGATGCCTCACCCTGTGTAGCCATAATATCCTCACAAAAAATGCTCCAAGTTGCAAACTATCACTTTCTCTCTAGAGCTCTAAAAAGCAAATCGACAGCTGGAAGAATGAAAATTCAAAACCCTAGGCTACTTTTATATTTCTCAAGTTGTGCCTTGTCTGCTGCTATCATCAGTGGATCGAAATTCTTGGCCACTTAGGTCGAGAGAGAGCAAAAACAAAAATTTAGGGGTCTTTGGATCTGATAGCGGCCAACAACATAGACAAAAAATAGGAAAATTCCTCCCATGAGGACTAACAAAAAAATAAACGCATTCTGATGATCTATAAACATCATAATGCTCAAAATAACAAAAAAATCACATAGAAATAAAATCTCAAGTAAGCCTCGTATCCAGTTACTTTATCAACTCAGTGGTTGCAATGATTTGCACTCCATGCAATTCGGTGAGATGAGTGAGCTACCATAGGGTTAGTTGGGGTAAATTAATCATTTTGGAATCATGATGTGCCCCTTCAATACTGAAGAAGACCAAGATGGTCGGACTACTCCATGAGTATGATAGAATCATCCTAATTACCTTATGATATAACAACACTGAACCAAGTGATTCAACAAAAGCCTAAATAGAATCACTCATCCTAACTTCCTAAGAAGGCCATTTATGGCTGGACTGCTCCCAAGTATAGGGATGAATGATCATCATAAACATTTGAGATCACACTTGGATGGGGGTTTTCCCATTAAAATAACAAGCACTAGAAAAGAACCAAATTAGTCACATTGGTCAAGCGGCTTGTTGCTTCATTCATTGCCCTTCCCTCATCAATTTCTTATGTGAGGGGGTATTTAGCTCTTCAAAAAATAATAATCAAAGTCAACCAAATATCACTCAACCATATCAAAATTGCGTTCATCCTATGAATCATTGCAGACAACTATTACAAAATTTCCCTTTGTTTGCTGGGTTCATAAGAAAAATATGACATTTTTAGTTGTAGCTCTCCTCCGGTATGATCTCATTATAGTGACATAATCTATCCGATTGTGTTTGAGGAATGAGTGCAAGTGAATATGTGGAAGCCCTATTCTAAGTTAAGCCTTCCAATATGTCGAAGCAATGATTCAAGGGTGCACATCATCTTGCATGATTAGGCCATCCTATGTTGATCAGACAAATGATTCATCATACACCCTATAAACATAGCAATCTACATTTTTTCTCAGCGCTATGTTTTTCCCACACAGTGCATCCCAAAAAGGGGCATATATAGACACCTAAAACACATTGTGTTTAGGAGAACTACTCATATGGGTATCCATAGACCATGTGACTAAACCTGGGGACCTTCCAAGTAGAAAAAGTGATTTTCACCACTCATCTAGGATAGTCTTGGCCCATCCAATCCTGGCCACTATGAACCAAAGTGGCTACATCTTGGTCATTGAAGCTCATAGTGGCCAATCCCTAGCCATTGCATACGACAATGGCTAAGCTTTAAAATACATTTTTCTACCAAAATATCCTAATATCAAGCGAAAGTGGTAGTTTGCATGCAATAAGGTCAAGCAGGGATAACTTTTCATTCCTCATCACAACTAGTCTACATGAGAGACTCAAGTCTAGATTTAGACACTAGTTAACTAGCCCTCAATGGCAGACAAAGACTCAAATTCTCATGCTAACAAATAGTTCATATGTAGGATTCGGTCCTAGGGTTTCATACCTAAACCTAAGATCTCAACACAAGATAAGGTGTAAACCTAAGAGCACCAAGGGACTTATCATCAATTCAGAGACTTTTTGTAGAGATACAATTGAAGAGAGTTGTTTGAGATTTGGAGAGGTTTTCTTGTAGTGAAGACCTATTAGATCAGAGAGAAAATTGGATCACCTTTTATGATCAACAAAGTGTTGTCCGACTAATAGGTTATCATCTATAGGATATTCAACACACCAAACAAAAACAATAATCAAGTCAACATCAACAACAAGCCTAGATCCATAGCCTTGGAGTAATAGAGATAAAATTTCATCTTAGCGACCACTGTATCGAACAGTGGCCCGCAAGCCTAGTATAGGGTTCTTAGCATTAGTTTCTTTCATTTATCTTATTACATGTTTTCATGCTATTAGCATAGATCTGATTTATTTCATTCATAGCATTAGTTTCTATTATCATTGAGCATATTCATGTTTATCATTAGGGTATTTTCTAACAACCTCATCCAGGGAGGCAATCTCGAACAACTAAGCATTTGTTGTTGTTTTCATGCTTGTAGGACTATGGGTTGATTGGATAGGTTATCAACATATGAAATTAAGAGGATCCCTCTAGGATCTAGACCTAGAGAAGGAAGCATCTATAAGCTCTCATACAGTTTCGTGTGCATCATTGGGAAGCCTGTGAAAGTGCACCACCCCTTGTGAGGGAATATCATACATCTGTTGCCTCATTTTGTAAAATCTATATCAAATGAAGGGAATCCCTCAGAGGAATATATATGTAATCGAACTTGAAAAAAAGCAATAAAAAAATTATCTATTCATTTCTTCATGTTTTGGTTGCATTTTTTATTTTAATGCATGATTAAGTAAATAATATTCACAAATAGATTAGTGGACGGTACAACACTTCCCTGGGATTGCTACAACATCATAATCATGAGTGTAATAAAAAATCACCATTATCCTTGTCGCACCAATTTAACTAAAAGAAAAATACAATAACTTCTAGGTAGCATAATTATTGTTTTAACAATTACATATTCAAAATACCATGATGCTAGATATATGAAAGCAATTACATCATATACTTACACACAATTAAAATTTAGAGTAGTTCAACTAGGGTGGGTGTTACATAAGGAAAATAAGGTTGTTAATTCCTTGAGAAGAAGGCATATAAATTCTTTGACCAATTATCAAATGTACTTGATGGACCAAGTTAGGTAAATGCAAGCATAGGATCAATTTTACAATGAAATTTGAACTAAGATGGAAAGGAACTTTAATGAGAGTAAGGATTTTGGCATAAAATATGGACTTTTATATTTTAAGGATAGGGTGGTGATCCCTATAAATGGTGATTTAAAGAATTTGATCATGCAAGAGGTACATAGATCTCCTTACTTTGCTCACCTAGGAGGGGCTAATATGTGGGAGAACATGAAGAAATTTTATTGGTCTATAATGAAGAAGGATATCATAAATTTTGTGGCTCAATGTCTGGATACCAAAAGGTAAAAGTTAACCATAGACATCCAACAAGGCATTTGTACCCACATGACATACTAGTGAGAAAGTGGTAGGTGAGATATATAGAATTCATAGTTGGTTTACCTAGGACTAGATATCAACATGATGCAATACTTGTAGTGGTCTATAGATTGATCAAGGTTGTTCATTTTATTCTAAAAAACACCAAATATGATGCCCTGATAGTGGCTAATAGATTCTCTAAAGATATTTTCAATTTGCATGGTTTTCTTGAGATGATCATTTCAGATAGGGATTCCATATTCATATCTAAATTTTGGAAGACCTTTCATCTTGTAGTTGGCATGAAGCTAAATATTAGTTCTACATATCATATAAATAAAAATGGTCAAATGGAAAGGGTGAACCAAATCTTGGAAGACATGCTTTGCATGTATTACATGGACCAAAAGTCTTTATGGGAAGACTTTTTACACCTAATTGCATTTGCATATAACAATAGGTACCATGATTCCTTGAATATGTTATCATTTGAAGCCTTGTATGGTAGAATATGTAGAACTCCTCTATCTTGGGATAACCTAGAGGATCAAGTTATAATTGGACTATAAAAAATTAGAGATATAAAGCATCTTAAGAAAATCAATCAAAGGCTAAATGAAGCCACCAATCATTATAAGAGCTATGCTAATCAGAAGAGCAAAGTTTTTGGCAGCTTTCTACACTTAGAAAAATTTACCATCATGATATTACTCCTAGCCACTTGTCTTCCTCTTGATCTGGTGACTATTTTAGGTGTTTGGGTATGTTAGTGGTTACCTTAGAAAACTGGTAAAATTTTCTATTGGAAAAATTCATCTCCTTCTAAGGATATGGATGTGGGTGAAGAATTCTACCCATACTTCCCATTGTTGATTATGTATAGGGGAAAGGGTACTCAAGGGAGGATTTTCATCATCATTTCCATCTTCAAAAATATGATTCTCAATAACCATTACTTGTTAGGAATCTTAGTTAATGCATTTATATTTAGTTCCATTTGATATACGATATATCAAGTTATATATGATAGTTTAGCCATGGCCAAGGAAGTTCAATTAATTTATGTTTTTGTTTTTAGAGTACTTATAGCAAAGACAATAATATGTTTGAGACCCTTATGTCACATTGGAATAACATCCCTCCTTATGACTCCCTCTAACCCCTTATAATATACTAGATAAGGGAGATATCCCACCAAGGTTCATATGTTGGCTTACTCAAGGGGTCGTTATATTTTCTCTAGTAGGACTGACAATTTGTTATGTTCTTGTTATCTTGATTTAATGTGAATTAATGAAGAAAAAATGTTACAATGATATTTGTTTTTTTTTGTATTTACATGGTGGAATCGATAGCCACCACGAATCTGGGTAGGCTGTCTAGTTTTTATGGCCGCCATAGTATTCTATGATGTCCACCTTGAAATCTACCACACAGATATTCGCGTAGTCAACCCCTATAACCACCATGCCAGAATCATTTTAAACCTTTTATGCCACTGAAAGCACCAATAAAGGGACAAGCGTTCAGTATGGCGAGGCTCGATATTTGAACCTTGGACCTCTGCCTCCCTTATGGGGTTTGGATGAACCAATTGTTCTACACCTTGGACCTAGGTAGGAATTACAATGATATTTGTTAAAGTTTAATAAATTTTATATTTATAAAATGTAGGATTTATAAAATGATAGGATGGGGACCCAAGTGGTGTTCATGTAGGGTTCATAAAATATGTGGATATCGAAAAGGATACCATGAAGGTATTGGCCTCCAAGCCATATTCCTATAGGTTTAACCCACACTCAAATAGGAGGGAACTACTATTGCCCTACCTTCTATGCCTTCTCCAAGATTTACATTTGGCATAATAGATTTTTTTTTATTTCTCTAAATAATGTTTTTTCATTATAACATAGTCTCTAAATGCAAAGTATGATATGCCAATGCAAATTAATATGAGTGTAGAAAGCAAGATCTATATGCAATTTTTATTATTGGTGCTAATCTAAATTTTAACTCTACAAAATAAAATAATTTTTAAAACAAAAATTTTGATAAAAAAACTAGCTTAATGCAGATATACATGCAATTTCATTTCAAATACCTAAGGAAAATGGGTAATATTGGGCCAAAAATATCCTTTTATTGACTCTCAAAGTTAAATTTTTTAACAATGTGCATTTTTGAATAAAAAATAAAAATGCATAAAATGAAATACGATCCTAGGGATGCTTTATTTATTTATTTAATGAAAACTAACCTAAAAACCAAATATAAAAATGAAAATATTTCTATCTTATCTTTTAGCAAGGGAAAAAGGGGTAATGCATATAAATAAAGGATAGCCTAGATGCAAAGGAAAAAATGGGTAATGCATATAAACAAAATATAGCCTATATGCAAAATATATATACTTTTGCTTTGAATGCTTAAGTTAGGAAAATAAGTTTATGCTAAAGATCTAAGTAATATTCCTTTCCTTTTTGTTCTTGATATTATTGATGCCTTAAGATGAAACAAAAAAGCAAAAAATAATTAGCAAATAGGAAATGGAAATAGAGATAGAAAATGCCTACCTGCTTTGATGGTTGAGATGAATCCATTGCCCATGGATAAAACTAGTGCCTACACAAAATAATTACCTACAAATCCTCTAGATAGAAAATTTATTAAAACCTAAAACAATAAAACAATCAAAGGGAGAATGAATGTTTTTGGGGACTTCCAAACAACAAGAACAACACAATAACTAGTTGTCATAGTTAAGCCCCTAATATGTGTATACAAAATTGAATTGAACCTAGAATGAATGTATAATTTTACCTATTATGGATCCACCAACTAAGGTTATGTTGGATGATAGATTCACATTGTAGTCAAGAGTTGTATGATGCAAGAATTTGAAACAGATTCTAGAAATTGAGTGTAACAGTGATATCATAAATTAGTTACCTGAAGATGTGACAGATGGTAGATTCGATATAGAAAACAAGTGAAGAATTATAGAAGGAATAAAGTGTATAGCAGAGTATCAAGTGAAGAGATCAATCTATGCATGATTGATGATGTAGAGGGTATCCTTGAGCTGACCTAGAAACTAGGATATATATCCTTAGTTAACAAATATACCACCTATCCTAGATATAGATGGAAGATTAATTATTTGTAGGTGAGTAACCAAAGTAGGGATCTAAAATATGGTATCGTATGAATCTTAGTAAATATGGATTTGTAGGTTAATATATAATGACTAAACTAAATTTAGAAAATGCTTTGAACCAAGAAATAGAATGACAAAGATCACTTATAATGAATCTGTTGCTTGAATAATTTTTAGATGGAAAATTTGTTTTAGGGGGATATGAATAAAATAAAATATCATAGATTGAATGTAGACCTATAAATTGAATTTTAAAGGTTTTAGTAATTGACCTATGAACCTAAAAATAACTTAGAATGTACTATAAAAATTGTTATGCATCCACACATTAGACAATGCTTGTCATGAAAAAGTGAAAATGATAAATCACCTTTATAATAACTAGCTTGGTCTTTAGCATAGAAAATTTTAGGATTCATTCCAAAGTAAGCACCTATTATAAAAATTATTGTTAAGGACTCAACTATAATGTTAAATAATATTTATCCTATTATCATACACAGTATTTTGGATTTTAGGTCAAAGTTTTTGACCACTAGTTTGACAAGATCTAGTACGGGTGTACAAACCTAGGCATGTATGATGATAAAAATGAATTCCAAGCAATGGTTTGTACATTTTTAATCGATAAATTATTTATTTTTTTCTTAGTTTCATCTATGATGTTCTTATATTTCACTTTTATTTTAATCAGTAGGTCATGAATTCTACTCATGTGATCCTAGATCTCCTTGGTAGTCTTTGAATCCTTTGGCCCTCCCTTGTTAGAGTATATTAAATATATAGTACATTATAATGTACCACCTTGGGTAAAAATTTATATTAGGAGCGTGTATTATATTAGAGTGTGAGTAAATATTTTATGTAATGTAATAATGTGTAGGAAATGTGCAAGTATCTTGTAGTTAAGTGTGCAAGTATGATGAGTGTAG
This sequence comes from Wollemia nobilis, assembly GCA_028583015.1. Taxonomy (NCBI): domain Eukaryota; kingdom Viridiplantae; phylum Streptophyta; class Pinopsida; order Araucariales; family Araucariaceae; genus Wollemia; species Wollemia nobilis. Next base: position 860,726 of record JAQPPZ010000390.1, on the reverse strand, counting down.
ATGTGCACAAGTGTACTTTATGTAAGAGTGAATATTGCTATTTAGAGTAGGAAAGTGAAGAGTCTCAAGAAGAGTGAAGGTCAATATTACTCCATATAAAGCATCACATTCTATTATATATGTGTCTATGTGTGTGTGAGAGAGAGAGAGATAATGTAGAGTGAGATTTTGTGGAAGTATGGTGTATTTGAGATCTTTATTCTATATCAAAATACTGTTTTCATGAGTATTTTGTAATGGTAATTTAATTAGTTGTTGTAAAATTTATTTATGAGTTTTATGTGATGATAATATTGTCATTGTCATATATTTTATATAGTAACTTTATTTTAGATATTGTGGTTAATTTGCTTAATGTATTAAGCATCAAAAGATAACAATGGTACTTGATCCACAAGGGATATTTATAGGAGATAGGAAGATTTATTTTAAAAAAATTTAAATTTTCTATTTGGCTAGATTCTTTCAATAGGGTTGTACAAAAACTCATGAATACTAGGACTCAACATAGATTTTTTTCCTCTAGATTGAAGAACAACTAGTGAAGTTAATTGATTTTAGAATTTGAATATTTGGATGTTTTTTATTGCTACTATCTAAGATTTTACTACAAAAAATTAATTCTAAGAAGTTTAGAATCTCCCTACAATATATAGAAAAGAATTTAACATTCAATGGCAACAATTGATTCAAGGTAGAGACCAATATATTCAAGATTATACTAGTGCTTTCCACTCCATGGAAGCAAAGCTAGGTATTCAAGATATCAAAAGGTATTGAATTCTAAAATCCCATAGTGGGATGGAATGATATATTTTGGAGGGCATGGACCTATTTGAATTAAATATATTGTGAGAGGAATTTAAACTTGTCAAATTGGAGTAGAAACTGGAGAACAAAAATAGAAAAGGAGGAGCAAATAACAAAAATTGGAACACTAAGTACTAGCGAAAGGAATACAAGAGTAACTCTCCAAAGAATCATGATAAAAGGGGTCAACTGTAAAAATAAATTTGAAAATATAAAAAATATCCCCATGAAATAAATCACTCAAAGGAAAAGTGTCAAAATAGTGATATTATCACAAGAGCAACTAAAATTTGAGGGGGGAGGGGTGTAAAGCAATCTAGTCATTTTTTTTTGAGTTGTTACCCTCTAAATCCATTACAACATGACCTCCACATGCATAGGGTAGTCAAACACCTAGTAGTCACCTAAGGGCAGTTAATATACCTTTATTGGAATGTAAATTTATCATTTTTTAAATCCTTTTCTCATTTGAAGATATCTAACACCAACCTCTACACATGTTAACTTAAAATCAATCAAGCACATCAAGCTTATATGTATCAATTTTTGTTTAAGTTGTTTGAAACTATTCTCATAAATGATTATATTTATCTCGTTATGGGGAGTTCACCTATACTTACTACTATTACTTTGAATTTATCCTTTTCCATATTGATGTGATTTTTATTAGACATTAGGATGAATTAGCTAATATATCTTATTTAGTGGCTACTATTTTTTTTAATAGTATTATCTGTTTTTCCATCATGATTGTCCTTTTTGAAATATTTACCAATGTACATTTTGGTCATATAAATGGTTTTGTTATGGACTCATATATTGCTTTATAGATATGATATATGATACTATTGGGTAAACTGGTATGTTTTTGTGACTATGCTACATAGACAATCTAATGTGTGTATGATAATTTTGTAATTCATGTTTAAAAAAAAATAAATGTTATATGGAATTCAAATAAGACACATTTGTATCACATCACATCACACAATGCTATCATAAAATATTGGAAATTATTCTTGTATCATTTGAGTCTCCTACTTAAAATTTGAGGAATATAACCAATTGAATTAATATCATTTAATTACTAAGTTCATAATTTAGTGTTTAACTTATTTTTGATTAATATTTACATTGAAGGTTTATATGGGAAACATCAAATCCTTGTATTTGTGTGATGTCTTATAATAACAATCATGACAACATATACTCCCAAAATATTTAATATGTAATCTCTAAGATTTTGAATTATATCTTATAGGATAAGATTAAAAACAACATTACAAACTACACTTAGAAAACCATAGGATAAGATTAAAAAAAATATTAAAATATATACTTAGAAAACCATAGTTTTAATACATCAAACACTTGAAATAGCATTGTAAAAAAGGCATAAGAGGAAAAAATATTGCTTTACTAAAAGCAAAAGAAATTTGAAAGAAAAAATATCTACTTTATTGTTGCTCATGATGCAGTGACTAGTCTAGATATTAATTATCATTCTTGTCAAAGTTGATATCATCATTGTTGCTATTGTCATTGCTAGTGTTGTTGTTTTTTTTATCGCTACTGGTGGTCTTATTGTTGGGCCATGTGAGTTTTAAAAGTGAGGATAAAACTTGTCATCCAACCACTAGAGAGGCAAAAGGTATTCAACTTAAAGTAAACCTAATAAATGCTATGTAATTTATCAAGACTATAGCATACTCTAATCACTTGGGAGACATAATGGATCCTACAATACCTACATTTTAGGAAATATTTTTATCAAGCTTGTGTAACAACCCTCAAACAAGAAAACAAGAAAACACACAAATAGAAAGAAAAATGTTTATATATATATATATATATATATATATATATATATATATATATTCAAGGAGAAGGATTTATAAATCCCTATCCAACCTTAGACCAACTTAATTTTTGGCATCCCCTAAGTTTATCAAGAACTATACCACATGATATTTCCCTTATGCAAGTTAATTCTGCATAGGCCTATCTCATGTCATGCACATAAGTCCATCCATATCATCATTATTGATGAGCTAAACTTAAAACCCTCAATCATTGGAAGGTATATATGCATCTCCATACTACACAAACCATTATGTGTGGGTATGACCTATGCATTATGAGTTAAGCTATCAATCTCCTCCTCTGACAAGCTATCTTAACTCTTGGTACAAAATTCTAAACCTAGATAACCCATATACCTAAGGGGGTATTAAGCCCTTAGGTCATCCTCTAAGTTCACCTAGAACTTACACCTTTTTTTTTAACTTTTTTTTGAAACTCACAAGAATACAAAGGATAAATCTAGATACTAAATCTAACAAAACAAGCAAAATTAATCAAACATGAAACATTCATTAAAGGGAAAAAATATGATAAACAATTAAATAGCATTTCAATCAAAAAGGATATCAAAATACAATAATAAAAAATGCTCATTTAATCCATAGGAAAATATGGCAAAACCCCATGCTTTCAATAATTACTTTACATTTAATCCATTGGGGAAATCTCCCCATAAATCTACTCTACTGCATAATCAAACAAGAATGTAGAGAAAAAACTTGTGAAGTAGTCCATATCCTAGATTTGGTCCTCTCACTCTTCCATAGATCAAGTGAGGATAGTAGGGGATCAGGAAACTCATGGATCCAAATAGACATGCTTCTAATGCATTTACTCATTTATTTTCCAAATGGTAACTATACGATTAACTCAAGCAATTCAACTTTCTAATGCATAGTTATTATAATAGAGCTTCTTTCTCTATGACCCCTCTCATATAATTATGAGAGTCGTCCTACCATGCATCCCACCTTATGCTTTATTTGCAATAAATTATCTAACCCTCACTTAACAATTAAAGTCCCATTCCCTTAATTGTTTAATGCATTGGGTTATTTCATATTATTTAATTAAAGAAAACTGCTTTAGTTTTTACCACAAATATTTCTCATCACTTCATAAAGAAAGGTCCCATACCCTCATTTTACAAAATGAATCATAAACATATTTATTTCCATAAAACCCTTTCCATTTCATAAAACAAGGTTATAAAATGAATCATAAACATATTTATTTACATAAAACCCTTTCCATTTCTTAAAGCAATGTCCCATACCCTCATTTTACAAAATGAATCATAAAAATATTTATTTTCATAAAACCCATTCCATTTCATAAAGCAAGGTCCCATACCCTCATTTTACAAAATGAATCATAAACATATTTATTTTAAATTAAAATTCTACCACTAAGGGAACCTTCTCCCTTAAAATGAGCTTCCTACTTGACTAGAACAAGATAGGGGATTTCCTACCTATCACCCTATGATCTCCCAAGACAATGCTTCTAACATACTATGTTACACACTTAGCTCTTTGGATTCGGGTGCTACACACAACACTTTAGAATCAGTGCTATACACAACACTTTGGCTTCAGTGCTATGCACAACACTTCGAATTGGAGTGCTACATATAGTGAGCTACACTTAGCTCTAAAGTGTTGTGTATAGCACTGATTCTAGAGTGTTGTGCATAGCACTGATTCTATACACAATAAGCTATGCTTGACTCTTTCTACACACATTGAACTACGCTTGGCTCTAGATACACAAAACAAGATACTATTGGCTCTAGCTACACATAGTGAGCAACACTAAAAAAAATACACACAATGAGCAATGCTAAAAAAAACTACACACAGTGAGCTATGCTTGAATCTAGTTACACATAGTGAGATACACTTAGCTTCTAGCTACACACAGTGAGCTACGCTCAGAACAACTATACATAGTAAGCTATGCTTGAAACAACTATACATAGCGAGCAATACTCAGCTCTAGCTACACATAGTGAGCTATGGTTAGCTTCTATATACACATAGTGAGCTACGCTTAGAATAAATACACATAGTAAGCTACATTCAGCTCTAGCTACACACAGTGAGCTACGCTCAACTTCTAGCTACACACAATGAGCTATGCTCAACTCTAGCTACACATAGTGAGCTATGCTTGACTTCTAGCTACACTAGGAATAGCTACACAGAGCAAGCTATGCTTAAAACAACAAAAGGAACCATGAATGCAATACCAACCTGGTTGCCTATTCCATTGGTTTTCTTTGATCATTCAGGTCGAGCTTGAGCACCTCCTCGTTCTCATTCTCCCCGTGTATTATTTTTTTCTTCAATTTTATCTCTTATTTTTTGTAATTATATCTCTCACCCCTCATTTTCCTTAGCACCCCTCTCCTTTTTCCTTGAATTTCATCCATAAACCACTGCCATTACTTCCACACCCATTTTTCAGCTGGTAGAGGAGACGTACCTTCCTCTCATCTTCCCATAGCACAACCAACATTGAAGAATTCTCTTCCTCATGTAAAGGAAACCATCCCTTCACTATGGTAGAGCCATTCCTTGCATTAATGGAGCCATACCTTCTCACTAGATAGACTTCGCTCTAGGTGGCCCACCCAATTTTGAGGTAAGCGAAATAGATTTTATTGCCTTTTTTTTTTTAAAATTTGACCACTCATATATTAAGGATAATCCACCATCTATCCAAAGGAATAGTTATTTAAAGTGGGATATTATTTTTATTTAAGAATACATCCATTTATCATTTAAATTAAATCCACCATTTATTTAAATGAATAGCTATTTAGAATAGGGTATTATTTTTATCCAAGAATAAATCTATCTATTATTTAAAATAAATCAACCATTTATTTAAATGAATAGCTATCTAGAATAAGACATTCTTTTTTTTTATTCAAGAATAAATCTATTTATAATTTAAAATAAATATACTATTTATTTAAAACATTCTTTTTTATATTCAAGAATAAATCTATTTATTATTTAAAATAAATATACCATTTATTTAAGCGAATAGCTATCTAGAATAAGATACTTTTTTTATTCAATAAGTTATAAAGTAGTTCATTCATTCCAAATTTCCACATTGCTGAGGTGAATTTCTGAAGTGAAAGACAATTAAATATGTACACAAACAAAGAGGGAGATATTTTCATCAATTTAGTCACCTGTCTCTACCTCAATAACTTACGATAGCTACTAGGCCATCAGTATGGGGCTCAAGGTGGCTATTTATTGATGATGATCTCTAACCAAATGCATACCTATATGAAGGTATCTATTATTATTATATTTGAGTTGTCATATCATCATTTTTCCAACCTCAAGTACCCTCATATTCAGTGGACAACTCAAATTCTTCCACTTACAAGTGCACATGATCCTACACATTGATATATTTTTAGCAGTAACATATTCTTCATTATCTAGTAATATTACATAACTGCTTTATTGCACAAAAACTGAGTATTGAAGAATCATTATTTAATACATTATTTATTCATTTTTAAAATTCCATCTGGGAGGGTCATGGCATCCTCCCCCACTAGGACTAACACTATCCTCAACGTTGTTTTTTTTAACATAGGTAATTGTAGCCAAGACAAAAAATATTACAAAAAAAAGAAAATTGATTTTAGAGTTCATCAAATAGAAAATAAAAACATTTTTGCATATCCACCACTTTTTCCCAAGTTGCATTTCTTTCATAGAAATGGTCCCACTGGACCATACATTGCTCAGGGGTCCAATTCACATAGCCTTAGAATGGAATTCAAGAATCCTCACTAACATCACTTCAATTGCTTTTGGGTTTACCATCTGTAAATTAGAAACATCCCATACATGGTCAAGGTCAACAACATATTTTCTAAGTAAATATATGTGGACAATGTCATGGATTTTTGATAAATTAGGAGGTAAAGCGAGTCAGTATGCAACTAGACTAATTTTTTTGATGATTTGAAAGGGTCCTACAAACCGTGGATCCAATTTTTTGGATTTAATTGTGCTTTTCATTGGTTTGACTCTTAGGAACACTTTATCTCCCATCGAGTACTCTCAAGGAGTCCTCTTCAGATCGACATAAATATTTTACCTATCAGAAGCTTCCTTGAGATTTTGCATAATTACTATAATTTTCTCTTCCATTTCATTGACCATTTATGGACCAATCACAATTCTATCTTCAGGGTTGTCCTAAGATAATGGAATTCTACACTTTCATCAATACAAAGCATCGAAGGTGCCATACCTAGGGAAGAGTGATATCCATTATTATAGGAAAAATCTACCAATGGTAGAAAATATTCCCATAGAGTCTTGTGGTCCATGCAATACATGTGAAGCATATATTCTACTACTTAGTTTACTTGCTCAGTTTCATTATCTATTTTAGGGTGGTATATTGAACTCATCTACAATTTTATGCCTATTTCTTGGTGAAGGGCTATCCCAAATTCAGAAGTGAACTTGGAATACCTATTAGATATGATTATTTCTAGAAATCCATACAATTCGAATACTTCCTTGAAAACTATATTAGCCACTATTTAAGCATCATCATTAGTGCTCCTAGGTATGAAGTATGCAACCTTGGTCAATTTGTCAACCAATACAAAAATTGCATCATGTTGGTACCTAGTTTTTGGTAGACCCACTATGATTTTTGAGTAGGTACACTATGAGGGTACACATATCCTACAAGATGCTTGTGTTATTCTTTGACCTTATGATATTCAAGACATCGGGCTACAAAATCTGTAATATCCTTCTTCATTCCTACCCACAAGAACGTCCTCTTCATATTTTCCCTCATTTTTACCCCTTTGGGGTGAGATGTATAAGGTGATATATTGGCTTCTTGTATTATTAGCATCTTTTAATATCCTGAATTTGGTACAATGACTCTTCATTTATAACACATAAGGCCATATATCACCCCAAACTCCTTATCGGTCTGAGGATATTTGCTCATTCTTGCTCCAATTTCTTGGCAATACTCATCCTGTTTTGGCTCCTACCTTACTTGGTCCATGAGCTTTACATGACTCCTTGTTAGGAATACTATGTATCTTCTTCTAATCAAAGCATATACCACCTTATTTTATTTCCCTTTTATGTACTCAATTTCAAAGTCATACTCATTGAGAAACTCAACCCACTTTCTTTGCCTTGAATTAAGTATTGGTTGGGTGAATATGTACATTAGGATTTGATGATATATTTTTAATTAAAAGGGTATTCCTACTAGATAGTGGTGCTAGGACTTAAGGGCATGTACTACAGTGGCTAATTACAAATTATGAATAATGTAGTTGAATTTATGCTTCTTGAGCTTCCTTGAAGTATAAGCTACTACGAACTCCCTTTGCATGAGTACTCCCCCTAATCCTTCCAACAATGCATTCATGCATACTATGAAATATCCTTGGGGATATGGAATATTTAGTATTGGTGTCATAGTGAGTTTTTGCTATGTAAGTAACTTCACATTTTTTCATCCATTTAAATTCCTTTCATTTCTTTTGAAGCTTCGTTATTTGCTGAAGCAATATTTGAGAAATATTTTATGTGACATCGGTAATAGCTTTCTAATCCCATGAAGCTTATTAATTATGTAAAATTGGTAGGAGGTGGCTAGTTTAGCATGTATTCTATTTTCTCTAGATCCGCTATGATCCCTTATACTGAGATGATGTGCCCTGAATAGTGTGCCTCTAAAACATAGAACTCACTTTTGGATAGATTCTTGTAGAGCTGATTTTTACTCAGTAGTTTCAACATGAGTTTGATATTCTTATCATGCTCTTTCTTTATCTGAGAATATATTAGGATTATTAGGATGTCATCTAGGAACACAAGGATAAACTGGTCCAAATACCTTCTAAACACACTATTCATTAAATTCATGAAGGTAGTGGGGGTGTTAATTATCCCAAAATGTAGGATGGTGAACTCATCATGTCCATACCTCATATTAAATGTTGTTTTGTGAGTGTCCTCCTCATGTATCCTCAATTGGTGATATTATAATATTAAATCTATCTTGGTAAATATTGTGGCATCGCTTAGTTTGTGGAATAAATCTTCTATCCTAGGTAGGGTGTACTAGTTCTTGATTGTAGATTTATTCAACATTCTGTAGTTGATACATAATCTTAAATATCCATCCTTATTTATTATAAATAAAATAGGTGCACCCTAAGGTGACACACTCAATTTTGACTAATAGTCCTTGTAATTGTAATTTTAACTCTTCCATATCAATGGGTGACATCCTATATGGAGATCTATGAATTGGTTCAACTCCTAGTATAAGATGAATGGTGAAGTCAAATTATCATATTGGAGGAAGCCCAAGTAATCCCTCAAGAAATACATCCTAGAATTCTTGTAAATTTGGATAAGCCTCATATATTTCTCCCTTTTAGTTCCTTTTAACTTCATTCATATTTACTACATAGACAATCCCTCATTTATTAAGGGTTTTATTTCATTGCATAGCTAATAAAATCTGAGGGTTCTTAGCCTTTCATTATTACTTGGCCTCCCATTTCATAAATCCATTGCTATTCCTCTTCTTTAGTTCCTACTATTCTTGATTAGTCAAGGTTTCAAATTTATAATGAAAAATGTGACTTCACTTTCTTTGCTAGGTCATATAACTTTTGTAATAACTTAGGTTCCTGCATCTCTACATCATATTTCATTCTTGATTGCAATCCATGGGTAGATTTATGAATCCATATTTTCCCGTTATATTTGGGTTCATATTTTAGCAACTTTACTAACTTCCTATAGTATATCTCTAGTGAGTTGGTTATGTGAAGCTAAAATCACGACACTATGCAGTTATAAAATTAAATAACTCAAGAGACAATAGTTGCACAAAATATAAATTTCTTCAATATTAAAGGGAGGGAGATGAGAAAATCCTTGTTACAACTATTCTATCCAACAAAATTATTTTTGATATAGATATTACAAATAAATGTCAGGGTTCTTCGAAACCCTAGCTACACAGATTGAAGTGTCTTCAGTATGTTCCACTCCCAACAGATTGAGTGGGATTTGGTATCGTATTTTGGGACACTCCAGCTTCAATAGCTATACAATAATGAATGAAACCTCTATATCTACACACATATAAACAAAATAAGGAGTTAGTAATATGTGTGAGGGCTCCACAAAGTGAGACCCTTAGTTATTAATAAAACCCTAGTTGTTACTAAATGAAACAACATACAAAAACCTAAAAATTATGCAATAAAATAATAATCAATGTTGATTTACCTTGCTGGACTTGATTCTTTGTTGATTTTTTGTAGATTCAGAGGCAGGATGCTCCAACAACACCTGATGATTTGATGATGAAAGTGATGGTTGGATATGAAGGTGGAGATATAATATGGATGGTGAATTATGACGACAATGGAGGATGGATCTGGGGAATGGCTGGAATGGTGGAAGTCTTATGGCAAGCTAGGGCTTGGATCTTTAATGGCTCTACAATCCTTCTACTTCACAAGGGCTTCTTAAACAATATAGGGTGAGAACATTCCAGGGCATTCTAGGGGTTGAGCATTTGCAAATGCTCTTATTTATAATCCATCCTAGGGTTTTAGCTTAGCACTTTTGATCGTGTGGCTAATATTAAATCAAATCCTAGGGTTAAGATTGTAGTTTAAGTGTGTCATGGATTAATGAATACAGATGACTAAGATTGGATTAAATATAATGGTTGAGGTTAATTGGGTTTAAATATATATATTTCATAATAAATATATTAAAATATAATAATAAAATATATACTAAATATGAATAATATAAAATACATATAAATTATGTCCAAAGGGGTCAGAAAGTGGTAGGAAAGGGCTAAAGTGGGTCTTTTGAATGCGGGAAAGGTATGAAATGGTTAAAAGAATGGTGGGAAATATGGATGGTGGACAAGTGGGTGATATGATGGTTAGGATGAAGGATTAATGGTTGTGATTTGGTGTCTACAGATACCCCTTTTTGTACCATGTTGCGTGAAACAAAATATGGTGCAAAAATATGAGACACATGCATGGGCTATGGGTGTAGAAACAACTTCTCTCTATTGTTGGATTTGAGCACTGATGTTGAAGATAAAATAATAAAGAATTTTTGGAATTTGCGTAGCTTACCCCCAAAATTGGCAATTGAGTTGTGGATGTGTCTCACAAGCCAATTGAAAAATTTGTGCAAATGATGAATGAATGGTGTGAAATGCAATATTATTGTGGATGATATAAATGATGTAAAATGTGAGACCATTTTTGTGCCAATGGTGGAAAGGAGGTTGGTGTAAAATACCATTTGATTGTGGATGATATGAATGATGTAATATGTAATACCATTTTTGCCCCAATGGTGGAAAGGGGGTTTGTCAAGTGTAGATGTCATGATCATGTAAGATGTATCCCATCATGGGAAAAATCATAATAAAATTGTGGCTGCCCCAAATTTGGTGGTGATTTGATGCTGTTGAATAGTGTGCTCTCTGATGCCATTGATATGGAAGTATGATGATGCAGATAAAAAGAAAAAAAAACAAACTGTGGATAGCCTATTGGAGTCATTCTCACAATTGGAACTAATCATCCTAGCTAGTGCCTATCATTAGTTTTTTGAAGAAAAATAATTAAATTTGAGTTTTTGTTCATGTGTTAAGCCTCACGAACTAGGCCATCAATGATGTCAGTTATGCAAATTGTTCTTGGTAAGGTTTCACTCCAAAATGTGAAGTATCCAATGTGATTGTGATCATAGATAATGAGATAACTTATTATGATCATGGTCAAGTGTACTTATGGTAGGCTATTCATACTACCAAATTGCATGGATTACCATCATTGCAGTTGCCAAGTTTGTAGAATAACCCACTAGATATGAGGTTCACTTGTATGCTACTTGAACTTGAAAATTTTTATGATTGATAATGATAGATGAAATATGGTGATGGAAGCATGTTGGATGAAGAAATGCGATGATTTCGCTCAATGTAGAGTTCACTTATGAATTGATGATGTTGAATGTAAATATGATCTATTTTTTCCCTAACAGTTGAAGGGGTTTTTGATGATGTAAATGAAATGATTTGTGTCTATTATTTCCCTTAAAAGATAAATGGGGTTTTGATAATGTAAACTAAAATTATTATGTCTGTTCTTTACCCTTAACAGATAAAGGGTATTTTTATGCTGAAAAAGGAAATGATTATGTCTGTTCTTTGCCCTTAATAGATAAAGGGGTTTTGATGATGAAAATTAAATTATTATGTCTATTATTTTCCCTTAACAGATAAAGGGATTTTTTTTGATGACGTAAGTGTCCTTATGGTAATATATCCATATTATTGGATTGCATGGATAACTAGTCGCTGCAACTGCTAGGTTTATAGGATAAACCACTAAATACAAGGTTCACTTATGAATGTTGCATAATGATAAATGCATGGATAATGTTGAATTTGAATGTTATCAATTTTTGCCCCAACAGATGAAGGGATTTTTGCAATTTGTAATATATGATAATGTTGTGGATGTTCCACAACATACCCCAAAATTGGGGACCCACCTTTTTATTTTGGTATTTGGGTGTTTGCATGTTGGTTTTGAATTTCTAATGCTCGGTTTGTTTTGAATTTGCATTCGTAGTTAGTTTTTTGTCAGTGATATTTCATTGTCGATGATTGTTTCTTGTCGACGACCTTTTTCTTGTCGATGTTGTTTTCATCGTCAAAGTGTTGCCAATTTCTTATTTTTAGTGTGGGTATTGTTACCTTTATATTTGTTTTGTTTGTTAGCTTTAAAGTTTCATTTGTCCCTTTTAATAATTTAATGGTGTAGTATAGGTTTAATACACTTTTAAAATTACAGTTAGTATAGTATTGCGCTTACTCTATTATGAGTTAAGCTTTGAGCTTATCTTGGTTTCATGTTTATTTTTCTTAAGGGTTTGGCTAGGTGTGGTCTTGATAGGTAAAATATGGCAACGAAGGCTCCGATGAGTATGTGGCAGTAACCACTTTGGCATCGTCGAGGCCAGAGATAGTCGCGGATGTAGTTGCTGGTCATAGACAGTTGCCAAGAATGAATAGACAAAATCTGATGTGGGTGAGATAATGCACATTGCATAGCAGGGATTGACAGCACAAATATGGGCTTTGACGTGGATAAACGCGTTGGATAGAGAATACCATGGACAGTTGAGTGATTCTGCCTGTAATCAACCAGCGAAAATTTCTCACCAGCCCCTTGATTGGAAATACCGCAAAGAAGAAAAAGTGTCGTGATATCACGACATGTTGCATTTTCGTTGCCCAAAGCAAGGAGAAAGAGCAAGAAAGAAAAGGTGTCACGATATCGTGACATGTTGCATTCTCGCGACAAAAAGAGAAAAAGTGTCGTGATATCGTGACATGTTGCATTCTCACGACCAAAAGAGAAAAAGTGTCGCGATATCACGACATGTTGCATTCTCGTGACCAAAAGAGAAAAAGTGTCGCGATATCATGACATGTTGCATTCTCGCGACCAAAAGAGAAAAAGTGTCACGATATCACGACATGTTGCATTCTCGCGACCAAAAGAGAAAAAGTGTCACGATATTGCGACATGTTGCATTCTCGCGGTCCAAATCAAGGAGAAAGAGTAAGAAAGAAAAAGTGTCGCGATATCGCAACATGTTGCATTCTCACGACCAAAAGAGAAAAAGTGTCGCGATATCGCGACATGTTGCATTCTCGCGAACAAAAGAGAAAAAGTGTCGCGATATCGTGACATGTTGCATTTTCGTGGCCAAAAGCAACAAAAGAGGACAAAGAGGCAGAAATGTCACGATTTCATGACATGTCACATTTTCACGATGCAAGAAGAAGAACCAAGCTGAGGACATAGAAATGTCACGATTTCGAGACATGTTGCTTTTTCATGACTCAAAAAGAGGATGCGGTTATAGGGTCCGTTACAGAGTGAAATCATCGAGTAGTGGATATACCGAACGTCATCATTGGTTGACAGGTGGATAGAGTCTACAATGGAAGCACTGAACAACATGTGGCACCAAGGTGCAATGAAAGTAGATGAAGACCAAGATTCGAAAAGAAAAATGTTTCGAGAGCCAAAACAACGAAGAGGCATGGGAAAGCGAAACGAAAGGCTTTGGGAAATGAAACGAAGGGCCACAAAATGGAAATGGAGAGTCACACCAAAAATTTTAAAAGGGGAAGCAAAGGCATGCACAAGGGGTTGGAAACTATTGTAAGCAGAGTTGCAGATTTGAAGGCAAGAGGGCCATTCTGGACCTGTTTGGGTTGTTTTTCTTCCATGGACTGGTTTGGGAAAACCAAAAATTTCTGTTATTGTAAAATGACAAATTTTTAATACATAAAATTTCAGAAAGTTGCATCTTATGGACAAGAAAGGAGGAGTCATTTTCTGCATGCAAGATTAAATGTCTATTTTTCCCTTTTCAGATTTTAGGCTTGTAAATGGAGTTTATGCAAGTTTCTTGGTTGCTTCATGTGAATGTTTAAATCTGAAAACCTCATTTAAAACCCTAGGAGCCAGCACTTAGCTTATCCAGATTGTGCTTGTTTTGCATGTCCAATAGGTTAGGTTGCATGCAAGAAAACCTCATATCTTCGGTTTTGTCGGAATGGGATGGCATCACACTGAATGCATTTTATTTTCATTTTTTGCATTTTATTTTCATTTTTTCTGCATTTTATTTTTTCCAGAAATTTTAACTTTATTTTAATTTACAGGCATTAAAATAAAAATTAAAAAAATTTCAAAATCCAAAAACAATTTCACCATTGCGTAGGTTATGCTTCATACTTCCATTACGCACATTTGAAATTTCATTTTCGGATTTGTTTAGTATTTTTAAAAAATTCACCGAAGTTGTTTTATTATAGATTTTGAAAAATCCAAAAATAGAAAATTTCCATTTTTGGGCCGAATTTCATTTTTTCTATTTCATGTTTCATTCATGAGCCTATGATGACATTCCCTTCATGAAAATTCCAATTTCATTGAAGGAGTTATGTTTTATGGCATTTTCACAAATTTCCATTTTGAAGCTACATCGTGGTCATATGAGGGCCAACTCACATTTGCTTTATTTTGGTTCAATGAACAATCACTAAAGTTTCATGGTAAAATAAACCAACATTGCCCCTTGTTTACAATTACTTGCAATCACTAAGGTGTTCCAAGCATTTAAATTGAATATCTTTATTTGAGATTACTAATACACATATGCAAATGCTAATATAGCGGAGACCTTGGAGAAGTTGTTTGTTTAACTTCTTTGCAAGAGGGGATTTGGAACCCAAATCCTAAGGAAGAGTGTACTTTCACAATTGGGTGAAAATACCACTCAACATTTTGGCGCTAGAAGGAGGGCCTAAATTGGTTTACTTTATTCTATTTACGTTAAGCAATTCATGTATGCTATGCATTGTTCTAACATTTTTTGATTGTTCATACAGAAATAATGTGATTTGATTTAATTTTGAAAATTTTGGTCTCGACTAACGAGGTGTTGTTTCCATGCAATTACTTCCATTTGATTCTAACATTCTCTATTTTTGATGATGTGCTAATGCCAATCTATTTGCAAATGTGAGAATGTTATTTCATGTCATGGTTTAATGGGTACATGTCTCTTGGTTGATGCTAACATGATGATTCATATGTTACATATGTGAGATTTGTTAGTCATTTCATGTTTCTTTGTAAGGAATCATTTTCTTCCTAAAATGTATTTGTTTCCAGTATTATGCTCTTCACTTGCCGTGTAATGCGATCTGGTGAATCAGAAATCCTGCAACACTAGGAGTATGCTCTTCACTTGCGCATCTGCGATCTGGTGAATCAAAAACTAGTTTACATTTTTTATAAGGTTGCTTCACCATTTGACTAACATATTTGCTTCTGAGGTTATTCTTTGAGTTTCACTAATGGCAACATTTGAGGAGCAAATTGTATCCATAAGAGAAGAAATGATGTCCCTAAGAGAAATGATGGTATCTGCATTAGGAAAGTATTATGAATGTCATCCTACCTTTGGAACACCTTATCAAATTCATGAAATGTTATTGGAGTTTCTACGAATTTTTAATCAAGAGGTGGCATCAGGATACCTACAAAATCTACATATCTATAAGTTCACATTATGTCAATTTCAAATATTTTGTGAGCCTATTGCTTGTAGGTTCTTCCCATACATTGTGGGTGATAGATCATTCTCATGGTATTGCCATTTACCCATGGAGGTTAAGACTTCTTGGAGCCAATTAGAAGCAGCCTATATTTATCACTTTGGTAATCAAGTTGACTTAGATAGGTTGCAAAATCAATTCACCTCTATGTGTAAAGAGCCTAATGAGTCCATGAGTCAATTCAATGTGAGGTTTCATGAATTGTACTCTCAAATGTGGGAAAGTTTGGGTACATCGGAAGAGGAAGCTATTGAAGTATACCTGGGAGCCATACACCCCACACTTGCTACACTCATTAAGGAAAACTTGGATGACTTGTCTCTAGAGAAAATCTATGAGATCCTGGAAAAGGTAGAACAACAAGTGTTGGAAGAAGAAAAGACACAACATATTCCCATGAGAGATTATCCTTCTAAAGATATTGATGCCAATCTACATCAACCATTGAATGTAGCACCCTCCACTCCAATGATACCTAAGGTGAAAGATCAAGGGGATGAAATTGGATGTCCAAATTTTACAACCACCTTAGATGTAGTCCAAGAGGAGGTGCAAATTGCTAAGCCAACATCCACCAGGGAGGATTATGCAGAAATGATCTCATTCATAGAGATACATGATTATTCGGATAAAGGAGTCCTAAATTCAACAAGGTTTGAGATAGGTGATAGGACATAAACTGCCATAGAATTGAATGAAGTGGTTGAAAGTGAAATTGGAAGAAAATCAATAAATGAATTTGAAGATATGATAGAATTTCACCACTTGTTATTGGAAGACACTCTCGATGAGAAGCTTGGAACTAATGATCAAAAAATTCTTCACCCTCCAAATTGTGATAAAATTGAATCATGGGTTACTAATTTGGACGATGATAGCCTTACAAATTTGAATTCAAGAAATAACCCACTTTTGGAAATTATTGAACCATCTAAGGAAGGTGAAGGTGAATTTGATGAGAAACACCTTGATGAATTGGAATATGTTGAAGAAATAGTTGAGCGTCACCACTTAATTTTGGAAGATGATCACCATGATTCTCGGAATAAATTGAAAGAATATGCTCACTCTAAACCTCCTCATGAACCCTTTGTGTCAATTGATATGCAGGACAACACAATCGCCTACTCAAAGGAAGATATTACAACTCCTGTACAATTTGAGGATGTTTTGGAAGAGGGTTTCAAATCTCATCAAAATTTGGAAGATTATAATGATCCTACTACCAAGGACAAAGAAGAAAAATATTTGATGAATGAATCAAAATATCATGCCACAAACATCATGGAATTTCATTCCATGAATTTGGATGACAATTTTTACAATGGTTGGGGGAGATATGATAATGTATTATTTTCTCACACCCCTATAGATGAAACTCATATTTCACTTGATATGCAAGATGTTGAAACTTCTATCTCACATGAAGATATGCCATGGATGGTGAATAAGCAATTGGAACCAAATGACAAAGAGATTGATCAATTGGAAGCAACTCAAATAAGTGATCATCAAGACAGATTACTTGACATACACTTTGACCAAAAATATTTGAGGGTTGAAAAGGATGGGCATGTTTTCAATTGGGTGCCCAATTTTGGTATGTTTGATGAACAAGTAATCAATGAAGAATATGAAGACCATGAGGTAAAAGAGGGAATTGCAAATCCTCACCAAGTTTTGGTAAATGAAAATGTGAAAAAGGCAAAATCTAAACCTTTGTGTCCAAACATCCAAGATTTAGGTGAAGATTTGTATAATTCAAATGATATTTATGATGAAATGCCATTAAAGGTGAATGAAGAGAAAGGATTAATTTGTACTTACACCTTTAATGAGATGGCTTTGATGAATGAAAAAGAAGTTGATGTACTTAAATTGCTAAATCAAATTCATCAACAATTAATAAAGGAATCTAGGATAAAAACTTGTAATGATTCTCATTTAGTAAACATCCTAGATACTTGTAAATTTTTGCATAAGTTTGATTGGCCTAAAAACATGAATAATGATTTGGCTTTGAAATTTTTAGAAATAGGCTCCTGTTTACAAAATTGCATATTGGGAAAAGATAGCCTAATTCTAAATCAAGGATTGAGTTTTGAAATGGAAGTTTTAAAGAATAGACAAGATAAAATTGAATATCATTTGTTGTCTAATCATTTTAGTAATTTGATGCTCACCTATGGGAGTACTAATGGAACTAAATCTAATTGGTGGGGTGAGCGAGGTAAGTTAAAAGTTGTTGCATGGTTCGGTCTAATCTTGTTTTTTTTGGGTTCCTACAAAATTTGGCATGCGTATCATGTTATATGTTTGTTGAAGTGTTCTAATCATGTTTGGGATCCAGGGAAGTGACAATTCAAACTGTGCACCATCTTGTACTATATTGTACATTTGTATATAGTCTTTTGGTTTTGGTTTGTGTTTTCAAGTTTCATTGATTGGATCTCATTTTGGGTTGTTTTAAGTTTTGTGTGTTGGTCCTTTGGACACTTTTGGTTTGTCTTGAAAAAAAAAAAAGAGAGCGAGATGTCAACTTATGTCCTTATGAATGTTGACTAAGACTAGGAGAATATGAAACATTGGAATTGTATTGCAGAAAGCTCCACGAGTATCGCAAACACATTAAAGAATATCGTTTGGAACTTGTGATGCATGAAGTTGTCAGTTTTTACAAATTATGGCAAAGTAGGTGGTATACTCCATCCGCATTTCAAAAAGAGCAATGCATTCATCCATATCTCATGTTACATTCCACATTGCATATACATTTCATCTCAGTTGCATCTACATTTCAAGTACAATCATTGAAAAGGTGTCGAATCCTCTTAGGGTTATTATATAACATATATTAAAAGGATCCTAAGGTTGGGAATTGATGCCCGAACTATCTTGAACCAAGCACGTTCTACACATATTAAAGAGGATCTTGAGCAAAATGGTCAAAACCATACTTGGAAGAAAAGGTGAGGCGAAAGGAGTATTTTGTGTCTGTCCTATCATGCAACATAATCCTTAAACAGTGGTTTTTACCACTCCCATAGAGCTTAAAGCCTAAAATCAGAGTAGTAAGGATAGGGTTAAATCCCCATCGAACTTAGGTTGAGGATCCAACTCCCCAAAGCTCTGATTTGACCTTCATGGAGTAGTAAGGATAGGGTCTAATTCTCATCTCACTTAGGTTGAGAATCTGATTCCCCAAAGATTCTAGAACTTGAAATTCCAAAGCAAATATGTTTCATTTCATCATTAATATTGGATTGGAAGGATCATACTACATGTCCCTTGCAAGGATGGGTAGTCATCCCCAAGGTCCAAGAAATCAAAAGTAAAGCCAAATCCTGGATTATGGGGTTAATCTCCATTGGGGCTATAGACGCCTGACTGGCAGTGGAGTATGCTCATGCGTGGCAACATGTCTTGTCTAAAAGCAAGACCACTAATTGCTCAAACGAATAGGCTAGCCTGACTGTTTCATCCATAATAGGTTAAATCATTTTGTTCAAATATGAGGTAATGAACTCCAGATCAGAGTAGTAAGGATAGGGTTAAATTCCCATCTCGCTTACGTTGGGGATCCTATTCACCAAAGCTCTTATTACACTTACACTTGCACATGGGTTCAAGATGGTAGGGACACATAACCAACTTTGGGATCTAGTAAATTAATTCAGTATACACATATTTGGTCCTAAGAGGGTTTGACAGTTTTAATATGTTTGTTCATGGTACTAGAAAGTTTGAGCCTTTGCAAAGCATGGTTGTTATATCTCTAGCATATTTGTCATGCATTAAATCCTGCACAAATCATTCATAACCTTGCATATGCATTCAGGTAAAACTGACAATGGAAAGTTGAATGAGTTTCAAATGATAGAGAATGAAGCACACTGCACACACCGAGCTGATGCTTAACGATTCAAATGCTTCATGTATTTCTCGTCTAGGTTCATTCTTTGGATATTTGCTGATGCTTGTGTTTGAGTTCATATATTTTTAGGTTGGGTTCTCACCGAAATGCTCAGGAGCATTTCCCAGTAGAGTCACCATTTGTTGTGGTTGTTCCACAACATACCCCAAAATTGGGGACCCACCTTTTTATTTTGGTATTTGGGTGTTTGCATGTTGGTTTTGAATGTCTAATGCTCGGTTTGTTTTGAATTTGCATTCATCATTATTTTGTTGTCAGTGATATTTCATTGTCGATGATTGTTTCTTGTCGATGTTGTTTTCATCGTCAAAGTGTTGCCAATTTCTTATTTTTAGTGTGGGTATTGTTACCTTTATATTTGTTTTGTTTGTTAGCTTCAAAGTTTCATTTGTCCCTTTTAAAAATTTAATGGTTTAGTATAGGTTTAATAGAATTTTAAAATTACAGTTAGTATAGTGCTGCGCTTACCCTATTATGAGTTAAGCTTTGAGCTTATCTTGGTTTCATGTTTATTTTTCTTAAGGGTTTGGCTAGGTGTGGTCTTACAGGTAAAATCTAGCAGTGAAAACTCCCATGAGGATGTGGCAATAACCACTATGGCATCGTCAAGGCCAGATATAGTCGCGGAGGCAGTTGCTGGTCATAGACAGTTGCCAAGAATGAATAGACAAAATATGATGTGGGTAAGATAATGCACATTGTATAGCAGGGATTGACAACACAAAGATGGAATTTGACATGGATAAACACATTGGATAGAGAATACCATGGACAGTTGAGTGATTCTGCCTATAATCAACTAGTAAAAAATTCTCACCAGCCCGTTGATTGGAAATACCGCAAAGAAGAAAAAGTGTCACGATATCATGACATGTTCCATTTTTGTGGTCCAAAGCAAGGAGAAAGAGCAAGAAAGAAAAGGTGTCACGATATCGTGACATGTTGCATTTTCATGGCCAAAAGAGAAAAGTTTCACGATATCGCGACATGTTGCATTTTCACGGCCAAAAGAGAAAAAGTGTCGCAATATCGCGACATGTTGCATTCTCGCGACCAAAAGAGAAAAAGTGTCGCGATATCACGACATGTTGCATTCTCGCAATGAAAAGAGAAAAAGTGTCGTGATATCACGACATGTTGCATTCTCATGACCAAAATAGAAAAAGTGTCATGATATTGCTACATGTTGCATTCTCATGACCAAAAGAGAAAAAGTGTCGCTATATCACGACATGTTGCATTCTCGCGACCAAAAGAGAAAAAGTGTCGTGATATCGCGACATGTTGCATTCTCGCGACCAAAGAAAGGAGAAATATTAAGAAATAAAAAGTGTCGCGATATCGTGACATGTTGCATTCTCATGACCAAAAGAGAAAAAGTGTCGCGATATCGCGACATGTTGCATTCTCACGACCAAAAGAGAAAAAGTGTCGCGATATCACGACATGTTGCATTTTCGTGACCAAAAGCAACAAAAGAGGACAAAGAGGCAGAAATGTCATGATTTCGTGACATGTTACATTTTTGCGATGCAAGAAGAAGAACCAATCTGAGGACATAGAAATGTCGCAATTTCAAGACATGTTGCTTTTTCGTGACTCAAAAAGGGGAGGAGGTTACAGGGGCCATTACAGAGTGAAATCATCGAGCGGTGGATATACCGAACGTCATCATTGGTTGACAGATGAACAGAGTCTACAGTGGCAGCACTAAACAAAATGTGGCACCAAGGTGCAATGAAAGCATACGAAGACCAAGAGTCAAAGAGAAAAATGTTTTGAGAGCCAAAACAACGAAGAGGCACGGGAAAGCAAAATGAAAGGCTTTGGGAAATGAAACGAAGGGCCACAAAATGGAAATGGAGAGTCACACCAAAAATTTTAAAAGGGGAAGCAAAGGCATGCACAAGGGGTTGGAAACTGCTGCAAGCGAGTTGCAGATTTGAAGGCAAGAGGGCCATTCTAGACCTGTTTGGGCTGTTTTTCTTCCATGGACTAGTTTGGGAAAAGCAAAACTTTTTTTTATTGTAAAATGACAAATTTCTAATACAAAAAATTTCAAAAATTTACGTCTTATGGGCAAGAAAGGAGGAGTCATTTTCTGCAAGCAAGATTAAATGTCTATTTTTCTCTTTTCAGATTTTAGGCTTGTAAATGGAGTTTATGCAAGTTTCTTGGTTGCTTCATGTGAATGCTTAAATCTGAAAACCTCATTTAAAACCCTAGGAGCCAGCACTTAGCGTATCCGGATTGTGCTTGTTTTGCAGGTCCAATAGGTTAGGTTGCATGCAAGAAAACCTCATATCTTTGGTTTTGTCGGAATGGGATGGCATCACAATGAATGCATTTTATTTTCAATTTTTGCATTTTATTTTCATTTTTTCTGCATTTTATTTTTGTAGAAATTTTAACTTTATTTTAATTTACAGGCATTAAAATAAAAACTAAAAAAAATTCAAAATCCAAAAACAATTTCACCGTTGTGTAGGTTATGCTTCATACTTCCATTATGCACATTTGAAATTTCATTTTCGGATCTGTTTAGTATTTTTAAAAAATTCACCAAAGTTGTTGTTTTATTACAGATTTTGAAAAATCCAAAAATAGAAAATTTCCGTTTTTGGGCCGAATTTCATTTTTTCTGTTTCATGTTTCATTCATAATCCTATGATGACATTCCCTTCATGAAAATTCCAATTTCATTGAAGGAGTTATGTTTTATGGCATTTTCACAAATTTCCATTTTGAAGCTACATCGTGGTCATATGAGGGCCAACTCACATTTGCTTTATTTTGGTTCAATGAACAATCATTAAAGTTTCATGGTAAAATAAACCAACATTGCCCCTTGTTTACAGTTACTTGCAATCACTAAGGTGTTCCAAGCATTTAAATTGAATATCTTTATTTGAGATTACTAATACACAGATGCAAAATGCTAAATATAGCGGAGACCTTGGAGAATTTGTTTAAATAACTTCTTTTCAAGAGGGGATTTGGAACCCAAATCCTAAGGAAGAGTGTACTTTCACAATTGGGTGAAAATACCACTCAATAGATAAGTGTATCTATTTTTGCCCTAACAAATGAAGGGGTTTGTGAAATGTGTAAACGTGATGAATGTATCTATTTTTGCCCTAACAGATAAAAGGGTTTTTGCAATTTGTAATATGTGATAAGTGTATCTATTTTTGCCCTAACAGATGAAGGGGTTTTTGAAATGTGTAAACATGATGAATGTATCTATTTTTCCCTAACAGATAAAGGGGTTTTTGATGATGAAAATAAGATTATTTGTGTATGTTCTTTGCCCTTAATAGATAAAGGGGTTTTTGATGATGAAAAATGAAATGATTATGTCTGTTCTTTGCCCTTAATAGATAAAGGTATTTTTGATGATGTAAGTGTCCTTATGGTAATCTATCCATCCTACCGGATTGCATGGATAACCAGTCACTACAACCACCAGGTTTCTAGGATAAACCACTAAATACAAGGTTCACTTATGAATGTTGCATAATGATAAATGAATAGATGATGTTAAATGTAAGTGTTATCTATTTTTGCCCCAATAGATGAAGGGATTTTTGCTATTAGGATGATGTGAATGCAAGGCAAAGGGCGCAACCTTTGACAAAAGAACGTAGTCTTTTGAACCTAGCAAGTGATGTGGATGATTTGAATGCAAGGTAAAGGGCACAACCTTTGACAAAAGAACACAATATTTTGAACCTGGCAATTGACTTGTTGATGATGTGATTTACAAGGCAAAGGGTGCAACCTTTAACAAAAGCATGTAGTCTTTTGAACCTAGCAATTGACTTGTTGATGATGTGATTGCAAGGAAAAGGGTGCAACCTTTGACAAAAGAACGCAGTCTTTTGAACCTAGCAATTGACTTGTTGATGATGCGATGTGATTGAATGATTGACTTGTTGATGATGTGATGTGATTGCATGATTGAATTATTTATTGCATTGGTGGGGAAGGTGTGAAACCTTGAACACCCCCAAGTTGTGTTGATGTTTGCTTGATTGGGGGAAAGGTGTGAAACCTTGAGTACCCCCTAGTTGTGATGATGTTTGATTAGGGGAAAGGTGTGAAACCTTGAACACCCCCAAGTTGTGCTGATGTTTGTTTGATTGGGGGAAAGGTGTGAAACCTTGAGCACCCTCAATTTGTGATCTTGTTTTCTTGATTGGGGGAAAGGTGTGAAACCTTGAGCACCCCCTAGTTGTGATCTTGTTTGCTTTTTTTTTATTGGGGAAAGGTGTGAAACCTTGAGCACCCCCTAGTTGTGATGATGTTTGAACTTTCTAGCGATATTTGCATATGCGAGTTAGATATATATATACATGGCTTTGATTTTTGTGTTGTATTTTTGTGTGAATGCAATGCCTATTTTATGAATGTTTTATGGATGATTAATGTAGCGACATGCTTATATTAATGTAAGCTAAATATGATGTGCATGCAAAATGTTTATATGGATGACTAAGGCAAGCTACATGGTGAATATAAATGCAATGGCAAATGCTTATATGGCTGATTAATGCAAGCTAATGGTAAATGAATGTAAACTTATATGATAGGAATGCATGTTGTTCGTATGATCTTTTATAGTTCAGAATTTTTCTTGGCCATTTTTGTTGTCCATTGTTTAGCCATCGGGGGTACCGAATTTGGTGGTGTTATGCAACTTGACTATGGAAGACATGGATGTTGACATGAAAGAAGATATGGATGTTGATATGGAAAAATATATGGATGTTGATATGGAATGAGTACTGCAGGATTTTCAAAGACTCAAACATACTAGTGTCCTCAACCAAACTCACTAAGGTTGTCTAACTTTCTTTAGGACCAATGTGTGTGCAAGTGAGGTTCATGTACCAAATATTGAGCATGACAATGACCCTATCCAATCAAGCACCAGTGTGTGTGCATGTGAAGTTCATTAACCCATTATGAGTAAATTAGGCATGACCTATTATGGAGATGACCTAGAGGCTAGCCTATCCTTATGTGCGGTCAGAGGTCTCTCTTTTTGGGAGAGAGACATGTCACCTCACATGAGCTTACTCCACTGCCAGTCAAGCGTCTATAGCCCCGATGGAGATTCACTCCATAGTCCAATGGGATTGATCTTTTAGGTCTTGGGGATGACTACCCATCCTTCTCAGGGACGTGTAGTACGATCCTTACAACTTTAGGGATCAGGGGTGTTTTGGATTTAATTTGTTAATTTTGTATAGAGCTTTGGGGAATCAGATTCTCAACCAAAGTGTGATGAGAATGTTGACCCTATCCTTACTACTCTATGTTTTTATGTTTATGTTTGGAGAAAAATTGTGGTAGTGGTGAAAACCACTATTTTTGGACTATGTTGCATGATGGGACAAGCGAGGGATATCTCCTTTTTGCCTCAAGGTGCTACCCAAGTATGGTACTAACCCTCCTTAACTCAAAATGTTCTTAAGATGTGAGGAAATGTGGTTGGTTCAGGATTGTATTCAGAATCAATCGGCAATGCTCAAGACTTTCTTAGTGTATAAAGAGTGTTTTTGGTCCTAAAGAAAATCGGACATCCGTTTGGAGGTTGCTTGCTACACTAGTAATGGCTGAGTGACTAAAAATCTAGGCTTTGTGATTTTGACATATGGTATTGTTGGCTTATGTCTTTTGTGAAAGTCGCATGATTGCTTTAAACTAGGTACCCCCAATTGTTATAACTTGACTTTTTGTTTATGGCCATATCATCATTACTATGCAAGATCATTGAACATGGGATGGGATGAATGCAATTTGTACAATGAATGAATATAGTGGAATGCATGTGAAATGTAATGAATGCAAGTGTGTATGTAAAAATACCTATATGTATGAATTCCAGTGTGAAAAATGCATGTAAAGATTCCTATATAAAAGCATGCCTATGTAAATGCAATTTGTTTTTGTTGTTTTTATTTTATTTTTTAGCCATGTATATATATACATATATAGTAATCAAAGTAAGCATGGAACACTTTCAAGTGTATGATGTTCATTGGCTCGGGTTTTTCTACTCCCCCTAACCTAGTAAGCTTATGACCAAAGGAATTGGGTACCTTTGGGGCTTTTTGAAATTGAATGTGACCAAAGGGGGTTAAGACCTTTGGAGCTTTTTGAAATTGAATGTGACCAAAGGGATTAAGTCCTTTGGAGCTTTTTGATATTGAAATGTGACCAAAGGGGTTAAGACCTTTGGAGCTTTTTGAAATTGATATGTGACCAAAGGGGTTAAGACCTTTGGAGCTTTTTGATATTGAAATGTGACCAAAGGGATTAAGGCCTTTGGGGCTTTTTGAAATTGAAATGTGACCAAAGGGGTTAAGACCTTTGGAGATTTTTGAAATTGAATGTGACCAAAGGGGTTAAGGCCTTTGGGGAATTTTGAAAATTGAATGTGACCAAAGGGGTTAAGAACCTTTGAGGTTTTATGAAAATTGAATGTGACCAAAGGGATTAAGGCCTTTGGGACTTTTTGAAATTGAATGTGACCAAAGGGGTTAAGACCCTTTGGGGATTTTTGAAAATTGAATGTGACCAAAGGGGTTAAGACCCTTTGGGGATTTTTGAAAATTGATGTGTGACCAAAGGGATTAAGGCCTTTGGGGATTTTTGAAATTGAATGTGACCAAAGGGGTTAAGACCCTTTGGGGATTTTTTGAAATTGAATGTGACCAAAGGGGTTAAGACCTTTGGAGCTTTTTGAAATTGAATGTGACCAAAGGGGTTAAGACCTTTGGAGATTTTTGAAATTGATATGTGACCAAAGGGGTTAAGACCTTTGGAGATTTTTGAAAATTGATGTGTGACCAAAGGGATTAGGACCTTTGGAGCTTTTTGGTTGGTGATGTAGATGACTAGGAGGATGTGATATCCTGAGAGTCCCCGCTTTCCTTGGTGATTGAGTTGGTACCGATGTCCTGATTAGATGAGTTGGTTGGACTATTTGTGGAAAATATTTTTAGATCAATAAGGTCTTGGACAACATTTTTGAATACTTTACAATCATTTATGTTATGGCCTGATTGTCGATGATAAGGATAGTACAAGTGTTCCTTATAATTTTTTCCATGTGGCTTGTTAAGATCACTTGATTTGATTTTTGGTAGTACAATCTTTTGTGCTTCATAAAGCCTTTGAAAAATGGTTGCATAAGATTTTGAAAGTCTTGTGTAGTTGTGATGGTGTTTGTGTCCAATTGTGTTGGACTTTGAATTTGTGTTACATGTGTAAAAACCTAGGATGTGGATTGTGAACTTTGATGTGTCAACTGTTGTGGTTGTTGAAGATGACTCAACTGTAACTCAAATGTTGATGAGTTGAGTTAATATTTATTGTAGAATTTTAGTGTGTTGACAATCTGATTGTAAGCCTTGGTTGGCTTGTTGAGTGACTTGATATGTGGTGAATGGATTAATGAAGGGATGAATTGGGGGGCATGTAATGAATTTGATGATGATGAGGTTGGTGAGGAAATTATTGTGAATGAAGAAAAGGATATGATGTATGAGGACTATGGATGGGTGGACTCATAGGAATGGAATGGGTTGATGGAGGTATGGAAATGGACACCACCAAATATTGGGGTATCCAATTTGGGTTTTGGTTGATTACTATGGGTTGGGTTGGAACAACATGGAGCATAGGGTCTTCATGAACTTGTTGCTTAGCCTTTGTTGATAAGAGCAATCTGTTCACAAGACCTAATGTGTCATGAAGTTCCTGATATGACATGGTGGATAGGGACATGGTCATGGCTAGGTTGGAGGATGAAGGGATTGATGAGGATGGATTGGAGGCAATGGGTATGGAGCAAGTTGCACTTGATGTGGCAACTTGGGGGTGGGTACCTGTGAGGTAGCATTGACATACTCCTCATACAAGGGGTTGGAATAGGTGTTGGTATTGGTGAATGAAGGGTTTGGATTTTGATATGATGGGCTTGGGGAAGAAGGTATACCATATTCATAAGAAGAATTAGGATGTCCTTGGGTTGGGCAAGATGTAGCCAGTTCAGGTTCTTCAAAACCCTCTTGGCTAAGGGGCTCTAAGACATAGTTGGAAGACCTGTAGATGGCCTTCACTTTATCCATGTCTATGTGGGTTGTGTGTTGTTCCACATTTTGTGGAAGTGATGGATATGGAGGTCCAGACGAAGTAGTCTGTACCACACTGGATGGGTTTACCATCGAAGTAGTGGGAGAATGGGGAATGTTTTCCATTAAGCAGTTTTGGTTTATTACTTTCTTCTGATGTCTTGTTAATACCATAAAGTATTTAAACCAAAATTTATAGCTTATCAAAATAAACACAAACTGAAAGACTCGTACAAAATTTTAAAATGAAAGAAAACAATCAATGCTAAGTTTCACCTTATGTGGCTTACCTCGTTCATTAATTATTTTCTTTGTTAATGTGAAATTATTTTTAGAGTGATAGGCTTGTGTGTTTTGATGTACCCTAATCTTGCTTAATAAAAAAAAACAAAGGTGAAAAACTATGGTTGGCTGGGGCAACGAGATTCTTGTTGGTAATGACCTCCAACAAGTTTTCTCAGGGGTGACCTATGGTGTCTAAGGTAGATATTGGTGGATGGAAATGATGCCCACCGTCACCAAATATCAAGCAATGGTTGGTGATGAAATCCAACCACTACTATTTTTGAGTAAAACATGCAGTGTGTGATTAATTTTAAAGTTTCATGTTCTTTATTGTGTTCAAACAATGCTAAATATTACCAATTTTACTCATCTAAATCAGAATCCAATATCAGGATGCAAATTTCACCTAAAGAGTGTGGAGTACACCGCTCAAAACCCCCTACCTACAAATGAGCAACCAGAGGGTTCGTCCACCTCTCTGCCAAAGGGGTCAGCCTAGGGCAGGATTACTTTTTGTGTCTGAATACTATTCCTACTTAGATGTGTAAAATAAAGTAGTCTTTAACTCTTAAAAATGCAACTTCTAAGGATGCTCTTTAGTTTCAAATGCAAACAAAATATGCAAGCAATCACTTGAATTTGCAGATTTTAAAATAGGAAATTTAAACTATGTGAATGTATGCACAAAATACCCTAGATGCAATATACAATGACTTCTTTCCTATATTAATTAATTTGTATTCCTTTTATATCCATAATATGAAAAACACAATAGAAAAATCCAAAAAAATGTAAAGCAAAATGAGCAAAAAAATGGATAAATGACTTACAGAAAAGCCTACATTTTGGTGAGATATTTATATGGTCCCTACTACTCCAATTGATATGAAAATTTGTGGAGACATGATATGATGTGTCAGGAACCTACCCTCAAAATTTCAGCCCAATATGACTCTGGATGAGTGAGATATGGCCAAAACAGTCGGGGTAGGTTGTGCAGGAAAACGATACATTTTTTCATCCCTGAAAACCCTGTAACAGGCCAACAAAATAAAGTCAGCAAAGTAAATCAAATCAGTAAATGAAACCCTTGTGGGGTCCCACCGTGATCACCATTTGTGGAGCTAAAAACATGACACTATGCAGATATAAAATTAAATAACTCAAGAGACAATAGTTGCACAAAATATAATTTTATTCAATAATAAAAGGGGGGAGCTGAGAAACTCCTTGTTACAACTATTCTGTCCAACATAATTATTTTTGATATAGATATTACAAATAAATTCTAGGGTTCTCCAAAACCCTAGCTACACAGATTCGAGTGTCTTCAGTGTGTTCCGCTCCCAATAGATTGAGTGGGCTTTGGTATCCGATTTTGGGCCACTCCAGCTTCAACAACTATACAATAATGAATGAAACCTGTAGATCTGCACACATATAAACAAAATAAGGAGTTAGTAATACCTATGAGGGCTCCACAGAGTGAGACCCTCAGTTATTAATAAAACCCTAGTTGTTACTAAATGAAACAACATACAAAAACCTACATATTATGCAATAAAATAATAATCAATGTTGATTTACCTTGTTGGACTTGATGCTTTGTTGATTTGTTGCAGATTTAGAGGTAGGATGCTCCAACAACACCTGATGATTTGATACGAGGAAAGCGACGGATGGGATATGAAGATGGTGATAGAATATGGATGGTGAATTATGATGAACAAGCTAGGGCTTGGATCTTCAATGGCTCTGCAATCCTTCTGCTTCACAAGGGCTTCTTCACCAATATCTCCAAGGGCGAGAACATTCCAGGGCATTCTAGGGGTTGAGCATTTGCAAATGCTCTTATTTATAATCTAGCCTAGGGTTTTCTTAGGGTTTTAGCTTAACACTTTTGATCGTGTGGCTAAGATTAAATCAGATCCTAGGGCTGAGATTGTACTTTAAGTGTGGCATGGATTAATGAAGATGGATGGCTGAGATTAGATTAAATCTAATGGCTGAGGTTAATTGGGTTTAAATATATATATTTTATAATAAATATATTAAAATATAATAATAAAATATTATATTAAATATAAATAATATAAAATACATATAAATTAAGTCCAAAGGGGTCAAAAAGTGGCGGGAAAGGGCTAAAGTGGGCCTTTTGAAGGCGGGAAAGGTATGAAATGGTTAAAAGGATGGTGGGAAAGGTGGATGGTGGACAAGTGGGTGATATGATGGTTAGGATGGAGGATTAATGGTTGTGATTTGGTGTCTATAGGTTCCTTACCTTATACTGACAAACTTCTTAAATTTTAGAGCATAGAAATAATTTGTGAGGAACCTCTTCTTAAAGATGTCTATAAATTGTTTCCATGGAATGTATATCAAATATATTTTTGTTTCCTCATAACATGTTTCCCACCAATATAAGGCAGCTCCTTCAAGGTAGATAGTAGCACAAACCATTCAGGTTACTGAGAAATATCCATTTATTCTAAAGAAACTTTCTAGTTCCTTTAACAAAGCCTCAACTACGTTCTCTCCTTCTCCATAAAATTTTGAGATACAAATATTCTTTATGTATCTTGCTATTAGTCCATTAACTTGTTTGACTTCCAAATCTCTAGCTTGGAAATTTTGATTCACCATAGTTTCCAGCACTTATCTTAACTGGTCTTGTAATTTAGCAACCGTAGTAGTAAGTTCTTCTATTACCATATTGGGATTCCTTGGATCCTCATTCTATATCTCTTCATCGATATTACTTTGTTGATTATATCTAGGTGGAGGCCTCTCTATCCTAGCCTTAGATGGCATCTTGAGTTGGTTTCAACCAAGAAGATAATTAGATCCTAGTTTATTTTTTGATTTATTAGTTCCTAACCACATTACAGAGTTCTTTCTTTCCAATAATTAGAAATATAATTAGGACAAGATTCAAAATTTATGATATAACATTAAAACCAAAGCCCATACTAAGGTATCACAATGTTTATATCTCCTTATCCCAACCCATTTTTGTTTAACCTTAAGCAAGCTTTTATTGGACATACCTGAATCTCTTTTTGCACATAATAAGCTCTATACCATTGAACCTAGGGATTTGATAACAAATGTAATAACCCTCAAATAAGGAAAAAATAAAATACACAAACAAAAATAAAAAATAGGTTTATATATATATATATATATATTCAAGGAGAAGGATTCATAAATCCCTATCCAACCTTAGACCAACTTAATGTTTGACATCCCCTAAGTTTCTCAATAACTATACCACATGATATTCCCTTATGTAAGTTCATTCTTCTTAGGCCTATCTTATGTCATGCACATAAGTCCATCCATATCATCATTATTGATGAGCTATACTTACCACCCTTTATCACTAGAAGGTATACATGCAAGCTTACATCGTCGTAGACGATCCTATCCAGATCGAAGACGATCTTGTCAAATTCGAGATGATTTTGACTGAAATTTGCATTGGGGGCAATCAGTGCCTAGATTTTGTGCTTTTCCTATACCTTGCTGTCATTTTATTCTGCATTTAGTTAGTTTTATTATTATTTCTTGTTATCTTGCATCTTGGAGTTCACCCATGTAGTTTAATTGCATAATAAGATCATGATTAGCTATTAAAGTGTTGTAATTTACTTGTATTTCCATTTGGGATTATCTTGTTAACATCCTTATTGTTATTTCACATCATTTTCCTCTATCAGAATAGTTGTATTTCTGGTATTTTGTATCTATTTCTTTGTTTACAGGTCTCTGACGAATTCGTCAGATCTCAGACGATCCTGCAGATCGGAGACGATTCTGTCAAATTACAAATGATCTGGACTGCTTCAAAAATTAGAACCTCCATCAGACATCCAAAACCAGGTATGGATTTCTTCATTTAATTTATTCTCTGTGTTTTCTATTTAATTCTAGTTTTTGTATTCATTTAGTCTACATTTCATATAGAGCAACTTAGATTCATTTGGCCAAACCTAGGACTTGGATGTTTAAAGCTAAAATTGAACACATTAAACACATTCCCAACCTAGGCGTGGAAACTGCCACTAAACGTTTCCTGGTGAACCCTACCATCCGTCAAAAAATTACCATAATACACCTCCCCCGAGAGGCGGGACCTTTGCAAGGCCTCTCAGTCTGAGGTATTGTCCCATCCTTTTCACATGCCCCTTCCGGGCATGGATCCTTTAGCCTGAAGGTAAGGGTGCAAAAAATTTAGAACGATAAATTTTGGTGAACCCAACGTGAATGCATTTAAAACCTTTTGAAAAAAAAAAAAAAAAAACATAGATACATTTAAAATCTTTAGAAAACTATTAAGTTGCATATCATGTCTAGATGGTAGCTCCTAAGAAGATACTAGCAGTTACTATAAATGTTTGAAACCAATTAGCAGCCATAGAAATCAATTATGTGCTTAGTGTGCCTGAAACAGATAGAAACCAACTTTTGTGGGATGAACTTGATAGAAGACTAGGTGTCATTTCATATAGGTCAACAAAACTTAAACAAATCAAGAGGCTTGTCCTAGATAGAATCCTGGATCCTCATCAACTCATTTTTTACTTTAGAGAGCTTGCCATAGGTGGTTAGCTTATAGAAGAGCTCTTGTGTCTTTAGAATTGTTCACCTTCGAGGAATACCTCGAGAACGTAGCTGTTATACACCAATTCCTAGGTCATGTAGAATACCAAGAGGTAGTTCTTACGGATAGGGAAATATGGAATAGAGTTCTTAGAGCTGTGTTATATCGAGAGTATTGCCACAAGATTTATTTCTACCAACCAGAGTCTGAAACAGATAATATCACTATAGCACTCTTTGTCAAATTTTTGAAAGAAAATTTTCAATTTGAAGAAGAACATTTCATGACTCCTAAAGAACTTGAGCCCATTAATGATATTTATAAATTATTTATAGAAAACTAGATCATTACTTTCATTATCGTTATTTCTTGCATTTTGTGTGTTGTTTATTATATTTATAATATTGTTATAAAAACATAATCAAAAACCAAAATTTCTTATTTTAAATATTATAGTATGTATATAATTAAAATATATACCTCTTAAGCTTGTTGCATATATATATATATATATATATATATATATATATATATATATATATATATATATATATAAATATATATATATTTGCTGAAATCTAAGTTTAAGCACAATGCCTAGACTTAGAAATGGTAAACAAACTGAAGAAGAAGAAGAAGATTGGTTAGGAGACAAAACAGAAAACCCAAATATCCTTCCTGAGGATACAATTCCAGAAGAAGAAACTCTATAACATCCAGAAGATGACCTGGTTGAATAAAATGAACAATAAGAAAATGTTAGAGAGGAAGGATCCTCATCCCCTAGAATGGCTTTAGATGGAACTATTGCTTTTGATAACTTAGATCATTTTTGGAAATTCTTCAATAAAAATATTGGTGCTCTTAATATGGCAGTTCGTATTGATAGGGGACAAATTAGTGATACTCAAGTAGCCATGGAACATATGTTTAACGTGTACACTAATCTTTTATCTTTTATTGATCAAGAAAGTGATAAATTTGGACCATCCAATATGGATATGGCCACTATAATTCAGAACATGCAAAAAAAACAGGTTACCCAACCTCCTAAGGAACCTGTTATTGAGCCTAAAATCATGCCCACACAAAAGAGACCTTCATTCACTGCTTTATTTTTCCAAACTATTAAGCAATATGCTTCAAATCAACAAAAACCTAAAATGAAGCCAAACACCAATTTTCAACAATCTAGGATACAACATAATAAAACTTCAAAACTTCTTCATAACACCCTTCCTACCAAAAATTTACACAATAGTAATATAGCATCTAATATGCATGTCCCTCCATCATATGCTCACCAATCTCATATTAATGCCCTACCAAACCAATATGGTGGGCAAACCAATAATCTGGAAGCCATGGTGAAACAATTAGCTTCTCGCATGGACCAGATAGATCCCTACCGTCCCTCATACAATTATCGAGAGATGTGTAGTCAACCTCTAGATCCTATGGTTTTAGCACAACCATACCCTAAACATTTTCTTATGCCCGTCCTGCCTATATATAAAGGAACCGAAGATCCCATAGAGCATCTTTGCATGTTTAGGATAGCATGTCATGATATATCACATGATGACTTGCTATTACTAAAAATGTTCCCGAAAAGTTTAGGAGGAATGGCATTAGAGTGGTACTATCAATTGCCCACTCATTCTTTGAGAAATTTTGAAGAAACCGTTGAATATTTTGTGCATCAATTTAGTGCCTATATTGAGAGGCATGTAACCATTAAATATTTGTACAACTTAAAACAAGACAAAGATGAATGTTTTGCTGATTTCTTAGCTAGATGGAGGCAGTTGACAGGAAAACTGCACTTTGTGCTACCTTATAGGGAAATGTTGGACATTTTTATTAATAATTTGCAAGAACAAATATCTTATGATTTATCAACTGCTACCTTAACTACCTTCGATCAGGCTATAGACTTAGCTCGAAGAGTAGAAGATGCCCTCATTAAGAGAGGCCAGCTTAGGAAGAAAGATGATGAGAAAACATCCAGAAATCAATATAAAAACAAACAAGCTGTGGGTGACGGAGTCACTGATAGCAAAAATGTTGCTAATATCAATGCAACAAAGACAATAGAAAAATTTATATTGAAACCTCCTGATAAACCTCCTTGAGAGTTTACTAGATTGAACCAACCATTATCAACTATTCTACCCCAATTACTCGAAAGAGGTTTGATTCAATTACCAACTATCCGGGAACCTGATCCAACCATACCCTGATACAGAGCCGACTTACACTGTGATTTCCATAGAGGGCATGGACACTCTACCAACGCTTGTAAAAGTTAAAACATAAAATACAAGATTTGATTGATAATAATGAGATGGAGGTGCAAGCCTTCCAACCTAAACAAAATGCTCCTAATAATGCTCAAAAGAACATTCCCAAAAATCAAAATCAAAATGCTAATCAATCATTAGATATATTTCAACATCCTTTACCAAGACATGGTAAAGAGGTGGCCAATAAAATTGAGCATCATAATGTTCCTCATCCTACCCGATATGTAGGAACTATTAGCAGACATTTACCTAATCATGATTTACAAAAATTTGACACAACTTTATCCATGGTCACGACCAGGACCTTACATAATATTCAAACAACAGATCCTAGTGATGTAGAATCAGATACTGAAAGTGAAATAGACATCACCTCAAACCAATTGAATAGTTCTGAAAATGAATCAGATCCTATTCAACCTATCACAGATGCTATGGTTCCAGAAGAACCATTTCCTAGAAGAGTTACTACTCGATCCTCTTCTAATCAGTTCATTTATAATGAACAAGCTATAAATGCTAGACCAAGACCTATTCAGCGTACTCAATATCACATTGTAGGTACCATCAGAGTTGTTACCAGACAACAAGCTCAAAATTCTCAACAAGAACCAAATCAGAACGATGGATCAACTCCATTTGTTTTGAAAAATCCCAATAAAGGGAGTCATGCTCCTAATGTTCAACCTAAACCTCCTTACAATATTAATGAGAAATTATCCAATACTATAGCTAGAATTTCCCTTTTGGATTTGTTAAGATCTTCTCCTACACATAGAGATGAATTAATGCTTACATTAAGCCAAATGATGGTACCACAAAACATTCAACCTGAAGCCATGGCCAATACTATCATCACTAGAGAAGTTGATTGTATCGACTTTCGAGATAAAGATATACCACAACACAGTTTACATAAGGATAACCCCTTATATATTACTGCCTTAATAGGAGATGTAGCCATTAAAAGAGTTTTGATTGATAATGGTTCATCTTTAAATATTTGCACTTTTGACTTCTACCAGAGATTTGGGTTTAGAAGTGATGAAATGAAGAAAAATGACATGATCATAAAAGCTTTCAATGACGAAACATAAGAAACGTGTGGAGTTATTACCATCCCATTGCAAGTTGGTCCTAGAACCTTAGATACGACCATGTTTATTGTACATTTCCCCACATCATATAATATACTCTTGGGTCATCCTTGGATCAATGCAATGCGGGCTGTCCCATCAACTTTACACCAATGTGTTAAATTCAAATTTAAAAATTAGTTGGTCACTATCCATGGTGATCCTAGACCCTTTGATATGTGTGCTTTGGTAGAACCTGTTGGAGTTCAATTTTGCCCTGCTCTATCATCCACACATCCTAATTCTTATTTTTCATCTAAAACTATGAAACACACACCCATAAATTCATCTATTTCTCCTCCATTAATTTCACCCTCATATATAGATCAACAATCTTCTAAAAAAATTACTCTAGAACCTCAAAAAAATCTTCAATCTACAACCAATCCTTCATGTTCCATCCATATAATTTCAAAACCTATAGACCCATCTATTAACACCTCCACATTATCTACATCTATCATACCTTCCACATCTAACGATATAGAGAATGATCATTCTACATCTTATGCTCTTTCTGATGAACTCTTACCTGATTTATCTAAAATTCTTATATAAAAAAAAACAAATGCTTCTATGCAAAATTCCATTATCTTAAACACTTTGCCGCCATCTCCTCGTACTTTGGGCCTCCCACAACCCATGGGAAGTACTTACCAAGTCGGGAGTTGTGCCTTCATTTATAAAGGATATGACTGGGGAAGAATACCTTGGAATATCAAAACTCATCATGATGGATGTGCTCGATGTTATTTTACTAATGAGTATATTAAAGCTAAACCTATAATGCTTAAAATGGGATATAAAGGGAAAGGCTTGGGACCTTTCCAAAATGGTATGAAAGAACCTTTCGAGGTAGAACCGTGGCCTGCCCACTGTGGTGTGGGCCTATTTCCTAGTAAGGGTCAACCCTTTCCTTTTAAAGATGATGATAAACTCATATGTTATCAAGATTATTTGGATGGGCATGATGATTTGCCTCTAAAAAATCAGCCATTTATATGTAGTATGCTATCCATAGTTTATCCTGAAATGATTGCTGAATCCGATGATGAGTTGGAAGGAGATATTTTCCATGATGTCTCCGTTGAAGAGATGTTACACAATGGGTTTTATTTTGATGGTTCTATACCAACTATAGCCCAGCTTGAGGCCACTACTCCTCAAGATGAATTATCCAAGTTAAATTTAAAAGAATTACAAGAATTGGGTGTTTCACCCGCCCCACCTAATTTTGAAAGAGATCTACACATGGAAGTAGAAAACGTCATTAAAATCAACATTGGAACTAAGGATAGTCCCCACATAATCAATATTGGATCAGAATTAAGTCAAGAAAAACAAGAGCAATACATTGCATTCCTTAAAGAATATGAAGATGTCTTCGCTTGGACATATGAAGATATGCCAGGTTTAGACCCTTCTGTAGTCATGCATCACCTAGTAGTCCATCCGGATGCTAAACCTGTTAAACAAAAACTTAGAAAAATGCATCCTAAAGTGGCTTTACTAGTCAAAGGGGAGTTAGAAAAACTCCTGAATTTTGTTTTTATACATGCTATTGATTATGCTGAATGGATCTCGAATGTAGTTCTAGTCACCAAGAAAGAAGCTACCAAAGTTAGGGTTTGCACAGATTTTAGAGATATTAACGTTGCATGCCCTAAAGATGATTTTCCTCTTCCAAACATGGATCAAATCATTGATTTTACTTCTGGGAGTGGAATGATGTCCCCAATAGATGGATTTTTTGGCTATAATTAGATCAGGATAGCTCCTGAAGATCAGGTTAAAACAACCTTTATTACCCCTTGGGGTACCTTTTGTTGGAAAGTGATGACATTTGTCCTAAAGAACGTAGGTGCAACCTATCAACGAGCTATGACTTATATTTTTCATGATATGATGCATGATATCCTACATGATTATGTAGATGATATTATAGCTCATTCTATTAATGAAGATGATAATTTAGGTGATTTGAGAAAAGTTTTTAATCGGCTAAGAGAATATCTTATTCGATTAAATCTAGCCAAATGCATATTTGGAGTTAAGTATGGTAAATTATTAGGAGTTATAGTTTCTTTACGTAGCATCAAAATTGACCCTCTTAAGATTGTGGCTATCACTGATATGCCTACACCTACCAATATATCTGAGTTACGAAGTTTACAAGGTAAGCTTCAAGCTATCTGTCGCTTCATCGATAAGATGGTGGACAAAATTGGTCCCTTTCTTAAGCTCCTTAAGAAGGATGTCCCTTTTAATTGGGATGATGAATGTAAGGAAGCTTTTGAACTTCTTAAACAATACCTCCTTAACCCACCTGTGCTTTCACCGCCTAGACCTGATCGTCCATTTATCCTGTATATTTTAGCTTAAGATTTTGCTTTAGGAGCTATGTTAGCTCAACTTGATGATGAGAAAAGAGAGCGTGCTAATTATTATATTAGCTGAACTTTAATTAGTTATGAAACCCGCTACATAGCATTAGAAAAACTATGTCTAGCAGTCATATTTTCTACGCAAAAATTATGCCATTATATGCTTAGCTAGAAAATGTATGTCATTGCTAAATATGATCCCTTGCGGTATCTCATGAGTCACCCTTATTTATCGGGTCGCACAACAAAGTGGGTTCTTGCTCTAAGTGAGTTTGAACTCATGTTTATAGGACATAAGTCTGTTAAGGGTCAAATCATAGCAGATCAATTAGCTGCTGCACCCTTAGAGTCTACCCATCCCCTCATCATTGAGTTTCCTGATGAATGCCTTCAATTAGAGGTAGACCATGTTGAACAATGGTCCTTATACTTTGATGGAGCCCGATGCATGAGTGGGGCTGGTGCAGGTATTATTTTAATATCTCCACAAAAGCACATTATACCTTTGTCCTTTAAATTAACATTTGCTTGCACTAATAATACTGCTGAGTATGAAGCTCTAATCCTTGGATTACGAGCTACCTTGGGATAAAAATTAAACATCTGCTATTTTTTGGTGATTCTTAACTTGTTATAAACCAAATTAATGAAGTTTATCAGAACAGAGATGATAAAATGTGCCCATATAAAGCCTATGTTTTACAATTAATATCTCTATTTGATCAAATTACCTTAGAAGCTATTCCTCGAACTAGCAACTATGCAGCTGATGCTATGGCCGCAGCTACATCTCTTCTTCCCTTGGAGTTAGATGACGAATATGCGACTATAATTATTCGTCGACTCCAAGAACCTGCCTCAAATAAGTCATGCTTAGAACATTTGGATGTTTTTCTAATCAATGAAACTATTCCTGAACCTTGGTATATGGATATATTTGATTTTCTTCAAAATGGGACTTTCCCTTCAAATTTTAATAGAAACTAGCGTCGAT
The DNA here is from genome assembly GCA_028583015.1 of Wollemia nobilis. Taxonomy (NCBI): domain Eukaryota; kingdom Viridiplantae; phylum Streptophyta; class Pinopsida; order Araucariales; family Araucariaceae; genus Wollemia; species Wollemia nobilis. The sequence goes on along the minus strand of JAQPPZ010000390.1, from coordinate 820,968 downwards.
TATTACGTAGACGAGCAATTCGATTTGTAATAATTGGAAATACTTTATATAGGAGATATTTTGAAGGTATCTTATTGAGATGTTTGAATTTAGAAGAATCCAGATTAGCTTTGAGTTAAGCCCACGATGGATCTTGTGGAGGACACTTCAGTGGTAGTGTCATTGCTAAAAGGCTGCTTAGGATAGGATACTTTTGGCCTACCATGGAGAATGATGCACATGATTATGTGTGCCATTGCGATAATTGCCAAAAACATGCTGACCTTGTCCATGCCCCTGCACAAGAACTGTAGGCTATTTCATCTCCTTGGCCCTTTTCAAAATGGGGCTTAGACATTATTGGCAAAATTAATCCTGTGTCATCTGATGGACACAAATTCATCATAACTGCCACTGAGTATTTCACGAAGTGGGTTGTAGCTATGCCTTTAGCTTCCTGCATTGGAACACAAGTCTCTAAATTTATTTTTAATCAAATCATTTGTAGGTTCAGAATTCTTGCAAATATCATCTTAGACAATGGAACTTGTTTCAAAAATAAAGATGTTAAGAAATTATGCCAAAAATATAAAATTCAACATCACTGGTCCACTCCCTATTATCCTCAGGGTAATGGACAAGTAGAAGTTTCAAACGAAACCTTAATCAAAATTCTCAAAATATTGGTCAATAAATCTGGCCGCGACTGGCACATTCAATTATATCCAGCTTTGTGGGCCTATCGAACTAGTGTTCAAACCCCCACAAGAACTTCAACTTTTGTTTTGGTTTATGGCACTAAAGCCATTTTCCCCTTTGAATTAGAAGTTCCTTCTTTGGCTCTACTACTTCAAGATATTGAAGTAGGAGATGAATATCGAGTTGGCAGACTCAGTCAGCTGGAACTCTTAGATGAAAAGTGCATCAATGCTTTGGAGCATCTTCGTGCCTACCAAAACAAGCTTAAAAGATCATATGCTAAGAAAGTTCATCATCGATCATTTGAGGTCGACGACCTTGTTTTAAAAGAAAATCAAAAGAATACTAATGCAACAAAAGACCTTAAAGGTAAATTTGAGCCCAACTGGCTCGGACCATATATTATCACTGCTAAATTTGAATCAGGAGCATACAACTTATCTACCTTAGATGGTAAAGAACTTAAAGAACCCATGAACATTTTGCATCTTAAACGTTACTATGCATAAAATTTGTCAAATCATCATTGTATATATTTGTTTTGCATATTATTTCCTTTTAGTCACTTATTTAAAACATTTCAAAAACAATCACCTTGTATTTCTTTCAATTTATAAACTTAAAATTAAAAACACCAAAAACATTCAAAATCATCAAAATCTTTAAAAAAAATCTTTTATTTTTTGTACTTATCAATTTGTGATGCATTTTAGTTATTTTTTCAAATTATTTTGGATAAATTAGCATTTATTTGGAATCTCGCACTTTCACATTCACATGAATAAATATCTTGATTTTATTTGGCATGATTACTAGTCTCTCTTATATCAAAGTCCACAAAATTCAATTAAATAAAGTTTGAGCACAGCGAATTGATCTCATTATTTACTTAAACCAAGCATATCCTTTCACAATAAAATGATTATATTTGTAATTTCCATGCTATCCTACATAGTAGAAGTGGTTTCTTGAGTGAAAAGTTTCCCCTGCTATCCTATCATTCACATGGTCTAGAATCTTTGAGAATTGGCAAAAGGACAAACTCACCCCTACCCGGAATAAAAATCCCTTGCTCTACAACTAATCCAAGCAAGTATCCCTAGCATAAGAAAAAAAATAAGAAGGACAAAGTTCAAAGCAAAAGAGAAAAAGCAAATGTTATTTCAACATTATCTCACATATCAAGCAACAATACAAAAATACAAAAAAAAAAAAAAAAAAGAAAGAAGAAAGAAAGCAAAATGAGCAAAAGAAAAAGCAATAAAATCCCTTTCCCTACCCCTTGAAAAGAAAATAAGGGTTGATGAGCTTGAATCCCTAGAATTCTCAACTATTCGAAAATTGTGAGGTAAGCCCCATAACAGGTGGTTTGTGCCAAACCCGCTTGGCCTTGGGTAACTCCTAGCGTGGTGATATGTCTGTCACATTAGCGACATTATTTTGTACAAACCTATGTTTGCTTATGGATTAGCTAGCTCTTGATAACCCGACTTACATAGTAGTCTAGTACGGTTATATGCATCTCAATCATGGTTAATGAACATTTATTTGGTTAATTCAAATCACTTGTATCATAGTATCTTGCTCAAACCTGGTAAATGAACAATACAATCGCACACACATTTGTATTTGAGAGATTTTGTGTATCATTATGATAAATCAAGATTGGAAATGAACTCACATACGCACATGGGATTCCTTATAAATCTAACTTTTGTCTTTAAGATACTTTGAAATATTTTTACAAATTGTCTGGAATAATTTCATTTTCTTATCTGAGAATAGTTGTTTAGTATAAAAACAACTACATGCATTACCAAAAAATCAAAATCATTTTTCAAAAACTTTTGACTTTTGCGACGATGGTATAATTCCAAAACCAAAAGTGGAATTTTATGCCTAGCACAAGTCCTCATCTTCATATTTTTTTTGTTTATTTTCAAAAATTAAAAATCAATCGTGCAATAAAGCTATTTATTTTTTCTTCTTTTGGATTTTGCGATGATGGTATAAGTCTATACCTAAATATTCTATGCCTAGCGCAAACCATCGAACTAATTTTATTTACCATTATTTAAAATCATAAAAACATATGACTTAAATCATTATGTTACACAATTATGCTTTCAAACAGACTGAATACTTATTCTATTTTCATGTCATTATGTTCAAATTTAATTTTGCAACCATGGTATAATTTCTAAGGAATTATTCAAAATTTTATCACACTTAGGAATTTATGCCTAGCAACAATCATTTTAAAATATTTCATGCATACTATTTTTATGACAATCTGAAAACAAATCACCATCATTATCATCATTTGTATCATCACAACAAAGTCTTAAGACAGTCTCTTAAGCACTCTTTTACTTTTAACAATATTTTTATTCTAGGATTAGCTTGACGATCGAGTGAGCAGCAATTCCATGAAATGGTCATGAAATGGTCTATAATAGCGACAATATCCTTTGAAATTATTGTTAAAAGTCTATTTTATTTTTTTATCAAATTATCATCACAACAACCAATTTGTTTACATCAGATTATTTCATTTCAAATTTAAAGCATGACATTCAAACCATAATATTTTCAAACGACATAATTACATGAATCATCAAATCAATCACATCAAAAATATTAAAACATAATACATAAGACAAGTCATATGATAAAAAATATCATATATATATCTCAATAATATATGTACATCATATCAAAACTGGATTGGTATGCCACAATCTACATCTTGGCCTACTCAATCCTCTCAATCATATATCCAGTCTGTGTAGTGCAGTAGCCTAGCCTCGAGAACCCCTCAAGCTCTCAGCCTCATCTCCTCCCCCGCCCTGAGGTGGACGAGGTGGCCCCATCACAGTATGTGTGGTACTGTGCATCCTAGTCGTCGATCGGGATGATGTCCTCGATGACCCAACCCTGATCGAATCTACAATGTCGACTGGCACCTAAACCCTCTGGCCTTCTAGCACCATTTGGAAGTAGATACCCTGATAGAACGTGGTCTGAGCAATCAACCATGCTAGCTCCTGAGTGCTCGCTCCTTCGCTCCATGCTCTAAGGCATGCAACCTCATCTCTGAGCTATGTAGCCTCCACTCGGTGATGTGTAGCCTCGTCCTGTAGAGTCTGCACCTGTGCTTGGAGATGGAAAGTCTTCACTCGGAGAGTAGCCATCACACTACTCTCTCCTATGTCCACACCCTTGCCCTTATCGGGTGATGGTGGCCTCTCTCTCTATGGAGAAGGGGGTCTCTCCTCCCTCCTCTCCTCTACTGAGCTTGTGGCCTCCTTTGCTCTCTCCCACCATGACCCTGAGCTACCTCAATGGCCGCATGGCACCGCCTCCCCATCTGATGCACAACTGTGTGAATCAAACCCTGAGCCCTCATCATTCAAGGAGGGTGGATGCCTATGTACTAGGCATCGTAGCCCTTGACTACCCCAGTGTTGTCCCCATCCACTGGTTGAATGGGGGCATCATCTGCATCCTTACTCTAGAATTGTTGCATATCTAGAGCCCCGCTAACTGTAGTGTTATCCTGGACAGTCTGAGAAGACTCGTAGTCTCTAAGAGATGGGATCCCCTACTATAGACCGAACTGCCTCAAAACTCGATCGTACCGATGGAGCTCCACCTCTCCCCTCTCCATCCTCAGCCAGTAGACTCGCCTGATGCAAGCCAGCTCCTGTCCATCATCGGCCCACCCTGGATGATCTCTCCAAGGCCTTCAGGTGATTTGGTTAGAGACAAGGTCATCAAGTAGTCTTCGGGACACTGGCAAATATACCCGCCACTGTGCCCCTCTCTGGAGCCACCAGTAGAAAACTCGGGGTATCTCCCTGTCAATCCCTATTATTGGGACCCCTACCGGCCTCCACACCATGATGTGCTCCTAGCACAAAACCTATAGTAGCGATGTCATAACCAGACATCAGCTGCCCTTGTATACGACCCCATGAAGGATCCTATACAACCGACAGAGTATAAAGCTCCCCCAAGCAAACCTGTATCCATGGTCTCTCATGTCGTAGACCATATCTATCAGCAGCCATGGCAGTCTGCATCCACTCTGATGGCATAGCAGTATACCACCTACCACCCCAACCAAAACCTATGTTAGTCTAGATGCCCCAGGCATTTGACATAGAGACTCGATGTTCACTCCGCCCTTCTCCAGGGTGAAGCTCGGATCTTCGCATAGTCTCATCACCGTGTGGTCCTGATTGGCTACGGGAGTGATTAGTCATCCTTGTATAGGGATCCTCAAAATCCTCCATACATCCTCTAGTGTGGTAGTCATCTCCCTTATCGATAACCAAAAGCAATAAGAGCCTGGATACCACCTCTCTGCTAGGGCTGTCAATAGCCCCATGTCTATAGACACTTGTGGCATATCTGCCATGTGCTGTAAGCTGACATGTGCCAGCTGATCTCGCTCTGCCTATGATAGAGCAGCCAAGTCATCCCTTAGTCCACCGTATTTCCATTCTCGACTCTTTAGTAATCCTCTCTACAACATAAACAACAAAATAATCAAAAATCATCAATAACAATCATTAATCAAACATTCATTAAAAATTCAAGTAAAACAAGTGCAATTTCATATAAATGATGACATCACCCACAATTGGACGATATCATCCCAACTTTGAGAAAATTCATCTCTGATTTCACATGAGGGAATCATCCCTTATTGGACAAAATCGTCCCCCTATCGCCGATTTCACCCTTGGATGAAATCGACGATATCGAGACAATTTTGGCGAAATCGATACGATTTCATCTTGATGACGTCGACAGCCCAAAAATTACCGTGATGCTCAAAAATCAGTTAAATCTAATCTAAAAAGCATGAAATTCTAAATTAAAGCATTCTAAACTAAGTTTAGACCCTTACTCGTAGCCTGTGTCGGACCTCTGTCGATTTGTATGCTGTCTCAACCATCTTGTCTCCAGAGCTCTAAAAACTAGGAAAATGAGTAGTAACAATGAATTAGGGTTTTACTCTATTTTTTAATTTTATTCAAAAATAATTAAAAACATTTTAAAATTTTTCTTTTTCGCGTTTTTACCTCAAATGTTCGATTTGGGTAAAAACACGGAGGGGGCACCATAGTAAGATGTCGTATGATTCGATTTAGAATCGTCACCTAAAAATGGGAATAATTTTTGCTTTCTCGTAGATCGATAAGAACTCATCTTTAACGCATTTTCTTCAAAAAATTTGCTAAAGAGGGGGCAAAATGTAGCACCCTAAAATTGGTGTAGTAAAACTTAGCAATAATTAAATTACCTTAGTAACAATTCAAATTCAAATCCAACCCCAAAACCGCTCCAAAACTGCCATTTAACCTGTTTCCTCATTTCCTACACCACTTTAAGATTTTGTTGTGACCGTTTGATGATATCGTCACCGATCAGATGATATCACCTAAGATCGGATGATTTTGTATAGGCTAGGACGTCCAGACGATTGATATAGGAATAAGATAACACACAGCAAATTAACCCAATTTCGAAAATACAGCAGTTCCATTCAAAATGGCCAAGCCCCCAATACAATGCATGCGCGGCCTTTTTATCCCAGACCCAACTTCTCCCGACATCATTACACTAAGTGCGGGCTTCCCTCTAACCATCCGCATGAATGTTCTGTTGCCGCCTGCAAGATGCTGCCAGGTGCCCCGTATTATCATGGTCTGTAATGGCGGAGTGCGCTGCGGCCGCCTGTCAATCCATCCGCCAAGTCATCATTCAAAGGGATGCGCCACAGCCGCTTGTAGTTTGTTGCCACGTGTCCTTTTGCCAGAGTCCCAGTAACCGCTTCACATTCTAGGACCACCTGTAATTTGATGCCACGTGTCCCTCTGCAATGGTCCCTGCAATCACCGGCTGGTCAGGCGTCGTGAGCGTTCTGTCGCGATATCGCGACGTTCTTGCTCCCATACCTTCTCTCTCCTCTTTGGTCGCGATATCGCGACGTTTTGGCGTTGGCCACTTCGTTCTCGACACGTCACGAAATCACGACGTCTAAGCCTTCCTTGCTCGCTTTCCACCTTTGGGCCGTGAAACCGCGACATGTCACGATTTCGCGACGTCTTTGCGCCTTCAAGTCTTGCCTCCCGAAAGTGTCGCGATTTCGCGACCATTTTGTGCTTTCAAGTCTTGCCCCCCGAAAGTGTCACGATTTCATGACGTCTTTGTGCCCCAAGCTACTTTCCTCCCGAAGGTGTCGCGATTTCGTGACCATTTTGTGCCTTGGCCTCTCTGCTTCGGAAATGTCACGATTTCGCGACCATTTGGCACTCGAGTGGCTTTGCTTCAAAACTGTCACGATTTCGTGACCATTTGGCGCTCGAGCTGCTTTGCTTCGGAACTATCATGATTTCACGACCATTTGGCACCCGAGCTCTTTGCTTTGAAACTATCATGATTTCATGACCATTTGGCGCTCGAGCTGCTTTGTTTCGAAATTGTCATGATTTCGCGACCATTTGGTGCCCAAGCTACTTTTCTTCGGAACTGTCACGATTTCATGACCATTTGGCGCCCGAGCTGCTTTACTTCGAAAATGTCACGATTTCATGACCATTTGGCGCCTTGACCTCTCCGCTTCGAAAATGTCACGATTTCGCGACCATTGGGCGCTCGAGCTGCTTTGTTTCGAAACTGTCACGATTTCGCGACCATTTGGCGCCCGAGCTGCTTTACTTCGAAAATGTCATGATTTCGCGACCATTTGGCGCCTTGGCCCTTTTCATCAAAAAAGCGTCGCGATATCACGACGTTTTGGCCCCCTTAGCGCCCTTCTTCAAAAAGCGTCGCGATATCGCGACAGTTTTGGCACTTAAAGAAAGAAAGAGAAAAAAACATTTTTGGGTGATGCAAGATTGCTCCTTCGCCTCCGGATGCTCCTGCATCAGACACCCGGGGTGAGTTTGAGAAGTGACCTTCACTTCTGATCTGTCTGAGGTAGACCCAGGCGATCAACCTCTGCCTTCGATAACCAAGTCGCATCTTCTATGGGCCTGCCCTTCCATTTGACTAAATACTCAGAGTAACTCCTGTTTCGAGTACTTCGGCCCTCACGCGTATCAAGAACTTCTTCTATCTCGTCCGCAACTGGGATGACTGCTGGAATGCTCCACAAATCTGGGTTGGGTATCTCACTGCTTTCTCCTTCATGATACTCGACCAAATCTGAAATGTTAAACACGGGAGAGATGTTAAGTTCACTTGGTAACTCCACCTCGTATGCATTACCCGAATCCCGTTTGCCAATGATCCTGCATGGCCCAAATTTCTTCATTTTTAGTTTGTTATAGGTCTTGGCAGGAAACCGCTCCTTCCTCAGATGGACCATGATAGAATCTCCTACTTTGAACTCTTTAGCTCGGCATTTTTGGTCCGCCCTTGTCTTGTACTGAGCATTCATCTTGGCAATGTGTCTTGTCACTTCCTCATGCACTCCCTTCAGGTGTTCGACAAAGTCTTCTGCCTCAGCACTGCATTTCTCTCTCGTATCTATCCTTCTCAACTCTGAAGCGTTTCTTGGGCTGCTCCCATAAATGATCTGGAATGGCGATTTATTGGTACTTCGATTGACCGAGCTGTTATACGTGAATTCTGCTTGTGGCAGAACTAGATCCCATCCCTTGGGCTTGTCCCCTACCAAGCATCGCAGTAGATTGCCCAAACTCCTATTAACCACCTCTGTTTGGCCATCTATTTGGGGGTGGTATGCAGAACTGAACTTTAAATCCGTCTTCAGTTTCTTCCACAGGGTCCTCCAGAAATACCCTACAAACTTGGTATCCCTGTCCGACACAATGCTTCTTGGCAGCCCATGAAGGCGTACCACTTCCTTAAAGAACAAACCAGCCACATGGACCGCATCACTAGTCTTCTAGCATGGGATAAAGTGAGCCATTTTTGAAAACCTGTCCACTACCACAAATATGGAGTCGTGTCCCCTCTGCGTTCTGGGCAAACCAAGCACAAAATCCATACTAATATCCTCCCATGGCCTTTCAGGTATAGGTAGTGGTTGATATAAACCAGTAGGCTGTCTCACACCTTTTGCCATCTGGCATATCCTACAACTCTGCACAAATTTTGCCACATCTTGTTGCAATTGCGGCCAGTAGTAGTTTTCACTAACCAGGCAGATGGTCTTGTCACGACCAAAGTGTCCAGCTAAACCTCCGCTATGCTTTTCCTTGATGAGATTCTCTCTCATTGAGCTCCTCGAAATGCATAATTGGTTCCCCCTGAACAACATTCCATCTTGAATCAGATAATTCAACCATTTAGTCCTGTCCAACGTAACAGGCGCAGTGCAGGCTTTCCAAGCTTCTACGAAATCGGGGTCTGCAGGGTATAAACCTTTGAGCTCAGCAAACCCTACAACCTCCACTTTCATTTCCATCATCAGACATTGCCTCCTACTCAAGGCATCTGCCACCCTATTGGACCTTCCGCTCCGATGCTTCAGCACAAAGGTATAGCTCTACAGGAATTCTACCCATTTCAGATGCCTCTGATTCAATTTCCCTTGACTGTTAATATACTGCAATGCCTGATGATCGGTATAAAGAACAAACTCCTTTGGCAACAAATAGTGCCTCCATTTCTTGAGTGCTTGAACTATGGCATAGAACTCCTGATCATACACCGAATACTTCCTCCTGGCATCATTGAGCTTCTCGCTGAAATACGCAACAGGCCTACCCTCTTGGCTCAATACGGCTCCTATGGCACTGCCACTCGCATCGCAGTCTACCTGAAACACCTTATTGAAATCTGGAAGTGCTAAGACGGGTTGCTCAGTGACCTTCTTCTTCAGCATAGCAAAGCTTTTGTCTGCTCCAACTGTCCACTGGAATTCCTTCTTGTTCCCCTTCATTGTCTCCGTAAGAGATGCGCAAATACTGCTAAAGTTTCTAATGAACTTTCTGTAGAAACTGGCCAGACCATGAAATGATCTAACCTCGGTCACACTTCTTGGAGCAGGCCATTCTAGGATAGCCCTCACCTTTTCGGGGTCCATTTTGAGACCATTTTCTGAGATAACAAATCCCAGGTATACCAGCTCCTTCTTCACGAAGTTGCACTTCTTTAGATTGATCAGTAACTGCTCCTCCCGCAGTTTCTCAAAAACCCTCCTGATGTGCATCAGGTGCTCCTCTAGGGTCTTGCTAAAAATCAGGATATCATCCAAGTAGACAATAACAAATTTTCCCAGAAATTCCTTCAGGACTTCATTCATTAACCGCATGAAGGTACTTGGTGCATTGGTCAGCCCAAATGGCATAACCAACCACTCATACAGCCCCTCTCTGGTTTTAAAGGTTGTCTTCCACTCATCCCCTTCTCTAATGCGGATCTGATGGTAACCACTTTTCAAGTCAATCTTTGTGAAGTACTCAGCTCCACTTAAACAGTCCATGATATCATCCATCCTTGGCAGTGGGAATCTGTATTTGATGGTGATCTTGTTAATTGCCCGAGAGTCTATGCACATTCTCCATTCTCCATCCTTCTTGGGTGCTAGTACTGTTGGTACTGCACATGGACTAAGACTCTCCCTAATCAGCCCTTTCTTCAATAGATCTTGAACTTGCCGATTCAACTCCTCAGTTTCCACAGGCGTCATTCGATGTGCAGCCTTGTTTGGCAAGCTCGATCCAGGCACCAAATCTATGTGGTGACTGATCTTCCTAACAGGCGGTAAACCTTCAGGAACATTATCAAAAATGATATCTGGGAATTCCTCTAACAGTCCCATGACCTCCACTAGAATTTCCTTGCATCCTTCTTCCCTAACCCTAGGGATTATGGCATAGCACATATGATCTGACTTCAGGCCTTCCAAAAATCTTCTACCATCAACTAGACAGACTCGTGCACTGCTGCATACCTTCTCATCCGCCTCCTTCAAGGGTTTCAACTTGTGGCGAACTCCATTCTTCGACAAAGAGTATGTGTTGGCTCGACCATCATGTACAACACTTCGATCAAACTGCCATGGTCTCCCAAGCAACAGGTGACATGCATCCATAGGCAAGATGTCACATAAGACCTCATCTCGGTAAGTTCCAATATTGAACTTCACCAGGCATTGCTCACTTACTAGCACCCGATGGTCCTTTTGCAACCATGCAATTCGATAAGGGTGCGGGTGTTTTCTCCTCTCCAACTGTAGCTTGGCAACCATTTCCTCAAAAACCAAATTGTCAGTGCTTCCATTATCGATGATGATGTTACAGACCTTGCTCGCGCACTTGCATCTTGTTCGAAATAGGCTATTCCTTTGGTCCGCCTTTTTCTCTTCATTCAACAGGACTCTTCTGATGAGCATTGCTTCTCCCTCTTTCTCGCCTCCTCGGAGTGCTCAGATTCTACACCTTCGTCTGCTATAGCAGCTCGGGCCTGACCCTCAGGTCTTCGATTTGGCCTCTCTTGATGTTGCGGGCAGTTGTATGCCCTGTGTCCTTCTTCTTCGTAGTTGAAGCAGGTTCCTCGAAAGACACCTCTTCCAAACCCTCACCCAGGCCTACCTCTTCCTCTCGGGTAGTTGTTGTTCTGATTGCGTGGGCGTTGGTCATTCTCCTCCTTCCCTTCTTTCTGTTTCTGGCTACTACTAGCTTCACCAGTTTTCCCCAAATCTCTGTACCTTCCTCCATTGGTTCTTCCACCAGCTCTTCCACCCCTGTCCTTTCCTCTCTGCTTTCCTTCAAATCTCCTATTCAGTTTCTCTTCTACTTTCAAGGCAAACTGGTATGCATCCTCCACCGTGCCCATCCTAACCAGTCCCAGCTCTTCTTGAATGCTGGTTCGCAACCCATTGATGTATCGTGCGACTTTCTCCTTATTCGCCTCATAATGGCCGGTTCTAATCGAGATCTGATAGAACTCCTCCGTATACTCCTTGACAGATTTACTTGTCTGTCGAAGACTCTGCATCTTTCTCAATAAATCCAACTCATAATCTGTAGGGATGAACTGCCTCTTCAATCTCTCCACCATCCTATCCCACCTGGTGATCTTTTCCTTTCCCCTCCTGTTCCTTTCCAGCTGCACTCCTTTCCACCAGATGCTAGCATGTCCTTTCGACTTGGTTTTCGTGAACCTGATCCGATTTGGGTCTGAGATCTCTTCATACTCGAAATACTCCTCCATGTCGTTGATCCAATCTATCAACTCCTCGGGGTTGAGGTTCCCGGAGTAAGTAGAGACGTCAAATTTTGGCTTCTTCCCGATCTGGGAGATGGCCCTATACAGCCTAGCCTCTGCTGGATCCAAGGCTTCTTCCTCATCGGATGGACCCTCTTCTTCCCAAACTTCATCCTCACTGGGTTCCTCCCTTCTTGGCTCAACTCCTCTTCTAATTTCCTCCTGTAGGGCTTCAACTTGCCTCTGCAAGGCTCTAAGATCGACCTCTGCTTGTCTGTTCCTCACACCACCACGGTTCTTGCGTGGAGGCATCCTGCTTCTTCTTCACAACCCACAACCACAATCCTGGCGCAAACTGCCTCACTGTCGGCGATCGGTTTGCACACTCAGAACCTTCTGGCTCTGATACCACTTGACGCAAGACTAGAATAAAACACAGGCCAAAATCAAGCCAATTTCATCAACAGAGGTCTTAAATTCGGAAATACGGCAGTCTTTTTTTTTTAAAATGGCCAAGCCCCCTAATACAATGCATGCGCGGCCTTTTATCCCAGACCCCAGCTTCTCCCGACATCATTACACTAAGTGCGGGCTTCCCTCTAACCATCCGCATGAATGTTCTATTGTCGCCTGTAAGATGCTGCCAGGTGCCCCGTATTATCATGGTCCGTAATGGCGGAGTGCGCTGTGGCCGCCTGTCAATCCATCCGCCAAGTCATCATTCAAAGGGATGCGCCACAGCCGCTTGTAGTTTGTTGCCACGTGTCCTTTTGCCAGAGTCCCAGTAATCGCTTCACATTCTAGGACCACCTGTAATTTGATGCCACGTGTCCCTCTGCAATGGTCCCTGCAATCGTCGGCTGGTCAGGCGTCGTGAGCGTTCTGTCGCGATATCGCGACGTTCTTGCTCCCATACCTTCTCTCTCCTCTTTGGTCGCGATATCGCGACGTTTTGGCGTTGGCCACTCTTCTCTTCCTTGGGGGCCGTGATTTCTTGACACGTCACGAAATCGCGACGTCTAAGCCTTCCTTGCTCGCTTTTCGCCTTTGGGCCGTGAAACCGCGACATGTCACGATTTCGTGACGTCTTTGCGCCTTCAAGTCTTGCCTCCGAAGGTGTCACGATTTCGTGACCATTTTGTGCTTTCAAGTCTTGCCCCCCGAAAGTGTCACGATTTCGCGACGTCTTTGTGCCTTAGAGCTGTGCCTCCGAAGGTGTCGCGATTTCGTGACCATTTTGTGCTTTGGCCTCTTTACTTCGAAAATGTCACGATTTCGCGACCATTTGGCACTCAAGTGGCTTTGCTTCGGAGCTGTCACGATTTCGTGACCATTTGGCGCCCAAGCTGCTTTTCCTCGAAACTGTCATGATTTCGTGACCATTTGGCACCTTGACCTCTCCGCTTCGAAAATGTCGTGATTTCGCGACCATTTGGCGCTCGAGCTGCTTTGTTTTGGAACTGTCGTGATTTCGCGACCATTTGGCGCCCAAGCTGCTTTGCTTCGAAAATGTCATGATTTCGTGACCATTTGGCGCCTTGAGCTCTTTACTTCAAAAATGTCGCGATTTCATGACCATTTGGCGCCCGAGCTGCTTTGCTTTGAAAATGTCACGATTTCGCGACCATTTGGCGCCCGAGTTGCTTTACTTTGAAAATGTCACGATTTCGTGACCATTTGGCACCCGAGCTGCTTTACTTCGAAAATGTCACGATTTCGTGACCATTTGGTGCCTTGGCCCTTTTCATCAAAAAAGCGTCGCGATATCGCGACGTTTTGGCCCCCTTAGCGCCCTTCTTCAAAAAGCGTCGCGATATCGCGACAGTTTTGGCACTTAAAGAAAGAAAGAAAAAAACATTTTTGGGTGATGCAAGATTGCTCCTTCGCCTCCGGATGCTCTTGCATCAACGATCTTGTACCAAAATTGATTTTTCATAGTTAGCTTCTATTTCAACGGCGTCTCTAAGTTCGGCAGAAGCGTGTCTGTGCAGTTAGAGACCTCCCCCGTTGGAGATCTTCCAAATTAGGATGATCTCCAACCTCCCAACTTCCCTCCTAAGCCTATTTAAACCTTAGGACCCCCGTTGAATTTCCCCTAGCTGAATTTTCCTATAACTTGACCTATACACGCATTAGAATACCCTGTATTACCATCTGCATTTGTTGTATCCAATTTTTCTTGTAGGAACCTTGTCATTTTTTAGCCGGAGCAAGCTTACATCGTCGCAGATGATCCTGTCTAGATCGGAGATGATCCTATCAAATTCAAGATGATTTCGACTGCAATCTGCATTGGGGGCAATCAGTGCCTAGAGTTTGTGCTTTTCCCATACCTTGCTATCATTTTATTTTGCATTTAGTTAGTTTTATTATTATTTCCTATTATCTTGCATCTTGGAGTTCACCCATGTAGTTTAATTGCATAATAAGATCATGATTAGCTATTAAAGTGTCATAATTTACTTGTATTTCCATTTGGGATTATCTTGTTAACATCCTTATTGTTATTTCACATCATTCTCCTCTATCAGAATAGTTGTATTTCTGGTATTTTTTTTCTATTTCTCTATTTGCAGGTCTCTGATGAATTCGTCTGACGAATTCGTCAGATCTCAGACGATCCTGTAGATCGGAGACGATTCTATCAAATTCCAGATGATCTGGACTGCTTCAAAAATTAGAACCTCCATCAGACATCCGGAACCAGGTATAGATTTCTTCATTTAATTTATTCTCTGTGTTTCCTGTTTAATTCTATTTTCTGTATTCATTTAGCCTATATTTTATATAGAGCAACTTAGATTCATTTGGCCAAACCTAGGACTTGGATGTTTAAAGCTAAAATCGAACACATTAAACACATTCCCAACCTAGGCGTGGAAACTGCCACTAAACGTTTCCTGGTGAACCCTACCATCCATCAAAAAATAACCATAATACACCTCCCCCTAGAGGCTAGACCTTTGCAAGGCCTCTCAGTCCGAGGTATTGTCCCATACTTTTCGCATCCCCCTTCCGGGCATGGATCCTTTAGCCTGAAGGTAAGGGTGCAAAAAATTTGGAACGATACATACACACTCAACTCTTTGGCTTCAAGTGCTATGCATAACACTTCAACTTTGATGCTATAAATAGTACTTTGGATTTTGTGCTATGCACAATATTTTAACTTCAATCACTACATACAGTGAGCTACACTCAGCTCTAGCTACATGTAGCAAGCTACACTCAACTTCTAGCTACACATAATGAACTACGCTTGGCTCTTTCTACACATAGTGAGATACACTCAAATCTTACTACACATAGTGAGCTATACTTAGAATAGCTACACATAGAGAGCTACACTTGACTCTAGCTACACACAGTGAGCTACGCTTAACTTCTAGCTACACTAGCTACACATAATGAGCTACGCTTGGCTCTTGACACTCAACTCTTACTACACATAGTGAGCTACACTTATAATAGCTACACATAGAGAGCTACACTTGAATCTAGCTACACACAGTGAGCTATGCTTAACTTCTAGCTACATACAATGAGCTACACTTAAAATAGCTACATACAACAAGCTATACTTGGAATAACTATAGACAGTGAGCTATGCTTAACTCTAGCTACACACAGTGAGCTATGCTTAGAAAAGCTATACACAATGAGCTACGCTCGGCTCTAGCTACACACAGTGAGCTACGCTTGAATTCTAGTTACAGAATAAGCTACACTTAGATCTAGCTACACACAGTGAGCTAGGTTTATCTTAAATCTACACATAGTGAAATATGCTTGAAATAGCTACATACAATGAGCTACACACGAAACAAAAAATGGAACCATGAATGCAATACCAACTTGGTTGCCTATTCCACTAGTTTTTGTTGGTCATCCAGGTCGAGCTTGAGCACCTTCTCCTTATCGTTCTTCACATCCCTTCTTTTTTCTACTATGCTTTCATTTCTTCTTATTTGTTACTCTAGATGTTTTTCGTTCTTTTCCTTAGAACCCCTCTCATTTTTCCTTAACTTTCATCTACCAACCACTACCATTACTTCCACACCCCTTCGTTAGGTGGTAGAGGAGATGTCCCTTCCACCTACCTTCCCATGGCACATCCAACATTGAAGTCTTCTCTTCTTCATATAGAGGAAACCATCCCTTCACTCTGATGGAGCCATTCCTTGCATTAATGGAACCATACATTCTCGTCAACTACACTCCGCTTTGGGTGACCCACCCAATTTCAAGGTAAGTGAAATATATTTTATTACCTTTTATTTTTGTAAAATCTGACCATTAATATATTAAGGATAATCCACCATCTATCCAAAGAAATAGTTATTTAAAGTGGGACATTCTTTTTATTTAAGAATACATCCATTTATCATTTAACTTAAATCTACCATTTATTTAAATGAATAGCTATCTAGAATAAGGTATTATTTTTATCCAAGAATAAATCTATTTATCATTTAAAATAAATCTACCATTTATTTAAATGAATAGCTATCTAGAATAAGATATATTTTTTTTATTCAAGAATAAATCTCTTTATCATTTAAAATAAATTTACCATTTATTTAAATGAATAACTATCTAGAATAACACATTCTTTTTTATATTCAATAACAAACCTATTTATCATTTAAAATAAATCTACCATTTATTTAAATGAATAGCTATCTAGAATAAGATATTATTTTTTATTCAATAAGTTATGAAGACAATTCATTCATTCCAAATTTCCATATTTCTAAGGTGAATTGTTGAAGTGAAAGACAATTAAATATGTGAACAAATAAAGGGGGATATATTTCCATCAATTTAGTCATTTGTCTTTGTATCGAGAACTTATGATAGCTACTAGGCCATCAGTACGGGGCTAAAGGTGGCTATTTATTGATGATTATCCCTAACTAAATACATACCTATATGAAGGTATCCATCCTTGTTACCGTTGAGTTGTCATATCATCATTTAACTCAACCTCAAATAACCTCATATTCTATGGAGGAATCAACTTCTTCCACTTACTAGTGCACCTAATCCTACACATTGGAAATTTGTTAGCAGTAACATATTCTTAATTATCTAGTAATATTGCATAACTACTTTATTGCACAAAAATCGAGTATTAAAGCAATATTATTTAATATATTGTTTCTTCATTTTCAAAATTCCATCTGGGAGGGTCATGATAACTTGATTATATACTCTAAACTAGGGACTCATAAGGTAGACTACTTCAAAGGTTCTATCAAAACTATTATAAAAATATAACACTAGGGATCTATAATAATGTCTACTCCAAATAACACATTAAATAATATAATTAGAAAAGGATCAAGGAAAATACCAATATGGCTTAGAAATACACTTGATTCAATGGAAAACATGATTGATAATTCAAAAAATTCAATGGATAATAATAAGGAAGATGCAAATGGAAGAGAAGAATCAATAGGATTTAAAAATATTTTTGAAAACTCACAAACTAATAGTTTGGCAAAAGTAGATTCTTCAAGAACATATTCTAATGAGATAGTAAAGTAAGTTGATGATAACCATACTAATGAATATATAGAAGATCATAGTAAATAGGTAAAAAAGAATATTGATCAAAAAGATCTTGTAAATATTTATGAAATAAGTAAATATACAATAACTTCAATTGTACACAAATGGTTTAACTACGTCATAAAGGAAATAGATAAACATGAAATTCCTAAAATAGATAACAACAATGTTGGGATATCTTTACTATGCACCTATTGTAGCAAATTTGATCATGAGAAAGTAAACTACTAGATTTTCCATCCATGTAAATATTGTGGAGGAAAATATCATTCATATTAATTCTATTACTACAAATACAAGTACTATAAAATATTTAAAGAGAGACTAAAATTCAAATTAGATCATTTCTTCCAAGTTCTTAACTGAGAAGCATCCACTAACACTGAGTTGAAGCTTGACATTTTTGAAGATCAAGGAAAAATACAATACAAAAAACTGAAAAACAAAACAGAAAGCAATTTTGATCCACGTATGACTTGCAAGATTATAATATCACTAGCTCATCAAGGATACCTAGAATACTCCAAGGTAAAAAAATCATTTAAATACTTTGAAACAACAAAAATATATGACATAAATATGGAAGCTAAATAAGAAGGACATGATCAAATTGAAGTATATTCAAAAGATGAAGATCCATATTGAATACTAAAGTCTTCAATACCCAAATAATGTAATACATGGAGGTGTTATAGTATATAACATTATTTAGTACATTCCAATGTACCACCTTGGGTACATAACTAGAGTAGGATTTTACTTTAGAGTAAATTTGAGTAGTTACTTCAAGAAAGTAATAAATGCACAAGTTTTAGAATGTGCAATGATGTAAACGTACAAGGAGTCCATATGTACATGTGTCATAGGAAAGGTAAATTAAGAGTCATAGATAGAGTAAGGACCAAGGAACCTATATATAAGCCTTTGAGAGTATGACAAGAAGTGTGAAAAATTCTACTATAGAGAGTTATATTAGAGTAGTGAGTAGGTACAACATAGTACTTCCATTAAATTTTTTGAAGTGTTCAAGTCCTCCATTATAATGCCCTGTACTATTTTTGTAAGATTTTAGTAATAGCATAATTATGAGTTATTATAGAAGTTTATTTCATTATTTTCCTACATTTTATAGTGCCATTATCATATACCTATCATAGCTTTCATATTATATCTCTTGTGGTTGCATTTAATTTAATATTTAAGTTAGTAGGAATATTTATCAAATAACATTAGCTCAACCAGTTAATTTCTCCAACTTTCAAATAGGAGACCAAGGTTTTAATCTTCCAAGGTGATATCTGCATAACTATTAAGTTATTGTAATACCAATATATGGTCATGATGTAATAGGGGTAGGCCCATTTAAATCCTATATAACCCATAAAAAAAGAGGAGAAATATTTACTTTGATAGTAATAATATAAAGAAAAGAAAGAATACATAAATTATTATTTAACATATGGTTTCAATATTGCCAAGTGATACATGCATAATTGTCTAGCCATTGTAAAAACAATATGTGGTCATGATGTAATATCAATAGGGCCCATTTCAATCCTATATAACATGATTAAAAATAAGAATATTTATACTGTTATTAACAATATTTAAAAAAGGAACAACACTTACAGAATTATTATTTAACTTATTTGAATGTAAGTCAATTAGTCTAGATTTGAATTAAAATATCATTAAAATACAATTGATAATTAATTAGAAATAAATTTGAAATATTTTATAAAGATATTTTATTTATTGAAATGGTTGTCAAAAGTAATATAAAAACCCTAATTGAAGTATAAATCCAATAGTGTTGATGTAAAAATTTATTATTTATAGATACAATTTCCCTAAAGAACTAAGACCAAAACCATAGATTCTTCTATAGTTTACAAACATAATTTAGTATTGATGATTATCATATGGTTGAGGATATTTATCAATGATTTGGATATTTTATCACATGATTCATAATTTCAATCTGCTATAAAGATAAAAATTTAATTTTGTTAGAATTGAAAGGATATAGTAATCCTATATTTCCCAAGATTTGGTTATATGAAAAAACAATATCACACAATATATAAATCTATAAAAAACAATCAAATGACATAATGAAATATATATATTAATGTAAATCATAAGCAAATGCTACAATAATCTAATAGGAAGTTAACAAAATAATAGTACTAACTATCTGACTTACTCTCAAAGAGAGGGAAACCCTTACTGATATAGGCAAGGGTGTACAATGAGGATCGTAGGATCAAACATGAAAAAATATGGAATGAATATACATCATCCATAATTGGGAAAAACATGATCCATGTATTATAAATGGAGGGAATGAATGTCCACCAAATAACTTGTAAGACAACATAGCTAACTAGAAAGCAAAATGCTATATGAAATAATATCCTACTAATAAATAATATGAACAAAAATAAATATAAGCTCCTAGGTAGTATCCTAAGTGAACTAAACTAATAAGGTTCTTGAACACCAACACTCAACCTTAAGTGAAGCATAGGAGAAAGTATACAATATTATGAAAGAGGTATATCCTCATATATGGGTCTTAACAACTAGGCTTAATGATGTACCCATGTACAATATAATATCAATATGTAGGAAGGAGGAATCAAGAAGACCACCTAAGTACAACTTCTTGCACCCCAATAATCAATCAAAACTCATGAAAATGAGGCGATGCCAAAGGTTTAGTAGATATCTATAATTTGCTCATGTGTAGGCACATACTCCAAACTGAGAACTCAATATTAGATAAGCTATTGAATAAAGTTCATATGGATCTCAATATGTTTGGTGTAGTGGTGCTCTACTAGACTGGAGAGATGTGAATAGCACCTTGGTTGTCATACCAAAGAGGATTAGGATGATTAGGTGGAAAACCAAATGTTATCAATAACTAGAGAAGCCAAAGAACCTCTTATATGGTAATAATTGTTGCTCTGTACTTTAGATTTATCAATGAAAGTGCAATAGTGGATTACTTCTTGCGTGGGGGCCAAGTAATAATACTAGTACCAAGATAATATATAAACCTTGAATTAGACCATCAACCATCAACACTACCTACCTAAGTTGAATCTAAATAAACAAAAATATTTAAAGTTATTGGTGTGTACACAAGATCAAACTAGATTGTACCCTAAATATATATTAGGATATGTTTGGCTTCCTTCCAATTACTCTCATATATATCCTATGAGAATTGAGAGACAAGCCCATAGCAAAGGAAATATTAGGATGTGTATGTTTCAAGTAGATAAGACTGTCGACCAACTATTTGTATAATGTAGAATCATATTGAGGTGTGATGCAAGTGGAAGTTAAAGTAGTGCTTGACTAAAATAGAGAAGGGGTTGGCTTGAAATAAACTATACAAAATCTATGAAGCAAATGAAGTGTATACTTTTGCTGACATATGGAAATCCCAAAAGAAGTTTTTATAATATAAAGACCAAGGAAAGAGTGTCAAAGTTCCAAATATGTCATATCAAAATGCTCCATAAAGGAGCACTATGTAGTTTAAATCATGCTAGAGGAGCTTCTAGTTAGGATGAGGTCATCAACATAAATAACAAGTATGAGAATATCCTCTCTAATCCTATAGATGTAGACTATATGGTCAAAATGGTAACATGTAAATCTGAAAGCAAGCAAGAAGGCATCCATATTCTCATACCAATCTTGAAGAGATTTATTGAGACCATAGAGTAACCTTCTAAAATGACAAACAAGTGAAGGGTCTTGTAAAAATCTTGGCGGTTGCTCCATGTAAATATCCTCATGCAAGTAACCATGGAGAAAGGCCCTCTTCACATCCATCTAATAAATTGACCATCCATATAAAGCAGTAAGAGAAAGTATAAGGTAAATGGAATCCATATTCGCAATGCGAGTGAATTTATTAGAGTAATCAATCCCCTCAACCTATGAGAATCACTTTTCCATAAGATAATCCTTATAATAGGATATAAAAACATCAGCTACATACTTGATTCGATAAACCCATATAAATTTAACCAACATTCTTCCCTTAGGAAGAGGAAAAAGTCTCGTGTGTTATTCTTCATCAAGGAAGAATACTCCTCAACCATAAAAGTATTCCACTTAGAAATTCCATGTGTATTTAAAATTATTATGTATCATATGAAACTACATGACTCAAAACCATGACCTATGGAGTGAGATGTGGAATATTTAGAAGTTAAAATATCACCAATAAAAATAGTTGCCTCATCAAAAGTAATATGAGCCCATTGAGACATGGTTACAGTAGAAGGATCATCAACAACATTCTCACGATGAAAAAGAATCCTCAAGTGAAGAAGGGTAAGATGAAGAGGGAGTAGAAGTGGAAGGTAGGAAGGCTTTTGGAATGGTTCACTCATGAAAATATACATCTCTCTAAAAGGAACATCGTGAGTGTTTGGATTGAGCAAATTGTAAGTGTTCTTAACCTTACAATAACCAACAAATATAAGTGGTTTACTCTTTCTATTCAAGGATTTCCTCTTCTTGTTTGGTACATGCACCCAAGCAAGACTACTAAAAAATTTGAATGTTGAAACATCAAGATTGATATGGGTCCAAGCCTTCTTGGGAGTCATATGCTTAAATACTTTTTGAGTAGTGTTATTTTTAATGTATTTGGCATAATTCACTACTTTGGCTCAAAAACGTAGTGGAATTTCCTAAGAGTGAAGCATGCAATTCACCATCTCCCTTAAAGTTCTATTATTTCATTTAGCAACACCATTTTACTGAGGGGTTTAAGGGACAAATTACTGATGAAGTATATCATGCTTCTCAAGGAAATCTAAAATATCTCTACTCATAAAATCCCCCTATTATTTGTGCACAACTTCTTGATAGAACAAGATTACTTCTCAACATAGGACTTAAAGACCTTAAAATGGGTAAACACATCATTTTTTGTACTTAAGAAAATACACCCAAGTACACCTAGAGAAGTTGTCAATGAAATTAAGTACATACTTGGCCCCTAGAAATGATGGAGTTGTAAAATACATCAAGTCACTATGAACCAACTCTAAGGGTTCCAAATATCTCATCACATTTTCTTTGGGAAAGGATCTTGATGTTGTTTGCCAAGTGCACATTCTAAACAAATTCCATATGAAAAAGAGACCCTAGGAAGACCTATCACCATGTATTATGTACTTAACTACTATAAATATATGTAGTTGAGGTGTTCAAATATCTCATACCAAAGTTTACTCGTAGAGTTTACATAAAAAACAAGGCAAGTTCCAAAATATGAAGTGTTAAATCCCTCAAATATATAAAGATGGATAATATGATAAATGATCCCTATAGCAACAATAGTCTCTAGCTTCAAAAATATCTCTAATATAAACACCATGGGGGTAAATAGAAATTTTTCCCATATGTAGAATAACAAATCTGATATATGCAAAGAAGACTAGTGAAACGTTTGGGCACATACAAGACATCCTAGTAAAAATTTTGGGCCAATATAAGACATCCTAGTGACAATTTTGGGCTTAGGTCTATATTTTCCTTTATATTTGGAATATGAGGATGTTACTAAGGCTTGAATTTTGGAAGGAAGTGCATCTAATTGGTCAAGCTTTGATTGTTCCCTAATGAGATTCTCACAAAATAACTCAAGTGAGGCCATAAAAAAGGCCTTTATTAATGCATATATACTAGAGTAAAAGGTAGAAGAAAATATTTGAAAGGGGTCGTTTAACCTAGATAAAATGAGAAAAATACACTCTTCATCACTCTTCTTCTTTCCACTTCCCTTCAATTGGGCCAAACGATACTTAAACTTTGCAAGATAATCTTCTATGACGGTGAAATTGTTAGGGGAGAAATATGACAATTCAAATTATAATTATAAAGAGTGAAATTGATCCACTTTTCTAAATATTCCTTCAAAAATTTTCCAAATCTAAATAGGTGTAGTACAATCTACTATGTGAAAAAGTAGATTATCACTTATGTGTAACCCAATGATCCCCATATATTCATCTACTTTGTTGAGGTAAGAAAACGTCTCAAATTCTATTGAGAATGAGGATGGTGTATGTTTCAATATTTTTTATAATCTGTTTGATTGCATATTTGTCTAATTTTAAGTTTCCATGTATGATAATTGTGGGGTGTAAACAGATTAGTTGAAGCTATTTTAACCCAAAAATAAATAAGGAAAGCAAAAACAAGAGACAAGATATAAGAGGCACTTATAATGTACCTTGAAACTCTCCCAGGATATTGAAGTATGTAAATGAATGATCCCCCAAGAATTTTGGTACTTTATATTAGTAAATGTTACAATATTCTGCTGAGACAAGAAGTCCACAAGAAAAAATTCTAGAAATTCTACTATAAAACTAAAAAAAGCAAAAAAATATTTATACACAATAGAAAAAATAGGATTTTTCTAGAAGATCCATCAACCAAATTTGAATTTTTACCACACCAATGCAAATCCATAAAAAAATAAATCATGATAAAAAAATTAACTCAAAAAAAATTCTTAAAGAGGGAGAAATCACATCCAAAAATTGATTTAAAAAAAAAATTGTGATGGGACAATGGGTTTGCAGTTAAAAAGCCATGTCTTAGGCCTAAAAATGGATCTACAATAGAGTTTTAGACCCACTTTTGATCACCAAGATCCCCCCAAAAAATGTTAGGTGAGAGCATACAATGACCAAACCCTAAGAGGTAAGATCCAAGCTTTCACAATTATTGAAACTTGTTGAAGTTGATCTTTGACAGTTGAAGATAGATTTGGTTAATGTAGAAGGTTCCTTCAAAGTATTAAAAATTATAAGAAAAGGTAATAATGGAGATATTATATTGAAAAAAATCAATATAAAGAGTGAAATTGATCCACTTTTCCAAATATTCCTTCAAAAAATTTCTAAATCTAAATATGTGTAGTACAATATACTATGTGAAAAATTAGATTATCAATTATGTGTAACCCAATGATCCCCATATATTCATATACTTTGTTGAGGTATGAAAACTCCGTAGATTCTATTGAGAATGAGGATGGTGTTTGCTTCAAAATTTTCCATAATCTCTTTGATTGCATATTTATCTAATTTTAAGTTTCCATGTATGATAATTGTGGGGTGTTAACAAATTAGTTGAAGCCATTTTAACCCAAAAATAAGCAAGGAAATCAAATACAAGAGAAAAGAGATAAGAGGTACTTAGAATGTTCCTTGCAACTCTCCCAAGATATTGAACTATATAAATGAATGATCCTCGAAGAATTTTGGCACTTTATATCAGTTCTTGTTACAATATTCTGCTGAGATAAGAAGTCAACAAGAAAAAATCATAAAAATTCTACTATAAAACTAAAACAAAAAATATGTATACACAATAGCAAAAATAGGAATTTACTAAATCATCCATCCACCAAATTTGAATTTTTACCACACCAATGCAAATCCTTCAAAAAATCAATCACGATAAAAAAAATAACTCAAAACGAATTTTGAAAGAGGGAGAAATCACCTCCAAAAATTGATCTAAAGAAAAGTTATGATGGGACAATAGGTTTGTAGTTAAAAAGCCATATCCTAGGCCTGAAAAATGAATCTACAATAGAGTTTTAGACCCACTTTTTTATCACCAAAATTCCAGAAAAAAGGGTTAGGTGAGAGCATACAATGGCCAAACCTTGAGAGGTAATATCCAAGATTTCATAATTATTGAAACTTGTTGAAGTTGATCTTTGATAGTTGGATATAGATCTAGTTAATGTAAAAGGTTCCTTCAAAGTATTCAAAATTACGAAAAAATATGCAATAATGGAGATCTTATATTGAAAAAAATCAATCATAAGATCCTAAATCTATAGGTGATATCAAACAGCCTAAGCTCTAGATGCTATGTTAGATTTGAAAGGATCTAACAATCCTATATTTTCCAAGATCTAGTTGTTTGAAAAAACAATATCACCACAATATATAAATCTATCAACAAGAATCAAATGACACAATGAAATATTTATATATTAATATCAAGCATAAGAAAATATATAGTAATCTATTAAGAATTTTATAGAATAATAAAACTAACTATCTGACTTACTCTGAAAGTGAGGGAAGCCTTTGCTGATATAGACAAGGGTGTACAATGAATATTATAAGATCAAACATAAAAAATTACGAAATGAATATCCACCATCCATAATGGGGTGCAACGTGAGTCATGGATTAGAAATGGAGGGAATGAATATCCATCCTAAAAAATGCTAATAAGATAAGATAGCCAACTAGCAGGAAAAAAGTTATATGAGCTAATATCCCACTAATAAATAATATGGGAAAAAACATAAGCTCCTAGGTAATATCCTATGTGAATTAAAGTAATAAGATGCGTGAATAATACACCAATAAATTTAATGTTTCCAATTTTGCATTACATAACCAATAGAACTTCTAGAATAGATGAAAACCATATTTTGATTTTGTCCAATGGAAACATGTAACCAGGGTTATGCATAAGCGTGAAATATCATACATTGGCTCTATTTAGGTTTTTTAAAATTTTGAAAAGGCTAATTTTGGGTCTTTTCACTAGGGGTCATTCACCCCAAATTTACGGGGTGGATGTTTTTTTGGGGTAAATTCACCCGTTGTTGATAATCATGAACCTAACTTTATTTTAATTCGTCGACCTAAAATTACATATGATTTTGATTTTCCTACCCAATTCGCCTTCAAATTATAAATAATTTTATATTTCTTGCCAAAATCGCCTTCAAATTATAAATAATTTTATTTTTCTTGCCCAAATTGCCTCATATACTACCCGTATATATCTTGTACTAGGTATCGATAAAAATACATCAAAAATACTCTAACTCAAAAATAGCTTTGAAACAAAGAAAAACTTGAGAAGCTTGCAGAGGAGTGACTGTCGAAATAAAATGATCGGTTGCAGAGTAGTATCCATCGGTGGAATATGATCTATTATAGAGTCATGTCTATCGGCATAAGTTAATCGGTTACAGAGTTGTGTTTGTCGGCATAAGCTGATCGGTTGCAGAGTCATGTCTTTTGAGGTAATCCAATCGGTTGCAAAGTTGTGTATGTCATTCTTGTAGTAGATCATCATACCTACAGTCTATCATAATTCTTGCATTCGATCTTCATGCCTGTAGCTAATCAATATACCTATAGTCGATCAATATTCTTGAGCCGATCGATATTCTTACAACCGATCATCATACCTATAGCTGATATCTATGTTTACAGTCAATCATCATTCCTGTGACCGATCATCATGCCTACAACTGATTGACATAACTGCAACTAATCGACATGCTTGTAGTTGATCATCATACACATAATAGATCGGTATACCTACAGCCTATCATCATGGTTGTAATCGATTGTCATGCCTACAGCTGATCGGTATGCCTTAGCCAGTCAAAATTCTTGCAACCAATCGTTATGTCTATAACTGACCATCATACCTACAACCAATCGGTATTACTGTAGCTGATCGTCATGCCTACAATCGATCATCATACCTAAATTTGCTCATCATAACTGCAACTGATCAGCATGCCTGTAGTTGATCGATATTCCTACAATCGATCATCATGCCTACAACCGATTGACATGCCTCCAGCTAATCAACATACCTGCATCTGATCGGTATGCCTACAACCGATCAACATTCTTGCATCCGATCAGCATGCCTGCAGCCGATCGACATTTCTACAAATACCGTCGGGACTCCAAGATATTTGGAAACAATTAAATGCAATTCACCATGTATACTTCTACAAATATCGTTGGGACTCCAAGATATTTTGCCTTGATTTTATAAAGATATTTTGGGGTCGACGCCTTATGCATAACCCTGCATGTAACCATCAGACCATTATACATTCTCCAAATGAATGTTATGATGTAACCAATATTTCATATACTAATTATACAAGTAAAAACTACAAAGGAAATCTTACTATGAAATCAATTGCCATGAAAGTGGAATATTTCTCTTGTTAATGATTTAATTGTTTTAACTGAACACAAAAAGAAAGCCTTAATGAAAAATTAGATGGTACTTATATTTATACACAAGCACCGATGTTGAACTTGCCTAGTAATGAATTGATGGTTCAATATATTAGGACTCAAATTCTAAATTATCTAAGTTTGATAGTGTTTTAGATATGTAACATTGTGTATATGGTGTGCTTTATTGTTATGATAATCATTTTAGATTTGAATTTTGGGGTATCTAGGATGGGCAACATAATTGGTAAAATGATTGTTGGTAGACATGTTAACATTTATTTAGGTTATGTAAGATTCAATAAAAAAACTATGTACTATCCATCCACTCATAAATACAAATTCATGTTGGACTCACTAAGATGTTATACTAAAATTTGAACAAGTCTAGGAGGACAATATATCTAGTAAGTGATTAAAACACCAGAACAAGTCCAAAATATAGGAAAAAAATCTAATGATAAAATATGATGTGAGGAAGGGCAGGTTGAACTTAACGATATAGGTAGATTCATGAAGTAGAATGTATATGGATAGGAAAAATCATATGTAATCTAGCTAGTAGAAGCAATTTAATTCAAAAATGCTTTGAAGTAATAAATTAAATACTTGGATGAAAAAATTAAGAAATAAGAGAAATAGAGAGAAAATACATTATGCAAGATTTTAGAGTATCAACCTTGATGAAAATACCTACCTTGCTGCTTTGAATTGGTCTTTTATTCTTATGTGATTTAATTATCCTTCATGATAATCCCACCTTAAATTAGAGATAAGTGAGAACCTAGTGGAGGAATAATATTTTTGTGTAGGAAATTAGAGGGGATTTTTAGAAGAATCGAAGTGCAAATGACATATTGTATGGAAAAATAAGACTAGCACATGGGAGAAGGGGAAAATTTGTGAAATAAATTCTTAATATGTTATTTGTATGCTTTGTCTCAAATTGGAAGCTAATGTATGTTAGAATATATGCTCAATAACCTTAAATACTTCATTTATACTAATTGATTATTTGAATTTATCTTATCAATAGTGTTGATTGACTATAGGTACTAAGATAAGTCATTAGTTAGATGGATCTAAGAATGACATGAAAGCATGAAAAGAGCCAAAAAGAAAAAAATCTAAACTATTGGGTTATTTTGACTTAATTTATATGAGAGCACCTATATGAGACGCTCTTGATGAAATATATAAATTGTAGAGAGGCATTATAATTTTACAAAGCAATGACCTCATATCATCACTAATGAAAAAAAATAAAATATGGATATAAAATATTGAGTCATGTCCAAAGGACTTCTAAGGGGACTTCTAAGGTAATTTTACAAATCAACGATCTCATATCATCACTAATGGAAAGAAAAAAAGTATGGATATATAAGATTGAGTCATGTCGAAAGGTCTTCTACAGGGACTTCTAAGGCTAAAATCACCTTGAGTTTGGCGTTTTATTGATTCAAGGAAGCTCTTTGTTAACTAATACATACTAAATTTTATTACATTACCTAAATCCATAGTCTACACCTTGTAATTTTAAGAATACTTGTTCTTCTCATGTAAACTTTTTAAGTGTGGGCTAAGACTGCAACATTTCCTCTAATGTTATATGACCTTTCTTCTTGGGCTCTAGACCTTGTAATTTTCATAACATGCTCACTTGTTTGTCTTTTGAGAAGTAGGTAAAGTTATAATTTAGTTGTATCATTTTGTCTATGGTTTTATTTATCTTGATAAAATACCATCCATGGTTAACCAAATTTTCTACATTTTTAGGTACTTCTTCAACTAGTTGGGAGATGCTAATTTGTTGGATTTTATCTTTTTCAATCTTTTTATTTCCTTGATTGAGGTATTATTGCTTGAACTTCATATTGTGTTGGTAATCAGTATCTGTGGAATTACATTCTCTACAATAAACATAATTTAAAATCTTCCTCTATCAATTCATATAAAATTTTAGCTGGGTAGATGGAATTCTATCTTCTCCCATTTAAGTTGATTCAATTTATTGTATTTACTACTATTATATTTTTTCTCTTCTAAATTAATCATATGTTCAAGGCTTTCTTCTTCATTGTTCTCATTTTGCTCAATATGGTCATAATTCTAGTTCTTCCATTTTCAACGTAAAATTTTAGAGAGATTTTCAGAGAGATGAATTTAACTATCATTTTTACTTGTTTTGGTTTTTGGTAAAAGAATTGTTGGTTGCTGCAACTTTAGAGATATTAATTTAACATATTGAAAGCACCTTAACACAACAGCATTACTTAATTATTCCAAACTGTAAACTGCTGGTTATTACTTAATTATTCCAAACTGCAAACTGCTACAACTTGGAAGACACCAATATCGAATCCAAAAGACTAGAGCTCCGAACGAGTTCGAATGCCTTTCTCAAGGGAGAGGCTCCTTGCGAATCACACGACTATCATTCTAGTCTAACATAACTTGACTACCGACAGGCCGGTCAGTCAGTCCTTGTCGGTACAATTATTATGATCTTACATAGTATCATACCCTTCAGCATAGCGATCTCCTTCTCGAGACGTTGGTTTCGGTGCTCAATCTCCTTGACCTTTTGCTCAAGATTCCTGCAGAACTCATAAAGAGAGACAAATTTCTCACAAATATTAAAATCGGGTTGGGGTCTTGGACAGGTTTTCCAATCGCGACAGCCTTTATTATTACAGCCACACTTACCGGGAATAGGTGGTAATTGCAGACAGGGAGGGGCAATTTTATGATATAGGTCACCAATAATTGGAGGGACCAATTGATCTGTAATACCGTGAACATGGCCAAGAAAGTTTTGGAGGGACATTTTGGAAGCACCTTAACACAGAAAGATTACTTTACAATTCCAAACTGCAGACGGGTACAACTTTAAAATCTAGAATCCAATAGAATAGAGCTACTTCTCAATGGACGAGTTCGAATGCCCTTCTCAAAGGACAACATTACATATATATATAGGCAAGGGAGAGGCTTCTTGCGAGTCACACGAATACAACTCTAGTCTAACCTAACTTGACCACCGACAGGTCGATCAGTCGTAACCAAAAAGGAGTCTCAATGCCATGTCCGCAGAGTCTGTCTATTGCATTTTCTAATTTATGGATGCCGATATCACTAATATTGCGTCTGATATTCTTCTGGAGAATCTCGTCGGTGGAGATTGTTGTTGAGGTCCACGATTACGAGAATTGGGTTCTCCTGGCCCACTGAAGTGCAGCTCCTATTCCTTCTCCACCCTCCTTTTAAGCCCTGATTATGGTCATCCTGTCCCGGAGCATGAGGAGGAAACTATTGCATAAATCATAACAACAAAGAATATAGACAGGCTGGGCTCAATAGATGAATGAAATATTCTATCTTTTGAGTATGGTTAAAGTGCCCCTTCGGCTCGTTTATTATAGCTGAGGGATGCAGCACCTTTAGGGATGCTTGTGGACCACGTCCAGTGCATGTCACATCGACGAGCTGGACATAGGCATATCTCGACTGACGAGTGTCGATGAGACTTCTAACCGCCAGAGCTGTGCTCATTCCATAGCCGGGACTAACCATATTTAAAAAAAAGAAAAGAAAAAGACAAGATACACAGATAAGTTAATAGAGAAAGAGCAGCAGCAAGATTATATGCAAAGGAAAAAAAAGAAAAGAAAAGAGTGATGAAGAAAAAATAATTTCCATGTCCTCTCAAATTAGTTGTAGATTTATTAATTTCATTTTCTGTAGTTAGTTTTTGTTAAATGTTTTTAATTAGGCATATTTATTTAAAAAAAAATGGTTAGAAATTATATGTTGATGTTGTTTTTAATTTGCTGAATAAATTTGTGAAAATTCATTTTGGTGTAAGTCAGAGATACCATTTCTGCACTTGGAATGTTGGAGGCCACATCATGACCAAAAAAATAGGGTGAATGTTGTAGTTTGGAAGCATAAGCCTATTCTTGCAAGGAGACACTTTTGTTCAAGAAATTAAAATTTGGAACCTTAAGCATTACGGGGAGAATGTTGGAGAACATTAAATAATGATTTTATTTGTAATGCTCAAGGATAGCTAGGTTGATTTTATAAGATAAACTAAGTAGTAGTTAAGAGCTAGTGTGGCTTTGTTATAAAAAATACTCAACTTTTTTGTAGTCCTATTAAATGTATCAGTATTCTTTGAATGTAATATCATGAAAATGATATTTCCCCTTCAGTTTTATTTGTTGGAGAATATTACATTATTTGTTACATGCCAATGTACATACTTGGTACAACCTTGTAAATATTAGATTAGGGTTGTGTCCTAGATTAGGGTGTGAGTAAATATTTTATGTAAATGCACAAGTGTCATGTAAATAATTGTGCAAGTGTTATATGTGTAAATGTGTACAAGTGTTCCATAGGTAAGTGTGCACATGCGTTCTTAGTTTAGGAAGTGTTGTGTGAAGAGTCATGTAAGTGTGAATATAAGATAGAGTCATGTGTATGCAAATTTCAAGTAGAGAAGCCAATAGTAATGAAACTTATCATAAGGAAAGGAAGAATCAAGTAATCAAAAATTCATCATGCAAAGGCTATATATTACTCCATAGAGGATATAAAATATATCATCTACATCACATATAAAGCCTTCATAGCCTACATTGTCTGCATAGTGAGTATTGTGATTATCATTGTATGAGAGTTTTATGATATATTTGTAATAGAAATATGAGTAATACAAATTGCATACATTTGAGAAACTAATATTGTAAGTCTTGTTATATTGTATGATTCAGGCTATTATATTCATATTGTTATTTATTAATGAATATTATTTGATATTATTATTAGCCTTGATATATACATATTAGTTGTCTCATATTATCTTTATTACATTAATATTTGATCTTATTATATTGTAGCTATCATATATTTGATCCTGTGAATAAT
This sequence comes from Wollemia nobilis, assembly GCA_028583015.1. Taxonomy (NCBI): domain Eukaryota; kingdom Viridiplantae; phylum Streptophyta; class Pinopsida; order Araucariales; family Araucariaceae; genus Wollemia; species Wollemia nobilis. The sequence goes on along the minus strand of JAQPPZ010000390.1, from coordinate 788,509 downwards.
TATCCTATGAGTTTACATTAATATTAAGGCTTCAAAAGCTATCATTGTTAGTAGTAATGAATTAAGATATCTTATTTCTATAAATGACTACTGTTATTTTGGTGCTCTATTTTTTGGTTGCTTTGTTTGTAGATCCTATTTTCAACAATGATGAGGTATATTCCAAGGTAGATCCCTCATCAATATGAATACTATTGACCAATCCTAACTTGTACAATCTGATGGCAATCTTTGCTTGCTCATTGGACCAATAAAAAAAATTCTTATACAAATATGCATTAAACTTGTATAACTAAAATCAATAAAAAAGGTGAGTCAAAATCAAATAACAATTATGAACATGAAAACTCTAAAGCATGAAAAAATATAAAAACCTTAGGTATTTAATTTATATTTATTAATAGTATATACATAGCAAGGTCTAGGGAGGAGGAGAAGAGAAGAGAAGAATAGAGGGTTTGGTGGAGGAGTCACATTCGCTGTTGACATTTAAATTTTCTTTGGAAGAAATTTATAGACTACAATCATGAAGTGCATGTAATGAAGCTAGGGTTTGTAAAGTGAAACATAGAGGAAATAAATCAAAGGAATGAAAGGTTTTGCTTTTCTATAGAGGAATATTTCTATGCATGTGAACATTTGTTTGAAGAATTTTATTTGCTAGAATTGCAGAGTGCACATAATAAAGCTAGGATTTACAAGTGAAGCACAAAAAAAAGTAAAATAAAACATGAAGAAAATGAAGGTTGTACAACTTACTTTCTAGATTCAAAGCATGTAAAATATGAATGGAGTTAATTTGACATGGATAAATTTTTTCAGCATGTGAATGGTTGTTTGAAGAAGGTTTTCAAATTAAATCATGAAGTTCATGCAATAAGCTAGGGTTTACAAAAGAAAAATATTAATTTTTGTTTTTATTTGGTATTTTTAAAAATGGTAGTATAGTTTGGGAATTTTATTTCTTATTTTTATGGAGAATGAAGAGGAATATTTGGACTTCTCAAAATAACCCTTTGAGGGACAATGCATATTTTCAACTCCAAGGACCAAAGATCTCATTTTTGGACAAGACTTAGAAGTTGAGAATTGTTGATCCTCAGGTTTTTTGAGTGGCTATAATAATACTATAAGTTGTCAGACTTTTGTAGAAAGAGAGGAGTCTATGTCAAAAAAATTAGATTAGGTCAATTGTCCTATTGACTACTCACTCTAATGTGTCTCATAACACTCTACTCAAGTGATGGGTCTAATGAATGAGAAAGCATTTCATTGCAGGGAAGAAAAACTTGAGCAGGCTACAATAAACCTAAACTCACTTTATCTGACAAATTTTCCTTTTTTTGGTTTTGGTTTTATTGGTAAAAGTCTTGTTTTAGGGGCCCTAAGTGGAGTGGGTCCAAAATTTCAATTAGCACAAACTATAACTTTGGTTACTAAAGTGCATAAGGCACATAAAGTGGTTAAAAAGAGAAGGTTGAAGATCACAATGGTACTTGGGGAAGACTTGAGGATGGAACAAGTTTTAGAATTTTTGGGGAAGGTCATTACTAGAAAGTGTTATGGACATTAAATAGTCGATAACACAGTAAATGACTAGGTGCAGAAGGTATGGGTATTAATTTTAGGATATGGACCAATTTTTTACTTGTTATAGGATGGATAGAGTTTCTTTTTCGATATGAGAAAGATGCTTAAAAAATTCTTGAATATTGTTGCTATTGGGGATCTTCTTTTTTACATTTGAAGGTTTATACAACTTGCTTTTATCCTAGTACTAAAGTTGCTAGGAGAATCTTGATATGGGTAAAACATCCAGGTTTGTCAATAGAGTTATGGTTAGAAAGATCTCTAAAAGAGATTGGAGATTCGTTAGGTAAAACCTTGGATATAGATGTTTCTTCCAAATCCAGTATTTTTTTTGTCTATAGCTTGGGTTTTGGTTGAGATGGATATTAGTGAATGCTTACTGAATAGTATAAAAAAAGTTATGGGGAATATAGTTCATAATAAAATCTTACACTATTTGAATATCCCTTTTAGATGTGTTCATTATCATGTTTATGAACATATTGCTAAGGAATTTTCTCAATATTTCATATAGAAATTATGGAGGAGAAAACATATGACTAGTGGGGATTTCAATTCAGTAAAAAACAGTCAAGAGATACTTGTTTTTTAGAGCTCAATAGTGCTCCATTATTGGCACAACCAAGAAAAAATAATTTTGATGAATCTAGAACCAAAAATTTGGAGGAAGAAATTTTAGGCATAGCTTTTTATCTATATCACTATTCATGGGCTGTTAGAGAAGGATATAGAGTCATAAAGAAAACTATGAAAGGATTGGAATATGATACTATTAATTTTGTTTGTCAGTCATCTAAGATTTATTATAATTACTATATAATACATGTTAACAATAATATGAACTTAGGTAATAAAAAAGTTTGTACACTTTCTCATGAATCTTTAAAGATAATTCCTAGGGACAAAGGATTTTCTAGGATTTTGGACAATGGATCAACAACCTCAAACACATTGAATAAGAATTGTGATCCAAGTATTTTTGCTATTGGGGGAAGTCTTTTTACCTATTAGATTAATCTTCTATGGAGGTATCTATTTTAGGGGATGGTTTGGATATGGTCTCCTCTTTTCGATATTTGTTACATTCTAGGAAAAGGGAATCTTAGATAATAACTTGTGTAATTATTGAAAGGTTAGGGTTAGATCTAGACCTTATAAAGGACTCTTCCACTTATTTTGTAGGTAGGAAATATTTTATTTTCATGCACAAGAGAAGGATTTGAGGGAAATTCATTAGGGTAAACAAAAATCTATCAAAGGTATCCTTAGAGTGGGATAAAATCCATCTAAGATGTTTAAATGATCTTGTTATCCCTTATTATCCAATGTCTTGGCAGTCCCTCTAAAAGACTTGTCTTAGCTAGGCTAGTGGAAATTCATAATCTGAATGTTATCCTTATACAAGAAACCATGGGAGCAAGTACACAAGTCATTTAAGGGTTAAGCAAATTTCTTAGGACTAGTAGTTCTTTTGTGTAGATGCTATCAAAAATTTAGGGGGTGTTTTCACTAGTCGGAAGAACTTAGTTTCCTTAATTAATTCTTCCTTTATGGTTTTAGGCTTGTGGACAAAATTATTTTTTAAATATTTGGGTTTGAGGTTGTCAATTATTAATTGCTATGGTTCCTATGAAGATAGGTAGGTCTTTTGGGATGATTTTTCCTCCTGAATGTGTTTTAGGGATGAAATATTTATCATTGGTGGTCACTTAAATTTTACTATAAATAGAAGTGAGCTATGAGGAGAATCTGCAAGATATAATAGACTTGTAGATTACTTTAGACATTATATTGAAGAAGTTGGTTTAATTTATTTTTAACCAATAAAATTTTTATTGCCTACATGGAGAAATAATAGAGCTAACGAATATGGGATATCAAAGAGGTTGGACAAATTTTTAATATCAAGTCATATACAATGAAATAGACAAAAAATGGTCATGGGTTGAGATTGGAGGTGGCTCATCTCATTCTTCCATAAATTTTCAATTATAAATTCAAGAAGAAAAACCTTCGAGTCCTTTTAATATTAATCCAATTTGGTTGGAGGAATAATATTTTCAATAAAAGATTAAAAAGGAAAGGATTGGTTATGACCAAAGTTCCATGTTATCCACAAGTTCTCAATTCATTGTTGCTTTAAAAAATTACAATGAGTTGTGTCATATTGGATTGTAGTTAAAAGGAGAGTATGGATAGAGATCTTAAGTTGGTAGAGAAGGAAATTTCAGAAATTCATAAAATTATGAGGTTGGTTCATTTAAGTAGGACAAGAAAAAAAGACTGGTTAAGCTAGAAATTAAAAAGAACAAATTCTTGAAGTGGAGGGAAGTTGAATGGAGAATGAAAAGTAGACTTGTATGGTTAAAAAAGGGAATGAAAATACTAGGTTTTTTTTTATAATTTTGCTAATCATAGGAAGAAGGTTAACATTATCAGGGAGATGCAAAATGAATAGGGGTTCTCATTAGGATTTTTTCTAAATTAGCATATTTGGGAGTAAAACATTTTCAATATATCTATAAAGAACATGATAAAGTCAATATTAGGGAAATTTTAAAGCTAAATACTTTCTTCTCCAGTTTTGTGATAGAGGAGGACAATCAGTTACTTATGAATTAAGTCACAAAGGAAGAACTTAAATTTACTCTGAATTCCTTAGAAAAGGATAAAAGTCTAGGGCCTGATGGATGGCCTATGTATTTTTTTCTATTTTTCTATGATATTTTTTAGGAGGATCTTCTCAAAGTTTTGGAGTAATTTAGGTTGACTGGTTAGGTTTTGGGGGATTTTAACTCCATTTTTTTAAGCTTGGATTCCCAAAAAGGAGCAACCTAAAATATTTGATGAATTTAAACCTATTTATTTCTATAATTGTATCTATAAAATCATTGCAAAGGTTCTAGTTGTTAGATTGATGAAGATTTTCTCTGAAGTTATTTTCCAATAGCAATTTGGGTTTATATTAGGGAGATAGATTTTTGAATCCATAGTATTTGTGCAAGAGGGCCTTCATTCTATTAAAAATAAAAGTATTTCTGCAATGGTCCTTAAACTAGATCTATATAAACATTATAATAGAACTAACTAGTTGTATCTAATATTAATGCTCTTTGTTAGTCTTACAATGACACTAAGAGGGGGGGTGAATTAGTGTAGTTCTTTAAACTTGAAATTACAGCTCTTAATACCACAACAATTAAAACTTATAACTTAGATACAAAAAGTATAACAAAAGAGCATCACACAACACAAGATTTAACGAGGTTCATCAATGTGGCTACTCTTAAAAAAAAATACTGCTTGGACTACCATCCAAATCCAGCCTTTGCAAAGCACCAAATTTACAAACAATTTACCAACACCCACTGGAAGGAGCACCAACCCCTATTTTATCTACACCAACAGAAAGGAGCACCAACCCATGATTTACCAGCACCAACTAGAAGGATCACCAACCCTTGATTTACCAGCACCAACTAGAAGGAGCACCAACCCCTGATGCCAAGCAACAACTTGGACTTCAATTTGAATCTATAAGTTTGATAGTAAAATACCTTCGCTTTTGCAAGACCCTGATTGGTCTTCTTCACATTTGCATTCTCTACGCACTCTGCTTTCTATGCACAATCACAACAACACCTGATCAAACTTCAACCTTTTCGCTCTCTGCGCACTCTGCTCTCTCTGCGTAATCACTTCACACACTCTGCTTCATTACAGTCAAACTTCAAGATCGTCTTCTCCCTTTGTGTACTCTACTCTCTTTGTGAATTTTGCACTTAGCACGATTTGACACGACTTGCTCTCTGCGCACTTACGACCGTATTTCACACACATTCGACAACATCTAAATTCTCCAAACAGCCCTCCTTTTATAAAAATATTTTCATGATGAAAACCTTAATATTAGTCGGCTGTAAACCCTAATCTTAGTCGGCTTTCATAACAACTGTAAAACCTAATTTTAGTCAGCTTTCATTGGTCTTTGTCGACTTCAACTCAAGAAGATGTTTGGTTTATCCATCGCTCGATGATTTCATTTTGGACAGACCCTGTAACCGCCATACTAATTGTTGATCACTCTTCGTATTTTAGTTGTATGAAATCACTATGTAACTATCCCTGTAAGTGCTGTAGTGATGTCGGTCCACTGTCATACTTCTCATTTCAGTGGGGTTTTTCTTCTTGTCTTGCGCACTTACGACCTATCGACCTATCGCGAAATTGTGACATTTATGCCTCTGTAGCTTCTTTTGTTGTTGTCGCCACGAAAATACATGTCATGATATCATGACACTTTCACCTCCGTACACTTTCTCTATTATTTGGTCGTGATATCGCGACACTTCTTCCTTCGTAGACTTCATCTTTTTCTTTTGTCATGATATCATGACACTTTTGCCTTCGTATGCTTTCTCTATTCTTTTGCTCTGATATCGCGACACTTCTACCTCCGTAGACTTTGTCTTTTATTTTATCATGATATCGCGACACTTCTACTTCCATAGAATTCGAATTTGTTTTTGTCATGATATCGCAACACTTCTGCCTCCGTAGTATTTCACTTAGCTTTTGTCATGAAATCATGAAACTTCTGCTTCCATACTTAACTTTTTGCTTTTGTCGTAGAATCGTGACACTTCTCCCTTCGAAGTCTTCTCTATTTTTTTCATGAAATCGTGACACTTCTGCTTCTGTACTTTACTTCTTTGCTTTTGTCATGAAATCATGACACTTCTACCTTTGAAGTCTTCTTCTCTGCTTTTGTCGTGAAATCGTGACATTTCTGCTTTCGTACTTTACTTCTTTGATTTTGTTGCAAAATCATGACACTTCTACCTTCAAAGTCTTCTTCTCTACTTTTGTTGTGAAATCGCAACACTTCTACCTTCAAAGTCTTCTTCTATGCTTTTGTCACAAAATCGTGACACTTCTGCTTTTGTACTTTACTTCTTTGCTTTTGTCATGAAATCACGACACTTCTACCTTCGAAGTCTTCTTTCTACTTTTGTCACGAAATAATGACAGTTCTGCCTTCAAAGTCTTGCTTTCTGCTTTTGTTGCAAAATCGTGATAGTTCTGCCTTTGAATTTTTGCTCTCTGCTTTTGTCATGAAATCACGATAGTTCTACTTTCGTACGCTTCCTCTCTTTCTTTTGTCATGAAATCGTGACACTTCTTCTATCTTACTCTTTCTTTTGTAACATGTCACGAAATCGTGACACTTTTGCTTTCTTTCTCTTTTTCTTCCAACATGTCACAAAATCGTGACAGTTTTTCTTCTTTGCACTTTTTCTTCCAGCATGTTGTGAAATCACGACAATTTTTCTTTCTTGCACTTTCTCTTCCAACATGTCGCAAAATCGCAATAGTTTTTCCACTTGCCTTTTTCTCTTCCAACATGTCACGAAATCACAACAGTTTTTCCACTTGCCTTTTTCTCTTCCAACATGTTGCAAAATCGCGATAGTTTTTCCACTTGCCATTTTCTCTTCCAACATGTCGCGAAATTGCGATAGTTTTTCCAGTTTACCCTTTCTCTTCCAACATGTCGCGAAATCGTGACACTTTTTCCTGTTTGTTGTATATGTCACGATATCGTGACACTTTTCTAAATTGTATTTTTCTTTGATCTTTTGCATATGGGCCACTTCGATCTTCTTGGAAAATCACTATACATACTCTGAATAACCTCTGAAATCCTGTCCACTTTATATGAATAGATTCTGAACTTCCTGTCCACTGCATCAACCGATCTATCTGTTTGTGTTGAAAATATTGTTGTTGCACCTTGCTCAACAATCTCCCCCTTTGGAATTGTTGGCAACACATGTGCAATTTCCTGTAACTCATCTCCCTTTTGACAATAATACCAAAGGGCTACTGTAGACTCCCCCTGAGTCCATGCACAACATTCTTAGGCCAAAATTATTATACTTAGCAAAAATCACAAACATGAGCAAAAAGATAATCAGATACTTAAATTCTCCCCTTGAGAATGTGATCCCTATAACTAGTTAATTCTTGGGAAGCGTGACCACTCCCAAATTATTGCAAAGGTACTCAAAAACTTCCTTGGGCAGCAATTTTGTGAAGATATCTGCTACTTGCTCTGTAGTTGGAACAAAATACAATTTAACCTCACCTTTTGCAACTTTCTCCTTCAAAAAGTGATATCGGATAGCAATATGTTTTGTGCGTGAGTGCATAACCAGATTCTTGGAGATGTTAATGGCATTGGTGTTATCACACTTAACTGATATTGGCTCACTGAAGTTAATACCAAGATCTTTCAGGGTTTGTTTCATCCATAATACCTGCATACAAGATGTTTTCACTGCAATATATTCTACCTTTGCTGTCGATAAGGAAACTGACTCTTGTTTCTTACTATGCCACGCGACCAACCTATCTCCAAGATAGAATGCCCCTCCACTGGTACTCTTTCTGTCATCAACACATCCTGCCCAATCTGCATCTGAATACGAAATAAGGGTGAATTCCTTACCTTTCGGATACCATAACCCATACTCCATAGTACCCTTGAGGTACTAAAAAATCCTCTTTACTGCTGTCACATGAGTGTCCTTGGGATTAGCCTGAAATCATGCTACCATGCATACTACCTGCAAAATATCCGGTCCGGTAGCCGTCAGTGCATGAGAAGTTCCCAATCATAGATCTGTATGTGGTTTGATCAACAAGTGGAGATTTGTCATCCTTGCTCAACTTGCAACCTGTCATCATGGGAGTGCTAACTGGCTTACAATCATCCATTGTGAACCTTTTTAACATCTCTTTCACATATTTTACTTGGGAAATAAATATGCCCTTCTCATTTTGATTAACTTGCAACCCAAGGAAATACGACAGTTCACCAACCATAGACATTTCAAATTCTTTCTGCATCTTATTTGCTAAATATTTACATGACTCATCTTTGTTATTGCCAAATATGATATCATCTACGTATACAACAAGAACAATAAGATGCCCTTTTTATGTTTTGACATACAAATTACTATCCACCATACCTTTCTTAAATCCTTGTTTAGTGAGATAGTTGTCTAGCCTTGCATACCATGCTTGGGGTGCCTGTTTCAAGCCATATAATGCTTTCTTCAACTTGCAAACCAAGTTGGGATCATCACCAAGTTGGAAACCATCTCGCTGCTCAATATAAACCTCTTCTTCAAGTTTCCCATTCAAAAACGCTGATTTCACATCCATTTGATAAATTTTGAAATTCTTGTAAACTGCTAAAGCCAGAAACATTCTAATTGCCTCTAGTCTAGCCACTGGTGCAAACATTTCCTCAAAGTCAATACCTTCAACTTGAGCATAACCCTTACATACCAATCTAGCTTTATTCCTGACTACCTATCCGTCTTCATTCAATTTGTTTCAAAAAATTCATTTAATACCGATTATATTTTTATTTGCAGGTCTAGGTACCAACTCCCAAGTTTTGTTTTTCTCGATCTGATCTAATTCTTCATTTATTGCCTTCATCTAAATTTCATATTTGCTTGCGTCAACAATATTTTTGGGGTCAATGCTGGATAATAGAGATTAGTTACTTACTACTTTTCTTCTTGTCTAAACACCAACTTTGGGGTCTCCAATTATTTGCTCTCTAGGATGATTTTTTTTCCAGCTGCCTGTTTTGAATTTCTTATTTTCTTCCACTTCTGAATCACAACTTAAATCATTTGAGTCAATTTTTTGTTTCTTTTTCGTTTCGTCTTCCTCATCTCCTTCAATATCCTCTTCATAAATTGGGTAGTTCTCTTCATAGCTAATTACTCATTCTCTACCTTCATCAAATTTAACATCGACACTATCCACAATTTTATTTAGCCTCTTGTTGTAGCATTTGTAAGCTTTGTTTTTTGATGAATAGCCAACAAAAATACCTTCATCCGCTCTATCTTCAAACTTACAAAGATTATCTTCAGTTCTTTTGATGTAACACTTGTTGCCAAAAACTTTGAGGTATTTTACTGTTGCCCTTTTACCGAACCACAATTCATAAGGAGTTTTTCTTTCATGTGTTCTTAGCATGTACCTATTTTGGATATACACCACAGTATGGACTACTTCTTTCCAAAATTTGTCTGCTACTCTGCTCTCAGCCAACATAGTCTATGCCATTTCTTGCATTGTCCTGTTATTTCTTTCTACCACACCATTCTGTTGAGGTGTCCTGGCTACTGAAAACTATCTCCTAATACCATATTTTTCATAGTACTCTATAAACTCCTCTAAAATGAATTCTCCTCCTCTATCTGATCTTAAACATTTGATCCTCTTTCCTGTTTCATTCTCAACTTGGTTTTTGAAAGTCTTGAACATTTCAAAAGCTTCCGATTTATGCTTCAAGAAAAATATCCATGTCATTCTGGAATAGTCATCAATGCACAGCATAAAATATTTGTCACCATTTATGCTTTGTGTTCTCATGGATCCACATAAATCAGTATGTATTAGTTCCAAAGGTTTGCTTGTGTAGTACTCTTTTGTTTTGAATGTGACTCTAGTTTGCTTCCCCTTTTGACATGAAGCAAAAATGTTGTTTGCAAGTTTGCTGATGGTGGAAATATCTCTCACTGCCCTTTTTGAGCTGATTTTTGCTAGATTATCAAAACTGATATGACCGAGTCTCTTGTGCCACAACCAATTTTCTTCTTCCTGTCCAATAAAACACGCTCCTTCCGAAGTCTCCGAGAGCATGTACAGGTTGCAGATGTCCTTGATCCAGTTGTTATCAATTTTCCACTATTTGTTTTTCTAACTTCACAACCCTGCTTCTTAAAAACTACTTCATGACCTTTTTCACAAATCTGACTTACGCTCAACAAGTTATGTTTCAGACCATCCACAAACAAGACTTCTTCTGACTTGATTTTTCTGTCACTAATTTTAACTGAAACTTTGCCAACTATCTTAGCTCCATCATTATTTCCAAACTTTACTGAACCACCTTCATATTTTTGTAACTTCTCAAATTTATGTTTGTCACTTGTCATATGACTGGAGCATCCACTATCAAGTATCCATGGTACATATTTATTCTGTGCTTTAAATGTTGTTTGTATGATTAAGGATTCATTTTCTTCCTTATGTCACTCTTTTTCTTTCCACTCTGTTTTGATAGCAGTTTTGGGATCTTGTTTTGACTTTCCCTTATCAATAACTTGTGCATGTTTTTTAGGAATTTTTCTATTTTGTCTCATCCTATTTGGTTGAAATTTTCTTTCCTAAAATTTATTTGAATAAAATGTACCACGACAATTTCTTGCAATGTGCCCAAAATTATGACAGTTATAACATTCTACTGTATAATTCATCAGAGGAGAAAAAGCATTTCTACTGGTGAAATTCCTTGGTCCTACATTATACTTGCAGTCTGAAATTTTACAACCATAGCCATTGCATTTAAAATAGAAACCAGAGAAGGGGTGATTGAACCTGGGTGATGGTCTTTGCCATGTTGTCGTAGGAGCCAAAAATCTTCTTCTTTGATGTGTGACATTGATGAATCCATCATTGTCAATTCTCATTTCGTGCCTGAAATTATAGCTTTCTTTTGCATGAGTTAGTTTTCCTTGATCAACCTATTTCTTATCTTCACTCTTTATGGATTCTACATTTTTGGTCTTTGATCCATTTGATGATTCTCCTTCGACAAAGCCCAGACCAAATTTGATGCCAGCAGGCCTTTGGTCATTTATAATATTATCCAGCTTCATTGAAATTTCTTCACATTTGTTATAGCAACTAATTTTACAATTCATCTCTTCTATCTACATCCGTAAACCCACATTCTCTTCTTCTAGTTTTCAGCAATAATCTATTTTCATGGTTATTTGTATTTCAAGATATTCAGATATTTTCTTGTATTCTTCTGTCTATATTTTCAAGCTGGTTATGATTTCATTTGCATCCTCAAGCCTTTTTGAAATTTTCTTATTCTTTTTCTTCTCTATTTTCCACTCTTCAAGTGCAGCAATCAGCTCACCTTCTAGATCTACTTCAGCCTCAGGGTTTTCATCACATACTTTAGAGTTCACTCCTTATGCCTTTTCTGATTTTTCTTCTTCAAGTGCCATAAAAAGAGCTTCACCTGTTTCCTCTTCAGAATCCTCACGGGAGCTGTCTTCTGAAGAACTGGCATTCCTAGAGATGAAACTTTTCTTCTTGAAGTTGCCTTTTCTAAAATTTGTTTTCTTCTTCCAGTCACTTCTTTCTTGGTGCGATCCTTCATCATTTTTGTTCTTCTTATTAAGTGGACATTTAATCGCAAAATACCCAATGCCTCCATAGTTGAAAAATTTAAACGGTATCTTTACTCTGTATTTCCCTTTTCCCATTTTTAGTTTTCTAACAAAGTTTGCTTCCATTTCATATGATGTCTCTTCTTCCTCGGATTCTTGTTTTATGTTTTTATTTTTAAGGGCTTTAAAATCCACTTCTTTTTCTGTGGGTTTAGATCTTCCTATTCTCATCTCATATGCAATCAAAGAACCATACATATCATCTATACTAAAATAATTTAGATCTTTAGCTTCTTCTATCGCTGAGACTTTAGAATCAAACCTTTGAGGAAGAGATCTTAATACCTTTTTCACGAAGGCAGAGTCTCTGATATCCTCGTCGAGTCCTCTGATTGCATTAATAATTCCATTAACTCTTAGCATATATGCCTCTATGTTTTCATCGTCATTCATCTTTAATGCTTAAAACTGAGCTCGATATGTCTGTAACTTGGCCTCCTTGATCTTATCGTATCCTTCATGAATACTTCTCAGTTTGTCCCATATTTTTTTTGCCATTTTACAACTCATGATCTTTACTAGTTCACTGTCTGCTAATCCGCACATGATAGCATTCTTTGCTTTTGAGTTATTTTCAAATAGTTTCTTTTTGTCAGCCTCTTTTTGAGGAGTGATGGGTATTGTGTATCCACTAACTACTGAATCCCATATGTCGTATCCCAAAGCACAGAGATATGTCTACATCCTAATTCTCTAGAATGCATAATTAGAGTCGTCAAACAATGGTTCTTTGTTGGATGAGAAGCCTTCACCACCTACCATTGTGTTACTTCCAAGATCACCCTAGCCGATTAAGATTATACAAGAACTTGGCTCTGATGTCAATTGTTAGTCTTACAATGACACTGAGAGGGGGGGTGAATCAGTGTAGTTCTTTAAAATTGAAATTATAGCTCTTAATACCGCAACAATTAAGACTTATAACTTAGATACAACAAGTATAACAAAAGAGCATCACACAACACAAGATTTAACGAGGTTCACCAATGTGGCTACTCCTAAAAAAAAATGACTGCTTGGACTACCATCCAAATCTAGCCTTTGCAAAGCACCAACTTTACAAACAATTTACCAGCACCCACTAGAAGGAGCACCAACCCTTGTTTTATTTGCACCAACAAAAAGGAGCACCAACCCCTGATTTACCAGCACCAACTAGAAGGAGCACCAACCCTCAATTTACCAGCACCAACTGGAAGGAGCACTAACCCCTGATGCCAAGTAGCAACTTGGACTTCAATTTGAATATATAAGTTTGATAGTAAAATACCTTCGCTTTTGCAAGACCCTGACTGGTCTTCACCTTTGAGTTCTCTACACACTCTGCTTTCTCTATGCAATCACAACAACACCTGATCAAACTTCAACCTTTTCATTCTCTATGCAGTCTGCTCTCTCTGTGTAATCACTTCACACACTCTACTTTGTTATAGTCAAACTTCACGATCATATTCTCCCTTTGCGCACTCTTCTCTCTTTGTGAATTTTGCACTTAGCATGATTCAACATGACTTTCTCTCTATGCACTTATGACCGTATTTCACACAAATTCGACAACACCTAAATTCTCCAAATAGCCCTTCTTTTATAATAATATTTTCATGATGAAAACCCTAATATTAGTCGGCTATAAACCCTAATCTTAGTCGGCTTTAATAACAACTGTAAACCCTAATTTTAGTTTACTGTCATTGGTCTTCGTTGGCTTCAACTCAAGAAGATGTTCGATTTATCCATCGCTCGATGATTTCATTCTCGACAGACCCTGTAATCGCCATACTGACTGTTGATCACTCTTTATATTTTAGCTGTATGAAATCACTCTATAATTGCCCCTGTAAGTGTCGTAGTGATGTCGTTCCACTGTCATACTTCTCATTTCATTCGGGTTCTTCTTCTTGTCTTGTGCACTTACGACCTATCATAAAATCGTGACATTTCTACCTTTGTAGCTTCTTTTGTTGTTGTCGCCATGAAAATACATGTCGCAATATCGTGACACTTTTTCCTTTGTATGCTTTCTCTATTATTTTGTCGTGATATCGTGACATTTCTTCCTTCGTAGACTTCATATTTTTATTTTGTCATGATATTGTGACACTTTTGCCTCTGTATGCTTTCTCTATTCTTTTGTCACGATATTGCGGCACTTCTACCTCCGTAGACTTCATATTTTCTTTTGTTGTGATATCGTGACACTTCTGCTTTCGTACACTTCAACTTTACTTTTGTCACGATATCACGACACTTTAGCCTCCGTAGTCTTTCACTTAGCTTTTGTCATGAAATCGCGACACTTATGATTCCATACTTAACTTTTTGCTTTTGTCACGAAATCGTGACACTTCTACCTTCGAAGTCTTCTTCTCTTATTTTTTTGTGAAATCATGACACTTCTACTTCCATACTTTACTTATTTGCTTTTGTCACGAAATCATGACACTTCTGCCTTTGAAGTCTTATTCTCTGCTTTTGTTATGAAATCGTGACACTTCTACTTCCATAATTTACTTCTTTGCTTTTGTCACAAAATCATGACACTTCTACCTTCGAAGTCTTCTTCTCTGCTTTTGTCGCAAAATCATGACACTTCTTCTTATGTACTTTACTTCTTTGCTTTTGTCACAAAATCGTGACACGTATGCCTTTGAAGTCTTCTTTCTACTTTTGTCGTGAAATCATGACAGTTCTGCTTTCGAGGTCTTGCTTTCTGCTTTTGTCACGAAATCATGATAGTTTTGCCTTTGAAGTTTTGCTCTCTACTTTTTTCATGAAATCATGACAGTTCTACTTCCGTACGCTTCCTCTCTTTCTTTTGTCGCAAAATCGTGACACTTCTTCTATCTTAATCTTTCTTTTGTAACATGTCGCAAAATCACGACACTTTTGCTTTCTTTATCTTTTTCTTCCAACATGTCGTGAAATCGCGACAATTTTTCTTCCTTGCACTTTTTCTTCCAGCATGTTCCGAAATCACGACAGTTTTTCTTTCTTGCATTTTCTCTTCCAACATGTCGCAAAATCATGATGGTTTTTCCACTTGACTTTTTCTCTTCCAACATGTCACGAAATCGCGATAGTTTTTCCACTTGAATTTTTCTCTTCTAACATGTCGTGAAATTGCGACAATTTTTCCACTTGCATTTTTCTCTTCCAACATGTCACAAAATCGTGACAGTTTTTTTGGCTTGCCCTTTCTCTTCTAACATGTCATAAAATCACGACACTTTTTCTTGTTTTTTCTCTCTCTTCCAACATGTCATGAAATCGTGACACTTCTTCCTTCTTTTACTCTCTCTTCCAACATGTCACGAAATCATGACACTTTTTCCTGTTTGTTGTATATGTCACGATATCATGACACATTTCTTACTTGTATTTTTCTTTGATCTTTTGCATACTGGCCACTTTGGTCTTCTTGGAAAATCATTGTACATACTCTGAATAACCTCTGAACTCCTGTCCACTGTATCTGAATAGCTTCTGAAATTCCTGTCCACTACATCAACCAATCTATCTGTTAGTGTTGACAACAATGACAATATTGTTGCTGCACCTTGCTCAACACTCTTATGTTTTCTAATATTTAGATTAACTAAATAATATAATGATAGATTATTTTGGAAAATAATTTAATTTCTAATGCTTTTCAATATTTAGAATGATAAAAAAAATATTGATAGATTAGTTCATAAATGAATCCAACTTCTAATATTTTCCAATATTTAGATTGATTAACTAATCTAATGATAAATTAGTTTGGAAATGAATTCAGCTTCTAATACATTCCAATATTTATATTAGTAACTAGTATAAATATATATTAGTTTGGAAATGAATCTAACTTTTAATGCATTACAACATTTAAATTTATAACTAATCAAATGAAATATTAGATTGGAAATGAATCTAGCTTTTAATTTGTATATGATTAACTAATGAAAAGATATATTGGTTTTGTAACTAGACTAATGTTTAACTCTTTCTAATATTTGGTAACTAGATAATTTTAGGAAATATTCATGGAAATAAGTATGTGCATCTTTTGTGTTATGGTACTATTTAGGATTTGTGATATTTGTGGAAAATATTTGGAAAAGAAGTATAATTTGCTACAATGAAATAGCTATGTAGAAAAAATGGAAATTTATATTTGTGAAATACATTTTGGAAAATAAGTATGGGGTTCTTTGTGTAATTTACTACTTTGAATTAGCTATGTGCAAAAATAGGGAATTTCTATTTGTGGAAAATATTTGGAAAATAAGTATGGGATTCTTTGTGTGATTTTCTACAATGAATTACCTATATGAATAGATGGGATTTGATAAATGTGGAAAATATCTTGGGAATAAGTATGGGATTATTTGATTGTGTTTGCTATATTGAATTGAATTTATAGAAAAGTAAGTGATTGGGTTTAAAAAAAATATTTGTGGAAAATATTTTAGGAAAGTAGTAAGGGCTACTTTTGTTTATGCATTGAATCTTTTAGAAATGCATTCATACCTGCATGAGCTATTCTAATCCCACTTTCCTATAAACTACCATGGAGGCCATAAAAATATGGTGAAAGGGTCATACTTGGATAACACCACCTTGATCATGGATTATTGTTGATGATCACTCTTGGTGAAATAGGATTTGATGTAATAGAAGCAAAGACTATTCTTTTGTAATTTAAACCTTTTAATGAAAATATACACGATGTTATATTGTTAATTTATTTTATGATTCATATCCATGCTAAATATTTATTTTATTGGATAGATAGATTTATTTATCCAAGATTATGATGCTAGTTTTTCTTTCTTCATGGAGAATGCTTTTCCTTTTGCTTGCTAGAGAGAGAGAGAGAGAGAGAGAGAGTTATCCTTAGGTTTATTTCAGAAGGGCACCAAAGTTAAATTTTCTTAAAACTCTCTTCCATCAATTTTAGCTATTGTGGGGTAGCAACCTAGTTTATTTATCCATGAGAAGGCAAACACATAGCGTGCTTGTTTCTTAGAATCCATCATAGATATTGGAAAGTTAAGTATGAAGTTTATGATATCACCATAGAGGTGTATTTAAAATAGACCAATACACTATGCCCAATAGGCCAACATAGATAAAATTATAGTTGGAAGTAGGAGTTGGCATCCCCTTATGTAAAGAATAAAAATGGATAATCCTAATGCTAAGATCACAAATTTTGCATTCATGGAGATTTCTAAAAAAGAGTGGGAAACCTTCTAAAATAATCTTTATACCATAGAGGTATACAAGGTGAACCTAAATAATTACATGAGTTTAGTATCTCTATCTGTTCGAGTTATGTCTACAACATCTTACACTTGAAATGTAGTTATGCATAGTTAATGTGTATATTTCATGGATACTCTTATAAATAATTTAAAAAAATCTCTTAGGTTTGGGTTTCATTTAGGGTTGTTATAGGTTTAGTAAGGTAAACCTTAGGAGAAAACATGGGAGTTGGCCACTCTTGTTCATTGAGGGTCATCTATACTGATTTGGAACTCAAATGTGGTGAATCCTTATATGTTGGGATAAATATGTTAAAGGATGTTTCCCCATATGAGCCTTTGTTGATAAGTGCTCTTGCTAAAAAATATGAGTTGGCAGTTTTGGGTTGTTACACAAGTTATTTTATTCCTCTCTTGATAACATCAACATTTGGGATATCTTGTGCTCTTTAACACTAAGCTGAACGAATTGCTTTGCCAGAAGCCAAATGTTATATCAACCCGATGTTATTTAATGCTAGGTTTCATGCCTTAGAATATTTTTAGTCAGGATTTCCTTTGTTGTGCTAGTTTTTTATGCTACTTTTTTTGATGTCAACACTTAAAATTATTTGGCACTCTTTGTCATGTAGTCTAAACTCTATTGTACCTGATAGGCTCTTCTTCAATGTTGAACATTTGACATTCATCTATACTTAGCCAAAATCTATTTATTAATGTGCTAGATGGTCCTCCATGCTATGTTAGATATTGAGCTTTTATTAGGCCCTTGTTAACATCAAAAATTTATTTTTCTAGTACTAGGAAGTTATATATGCTAGTTTAGCCATGGTCAAGGGAGTTCAATTAAATCATGCTTTTTTTTTCAAGGTACTTATAGAAAATAAGATAAGATTTGTGAGATACTTATGTCATAATAGAATAACATCCCTCCTTATGTCACACTAGAATAGCATCCCTTCTTATGGCATATTAGGTAGAAGAGAAAGAGCAACAACAAGATTATATGCAAAGATGAATAAATAATAATTTACATCTCTTTGGTTGGTTAAAATTAGTTGTGGATTTATTAATGTCATTTTATGCAGTTAGAATTTGTTCAAAGTCTTAATTAGGCATATTCATTCTAAGAAAAATTGTTATAAAATGCATGTTGATGTTGTTTTTAATTTGGTGAATAAATTAATTAAAATTCATTTTGCGTGTCAATCAGAGACACCATTTCCTTGTGTGATGGATTTAAAATATTAGAGGCCACATCATGATCAAAAAATAGGGTGAATGTTGTATTTTGGAAGCATAAGCTTATTTTTACAAGGAGACACTTTGTTCAAGAAATTAAAAATTGGAACCCTAAGCACTAAGGGGGAGAATGTTGGAGAATATTAAATAATGATTTTATTTGTAATGCTCAAGGATAGCTAGGTTTATTTTGATAAGATAAACAAAGTAGTAGTTAAGAGCTCAGGTGGATTTTTTATAGAAAATCCTCATAACTCTTCCTACTAAATTTATCAATATTATTTGAATGTAATATAATGAAAATTATCTTTCCCCTTCAAATTTATTTGTTGGAGAATATTACATTATTTGTTACATGACAATGTACATACTTGGTACAACCTTTTAAACATTAGATGAGGGTTGTGTCCTAGATTAGGGTGTGAGTAAATATTTTATGTAAATGCACAAGTATCATGTAAATAAGTGTGCAAGTGTTATATATGTAAATTTGTACAAGTGTCTCATATGTAAGTGTGCTCACGTGTTCTTAGTTTAGGAAGTGTTGTGTGAAGAGTCATGTCCAAGTGTGTATACAAGATAGAGTTATGTGTATGCAAATATCAAGTAGAGAATCCAATAGTAATGAAACATGGTATAAGGAAAGGAAAAATCAAGTAATCAAAAATTCATCATGAAAAGGTTATATATTACTTCATAGAGGATATAATATATATCACCTACATCACCTACAAAGCCTTCATAGCCTACATTGTCTACATAGTGAGCATTGTTATTATAATTGTATGAGAGGTTTTCTGATATATTTAAAGTAGAAATATGAGTAATACAAATTGCATACATTTGAGAAACTAATATTGTAAGTCTTGTTATATTGTATGATTCAGGCTATTACATTCATACTGTTATTTATTGATGAATGTTATTTGATATTATTATTAGCCTTGATATATACATATTTGTTGTATCATATTATCTTTATGACATTAATATTTGATCTTATTATATTGTAGCTATCATATATTTGATCTTGTGAATAATTATCCCGAGTTAACTTAATATTAAGGCTTCAAAAGCTATCATATATATAGCTAGGTCTAGGGAGGAGGAGAAGAGAAGAAAAGAAGAGAGGGTTTTGTGGATTTACTTTGACAGGGAGAAAATTTTTGTGCATGTGAATGGTTGTTTGAAGAAGTTTATCAGTTGGAATTATGAAGTTAATGAATTAAAACTATGTTTTGCAAAAGGAAAATATTAATTTTTATTTTTATTTAGTATTTTTAAAATGGTAGTATATTTTGGGAATTTTATTTCTTGTTTTGATGGATAATGAAGAGGAATTTTTGGACTTATCAAAGGACCCCTTTGAGTAATAATGCATCTTTTCAACTCCAAAGGCCAATGATCTCATTTTTGAACAAGAATTAGAAGTTGAGAATTATGGATCCTTTGGTTTTTTGAGTGGCCAGAATAATACATGTTATCAAACATTAGTGGAAAGAGGGGAGTCTATGTCAAAAATTTTGTATTAGATTAGTTGTCCTATTGACTACTCACTCTCAAGTTTCTCAAAACACTCTACTCAAGTGATGGGTCTAATGAATGAATAAGCATTTAATTGTAGGGAAGAAAAACTTGAGCAGGCTACAAACAACCGAAACTCACTTTGTTTGACAGAGTTTCCTTTGTTTGGTTTTGGTTTTATTGGTAAAAGTCTTAATTTAGAGGGCCTAAGTGGATTGGGTCCAAAATATCAATTAGCACAGACTATGACTTGGTTACTAAATTATGTCAAGCACATAAAGTGGTTAAAAATAGAAGGTCGAGTATTAGAATAGTACTTGGGGAAGACTTGACGATGGAACAAGTTTTAGAGTTTTTAGGGAAGGCCCTTATTGGAAAATTTTATGGACATCAAATAGTTGAGAAAATAGTAGATGAGTGGTTGCAAAAGGTATGCATATCAATTTTAGGATATAGAGTAATTTTTTACATACTTGCTAAAGGATGGATAGATTTTATTTTTTGATCTTAGGAAGATGCACAAATTTTTTTAGGAGGTTGTTGGTATTGGGGATATTGTTTTTTGGATTTGAATGTTTCGATGACTTAATTTTATCCTATGAATAAATTTGCTAAGAGAATCTCAATATGGGAAAAACTTTTAGGTTTTCCAACAAATTTATGGTTAGAAAGAGCTCTAAAAGAGATTGGAGATTCATTAGTTAAAACCTTAGATATAGATGTTTCTTTGAAATCCAATGGTTTTTGTTTTTTAGCTCAGGTTTTGGTTGATATGGATATTAGTGAGGGCTTACCAAATAGTATGGAGATAGTTGTAGGGAATATAGTTCATAATAAAATCTTCAACTATTTAAAAATCCCTTTTAGATGTTTTATTATTATTTTTATGAACATATTGCTAAGGAATATTCTCAATATTTTACATAGAAAGGATGGAGGAGAAAATATATGAATAGTGGGGATTTCAAGTCAGTAAAAAATAATCAAGAGATACCTATTTTTTAGAGCTCAATAATTCTCCATGATTGGCAAAAACAAGCAAAAAGAATGTTGATGAATCTAGAAGAAAAACTATAAGAGAAGGAGATAGAGTCATAAAGAAAACTATGAAAGGATTGGAACCTGATACTATTAATTTTTTTGGTCAGTCATCTAATCCTTATGATAATTACCATCCAATACATGTGAAGAATAATATGGACTTAGGTAATGAAGAAGTGTGTACACTTCATCATGAATATTTGAAGAGAAGTCCTAGGTACAAGTAATTTTATAGGATTTTGGATAATGGATTGAAAAACTCAAACACATTTAATAAGTATTGTGATCCAAATATTTTTTCTATTGGAAAAAGTCTTTTTCACCTATAAAGTGAATCTTCTAGGGAGGTATCTATTTTAGGGGATGGTTTGGAGATGAGCTCCTCTTGCAGACATTTGTTAAGTTATAGGAAATGGGAATCTGAGATAAGAGCTTGTGCAATTGTTGGAAGGTTAGGTTTAGGTTTAGATTTTATAAAAGACTCTTCCACTTATTCAGCAGTTAGGAAATATTTTTTTTCATGCACAAGAGAAGAATTTGAGGGAAATTTAGTAGGGTAAACAAAAATTTTAGGGATCCTTACAGCGTGCGAAAATCCTTCTAAGATGTTTAAATGGTCTTGTTATCCCTTAATATATGAGGTCTTGGTAATCCCTCTAAAAGACATGCCTTAGCTAGGTTGGTGGAAACTCATAATCCGGATGTTATCCATATACAAGAAACCATGGTGGAAAGTACAAAAGTCATTAAATGGCTAAGTAAATTGCTTAGGACTGATATTTCTTTGTTGTATATGCTACCAAAAATTCAAGGGGTGTTTTCACTAGTTGGAAGAACTCAGTTTCCTTAATTAATTTTTCCTTTATGATTTTAGTCTTGTGGATAAAATTATTTTTTAAATATTAGGGTTTGAGGTTACAGTTATTAATTGGTATGGTTACTATAAAAATAGGTAGGTCTTTTGGGATGATTTTTTCTCATAAATGTGTTGTAGGGATGAAAGAGTTATAATTGTTGGGGACTTAAATTTTACTTTGAATAGAAGTGAGGTATTAGGAGAATCTACAAGACATTATGGACTTGTAGATTAATTTAGACATAATATTGAACAAGATGATTTAATTGATTTGGAGCCAATAAAATTTTTAATACCTACATGGAGAAATAATAGAGCTAGGGAAGCTGGGATCTCAAAGAGGTTGGACATATTTTAATATTAGAGTCATTATACAATGAAAGAGAGAAATATGGTCATGGGTTGAGATTAGAGGTGGATCAAATCATTATCCCATAATTTTTCAATTAGAAATTCAAGAAGCAAAACTTGCTAGTAATTTTAAGCTCAATCCAATTTGGTTTGAGGAAGACGATTTTCAACAAATGATTAAAAATAATGGATTGGTTATGACCAAAGATCCAAGTTAACAGTAAGTTATCAATTCATTTTTGCTTTAAAAAAATAAAAGGATTTGTGTCATCTTGGATTGCAATTAAAAATAAGAGTGGATAGAGATCTTATGTTTGTGGAGAATGAAATATTAGAAATTCATAAAAATAACGAGGTTGATTTTTTTAAAGAGGACAAGAAAACAAGACTGGTTAAAATAGAAATTAAAAAGAACAAATTCTTGAAGTGGAGGGAAGTTAAATGGAGAATGAAAAGTAGAGTTGTATGGTAAAAAAAAGGGAATGAAAATACTAAGTTTTTCCATGAATTTTATAATCAAGGAAGAAGGTTAAAACTATTAGGGATATGCAAAATGAATAAGTGGTCCTCGTTAGGCATTTTTATAAATTAGCATATTTGGAAGTAAAACATTTTCAATCTATCTATAAAGAACCTGATAAAGTCAATATTAGAGAAATTTTAAAGTTAAATACTTTATTCCCCAATTAGAGGAGGATAATAAATTAATTATTAAGGAGGCCACCAAGGAAGAACTGAAAGTTACTCTAACTTCTTTAAAAAGGATAAAATTTCAATGCTTGATGGATGACCTATGGATTTTTTCTAGTTTTCTATGATATTTTTTAGGCAGATCTTCTCAAAGTAATGGAGGAATTTAGGTTTATTGGTTATGTTTTAGGGGATTTTAACTCTATTTTTTTATGTTTTGATTCCTAAAAATGAGCAACCTAAAATATTTGATGAATTTAGACATATTCATTTGTGTAATTGTATCTATAAAATCATTGCAAATGTTCTAGTTGTTACTTTGATGAATAGTTTCTCTAAAGTTATTTTCCACGAGAAGTTTGGGTTGATAGTAGGGAGATAGATTTTTTAAGCCACACTATTTGCATAAGAGGGCCTTCACTCTATTAAAACTAAAAATATTCCTGCAATGGTCCTTAAACTAGATCTATCTAAAGCTTATGATAGAACTAGCTAGTTGTATCTCATATTGATGCTCTTATGTTTTCCAATATTTAGATTAATTAAATAATATAATGATAGATTAGTTTGGAAAACAATTAATTTCTAATGCTTTCCAATATTTAGAATGATAATTAATCTAATGATAAAATAGTTCATAAATGAATCCATCTTCTAATATTTTCTAATATTTAGATTGATTAACTAATCTAATGATAGATTATTTTGGAAAATAATTTAATTTCTAATGCTTTCCAATATTTAGAATGATAACTAATCTAATTATAGATTAGTTTGAAAATGAATCCAACTTCTAATGCATTCCAATATTTAGATTAATAACTAATCTAATGATAGATTAGTTTGGAATTGAATTTAACTTTTAATGCATTACAACCTTTAAATTTATAACTAATCAAATGAAAGAGTAGATTGACAATGAATCTAACTTTTAATCTCTAGATTATTAACTGATAAAAATATAGATTGGTTTTGTAACTAGACTAACGTTGAACTCTTTCTAATCTTTGGTAACTAGATATTTGTAGGAAATATTCTTGGAAAGAAGTATGTACTTATTTTGTATTTTGTTACTATTTAGGATTTTTGATATTTGTGGAAAATATTTGAAATAGAAGCATGGAATTATTTGTATTATTTGATACAAATAATTAGCTATGTTGAAAAAATGGGAATTTATATTTGTGGAAAATATTTTGGAAAAGAAGTATGGGCTTCAAAATAGGGAATTGCTATTTGAGGAAAATATTTGGAAAAGAAGTATGGGCTTCTTTGTGTGATTTGGTACAATGAATTAGCTATGTGAATAGATGGGATTTGATATTTGTAGAAAAATATTGGGAAGAAGTATGGGCTTCTTTGATTGTGTTTGCTATGTTGAATTGAATTTATAGAAAAAGCAAGTGCTTCGGTTAAAAAAAATGTGGAAAATATTTTAGAAAAGTAGTAATGGCCACTTTTGTTTATGCACTGAATCTTTTAGAAATGTATTCATACATGCATGAGCTATTCTAACCCCAATTTCCTATCAAATACCATGGAGGCCATAAAAATATGGTGAAGGGGTCATACTTGGATAACACCACCTTGATCCTAGAGTATTGTAAACGATCAATCATGGTGAAAGAGGATTTAATGTAATAGAACCAAATACTATTTTTTTGTAATTTAAACCTTTTAATGAATAAATGCACAATGTTATGTTGTTAAATGATTTTATGATTCATATCCATGCTAAAGCTTTATTTTATTGGATAGATAGATTTATTTCTCCAAGCTTAAGATGTTAGTTTTGCTTTCTTCATGGAGAATGATTGTGCTTTAATGCTTGATAGAGAGAGAGAGAGAGAGAGAAAGAGAGATTTATCCTTGGGTTTATTTTGGAAGGGTATAAAAGTTAACTTTGCTTAAAACTCTCTTCTTCTAATTTTAGCTATTGTGGGGTAGCAACACCTAGTTTTTTTATCCATGAGAAGGCAAACACACAAAGTTATTGTAGCTTAGAATCCATAGTAGATATGGGAAATTTAAGTATAAATTTTAAGAGATCACTATAAAGGTGTATTTAAACTAGACCAAGACACTACACCCAATATGCCAGCATATATAGAATTATGGTTGGAAGTAGGAATTGGCATCCCCTTCTCTAAATACTATAAATGTATAATCCTAACACTAAGGTCAAAAAGTATGCATTAATGGATATTACCAAAAAATATGGGAGATCTTTCTAAAGTGGCATTTATGCCAAATAGGTATACAAGGTGAACCTAAATACTTACATGAATTTGGACTCTCCTATCCACTCGAGTGATGTCTGCAACATCTTAGACTTGAAATGTGGTTATGTTTAGTCAATGTGTGTTTTTCATGGATACTCTTGTAAGCCATTCAAAAAAATATCTTAGGTTTGGGTTTCATTTGGGGTTGTTATAGGTTTAGTAAGATAGAATAAAATATAGAATTTGGCCACTCCTATCTACTGAGGGTCATCTATAGTGACTTGTAACTCAAATGTGGTGAAGCTTTGTATGCTAAGATAAATAATTTAAATGGTGTTTCTCCTTATGAGCCTTTGTTGGTAAGTGTTCTTGTTAAAAAAAATGGGTTGGTAGTTTTGGGTTGTTATGCAAGTTATTTTTTTCTCTCTTGATGACGTCAACATCTAGGATATGTAGTGTTATTTGACACTTAGTTGAATGAATTGCTTTGTCAAAATTCAAATGTTAGATCAACCTGATGTTATTTAGTTCTAGGTTCTATGCCTTAGAATATGTTTATTTAGAATTTTATTTGTTGTGCTAGGTTTTTATGCTACTTTTTATGATGTCAAAAGTAAAAATTATCTGACACTCTTTATCATGTAGTTTAAACTCTATTGTACCTAATAGGCTCTACTTTAATTTTGAATATTTAATTTTCATCTATACTTAGCAAAAATTTATTTCTTAATATTATAAATGGTCCTCCATGCTGTTTTAGATATCAAGATTTTATCATGCCCTTGGTAACATCAATATTTTATTTTTCTAGTATTGTTTCATACATAGTGAAAATTTGAGTCTAACATGAGAATCAATAGATAGACTCTTTTACTTTTAGTTGCCAAATTCCATATGCTTTCATGATTTTTTCTAATGTCATCACCTCAAATTTTCTAGAAGCTTTCTACACTTAGCAAAATTTGGCATCATGATATTACTCCTACTTGACTTGTATTCCTCTTGATCCGATGACTATTTTAGGTGTTTGGGTATGTTATTGAGGTTACCTTAGAAAACTAGCAATGTTTTCTATTGGAAAAATTCATCTCCTTCTAAGGATATGGATGTGGGTGAGGAATTCTACCCATACTTCCCACTATTGATTATGTATAGGGGAAAGGGTACTCAAGGGAGGATTTTCATGATTATTTCCCTCTTCAAAAATAGGATTCTAAAAAACCTTTTTCTTTCAAGGAAGCTTAGGTAATGCATTTGGATTTAGTTCCTTTTAAAACACAATATATCAAGTTATATATGCTAGTTTAGCCATGGTCGAGGGAGTTCAATTAATTCATGTTTTTATTTTTAAGGTACTTATAGCAAATAAGATAAGATGTTTGAGACCCTTTTATCACATTGGAATAAAATTTTTCCTTATGACTCCCTCTAACCCCTTATAATATACTGGATAAGGGAGATATCCCCTCAAGGGTCATATGTTGGGTTGCTCAAGGGGTTTTTAACTTTACCCTAGTAGAACTAACAATTTGTTATGTTTTTGTTATCTTGATTTAATGTGAATTAACTTTTGTAAAGTTCAATAAATTTTATCTTTATAAAATGTAGGCTTGGTCAAAATATAGGATGGGGATCCAAGTGGTGTTCACGTAGGGTTCATCAAATATGTGGATGCCAAAAAAAGGACCATGAAGGCACTAGCCTCCAAGCCATATTCCTTAAGGATGATCCCACACTCAATTGGGAAGGAACTACTATCACCCTACTATGTGTGCCTTTTCCAAGCTTTATATTTGGAAAAATAGAAATTTTTTTAT
Organism: Wollemia nobilis; assembly: GCA_028583015.1. Classification (NCBI taxonomy): domain Eukaryota; kingdom Viridiplantae; phylum Streptophyta; class Pinopsida; order Araucariales; family Araucariaceae; genus Wollemia; species Wollemia nobilis. The sequence continues at coordinate 761,590 of JAQPPZ010000390.1, read as the reverse complement.
TTCTCTAAATTTATTTTATGTGTTAATTTTTCAAAACACCTCATTCTAACCTAGTATCTAAATGCAATGTATGATATACAAATGCAAATTAATACAAGTGTAGTAAGCAATATCTATATGCAATTTTGATTTCTTATGTTAAATCTTATTTTCAAACAAAAATGTAGACAAAAGACTATATTAATGCATATATACATGCAATTTCCTCTCAAATACCTAATGAAAAAGAATAATGTTGGGCCAAAAGTATCTTTTTGTTGACTCTAAAATTTAAAACTCTTAATAATGTACATTATTGAATAATAAATAAAAATGCATAAAACAAAATGCGATCATAAATGAGCTAGCCTAGGGATGCTTTTTATTTATTTAATGATAACTAGCCTAAATACCAAATAGAAAAATAATTATTTTTGTATCTTCTCTTTTAGAAATGGAAAAGGGGTAATGCATATAAACTAAATATAGCTTAGATGCAAACTACATACACTTTTTCTTTGAATGCTTAAGTTAGGAAAATAATTTTATGCTAAATATATTAAGTAATATTTCTTTACTTTTTTTAGTTTTTGATATTTTTGATGCCTTAATATGAAATAAAAAATCAAATAGAAAATGATAATAGAGATCGAAAATTCCTACCTGCTTTGATGGTTGATATGAATCCATTGCCCATGGAAAAAACTAGTGCCTACACAAAATCATTGCCTACAACTTCTTTAGATAGCAAATTTACTAAAACCTACAAAAGGAAAACAATCAAAGGGAGAATCAATTTTTTTGGGGGTTTCCAAACAACAAGAACAATACACTAACTAGATGGCATAGTTAGGCCTCTAATATGTGTATATAAAATTGAATTGAACCTAGAATAGAGGTAGCATTTTACCTGTTATGAATCCACCTACTAAAGTTATGTTGGATGGTAGATTCACATTGTAATTAGGAGTTGAATGATGCAAGAATTTGAAATATATTGTAGAAATTGAGTATAACAAAGATATCATGAATTAGTTGTCTGAATATGTGATAAATAGGTATTTTCAATGTAGAAAATAAGTGAAGAATTATAAAAGGAAAAAAGTGTCTAACATAGTATCAAGTAAAGAGATAAATCTATGCATGATTGTTGATATAGAGGGTATCCTTGAGCTGACTTGGAAATTAGGACATATACCCCTAGCTAACAAATATGCCACCTACCCTAGATATAGGTGGAAAATTTATTATTTGTAGGTGAGTAACTAAAATAGGGATCTAAAATATGGAACCATATGGATAATAGTCAATAGGGATTTTTAGTTTATCAAGAATGACTAAACTAAAGGTAGAAAATGCTTTGAACCAAGAAATAGGATGAAAAATATGACTTAGAATGAATCTATCTCTTGAATAAATTTTATATGGAAATTTTATTTTAGGGGGAAATAAATCAATGAAAAGGTCATAGATTTAATGTAGGCCTATAACTTGGATTTCAAATGTTTTAGTCATTGACCTATGAACCTAAAAAAAAATTAGAATGTACTATAAACAATTTGTATGCATCCACACATTAGACAATACTTGTCATGAAAAAGTAAAAATGATAAATCACCATTATAATAACTAGCTTGATCTTTAGCATAGAAATTTTTAGGATTCATACCAAAGTGAGAACCTATTATGAAAATCATTATGAAAGCATAAGCTATAATGCCAAATAATATTTTCCCTATTGTGATACACAATATTTTAGATTTTGGGTAATAGTTTTTGACCACTAGTTTAACAAGATCTGGTAGGGGTGCACAAACCTAGGCATGTATGATGACAAGAATAAATTCCAAGAAATGGTTTGTATATTTTAAATATTTCATATATGAAATTATTGTATTTCACTTTGACTATAATAAACATGTCATGGATTCTACTCACGTGATCCTAGAGCTCCTTGGTAGTCCTTTGAATCATTTGGTCCCTCCTTGTTAGAGTATATATCAAATTATTCGGTAAATGCTAATGTACCACCTTGGGTACATATTTATATTAGGATTTTATCTTATATTAGAGTGTGAGTAAATATTTTATGTAATATAATAATGTGTAGAAAATGCACACATGTCTTGTTGTTAACTGTGCAAGTATGAAGAGTGTAGATGTGCACAAGTTTCCTTTACGTAAGATTGGACATGTGTCCTTATAGTAGTAAAGTGAAGAGTCTCAAGAAGAATTAAGGTCAAGATTACTCCATATGAAGAGTCACATTCCATTATATATATATGTCTATGTGTGATAGAGAGAGAGAGAGATATAATGTAGAGTGAGAGTGTGTGGAAGTATGGTGCATTTCAGATATTTATTCTATATCAAAATATTATTTTCATGAGCATTTGGTAATGGTAATTTTATGAGTTGTTGTAAAAATTATTTAGGAGTTTTATATTATTATAATATTGTCATTATCATATATTTTATATAGTAATTTTATCTTAGATCTTGTGGTTAATTTGATTTATGTATTAAGCATCAAAAGCTAACAATGGTATTTGATCCACAAGGGATATTTATAGAATATAGGGAGATTTAATTTACATAATTTGAAAGTTACTATTTGGATAGAATCTTTCCACAAGGTTACAGAAAAACTCATTAAGACTAGTACTCAACATAGATTTTGTTCCACTAGATTGAAGAAAAACTAGAATTTGAATATTTGGATGTATTTGATTGCTGCTATCTAAGATTTTCACTCCAAAAAATTAGTTCTCATAAGTTGAGAAGCTTCCTACAACATATAGATAAGAATTTCACCTTTAATGGCAACAATTTCTTCAAGGTAAAGACCAATCTATTCAAGATCATCCTAGTGCTCTCTACTACATTGAAGTAAAGCTAGGTATTGAAGATATAAAAAGGTATTGAATCCTCAAGTTTCATAGTGGGATGCAATGGTATATTTTGAAGGCCATGGGTCTCTTTGAAATCAATATATTTTGATAGGAATACAAACTTATTATCAAATTGGAGTAGAATATGAAGAACAAAAATGGAAAAGGAGGAGAAAATAACAAAATCTGGAACACTAAGTACTAGAAAAAGGAAGGTAAGAGTAAATCTCCAACTAATTCCTGATAAATGGGGTCAACCACAAAATCAAGTTTGAAAATAGAAAAAATAATCCCAAGAAATAAATCACTCAAAGGTAAAGTGCCAAAAATAGTGAAATTATCACAAGAGCAACTAAAATTTAAGGAGGGAGTGTCAAGCAATATAGTCCTCTTTTGTTGAGTTGTAACCTCTAAATTCCTTGCAACATGACCTCCACATGCATAGGGCAGTCAAACACCTAGTAGTCACCTAAGGGCATGTAATATACCTTTATTGGAATATAAATTTATCATTTTCTATATCCTTTTCATATTGGTAGATATCTAACATCAACCTCTACACATGTTAACTTAAATTCAATCACACACATCAAGCTTATATGCATAATTTTTTGTTTAATTTGTTTTAAAATATTCTCATAAATAATGATGTTTATCTCATTATGAGGAGTTCACCTATATTTACTACTATTACTTTGAAATTATCCCTTTCCATGTTGATATAATTTTTATTAGATGTTAGGATGAATTAGTTAATATCTCTCAATTAGTGGCTAGTATTACTTTTTTTCTTCTAATAGTATTGTCCATTTTTCCATTGCAATTATCCTTTATGAAATATTTACCAATGTAAATTTTAGTCATAGAAATGGTTGTGTTATGGAGTCATATATTGCTTTATAGATATGAGATATGATATTATTGGGTAAAGTGGCATGTTTTTTTGACTATGCTACATAGACCATCTAATGTGTGTATAATTATTATTTAATTCATGTTTTAAAAAACAAAAATAAAAAAATGTTATATGGAATTCAAATAAGATACATTTGTATCACATCAAATCACATAATGCTATCATAATAGATTGGAAATTATGCATGTATCAATGAGTATCCTATGTAAAAGTTGAGAAATATAATTAATTGAATTAATATCATTTAATTACTAAATTTATCTTTTTTTATTAATATTTACACTAAAGGTTTATATGGGAAATATCAAATTCTTATATTTGTTATGACTTATAATAACAATCATGACAACATATACTCCCAAAATATTTAATGTGTAATCTCTAATATTTTAAATTATATATTATAGGACAATATTAAAAACAACATTACAAACTATACTTAGAAGACCATAGGGTAAGATTAAAAAAACATTAAAAACTATACTTAGAAAACCATAGTGTTAATACATTAAACACTTGAAATAGCATAGTAAATAAGGAAGAAGGGGAAAAAATATTTCCTTGCTAAAATTAGAAGCAATTTAAAAAAACAAACCTTCACTTTATTGTTACTCATGATGCAGTGACTAGTCTAGCTATTAATTATCATTCTTGTCGAAGTTGATGTCATCGTTTTTGCTATTGTCATTATTGGTGGTGTTGTTGTTATTGTTGTTTTTGTTGTGAGTATTGGTGGTCTTGTTGTTGGGCCATAGGAGTTTTAAAAGTGAGAATAAAAATTATCATACAACCACTAGGGAGACAAAAGTATTCAACTCAAAGTAAAAATAATAGATGCTAATTAATTTATCAAGAATATATCATACTCTAATAACTTGGAAGACATAACGGATCCTACAAAACCTATATCAAACTTTGTCATATACTCTAAACTAGGAATTCATAAGGTAGACTACTTCAAAGGTTATATCAAAACAATTCTAAATACATAACACTAGGGATCCATAAGGATATCTACTCAAAATGACACATTAAATAATGTAATTAGAAAAGGAGCAAGGAAGAAAGGATGACCATCCCTAGTAAAATATTTTGAGTTATAGGGGGAGTCTTACGGTGAGTAAGTCCACCTTAAGGAGTCGTCAAAGGAAGATATCAGTGATATCTTTGTTACCATGCTATGCAGAGTAGTGCTCAACCACATTGCCAACTCAATCACCACCTTTATTGTGACCACCATCTCCTACAATCATGGTGTAAATGTCGTCAAGGAAGCCCATGGTCATATCAGTACCATGTTAAAGTATATGGATGAATATCCTATCACCAATCATGGGAATTGATTTGTAGAACTTCTTCAGTGGGTGTCCCCATGGGATAGCCCTATTTCCTAGTTTTGGTTCAGGCAAGATCATCCCACATGAGTATTCCTATTTTTTGATATGTTTTAGTGCAAGGTCGGACCTGCATGGGCATCCCTCTATTTTGTTCTACAAGCATAATAATTAGATGATTTTTCCATGGTTGTAACAAGTTTTTAGGGCTTCTTTCAAAACCCACCTTTAATTCTTTTTTTTATCGACAAAAAAAAATAAAAGGAGCAAGGAAAATACCAATATGGATTAGAAATACACTTGAATCAATGGAAAACATGATTGATAATTTATATAATTTAGTGGATAATAATAAAGAAGATGCAAATAAAATAGAAGAATCAATAAGATTTAAAAATATTTTTGAAAAATTACAAAGTACTAGTTTTGCAAAAATAGGTTTTTCAAGGACATATTCTAATGACATAGTAAAGGGAGTTAATGATAACTATACTAATAAAGATATTTAAGATCATATTCAAAAGGCAAAAAATAATATTGATAAAAAATATCTTGTATAGATTTATGAAAGAAGTAAAGATGTAATACACACATGGTTTAACTACATCATCAAGGAAATAGATAAACATGCCATTCCTAAAATAGATAAAAAATAAGTTGGGATATCTTTACTATCCACCTATTGCAGCAAATTTGATCATGAGAATGTAAACTGCTAGAGTTTCCATCCATGTAAATATTGTGGATGAAAATTTCATTCATATTACTTATGTTACTACAAAGACAAGTACAATAAAAGATTTGAAGAGAGACTAATATTCAGATCAGATCATTTCTTCCAGGTTCTTATATCATAAACATCTACTAAAAATGAGTTCAAGCTTGATATTTTTGAAGATCAAGGAAACAAACCATACAAAAAATCGATAAACAAAAAAAAAGCAATTTTGATCCATGTATGACTTGAAAGATTATAAGATCAATAGTTCATCAAGGATAGCTAGAATACTACATGGTTAAAGACTCTTCTAAATACTTTGAAACAAAAAAAAGATATGACATGAGGATAGAAGCAGAAGAAGAAGAACATGATAAAATTGAGAATATTCAAAAGATGAATATCCGTATTAAATAATAAATTATTCAATACCCAAATAATGTAATAAGGAGGTGTTAGAGTATATAAAAATGTTTGGTACATGCCAATGTACCACCTTGCATACATAAATAGAGTAGGATTCTACTTTAGAGTAAATTTGAGTAGTTACTTCAAGAAAGTAATAAATTATGTAATGATGTAAATGTACAGGGAGTCATAGTAAAGGTAGAGTAAGGGCCAAGGAACACATCTTCCTATATATAAGCCTTTGAGAGTATGACAAGAAGTGTGAAAATATGCTACTATAGAGAGTTATATTAGAGTAGTGAGTAGGTACAATATAATACTTCCATTAAAAATATTGAAGTGTTCAAGTCCTCCATTATATTACATTGTACTATTTTTGTGATCTTTCAAAATTAGCATATTTATGAGTTATTGAAGAAGATTATTTCATTATTTTCCTGCATATTACAATAGCATTATCATATACCTATCATAGCTTGCATATTTTATATCTTGTGGTTGCATTTCCTTTAATATTTAACTTATTAGGAATATTTAACTAATAGCATTAGCTCAACTAGTTAAATTCTGTAACTTTCAAATATGAGACCAAGGTTTGAATCTTACCAAGTGATAAATGCTTAATTATCAAGTAATTTCTATACCAATATATGGTCATGATGTAATAGGGGTAGGCCCATTTAAGTCCTATATGATCCATAAAAAAAGAGTAGGAATATTTAATTTGATAGTAATAATATAAAGAAAAAGAAAGAACACATAAATTATTATTTAGGTTATGGTTAAAATCTTGCCAAGTGATACATGCATAATTTTCTAGCTATTGTAATAACCATATGTGGTCATGATATAATATCATTAGGTCCCATTTAAATCCTATATATCATGATTAAAAAATAAGAATATTTATAATGGTAGTAAAAATATTAAAAAAAGGAAGAACACTTATAAAAATAATATTATTTTTTTGTGGAAAACATCCCATAAGGGATGCCACTTTTGGGTAAGACCCAAGGAGGAAAGGGTATTTATTATTTCAAAAACACCCAAGGCTCACACCTGGCCTACCAACTTTTATATACTCAAGGAGCAAACATGAAACAACAAAAAACAAGAACACACAAATACAAACACAAAAATATAAAAAATAAATAAAAAATAAAAAAACATGCCCCTTGAGTGTGTCAAAAATAAAAAGCACAACCAAAAACACCCACAATAAGATAAAAAAATACAACGCAAGAACAACATAACAAAACACAAACATAACAAAAAATAATAGAACGCTATAAAGACACAACCAACAAAAACATGAAAAAAAAACAACCAAAACCTCACAAAAAAAAAAAAAAAAAACCAACAATAGAAAAAAATAAAAAAGAAAAATAAAAACATAGAAAACACTCACACACCAAAATACAAAAATATAAATTAACACAAACCTATAAAAACACAAGCACAAGAACATGATAAACAAAAGAACCACAACAAAAAAAATAAAACAACAAAAGCACAAGAATAACAAAAAACAACACAAAAACAAACAACACAAAAAAAAGCACACACATACATAGAAAATAAGAAAAAAATAGAACGCAACAATGACTTTTCTATAGAAAAAGACTATTAAGGCAAGAATCAACATATTGTTCTATGACTAAGCCCAAAACCTTAGATTCTTTAAATAATATTTTATAATCACGATTCTTCAAAGAACTAAGCCCAAAACCTTAGATTCTTCCATAGTTTAGAAACATAATTTAGTAGTAAGATGTCATATGGTTGAGGACAATTGTCAATGATTTGGATATTTTATCATATTATTCAAAATTCCAATCTTCTATAAATCTAAAGCATTAATTTTGTTGGAATTGAAAGGATCTAGAAATCCTATATTTATCAATATTTGGTTGTTTGAAAAACAATATCACACAATATCTAAATAGGAATCTAAAAATATGATAGTACTAGCTATCTAATTTACTCTCAAAGAGAGGGAAGCCTTGTAATGATTGAAAAATACATAAATAGAAAATACAAAAATAGAAAGAGTTTTTTTTCTTCTAAGGAGATGGATACATGAACCCTTCATGAACCCCTAACCCAACTAGAATTTACCTAAAGTTTCAATCCCTTAAGTTTTACTGGAAGTTACATCTCATGAAGTACCCTATCACAAGTTTATCTGTGTAGGTGTACCTTGTGTCACTATAGATAAGCCCATCTATCCCATCAATATTGATGAGCTAGACCTATCATCCCTAGTCCATCGAAGGTATACACACATCTCTATACCATACATAAATCATTATGTGTAGGTATGCTATGAGTATTGAGAGTTAAGCTATCTATCTCATCTCCATGATGATCTATCTTAACTCAGATGTAATCTCTTCAAAACTTAGTCCTTTATCTCCCTAAGGGTGTCTCAATTACCTTAGGTACCCTATGCTCACCCTAAGGGGTTCTCAATTCCCGTAGGTTACCTATGTTTACCCTAAGGGGTTCTTAGATTCCTAATAACAAGCAACCAATCAATAATGAAACTAAAAACCAAAACAACAAACAGTAATCGCTAAGCATCCTGAAAATAAAGAATAATTAACACTAAAAGAGAATCATCTACATAATATAACCAAGTATAAAAATAAAGGAAAATTACCTTCACTAAAAAAATAAACAATTATCACATTAAATCTTACATGGTAAATCCTTCTTACTTTAAATAATATTACATTAACCGCATTGGGGATATCTCCTCACAATTCTAGTCTATTTGATCATAAGTAAATCAACATAAGATACAATTACCTATAATTTATTTCCTTTGAACTCCTTGCTTCTCCTTGCTTCCCATTGGTTCTTTGAGGGTAGTAGGGGATCAGGATACTCATGGTTTAGGATAGGTATGCCTTTAAATGCATCAATTCATTTACTTTACCAAATTGCAACTATACAAAATTCAATTAAGTTTCTAAACATCTAATACATAATAGATATTATAAAAGATCATTTACTTTTATTTCACCTCTCCAGTTCCCTTAGAGAGTCATCCAACAGGCACTACTTAGATCAAGGTTTAATTTTAATCAAATTCATTCATGTATTAAAACATTAAAGTCCTATACCTTTAACCTTTAAAACAATCTCTTTCATTTTCATTCCCTAAATCAAAGCCCCATAACTTCAATTCAAAGAATAAATCTAAATATTTTTTAATTCACAAATTTCTAATCAACTAATTACTTTTTAAAGCACTAAAGTCCCATACCTTTAATATTTAAAAAAATCTCTTTCATTTCCTAAATTGAAGCCCCATAACTTCAATTCAACGAAATAAATCTACATCCTTTTTAATTGAAAACTCCTAAGATAATCAACATTAATCAAAGGGTTCCTTTTCAATTAAAATCCTTCAATAATTTCATATAAATCAAAGGTTCCTTTATAATTAAAAGCCTTCAATAATTTCATATAAATCAAAGGTTCCTTTCTAATTAAAATCCTTCAATAATTTCATATAAATAAAAGGTTCCTTTCTAATTAAAAGCCTTCAATAATTTCATATAAATAAAAGGTTACTTTCTAATTAAAAGCCTTCAATAATTTCATATAAATAAAAGGTTCATTTCTAATTAAAATCCTTCAATAATTTCCTATAAATCAAATGTTCCTTTCTAATTAAAAGCCTTAAATAATTTCCTATAAATCAAAGGTTCCTTTCTAATTAAAAGCCTTAAATAATTTCACATAAATCAAAGGGTCCCTTTATAATTAAAAGCCTTCTATAATATTCCACATAAAAAAAAAGGTTACTTTTAATTAAAACCCTTCATTAGATTCCACATAAAACAAAGGTTCCTTTTAATTAAAACCCTTCATTATATTCCCTATAAAACAAAGGTTCCTTTCAATTAAATATTCCACATAAAAAAATGTTCCTTTCAATTAAATATTCCACATAAAACAAAGTTTCCTTTTAATTAAAACCGTTCATTATATTCCATATAAAACAAAGGTTACTTTTAATTAAAACCCTTCATTATATTCCACATAAAACAAGGGTTCCTTTTAATTAAAACCCTTCATTATATTCCACATAAAACAAAGGTTCCTTTTAATTAAATATTCCACATAAAACAAAGGTTCCTCTTAATTAAAACCCTTCATTATATTCCATGTAAAATAAAGGTTCCTTTTAATAAAAACCTTTCATTATATTCCACATAAAACAAAGGTTCTTTTTAATTAAAACCCCTCATTATATTCCACATAAAACAAAGGTTCCATTTAAATAAATTACACAACACATTTCTAAGTCAATGTCTACAACCAGAGGCCAACACCTTCCATGGTGGATTATTTTACTTCTGTCGCAATAGAGTTCCCACAACGATGGATGGTCTTATGCTACCAGCAGTATTTTCTAAAACCTAACCCTTTATCTAAACATAGGAGGTTTTTCCAAAGGTGGCGCTCCCAAATGCAACACCTTTTCTTATAGTATGAGTGGCTCTCCCACTATGGTAGATGACTCTAAAAAAATAGGGTTCCCACTCTTGGAGCACATTGCCCTCAAATACCTTGTGCTCTTAACTTCCACAATGCTCTCGGATGTGTAGTGCCCTCGAGCACTCACAACACTCCCTTCAACATATCATGTCCTTCAAACATGCACATCACTCACCATTTAAAATAGTGGCTTCTCTAAATGCACAACACTCACCATTAAACATAGTGGCTTCTCTAAAGCACAATGCTCACCATTAAACACAATGGCTTCTCTAAAGCACAATGCTCACCATTAAATATAGTGTCTTCTCTAAAGCACAATGCTCACTATTAAACACATCAAATTCTCTAAATGCACAGTGCTAACCATTTAACATAGTGGCTTCTCTAAAACACAATGCTCACCATTAAACATAGTGGCTTCTCTAAATGCACAACGCTCACCATTAAACATAGTGGCTTATCTAAAACATAGCACTCACCCTTAAACACAGTGGCTTCTCTAAAGCACAATGCTCACCATCAAACACAAAGCTTATCTAAATGCACAATGCTCACCATTAAAAACAATGGCTTCTCTAAATGCACATCGCTCACCATTGAACATAGTGGCTTCTCTAAATGCACAATGCTCACCATTTAACTTAGTGGCTTATCTAAATGCACAATGCTCACCATTAAACACAGTGGCTTATATAAATGCATAGCACTCACTCTAGACTTAGAAGTATGTGTTTCCAATACCTTCCCATGAAATTTCATGCTACAGGGAAATAGAACTAGGGGAGCATAACCAAGTTTTTCACCATATCAATGCAAGTAAAAATGGATTTAAAGTTTCAAGCACTCCAACCTTAATACTTCTGCGGAGATGGAAATCTTGTGATGTCTGGCTGCCTCTCCTCCTTACTTGTGGTGCATTCTTCCATTTTCTCCAATCCCTGGTTTGTGTCTCATCTATGCTCTCTTCATTGTCCATCCTTATTCCTTCTCTTACATCTATCCTTTTTCCTCCCTTCCTCCTTACATGCCTCCTTGCTCTAGCTGTCATGTTCACCGTCCTTCTCGAACCCTAAGCCCAGCCTCGAGCCTCCTTACTTCAATGCGTCATCCCTTATCCTTTGGCGGTAATGCATTCCTTTTACCATGATTTACACCTTTGGAAATTAGTATCCCCATAGACTATTTTCATAGGTTTCACTATATAGGGGAAAGGGAATAATTACGTTTTTAAAATGAAGGATGGTATGTTTTAATTAAAATATCATTCACGTGATATTTATCAACTATAAAATAATTTTTTTTTATTTAAACAATTTTATTATTGTTTTTTTAAATAAAATAAATGATATTTGTTTCTTTTTAAATGGATTTTATTTTATTTATTTCAATTAATTAAAGTATTTTAATGAATTTCCCATTATCATTAAAATGAACACTTTTAATTAATTCAAAAGAAATCTCATTTGTTAATTGCAATGAATTTTACCAATGAGATCCAAAGTCAAACATTATTTAATTAAAACCTCATTAATTAATTTAAAGAAATATTTATTCAACATATAAATTTAATTTTCTTTCCTTCATAAGAACGATGCTCTACATTCACTTCAACATGACAGTTTAATTTAGGCATCCACATACATTTTGTAGTTGTTCTCCTATAGAAAACCCAACATTAAGCTACCCAAGCCATGATGTAGTAGAGAGAAAAAATTTATAAAACAAAAAAGAGGGAATATTTCCATGAACCCAATCACCTATATTAGCTAGAGATTTTATGATAGCTATTAGGCTATCAACTAAAGCTCAATGTGATCAGTCATCGATGATTATCCCTTCCATAAATACATACCTATATGAATGTATCTATCCATGTTACCTCTGAGTACCTTAATCATCATATCCCCTGATATTTGGTACCCTTGTTTCTAGTGGGTGATTTTGCCTATTCCACCTATGAGTGTACCTGATCCTGCACACTTGAAAATATCTTAGTGATAACACACCCTTATAAATCAACTAAACATCATACAGTTGGTTCAATTATTCAAACTAGGTATCACCATATCATAGGTTAATAAATTTATTTCTTTGTACCATAAAGTTATCTAGGGAGGGTCATGACATCCTCCCCCATTAGAATTAAGAATCTTCCTCAGTGTTTTTATTTTTCCTTTTGTTTTTAACAAAAAGTAAAAATTATTACATCATATAGCTTAAAAAAAATGGGAAAATATTTTCGCATAACCTCCACTTTCTCTCAAGTGGTATTCTTCTCATATAACTGATCCCACTAGAAATTACACTTTTCAAGAGTCTGATTCCATAGAGATTTAGAACAAAATTCAAGAATATTTATTGACACTACTTCAATGGCCTCCAAATTTACCATCTGTAATTTAAAAACATCCCATACATGTTCAGGGTCAGCAACATATTTTCTAAGTAAGGATATGTGAAAGGTATCATGGATTTTGGACATATTAGGTGGTAATACAAGTCGATATGCAATCAAACTGATCTTTTTTATGATATCAAAGGGCCTCAAAAAACTTGGATCCAACTTTGTGGATTTGATAGCAATTTTCTTTGGCTTAAGCCTCAATAACACCTTATCTCCAATAGAATAATCTCTTGGAGTCCTTTTTAGATCTGCATAACTCTTCTACCTATCCACAACTTCTTTAAGCCTTTAGCTAATTTCCTTTAGCTAATCTTCCATTACCCTTACCATTTTTGGCCCAATCATAAATTGATCCTCTAGGTTATCCCAAGACACTGGTGTTCTACACTTTCACCCATACAAGACATCAAACAGTGCCATTACGAGTGAGGAGTTTTGTTCATTATTATAGGTAAACTCTACCAAAGGTATACAATCTTCCCATTGATATTTGTGATCCATGCAATACATGCAGAGCATGTCTTATGGAAATTAGTTTACCCACTTTGTTTGGCCATCGATTTTAGGGTGGTATGTTGAACTTATATTCAGTTTCATACCAACTAAAATATGAAGGGATTTCTAAAATTTAGAAGTGAATTTGGAGTATCTATCTAAGATATTTACGTCAGAAAATCCATGCAATTAGAATACCTCTTTGATGAATTTTCTAGACACTATATGAGCATCGTACTTGGTATTCCCCAGTATGAAGTGGGTAACCTTATTCAATTTGTTGACCACTACAAGGATAACATCATGTTCGTACCAAGTCTTGGGTAAACCCACGATAAAATCCATAGATATAACCTACCATTTTTGCGTAGGTATATCATGCAAATATAGTTTTCCTGTAGGATGCTGGTGTTCTGCCCTATATTTCTAACATTTGATACATCGAGCAAAAAAATCTGTGATTTCCTTCTTCATTCCTATCCAAAAGAAGGCTCTTTTCATGTTTTCTCACATTTTGGCTCCTCTCGGATGAGAAAAATAAGGATATCTATGAGCTTCTTGCATCATCAAGTTCCTCAAATCACCCATATTTGGTATGATGACCCTTTCCTTATAACACAAAAAGTCATCTTTCACACTAAATTCCTTATTTCCTTCAGTATCTATATCTATATGAACTCAAATTCCTTGGAAATACTCATACTCAAATTGTTCCTATCTCACTCGATCCATTAGGTCCATGTGAATTATAGTTATGGCTACTATATATTTCCTTCTACTCAAATCATCATCTACTTTATTCTCTTTTCCTTTCATGCACTCAATATTGAAATCATACTCAGTGAGAAATTCCATCCATATTCTCTGTCTCACGAGTATTGGTTGGGTGAATATATACCATAGACTTTGGTGGTCTATATTTAATTCAAAAGGCCTTCCCACCAAGTAGTGGTACCAAACCTTTAAAGCATGCATGAATAGAGCTAGCTCTAAATCGTGTGTAGCATAATTAAATTCATGATTTTTGTGCTTCCTTGAATTATATGCCACTATTGATTCCTCTTGTGAGAGTACCCCACCCGAACCATCTATGGATCCATCAGTGCACACTGAAAAATCCCCTTGACAATAGAGAACCCTTAGCATTGGTGTAGTAATAAGCTTATTCTTTAGTAATTCAAAGGCAATCTCACACTTCTTTGACCACTTGAATTTCTTCCCCTTCTTTTGAAGGTTTGTTATGGGTCTAGAAATCTTGGAGTAGTCCTTTATATAACGTATATAATAGCCCGTTAACCCCATGAAACTTTGTACTTCAGTAATATTAGTAGGGGGTGGCCAATTCAGAATAGCCTCTATCTTCTTTGGATCCATAACAATCCCTTTTTCTGATATAATGTGTCCAATATATTGTACCTCTAGGACATAGAATTCACTCTTAGCCATATTTCCATAAAGTTGATTCTTCCTTAACAATTCCAACATGATCCTAAGATGTTTATCATGCTCTTATTTATCTTGAGAGTATATAAGGATATCATCTAGGAATACCAGGACAAACTGGTCCAAGTTTTTTTAGAACACACTATTCATTAAGTTCATGAAAGTAGCTGGAGCATTAGTCATTCCAAAGGGTAGAACCGTAAACTCATAATGACCATACCTAGTCTTAAATGTCATTTTGTAAGTGTCTTCCTCACGAATCCTTAAATGGTGATACCTTGACCTTATATCGATCTTAGTAAACACCTTGGCATCCTTTAGTTGATCAAATAAATCTTCAATCCTAGGTAGAGGATATTGATTCTTGATTTTAGCCTTATTTAGCATCCTATAATCAATACATAATATTAGCAAACCATCCTTATTTTTCATGAGAAAAACTGGTGCACCCCACAGTGACACTCTTGGTTTTTTCAAACTCTTCTCCAATAATCCTTACAATTGAACTTTTAGTTCTCGCATTTCATTAGGATTCATCCTATACGAGGATCTATGAATAGGTTCGACTCCCATAATAAGTTCAATTGTGAAGTCAAATTCTTGTACATGAGGTAGTCTAGGTAGATTCTCTAGAAATACATCCTAAATATCCTATAAAATTGGATGTTGTCTTAGTATTTATCCTTTCTCATGGTCCTCAAGTTCATTAAGTTTTCCAATATACACTATTCCTCCTCTCTTTAGGGCCTTTTTCAATTGCATAGTGAACAACATATAAGGTTAAAAAACCCCTTGTTTGCTATGAATTTTTAGTCTCTTTACACCTTCTTCTGAATACTCAATCCATCAATCTTGAAAATTGACTAAGGCTTTATGAGACTACAACCAATCCACCCCTAGGACCACATCAAATATGTGTAGGGGAGCTACATATAAATAACATTTCACACTTCCTTTAGATAGAGTAAATTCTACCATAGGATAACACTGGTTCATCAAGTAGGTCTACCGAGAACCATACTCAACCTTCCACCCTTGAGAAAAATATCCAAATCTTTTTGACACAATCCTTGCTATACTAGATGAAATAAAACTATTAGTAGCTCCACTATCTATCAAAATATTTACTTGCTTATTTAAAACCTTACCTTTCACATGTAATGGGATGGTTTGTCCCTCTATCTTCTACTTCCTGGTTGTGGCATAGATCTAATGTTCCGGTTCCTTCCATTTTGCATTAGCTATGCTAGTCCCTACTCAATATGGACACTGATTATATTAATGATGTCCTTGACAATTGTAGAACTCTTCCTTGGGTCCTTGTTGTTTTTCATTTTCTCACTCCCAATATTAATTGTTAGAGTTGGAGCTTGCACATTTTGATGTTGAGGATTTGTGTTGTTGGGTTTTTTATCCTTCTTATGAAAGTTCCTCTTGAAATTGTTTTGATTTTCATAAGGTTTCTTCTCATTCTTAGCCTTTCGCTCTTGTTTAGCCTCCAATTTTACAAACCCATTACTATTCCTCTTCTTTAGCTCTTGTCGAGCTTTCTCAATTAGAGTATCATATTTATAACATAAGTGCGACTCTACTTTCTTTGCTAGGTCATATTCCTTTTGTAGTGATTTAGGATCATGCATGTCTATATCATACTTTAACCTAGATTCCAATCCAAGAGTGAACTTTTGAATCCATATTTTCTCATTATAAATAGGTACATATTTGAATAGTATTACCAGTTTCTTATAGTACACCTCTACTATGTTGGTACCTTATCTAAGACTAGCAAATTCTTAAAACTTTAAGGTATAGAAATGTTCTGTTAGGAATATATTCTTAAATATTCTTATAAATTCTTCCCATGGAGTATAAATGGGTTCAATATTAGTTTCCTCATAGTGTGTTTCCCACCACTCTAGAGTAGCCTCTTCTAGGTTAATCGTAGCCCTAAGTGTTTCAGTTCCTAATGACTAGTCATTTATCATAAATTGAACCTCTACTTTTCTCAGCCATGCTTCCACTACAACCCCATTATCCTCTCCATAAAACTTGGAGATGCTAATGTTTTCATGTCCCTAGATATTTTCTTTTTTTCTAAGGCTCTGGATTTTACTTTTTCTATAGTTAGTCCACTATCTAGACCAATCTCTAAGCCTTGAACTTACAAATTCTGATTTGCAACCATTTCTAGCAACTATCTTATATGATCCAACATAGTAGTGACCATAGTGGTGAGGTCTTCTACCTCACTATTGGGGCTTGTTGGTTCCCCATCCTAATTTTCTTCTTTGAAATTACTTTGTCGAGTTTATCTAGGTGTAGGCCTCTCTCTTCTGGTCTTAGGTGGTAACTTAACCTGATTCCATCCAAGAAATAATATTATATTACAATTTCATCTTAATATGTATCTCTAAAGCCATAATACAATTTTCTCTTGTTATATGAATTAACAATATAACTAGGGTAATATCCCAGGCTAGGATGTGTCATTGATACCGAAGTCTCTACTAAAGTATCCTAACATCCACTCTATCTTGGGTTTTATGCCCATCATATTCTAGCAAATAGGATATTCTAGATCATCTTAGCTTTAGCCATTTTCTTAATAAATCCTTCATTGTATACATATAATTCCCTTTAGCACACATAGAATCTCTATACCATCGTACCTAGAGCTTTGAACCCAAATGTAATGACCAAAAATATACAAACAGAAAATAAAAATAGAAAGAGTTTATTTTTCTTCTAAGGAGAGGGATACATGAACCCTCATGAACCCCTAACCCAACTAGCATTTACCTAAAGTTTCAATCCCCTAAGTTTTCCTGGAAGTTACATCTCACAAATTACCCTATCATAAGTCTATCTATTTAGGCATACAATGTGTCACTGTAGATAATCCCATCTATCCCATCAGTCTTAATGATCTAGAACTTTCACCCTTAGTCCATCGAAGGTATACATGCATCTCCATACCATACACAAATAATTATGTGTAGGTATGATACTAGTATTGTGATTTACACTATCTATCTCATCTCCACAATGAGCTATCTTAACTTAGATGTAATCTCTTCATAACTTAGTCCTATTGGCAATCAAATTAGCCTAGATACATGTTTTCTAAGCCTGCAGTGCTCTAGGCCCACTACCAAGAATTGAATTCCCAAAGGAAAGGGATGTCCTCTGTGGAAATCTCCAATAGGGCTGGTTTTGAAAATTAAATGGGTGATTACATAAAGGAATGGGAGATGGCCGAAGGTCAAAAATTTGGGATAATGGACTAGGAACACAATAGACAACTTATCTACTTTTATCAATAGCAATCAAATCAATGACTTATAATAGAAGGCAATATAAAATTCTCAGAACCTATGTAAACTCCAACAAGGATTCTAGGGACTAGTATTCTATTGAGCAAGGTGCAGCAGGAGTATTGTCATTGTTGTCAACATAGTCAGTTAGATCTAATGATGCAGTGGATAGGCAGTTCAAAATTCATTCAGATGCAGAGGGCAGAAGTTCAAAGGTTATTTAGAGTATGGACAGTGAGTTTCCAAGAATACCATAGTGGTCCATTTGCAAAAGATCAAAGAAAAAGACAAGTAAGAAAAGTTTCGCGATATCACGACATATACAGTAGGCAAGAAAAATTGTCACGATTTCGTGACATGTTAGAGGAGAGAGAAAAAGATGGAAAAATTGTCACGATTTTGTGACATGTTGGAAGAGAGAGAAAAAGTAGGAAAAACTGTCATGATTTCGTGACATGTTGGCAGAGATAAAGGCAAATGGAAAAACTGTCGTGATTTCACGACATGTTGGTAGATAAAAATGCAAGTGGAAAAACTGTCATGATTTTGTGACATGTTTGCAAAGAAAAAGGCAAGTGGAAAAATTGTCGTGATTTCGTGACATGTTGGTAGAGAAAAAGGCAAGTGGAAAAATTGTCATGATTTCACGACATATTGGCAGAGAAAGAGAGCAAGTTGGAATAGTGTCACGATTTCGTGACATGTCGCATTTTCGTGACTTGAAGAGAGTAGGAAGGTAGAGAAGGAAAAGTGTCGTGATTTCACGACATATTGCAAGGAAGGTTGTATGGATGAAAAAGTGTCATGATTTCATGACAAGTTAGAAGACAAAGTGAAAGCAAGATAAAGTGTCACGATTTCATGATGTGCTATAGAAGAGAGAGTCTGAAGTGTGAACTGTCACAATTTTGTGACAAGTTCGAGGAGAGAGAAAGTAAAATGAGAACTGTCATGATTTCATGACATGCTGTAGAACTCGAAGTGAGAACTATCACAATTTTGTGACATGCAGTAAAGGAAAGAGTTCGAAGTGAGAACTGTCATGATTTCATGACATGCTGCAGACAAAAGTGTTCGAAATAAGAAATGTCATGATTTCGTGATAGGTTGCAAATAAAGCGTACGAAAGCTGAAAGCATCACGATTTCATGATGGGTTGTAAAGAAAGCGTACAGAAGCTAAAAGCGTCATGATTTTGCGATGGGTTGCAAAGAAAGCGTACGAATGCAAAAAGGGTCACGATTTCATGATAGGATCAGAAAGCAAGTCTTCAATGCCAGAAGTGTCGTGATTTCATGACAAGAGTAGAAAGGAATTCGATGAAGGCAGAAGTGTCATGATTTTGTGACAAAAGCAAAAGGCTACATATAGAAACAGAAAGTGTCACGATTTCATGACAAAAGCAAAGACGAAGTCTATGAAGGCATAAGTGTCATGATATCATGACAAGAACAAATGAAGTCTACGAAGGTGGAAGTGTTGCGATATCATGACAAGAGCTTAGTAAAGTCATCAAAGGTAGAAGTGTCGCGATATCGTGACAAAAGCCAAAAGAAAGTGTATGGAGGCAAAAGTGTCGCGATATCACGACATGTCGTAGTTTCAATACAAATGCTACAGAAGAGTTGCAAAGGCAGTTGAAGCCGATAAAGTCAAATGTTAGCCGATGAAGATTAGGGTATGCAGTAAACAAAGTTTAGGGTTTTATAGCCGACTAACATTAGGGTTACAGTCGACTAAGATTAAGTTTTTGATCTTGAAAAATGTGGTTATAAAAGGAATGTTATTTTGAAGAGTTCGTAGTGGTAGTGAAGTGCGACGTTCGGAGATAGTGCATAGAATGAGAAGTTCGATCACAGTGTGTAGAGTGTGAAATTCGATCGTAGTGCGCAGAGTGCATTTCATCAAAAAATTCTAAGTGTGAAAGATCGCAAATAAAGTAGAGTGCACGAAGGGGAGAAGACGAATGTTCGATAGTTTAGTAGCAGATTGTGCGAAGTGATAGTGCAAGGAGAGCAAAGTGCGCACAGGATGAAAAAGTGAAGCAGATCAGTCAGGGTCTTGTTAAAGGCAAAGGTATCTCACTGTCATTCTTCTAAATTTTAGATTTGAAATCCAAGTTGGTGCTTGGCATAAGGGGTTGGTGCTCCTTCCAATTGGTGTTGGCAAATTAAGGGTTGGTGCTCCTTCCAGTTGGTGCTGGTAAATCATGGGTTGGTGTTCCTTTCTGCTGGGTCAGATAAAATCAGGGGTTGGTGCTCCTTCTAGTGGGTGATGGTAAACTATTTGTAAAATTTGTTGCTTTGAAAAGGTTGGATTTGGATAGTAGTCCAAGCAATCATTTTTGAGGAGTAGCCACATTGGTGAACCTCGTTAAAATATTGTGTTGTGTGATGTTCTCTTGTTGTTCTTGCTATATATGTTTATAAGTTTTAACTGCTATTGTTTTTAGAGCTGTTAATTCATGATTAAAGAGCTACACTGATTCACCCCCCCTCTCAGTTCCATTGTAAGTACAACAATTGGTATCAGAGATAAGTCCTCGTACAAGCTTAACCAGCTAGGGTGATCTTGGAATTATCACAATGGTAGGTGGTGAAGGTTTCTCATCAAACAAAGCACCATTGTTTGATAGATCTAATTATGCATTCTGGAGAGTCAGGATGCAGACATATATCTGTGCTTTGGGATATGATATATGGGATTCAGTAGTGATTGGATACTCAATTCCTATCATTCCTCCAAAAGAAGCAGAGAAAAAGAAATAGTTTGAAAACAATTCGAAAGCAAAGAATGCCATCTTGTGTGGATTAGCAAACAATGAACTGGTAAAGGTCATGAACTATCATTCAGCAATAGAAATATGGGACAAATTGAAGATTGTTCATGAAGGAGATGATAAGATCAAAGAAGCCAAGTTATAGACACATCGAGCTCAGTTCAAAGCTTTGAAGATGAATGATGATGAAAACATTGAGGCATTCATGTTGAGAGTTAATGGAATCATCAATGCTATCAGAGGACTCCATGAGAATATCGATGACTCTGCTATCATAAAAAAGGTATTAAGGTCCCTTCCTCAAATATTTTATTCCAAAGTCTTAGCAATAGAAGAATCTAAAGATCTAAATTATTTTAGTATAGATGAAATGTATGGTTCCTTAACTGCCTATGAGATGAGGATAGGAAGATCTAAACCTACTGATAGAGAAGCAGAATTCAAGGCCCTTAAAAATAAAAACACAAAACAAGAGTCCGAGGAAGAAGAGACATCAAATGAAATGGAAGCAAAATTTGTGAGAAAATTGAAAAAGGGGAAAAGAAAATACAAAGGGAAGCTTCCATTCAAATGCTTCAACTATGGAGGTGTTGGAAATTTTGCAACTAAATGTACACTGAAAGAGAAGAACAAAAATGATGAAGGATCCCACCAAGAAAGAAGTGATTGGAAGATGAAAGCAAATTTCAGAAAAGGCAACTTCAAAAAGAAAAGTTTCATCTCCAAGAATTTTAGTTCATCAAAAAATAGCCCCGATGAAGAGTCTGAAGAAGAAAGAGATGAAGCTCTTTTTATGGCTTTTGAAGAAGTTAAATCAGAAAAAGAAGGAGTGACCTCTAAATTCTGTGGTGAAAATCTCGAGGCTGAAGTTGACTTAGAAGGTGAGTTGATATCTGCTTTTGAAGAGTGGGAGATAGAAAAGAAAAAGAATAAGAAACTATCAAGAAAGCTTGAGAATGCAAATGGAATCATAACCAGCTTAAAATTTCAGATAGAAGAATCTAAGAAAATCACCGAAGATCTCAAAGTTCAAATAACCATGAGAATAGACTACTGCAGCAAGCTAGAGGAAGAGACTATTGGTCTAAGAATGCATATAGAAGAGATGAACAAGAAAATCAGTTGTTATCACAAACGAGAAGAAAGTTCTATGAAAATGGATAAAATCATAAATGACCAAAGACCTGCAGGCATCAGATTTGGTCTGGGTTTTATCGAAGGATAATCATCAAGTGGTTCAAAAGCCAAAAATGTAGAATCCACAAAGAATGAAGATAAGAAACAGGTCGATCAAGGGAAATTGCTTCTTGCAAAAGAAAACAATAATGCCATGCAAGAAAGGAGAACTAACAGTAATGGTTTTACCAATGTCACACATCAAAGAAGAAGAAGACCTATGGCTCCTATGGCAACATGGCAAAGACCATCTCCCAGGTTCAATTATCCCTTCTATGGCTTCTATTTTAAATGCAATGGCTATGGTCATAAAATCTCAGACTGCAAGGACAATGTTAGACCAAGGAATTTCACAAGTAGAAATTCTTTTTCTCCTTTGATGAATTACACAGTAGAATGTTATAACTATCACAATTTTTGGCACATTGCAAGAAACTATAGAAGCACTTTTTCATAAAATTAGTTTTAGGGAAGAAAAGTTCAACCTAACAAGATGAGACAAAATGGGAAACTTCCTGTAAAACATGCACAAGCTGCTGATAAGGGAAAAACTAAACAAGAGCCCAAAACCACTATCAAAACAATGTGGAAAGGGAAAGAACGACTAAAGGAAGAAAATGAATCTTTAATCGTTCAAACTGCTTTCAAAGCACAGAATAAACATGTACCATGGATACTAGATAGTGGATGCTCCAGTCATATGACAGGTGACAAACATAAATTTGATAAGTTATAGAAATATGAAGGAGGATCAGTAAAATTTGGTAATAATGATGGATCCAAGATAGTTGACAAAGGCTCAGTCAAAATTTGTGATGGAAGGATTAAATCAGAAGAAGTCTTATTTGTGGATGGATTGAAACATAATTTACTGAGTGTAAGTCATATTTGTGATAAAGGTCATGAAGTGGTCTTTATGAAGCAGGGTTGTGAAGTCAGAAATACCAACAGTGGAAAATTGATAGCAACAGGATCAAGAACTTCTGGTAACCTGTATGCACTTTCAGAGACTTCAAAAGGAGCTTGCTTTATTGGATAGAAAGAAGAAAATTGGCTGTGGCACAAAAGACTTGGCCATATCAGTTTTGATAATCTAGTGAAAATCACCTCAAAAGGGGTTGTAAGAGATATTCCCACCATCAGCAAACCTGCAAACAACATTTGTGCTTCATGCCAAAATGGGAAGAAAACTAAATTCACATTCAAAACTAAAGAATACTACACTAGCAAACCATTGGAACTAATACACACTGACTTATGTGGACCCATGAGAACACAAAGCATAAATGGTGACAAGTATTTTATGTTGTGCATTGATGACTGTTCCAGAATGACATGGATATTCTTCTTGAAGCAAAAATCAGAAGCCTTTGATATGTTCAAAATCTTCAAAAACCAGGTTGAGAATGAAATAGGAAAGAGGATCAAATTCTTAATATTAGACAAAGGTAGAGAATTCATTTCAAAGGAGTTTGCAAAATACTGTGAAAAGTATGGTATTAGGAGACAGTTCTTAGCAGCAAGGACACCTCAGCAAAATGGGGTGGTAGAAAGAAAGAACAGAACTATGCAGGAAATGGCACGAACTATGTTGGCTGAAAGCAAAGTAGCTGATAGATTTTGGAAAGAAGTAGTCCATACTACGGTGTATATCCAAAATAGATACATGTTGAGAACACATGAAAACAAAACTCCTTATGAATTATGGTTTGGAAAAATGGCGACAACAAAATACCTCAGAGTGTTTGGCAGCAAGTGCTATATCAAAAGAACTGAAGACAATCTTGGCAAGTTTGAAGATAGAGCAGATGAAGGTATTTTTATTGGTTACTCACCAAGAAGAAAAGCTTACAAATGCTACAACAAGAGGCTAAAGAAAATTGTGGACAGTGCTGATGTTAAGTTTGATGAAGGTAAAGAACGTGTGATTAGCCATGAAATGAACTATCCAATTTATGAAGAGGTTATTGAATGAGATGAGAAAAACGAAATTGAAAAGATACAGAAAATTGACTCAAATGATGTAAGTTGTGATTCAAAAGCAGAAGAGAATAATAAATTCAAAACAAGCGGCTGGCAGAAAAATCATCCTAGAGACCAAATAATTGGAGATCCCAAAGTTGGTGTTCAAACAAGAAGAAGAGTAGCAAGTAACTACTCTTTGTTATCCAGCATTGAGCCCAAGAATATTGCTGAAGCAAGCAAATATGAAGGTTGGATGAAGGCTATAAATGAAGAATTAGACTAGATTGAGAAAAACAAAACTTGGGAACTAGTACCTAGACCTGCGAACAAAAACATAATCGAGACTAAATAGATCTTTTGTAACAAATTGAATGAAGATGGATAGGTTGTTAGGAATACAGCTAGACTAGTTTGCAAAGGCTATGCACAAGTTGAAGGCTTTGATTTTGAGGAGACTTTTGCACCAGTAGCTAGACTAGAAGCAATCATAATGTTTCTGGCCTTAGCAGTCTACAAGAATTTCATAGTTTATCAGATGGATGTAAAATCAGCTTTTTTAAATGGGAAACTTGAAGAAGAGGTTTATATTGAACAACCAGATGGTTTTCAAATTAGTGAAGATCCCAACCTTATCTGCAAATTAAAAAAAGCTTTATATGGCTTAAAACAAGCACCTCGAGCATGGTATGCAAGGCTAGACAACTATCTCTCTCAATAGGGATTCAAGAAAGGTATGGTGGACAGTAATCTGTATGTCAAAACAGAAGGTGGGCATCTCATTGTTCTTGTTGTATATGTAGATGATATCATTTTTGGCAGCAGCAGAGATGAATCTTGTAAAGACTTAGCAAATAAGATGCAAAAATAATTTGAAATGTCTATGATTGGTGAACTGTCTTACTTTCTTGGGTTACAAGTTAATAAAAATGAGAAAGGCATATTTATCTCCCAAGTCAAATATGTGAAAGATATGCTAAAAATATTCACAATGGAGGACTGTAAGCTAGTTAGCACTCCCATGATAACATGCTGCAAGTTGAGTAAAGATGAAAAATCTCCACCTGTTGATCAAACCATGTACAGATCAATGATTGGAATCTTACTATATTTAACAGCTACCAGACCAGATATTCTACAAGAAGTTTGCATGGTAGCAATATTTTAGGCCAGTCCCAAAGAGACTCATGTGACTGCAGTAAAAAGGATTCTTAGGTATCTCAAGGGTACTATGGAGTATGGGTTATGGTATCCGAAAGGTAAATACTTCACCCTTATTTCATATTCATATGCATATTGTGCAGGGTGTGTCGATGACATGAAGAGTACCAATGGAGGTGCATTCTATCTTGGTGATAGGTTGGTTGCTTGGCACATCAAGAAACAAGAGTCAGTTTCTTTATCAAAAGCTGAGGCAGAATATATTGCAGCAACAACATGTTGTACACAAGTTTTGTGGGTGAAACAAACTTTGAAAGATCTTGGTATTAATTTTAGTGAGCCAATATTAGTTAAGTGTTATAACACCAATGCAATTAACATCTCCAAAAATCTAGTTATGCATTCACGAACAAAGCACATTGCCATCAGGTATCACTTTTTTAAGGAGAAAGTTGCAGAAGGTGAGGTTAAATTGGATTTTGTCCCAACCACAAAACAAATAGCAAATATTTTCACAAAACCATTGCCCAAGGAAGTGTTTGAGTACCTTTGAAATAAGTTGGGAGTGGTCACACTTCCCAAAAAGTGACTAGCTATAGGGATCACTTTCTTAGGGGAAGCATTTGAGTATTTGACTATTCTTTTGCTCATGATCATAATTTGTGCTAAGTGCAACAAATTGTGCCTGAGAATGTTGTGCATGGACTTAGGGAGAGTCTGCAGTAGCCCTTTGGTATTATTGAAAAAGGGGGAGAAGAGTTACAGAAAATTATATAGGTGTTACCAACAATTCCAAATGGGGAGATTGTTGAGCAAGGTGCAGCAGGAGTATTGTCGTTGTTATCAACACAGTCAGTTAGATCTAATGATGCAGTGGACAGGCAGTTTAGAAGTCATTCAGATGCAGAGGACAAAATTTCAAAGGTTATTCAGAGTATTGACAGTGAGTTTCCAAGAAGACAATAGTGGCCCATTTGCAAAATATCAAAGAAAAAGACAAGTAAGAAAAGTGTCACGATATCGCGACATATACAGCAGGCAAGAAAAATTGTCGTGATTTCACGACATGTTAGAGGAGAGAGAAAAATCTAGAAAAATCGTCGCGATTTCGCAACATGTTGGAAGAGAGAGAAGAAACAAGAAAAACTATCATGATTTCATGACATGTTGGCAGAGAAAAATACAAGTGGAAAAACTGTCACGATTTCGCGACATGTTGGTAGAGAAAAAGGCAAGTGGAAAAATTGTCGCAATTTTGCGACATGTTGTTAGAGAAAAAGGCAAGTGGAAAAACTATCGTGATTTCACGACATGTTGGCAGAGAAAAAGGCAAGTGGAAAAACTATCACGATTTTGCGACATATTGGCAGAGAAAGAGAGCAAGTTGGAAAAGTGTTGCGATTTCATGACATGTCGCATTTTTGTGACTTGAAGAGAGCAGGAAGGTAGAGAAGGAAAAGTGTCGCGATTTCACAACATATTGCAAGGAAGGTTGTACGGATGAAAAAGTGTCATGATTTCATGACAAGTTAGAAGACAAAGTGAAAGCAATATAAAGTATCACGATTTCGCGATGTGCTATAGAAGAGAGTCCAAAGTGTGAATTGTCACGATTTCATGACAAGTTTGAGGAGAGAGAAAATAAAATGAGAACTGTCATAATTTTGTGACATGCTACAGAACTCGAAGTGAGAACTATCACGATTTTGCAACATGCAGCAAAGAAAAGAATTCAAAGTGAGAACTATCATGATTTCGCGACATGTTGTAGACGAAAGTGTTCGAAATAAGAAATGTTGCGATTTTGTGACAGGTTGCAAAGAAAGCATACGAAAGCTGAAAGCGTCGCGATTTCACGACGGGTTGCAAAGAAAGCATACGAAAGCTGAAAGCATCGCGATTTCGTGACGAGTTGCAAATAAAGCGTACGGATGCAGAAAGTGTCATGATTTCATGACAGGATCAGAAAGCAAGTCTTCAACGACAGAAGCATCGTGATTTCGCAACAAGAGTAGAAAGGAAGTCGACGAAGGCAGAACTGTCACGATTTCATGACAAAAGAAAAAGGCTACGTATGGAAATAGAAAGTGTCATGATTTCATGACAAAAGCGAAGACGAAGTCTATGAAGGTAGAAGTGTCACGATATCATGACAAAAGAACAAATGAAGTCTATGAAGGCGAAAGTGTCGCGATATCGCGACAAGAGCTTAGTAAAGTTGTCAAAGGCAGAAGTGTCACGATATCACAACAAAAGCCAAAATAAAGTGTATGGAGGCAAAAGTGTCACGATATCACGACATGTTGTAGTTTCATGACAAATTCTACAAAAGAGTTGCAGAGGCAGTTGAAGCTGACAAAGTCAAATGTTAGCCGACGAAGACTAGGGTATGCAGCTGATGAAGTTTAGGGTTTTGCAACCGACTAAGATTAGGGTTACAACCGACTAAGATTAAGTTTTTGATCTTGAAAAATGTGGTTATAAAAGGAAAGCTATTTTGAAGAGTTCATAGTGGTAGTAAAGTGCGACATTGGAAGATAGTGCACAGAGTGAGAAGTTCGATCGCAGTGTGTAGAGTGCAAAATTCAATCGTAGTGTGCAGAGTGCATTTTGTCAAAACATTCTAAGTGTGAAATATCACAAAGGAAGTAGAGTGCAGAAAGGGGAGAAGACGAGCGTTTGACAGTTTAGCAATAGATTATGCGAAGTGATAGCGCAGGGAGAGCAGAGTGCACACAGGACAAAAAAGTGAAGCCGATTAGTCAGGGTTTTGTTAAAGGCAAAGGTATCTCACTGTCATTCTTCTAAATTTCAGATTTGAAGTCCAAGTTGGTGCTTGGCATAAGGGTTTGGTGCTCCTTCCAGTTGGTGCTTGCAAATTAGGGGTTGGTGGTCCTTCCAGTTGGTGCTAGTAAATCAAGGGTTGGTGCTCCTTTCTACTAGTTCAAATAAAATTAGGGGTTGGTGCTCCTTCCAGTGGGTGTTGGTAAACTATTTATAAAAGTTGTTGCTTTGCAAAGGCTAGATTTGGATGGTAGTCCAAGCAGTCATTTTTGAGGAGTAGCCACATTGGTGAACCTTGTTAAAATCTTGTGTTGTGTGATGTTCTCTTGCTGTTCTTACTATATCTGTTCATAAGTTTTAACTACTGCTATTTTTAGAGTTTTTAATTCATGATTAAAGAGCTACACTGATTCACCCCCCATCTCAGTGCCATTTTAAGTACAACATATTCTATCAACAGCAAAATCTAGAGAACATAATTAAACTGAAGAACAAAAACACTAGTTTAATAGAAATCATAGAGTAGAAATATTACACAAATATTGGGGACTTAAATTGTATCTAGAATCCTTTATTTTGAGATTATGTTTCAAGTATACAACTAATTTAGAAAGTAAAAATGAGGACTTTGGGTTAAGGGTAAGGAATTTATAGAAAGGGATGAAATGACTAAAATAAATGGGAAATGGCTACAATCCATAAGTGTAGGGTGATGGACTGGAAGCATGATAGGTAGCTTATATATTTGAACCAACAACAATGAAAACAATAAACCTTTAACATAAACTAGTATGAAAAACCTCTTAACTATGTAAAATCTAGCATGTATTCTAGGGGTAAGCCCTCTACCAATAATGAAATACAGAAAATAGAATTAAAATGATCATAAAGAAACTAACTTAATAGAAATAACAGAGTAGAAGTCATACATGGATTAGAATTCTCAACACCAGAGCTAGAAGCTTTTATTTTGACAACAGGATCCAAAGTACAAAACTCCTTTTCTAGCAAAAGTTATCCATCCATTTACAGAGAAAGGGGGGAGTTATATAGAAGAAAAATGAGAACTAGATGAATTGGTATTCAACCACTTTCATGACAAGCTGATTCAAATTTGGTGACAACCAAAAATGGTATACCTTATCCAAATTTAGCATTAAAAGTGGAAGGTTTCGACAAACACTTAGAATAGTCAGGTTGAAATTATAGGTAACTTGATATTGAAGTTAGAATTTTATGATGACGATCATCAATCAGATGGTATCAAAAATAGTTTCAGGTTGATGAAATAGGAAATGCATTATGGACCTATCCTTTTGTTCATTGGCTCATTTTAACAATATCCCTCTAGCTCTTGTTAGGAAAGCACTCCCTTGTGAAGTGTTTCTTAGCAAAGCGCTCCCAAGTGGAGCGCTTTTGAGGAAAGTGCTCCCAAGTGGAGTTCTTTTGAGGAAAGCACTCCCTTGTGGAGTGCTTCTCATAAAAGAACTCCCAAGTGGAGCACTTTTGAGGAAAGTTCTCCCTTGTGGAGTGCGTCTCAGCAAAGTACTCCCAAGTGGAGTGCTTTCGAGGAAAGCGCTCCCTTGTGGAGCGCTTCTTAGCAAAGCACTCCCAAGTGGAGTGCTTTTGGGGAAAGCGCTTCCTTTTGGAGATATTCTTAGCAAAGCACTCCCAAGTGGAGCACTTTTTAGCAAAGCACTCCCAAGTGGAGTGTATTTTAGAAAAGTGCTCCCAAGTGGAGCAGTTTCTACTTTAAGCAACAGACTTGGAAAATTCTTTAGAGGCTTTTCCTTTGAATAATCTTAAATTCTATCTGCACTTAGCAACTTTATCTACTTTGATTCCTTAATACTTCAATCATATTGCAAATAATCCTCTAGCTAAGCAATGAATAGAACCAAAAATGGAAGAGTTGGAGATGAAAATTTAACATTTGATTGCCCATGCTAAAATATATACAATTTTGCATGCAACATACCAAATTTTAAAACTTTAGAATAACAGGATAAAGAAAAGAAATATGTAGAAAATCTTAAGAAGGAGTAGACCCATATGAGGTAAAGCTTTAGAATCACAACGCATTTCACCATTTTTCATGAAAATTAAATTTTATAATGAGCGCTTTCAAAAATAGAATTAACTATGCATATTTTTTACAAGGTGTGTCAAGATTTACAACACATCTCAGAAACTGTTGGCAATCGAACTGGCCTCGATATAGGTTTTCTAATTCTATAGCACCCTAGGACCATTGCCAAGCATTGAATGCCCAAATGAAAGGGATGTCCTCCATGGAAATCTCCATTAGGGCTGGTTCTAAAAATAAAATGGATGATTGGAGATAAGTGATAGAAATATACTGAAAGATATGGGATATTATGGAAAGGAAGGGGATATGGTCGAATGTCGACAATTTGGGATGATGGATCAGGAACATGATATACAACTTATCTAATTTTACCAAAAAAAATCAAAGCAATGAATTATAACAGAAAGTAGTATAAAATCCTCAGAAGCTATGTAAACTCTAGGAAGGATTCCAGGGACTAGTATTCTATCAACAACAAAATCCAAATAACAAGATTAACCTGAAGAACAAAAATACTAGTTTAATAGAAATCATAGAGTAGAAATATTAAACAGATATTGGGGACTTAAATTATAGCTAGAAGCCTTTATTTTGAGAGTAGGTTTCAAGTATACAGCTAAATCATAAAGTAAAAATGGGCACTTTTGGTTAAGGGTAAGGAACGTACAGAAAGGGATGAAATGACTAAAAGAAATGGGAAATGGCTACAAGCCAGAAGTGTGGGGTGATGGACCAGAAGCATGATAGGTAGCTTATATATTTGAACTAAAAACAATCAAAATAATAAACCTTTAATAGAAACTAGTATGAAAAATCTCTTAACTATGCAAACTCCAGCAAGTATTACAGGGTAAGCCCTCTATCGATAGTGAAATCCAAAAAATAGAATTAAACTGACCGTAAAGAAACTAACTTAATAGAAATAATATATTAGAATTCATACACGGATTAGAATTATCAACACCAGAGCCAAAAGATTTTATTTTGACAGTG
This sequence comes from Wollemia nobilis, assembly GCA_028583015.1. Taxonomy (NCBI): domain Eukaryota; kingdom Viridiplantae; phylum Streptophyta; class Pinopsida; order Araucariales; family Araucariaceae; genus Wollemia; species Wollemia nobilis. The sequence continues at coordinate 730,229 of JAQPPZ010000390.1, read as the reverse complement.
GGATCCAAAGTATAGAATTGCTTTTCTAGCAGAAGTTATCCATCCATTTACAGAGAAATGGGGGGTTTATATAGGAGAAAAACTAAGGTTAAATGAATTGGTATTTAACCACTTTCATGACGGGTTGATTCAAATTTTGTGACAACCAAAAATGGTCTACATTATGCCAATTTAGCATTAAAAGTGGAAGGTTATGACGAAGACTTGGAATAGTCAGACCAAAATTATAGGTAACTTGATATTGAAGTTAGAAGTTTATGATGACGATCATCAATAAGACGGTCTCAAAAATAGTTTTAGGGTGGTAAAATAGGAAATGTACTGTGGATCTCTCCTTTTTTTCATTTGGTCCTTTTAAAAATATCCCTCTGGCTCTTTTTAGGAAAGTGCTCCCTTATGGAGGGCTTCTCAGCAAAGCGCTTCCAAGAGGAGTGCTTTTGAGGAAATCGCTTCCAAGTGGAGCACTTTTGAGGAAAGCACTCCCAAGTGGAGCACTTTTGAGGAAAGTGCTCCTTTGTGGATTGCTTCTCAGCAAATCACTCCCAACTGCGGTGCTTTTGAAGAAAGCGCTCCCTTGTGGAGTGCTTCTTAGAAAAACGCTCCCAAGTGGAGCACTTTTTAGCAAAGCACTCCCAAATGGAGCACCTTTTAGAAAAGCACTCCCAGGTGGAACGCTTTCTGCTTTAAGCAACAAAATCAAAAAATTCTATAGAGGCTTCTCTTTTGAATAATATTAAATTCTATCTACACTTAGCAAATTTATCTACTTTGCTTCCTTAATCCTTCAATAATATTTAAAATAATCCTCTAGCTAAGCAAGGAATAGAACCAAAAATGGAAGAGCTGGAGATGAAAATTTAACATTTTATTGTCCATGCTAAAATATATACAATTTTGCATTCAAAATACCAAATTTAAAGACTTTAGAAGAACATGATAAAGAAAAGAAAAATGTAGAAAAGCTTAATAAGGAGCAAACCCATATGAGGGAAAGCTTTAGAATCGCAAAGCCTTTGACCATTTTTTGTGAAAAAAGAAATTTTACAATGATCATTTTCAAAAATAGAATTAACTATGCATATTTTTTACAAGGTGTGTCGATATTGAGAACACATATGGCGGCTCGCAGGGGTATTGAGCCAGTCTCAATGCAAAGATCCTATGCCTTCATCCTTGGGTAGTAGAGTCATTCTCTTTATCTTGATCCTTTTCTTTTGTGTCATATTCACTATGCTCTTTATCTTCTTGATGCTCATTTCTTTTAGATACTTCATTCGTTTCCTCTTATTTTTCATTCAAATATTCATCTTCTAAACTAGATTCACCTTCAGTCTTATCTTCCTCACTAGGCATGGAGTGCTTATGAAGAAGCCGATCCAATGATTTTTTAAACACATGCTCATATATAGCTGCAACATCACTCCAATGATCATAAGAATATGGGGGGTATTTTTGAAGCTCAAAAATAAGATAGTGATAGGTATTAATTCACTCCAGATCAAAAAACACCATCATCCTATCAAATTATTTAAAACAAGATTCAATCTGATAATATTTTGTCACGAGCATAATGATTTGTGCATCTAAGCTGGAGGAATTCAAAGTGTCTATGTCAGTAAGGTTTTCAACAAAATTAGCCCACATAGGTTCTAATTCTTTTATTAATAGAGGAGGATGATCTGGAATAGTGAAATCGGGGACCTTAATATCAATGAGGGCCTCTAAGTACCACAATGTAGTCTCGCATTCTTGTAGAATAGCATCTAAAGTTGAACGATATTTTTTGGAAAGCTCAACTTTCATGCAATAATATTGTAAGGTAGTTTTATCATTAGCCCATGATCGGGTTAGGTCACTCATAGGTTCAAAGTGAATAGGCACATACTCTATCTTTCTGAGTTGCACCACCAAGTCCAGCCAACAATTAACATTTGCTTATGTTGATTCCAAAATTGAACCCCAAAAAAGAATGGCCTCATGTGCTTCCTTATAAAATTGAAGAGCTTTAATTCCTTTTGTAACCCTTTGAGGGAAATCCCTCAAGAAATGCAGGTGCTCTCTAGAAGGTAAGTCAGGAGGCTACGATTCGGGTGCTTGCTTGGATTCTAGTTCTTTGATTTGAATAGTAAGTTGTTGGTTGACGTGATTTTCTTCAGCTAATTCCCAGATATTGTGAGCATTAACCATTTTGAGGTCAATGACATAGGCATTAAGCTCCTATATTTTATTTTCTAGCTCCTCAACCTTAGAATTAATTCTTTTGATCTAACCCTGATGATCCCGTTCTAGCTCTTCATTCTTCCTTCTTGCTGCTACCAATTCTTCTTGTAGCTTATCAACCTTGAACTAGGTTTTAAAATATTAGAACCTGTAATTTTCTCCATGTGCATAGATAGATCCAATGCCAACCTGAACCTCCTCCATTTTTTCTTGAGTATTCATCCTAGCCACATTGAAAATTGTATGTCTAAGATCATAATTGGCTGGGGTCATATACCCCAAAGGCTTGCTCACCAATGGTATCTTTTCAACCATGTGTAGGTCTATAGACTCAGGATCCAAAATATAATCTTTGCATGTGTGATCCAAAGCTAAAGCCTCCCTATCACTATGATATCTGAGCCACTTAGTAGAATTTTTCCTAGCTCTACGGATGATTTCAACTATAGCTAATTGTTGTGACAACTCTAGATCTGACTCAAAATACTCAGAGATGCCTAATCCAATAATATGCATTGATGAAAAGAACAAGGAGTCATACTATATACTTGGAACCATAGGGGAAGCTGAGAGGGAAGTGATCGAGCTAACCCTCAGAGGTACTTAAGTTTGCAAGACTGCAAAAATGGGCTTGGGTGTTATAAAAGCGGATGAATTAAAATATGTAGGGGGAGTGGGAGGAGAGGAGGAAATGCTTGAGTCAAAAGCACCAAATAAGCGATCAAATAGAACCTACAAAATTCTAGGGGAATATATGGAAGAAGTAGAGACTATAAAAGGATTAGGGGCTTTTATATAAGAAGCAAATGGTTGAGCTAAGGGCAAAAGTGCTGGAGTGGGAGATAGGAAATTTTCTTGGGAAAATCAAAGGTTCAGGCTACTTAGCTCTAGAATAGGGGATGTACTCAATGCAGGAGACACTAAAAAAGGAATGCTAGGGCCTGTTCAAATTTCCACTGTAGAAGCTTTGGGTACATCGAGCATCATAGAGGAAGAGGTCATGAGAGATTATTCCAATGACTGCACTCTATCTCCTTTCTTACATGAAACATTGGAGCTGTCCTCCTTGCCTACCTTTTGAACCTTTGTAAGCTTTGGAAAGACCGGATGTCCTTTGTCCACCATGCTCTATTCTTCAGCTTGTTTTATGGCTAGCGCTCCTTGGACATACACTTCAGCTTTGCCATTTTGTTCTCTGATATGTTATGTGATTGCTTTATCTTCAATATGCTCAGTCACGACTGCTTTGGGTTATTTATGCATAGCTACCTCCTAAGCTATAAATATTTATTTAGCCAAGGATAGTTCAAGCACAAATTCTTCTTGAATGGATATCTCAGCTCCCTTGTTCCCTTGGTCATATTGAGTAGCTAAAAGCTCAATACTTAGAGGTTTCTGTCGATATATCTCTACTGCCACAACCTCTTCTACTACAACTACTTTGTTAAGTTTTGGAGGATCTAGAGTGCCCGAACACACTACTCTCCCAAAAGTCCTTTGGGTCCCAGTTCATAACATTTTTATGGTTTTCTACGGGAGAAGTACCTCGACCTTTCTCTTGAATGGAGAGCTCTTAGCATTGGACTTCTGATCTATGGAGGGGGCAGAACTCATGATAGATTTTCCCATGCTTTGTGAGCTATACCATGGGTGATCCAAGTCATCAACCTCATTTGTGTGGTACCCTACCTTGGGCACGATAGCAACAAAGGAAAATGGTTGAAAAATATGAAAGCTATTTTCATAAATGTCAAAAAATTGGTCATTGATTGCAAGATTATTAGTTGAGGGTTTGCCCTGGTGTACCCTCATGATACACCATTGTTCTACTTTGTGATCTGACCATTTTGGATACCTCGCCTTTATACTTGCTATGATAGACCTAGTCATATTCTTCTTTGGATTCACAGTAGGATTGTACTCAAGCTCCATAGTATAAAAATCCAACCAAGGTAGGAGCGGCTCCATATTATCCACATGCCACTCAAGCTCCAATCCAAGTGGATTATTGCACTAGTTTTCAATGTCTGATTGTGGGCAACTGTGAAAATCTTATACCTTAATATTTTTCTTTATTATACCTAGTGTATCCCATTTCCATTGATGGGGAAGCTCAATTAATCCGAACTGGGCTAGTACTACGGTTAAAACTGTATTTTGACCGCATTGTGCTATTTTGACCCCTCCAAACTTGAAAGGGGTGGATATTATGACCTTTATTCCTTGAAAATTTCCATACTCTTGGTTAGTGTGATCCATCTAGTAGGCTACCTCCATAGTGAATAGAAACACAATGGTGTAAAAGGGTAATAAAAAAGGTTTTTCAAAAAAATTGTATATCCTGATGATGTAACCCTGTGTCAGGAGGAAAGTGTCCCCAAATCATTTCTCCACCAACTACTCCCTCAATTATGTCAGGAAGCACTCATACTAACCACAAATCAAATCCAAATTTGGACCCAAAAAAAGCTTATTAAAAACATAATACGAATTACTTACAGTGAAAATCTGGGTCCATAGGTAAACTGGTAGCAACTTTCCCTCATCATCGATTTGCTACTTGTGGACAAAGAAAAAATTATCATGTATGTGCCAAAAAAATAGCCACACCTTTACGAAAAATAATCTAAATTTATGGCTCTAGTCATTGTGAAGGAAAGCCAAATAGGCATGCAACTATCGTGTGATAAATTTAGCCCAATCGTAAAAAACTAGGCTAGAATCTTGCCTTGCCTTAGAGGAGAAATAAATTGGATTGTCTAAAATAGCCTTGGCCATGACAACCTGTCAGTCGATGACCCACTCATTAGTGGAAAATCCTACCACCCATGCTAGGATGGAGTATATTTTAGGCTATGAGAACTCATCCAAACACCTTGGAAGTGCAGGTAGGTTACCAGCCACTGTCACATCCTATATAACTAGTTCACCATGAGATATTTCATCCAAGAAGTTGGTTGATATCTAGAAACTTCCTCATTTGTATACAACATTTTTGTAACAACACCGATAGGGTACTTCTCTCCCCTTGTGAAAGCTCCTTGAGTATTTTGAACTGTCCATGTCATAGGGTCATAATTTTGGTCCACTACATGAATAAACTTTGGATAGACATGGACCAAAGTGCACATGTAGAAATACAAGTTTGAGTAGAGTACACCTACTAACTAGTCTTCAACTGGATCATCCTTGGTTGCCTCTTTAATATCTCAATGTAGTTGCTCTATATCTTCATTCGTTACCAGAAAATCCCTATAGCGGATGAAAGGGTGATGCTAGGGCACCAGTTCTTCGATGTCCTTCTTGTTGTTGTTCTTCTTCTAAAGCTTCTTCGAATTTAAAACCATTGTTAAGGTAGCTTCATTGTCTAGTATTTTACTTTTTAGGACCTTTTCTTTTGGCTTCTTCTCTTTTGAAGTTTCTTCAATTACTGATTCTTCGGCTACTTGCTTTCCTTTCTTACCTATGGTGGTTGAATACTTTGAAGGATTTCTGGTTTGAGAGTTGCAGGAAAATATTTTGGTAGTGAGTTTGAACATGGCTAGAGAGCATTTAATTTTATAATGTCATTTCTTGGAACCACCACCTCTAACGTAGACCACTCCTTATTAATGCCAAGGTGAACATGCATGCAAATGAGCATTTTTAGAGTTCTTCATGCGGGTGGATTTCTCTTGGAAAATTAAATATTAACGGTGGAAAAGAATGTTCCTATGAGGTGCACCATTATTGGCCAAGAAGGGTGTCAAAAGATTTGGAGAAAAGGTCAATTTTAGCTGACAGAGGCTGAAAAAATTTTCTATTTGATAACTGTACAACCTTCTTTTCTTTTAAAATTTGTGCCTACCTAGGGTTTTGAAAAAAAAACCCTAATGATGCATAAAATCTTCTTGAACACTTGGAAAAATTAGATCGGGAAACTAAAACTTAAAGCATTTAAAAATGGGAGGACAACGAGGAAAATATGGTTATAGCTAAAGCAAAAAATTAAAACGGTTAAAATAAATGGGAGCAATTCTCGATGGACCGCCTCCAAAAAATTTAACTTCTTGTTAATTACTTTTGGGCAGAGTGCTCTCCACTTGTTGGAGCACTCTAGCTTTGGGAAAATCATTACCTTGTGGAGTGCTTCACATTTGGAGCACTCTCCACTTGTTGGAGTGCTTTGTCTTCGGGAAAAGCACTCCCTTGTGGAGTGCTTCACCTTTGGAGTGCTCTCCACTTGTTGGAGTGCTTCGGCTTCAGGAAAAGTGCTCCCTTGTGGAGAATTTCACCTTTGGAGAAATATCTTGGCCTATCGGGTGCAATTTATTTACTAAGGATCTCATTCTAGTTGCAAAAAGCATAGCAAAGTTGTTCTTAAAAAAGCTTCTTCATACCTTAAAAAAAAACAAAATCTCAGCCTACCAGGTGCAATTTCTTCACTAAATACCTCATCCTAGCTACCAAAAGCTTTGGTGAAGGTATTTTTGAAGGAACTTCTTTCTTTCATTTTCCTGAATAAGCATAGAGTAAGACAATACTACCATACTATACAAACAAAAGGGACTATACATGAGGAATAATTGATCAGCTAGAGAAGAGCATTGGGCTTTGGCAGGTAGTAAGGTTTCAGCAGGAAACCATTAATTAAATAGGGAGCTCATCGCCTTCCATGTCTCTGAGCATGAATTAATTTATCTGATGAACACCAGAGACCTGGAATGGATCCTACCAAAAGGCATCAAACTTTTCATGCTTTCCCAGCTTTGACTTCTTGACGTTCCACTTCAAAACTATATCCCCAACGTTGAAAACCTATTTGGAAGTTCTCTTACTAAACCAACTCTTGGTGGTTTGGGCATGCTTGGTGAAGACTTCGTATGAATTTTCTCTTTCTTCTTCTAGTTCTATCAACTATGCTAGCCTTGCATCCATTTGGCTAACCTGGCTTCCTTCAACGTCAAGCCACTTAAGAAGTTGTAAGGATGGTAATTTAATGTGTGTAGGTAAGACCGCATATTTGCCATACACAAATGAACAGGGTGAAGTCTGGATAGATTGCTTGATAGAAATTCGATGAGCCCATAGGGACTGATTCAAAAGTAGGTGCCAGCTCCTTTTATTCTTTTGTAAATATTTCTTGAGAATTCACAATAGGTTTTTGTTCATGGATTTAGCTAATCCATTTCCCTACAGATAATAGTTAGATTAACCTTCAATAAAATTCTATATCTGACCATGAATTTACAATTTTTGCACCAATGAAGGGAGAACCATTTTTTGAGATGATGGATTCTAGGATTCCAAACCGAGTGATCAGACCTTCAAGGAAGGATATGGCCACCTCCTGGCTCACCTCTTTGGTTGGAATTTCTTCTGACCATCTAGTTAAGTAGTCCATAGCAGTAAATATATATTTGTGGTTGATAGAAGAAGTTGGATTTATGATCCCAATGAAGTCCAAACCCCACTACTGGAATGGAGTCTCCACCCGAATGGGGTGGAGAGGAAGTCATGCATTCCTAACCATTCCTGAGTAATGTTGGCAACTGTCATAGCACTGGCTGGTTTTGAAGGTATCCAAAAAAAGAGTAGGCCAATAGTAACTTGCTTTGATGATTTTTAATACCATCTATTTATCGATAAAATATCATCCTAAAACACCAGAGTGAAACTCCTCCAGTATTTTAGCCTTTTCATATTCCTTAATGCATCTTAAAAGGATCCTATTAATATTTCAATAAAAAAGGCCATTGGGTGTCGGGACATACATGTTAACTTGTCGAAAAAACTTCTTTGTGAAGCATCGAGGTGTGAGGGGCATCGAATTGTATCAAAATATCTGATCAGGTCTTTTGTCCATTCTGATTCACTAGTGGGTGGGATAGCCAATTTTCTTTCAAAATTTAGGCTATCTAAGTCTGGAATCATAGCTTCGACCACAATATTTTTAGCTAACTCTTGGTAGAGTGCTCTCCCTCGAACCAACTTAGTAGGATGTATCTCAATATCAAACTCTTGGATTTTGGTAACCCAACCTGCCCTCATATTCCCTAACTCACATTGGATGATGAAGCTCCGAACGTCAGGGTGTATGACATATACGATGGTTTTGATTTGAGATACAAAGTTCCTAAAATTTTGGAGGGACCTCATCATTGCATGAACCTATCATTCAATGAAATTGAACTTCTTTGCATGAGGCTGAATGATCTGGCTGAGAAACATAATCGGACATTCATCTCTGTCTTCACCCTTTTGGGTTAGTACGGTGGCATAACTCTGAGGCTCTCTGACTGCATATAATATGAAATGTCATGAGTAGTCATGGTTGATAAGGATGGGAGCTTGAGTAATCCACTCTTTAATCTCTTGAAAAACTTACCTCCTTTCATCAGTCCACTTGAATTCGGTGCCTTTTTTTAAGAGTTGGTCCATTGGTTTTATCACCTAGGCAAAATCAACTATGAACTTCCTGATGAAGTTTATCTATCCAAAAAAGGACTACAAAGACTTATTATTTGTGGGAGGTGAAAGTCAGAGAAGTGCTTCTACTTGATCTGGATCAATTGTTAATACCTTTTTAGAGATAATATGCCCAAGCAACTTTCCTTCTTTTATTGCAAATATTGACTTTTTAGGGTTGATGGAGACCCCAAACTCTCGATATTTTTCAAAAACTTGTTGTAAACGTGAGACATGTTCTTTCCTTTTATAATAATACCGTCATGTCATCTAAATAAATTATGATGACATGATTGAGTAATTCACCAAAATTGAGGTTCTTTTCCCTTTGAAAGGTAGATCTAGCATTGGAAATGCTGAAAGGCATCGGTTGATATGAAAAAGTGCCCCACTTGGTCATGAATGTGGTCTTGTGTTGATCTTCATATTTAACCCATATCTGGTTATAGCTTGAGAACCCATATAGTAAGGATAACCTTTGTGCCCCTGCCACTACATGAAGGATTTTATCAATCTGAGGTAGTGTGTAGTGATATTTGAGTGATGCTTGATTCAAATTTTGAAAGTCTATACACAACTGAATATCATCATTCTTCTTCTACAATGGAACTAGGTTAGCCACCCAGGAAGAATGCTTTACATTTGAGCATCTTCAATAACTCGACCCTCATAATAGTTTTGACCTTTGGATTTATAGGTCACTGCTTCTATTTGAAGTGTCTAACACCCTCTTTTAACTTGATTGTATGCTAGATGACATTCTTGTCATACCCCTTTAAGTCTTGATAACACCAGGTGATGATGTCAAGGTATTATTTACATAGAACTTGGATCTTTTGGAGCTCCTCAGTGGTGCATTCGGTCCCTACCATGATGAATTTCCTTTATTGTAACCCCAAGTTGATGAACTCCTTCTAGTCGACCTTGATCTTATGGCTGATAGGCCTATCATTTCTATTAAAGAAACTTTCCAGTGTGATCAGGCCTTTTGGGATATGATTGTTTTTCAACTGAATTAAACCTTCATGGTCTTCTTCCTTTAGAGTCTATCCTTCGATGGTTGATGTTTCATTGACCAATAAGTTAATAAGTTATTCATAATTATTGAACACTTGCCAATGAAGCTTTTTATTGGGAGTGGAAGGTCTATAAATTGATCTTACAGTCTTCCGTTTGTGCATCATGCCATCTACTGGTGAAAACTAGGCACCAATGGAAGCTAGGATGTCGGCTAGATTATTTTTTAACCTTGATATGGACTTGAATTTTAGTGCATCGAAGGTATCAAATAAATCCCACACTTTGTTGTGATACGCCTTCAGGTAGTTTTGCTTACTAACACACTTGCTAGTAACTTGATTACAAATTAGCTCAGAGTCCCCAAAAAATTATAGTTGCTTGATTTCTAGCTTCTTAGCTTTCTTGAGTCTGAGAGAAAAAGCCTCATACTCAGTCGCATTATTTGTACAACTCCAAGCTAGTCTGTATGAGTAAGTATGATGTTCAACAAATGGGGAGATGAGAGTAATTCTTGCGCTAGCTCCATTTTTACATCGTGCACCTTAAAAGTACAACTTCCAAAGCTGGTCTGAGGTTGAGGGCATTTTTGGGTGATCTTGCTTTTCTTTTTTAGGATTAGTGATCATGTATCATCCTAAGTGATAAATGTCATGAAGTGGTCTTTATGAAGCAGGGTTGTGAAGTCAGAAAGACCAATAGTGGAAAATTGATAGCAACAGGGTCAAGAACTTCTGGTAACCTGTATGCACTTTTAGAAACTTCAAAGGGAGCTTGCTTTATTGGATAGAAAGAAGAAAATTTGCTGTGGCACAAAAGACTTGGCCATATCAGTTTTGATAATCTAGTGAAAATCACCTCAAAAGGGGTTGTAAGAGATATTCCCACCATCAGCAAACCTGCAAACAACATTTGTGCTTCATGCCAAAATGGGAAGCAAACTAAAGTCACATTCAAAACTAAAGAATACTACACTAGCAAACCATTGGAACTAATACACACTAACTTATGTGGACCCATGAGAACACAAAGCATAAATGGTGACAAGTATTTTATGTTGTGCATTGATGACTGTTCCAGAATGACATGGATATTCTTCTTGAAGCAAAAATCAGAATCCTTTGATATGTTCAAAATCTTCAAAAACCAGGTTGAGAATGAAATAGGAAAGAGGATCAAATTCTTAAGATTAGACAAAGGTGGAGAATTCATTTCAGAGGAGTTTGCAAAATACTATGAAAAGTATGGTATTAGGAGACAGTTCTTAGCAAGCAAGGACACCTCAACAAAATGGGGTGGTAGAAAGAAAGAATAGAACTATGCGAGAAATGGCATGAACTATGTTGGCTGAAAGCAAAGTAGCTGATAGATTTTGGAAAGAAGTAGTCCATACTGCGGTGTATATCCAAAATAGATACATGCTGAGAACACATGAAAACAAAACTCCTTATGAATTATGGTTTGGAAAATGGGCGACAAAAAAATACCTCAGAGTGTTTGGCAGCAAGTGCTATATCAAAAGAACTGAAGACAATCTTGGCAAGTTTGAAGATAGAGCAGATGAAGGTATTTTTATTGGTTACTCACCAAGAAGCAAAGCTTACAAATGCTACAACAAGAGGCTAAAGAAAATTGTGGACAGTGCTGATGTTAAGTTTGATGAAGGTAAAGAACGTGTGATTAGCCATGAAACGAACTATCCAATTTATGAAGAGGTTATTGAATGAGATGAGAAAAACGAAATTGAAAAGATACAAAAAATTGACTCAGATGATGTAAGTTGTGATTCAGAAGTAGAAGAGAATAATAAATTCAAAACAGGCGACTGGCAAAAAAATCATCCTAGAGACCAAATAATTGGAGATCCCAAAGTTAGTGTTCAAACAAGAAGAAGAGTAGCAAGTAACTACTCTTTGTTATCCAACATTGAGCCCAAGAATATTGCTGAAGCAAGCAAAGATGAAAGTTGGATGAAGGCTATAAATGAAGAATTATACTAGATTAAGAAAAACAAAACCTGGGAACTAGTACCTAGACCTACGAACAAAAACATAATCGAGACTAAATAGATCTTTTGTAACAAATTGAATGAAGATGGACAGATTGTTAGGAATAAAGCTAGACTGGTTTGCAAATGCTATGCACAAGTTGAAGGCTTTGATTTTGAGGAGACTTTTGCACCAGTAGCCAAACTAGAAGCAATCAGAATGTTTCTGGCCTTAGAAGTCTACAAGAATTTCAGAGTTTATCAGATGGATGTAAAATCAGATTTTTTAAATGGGAAACTTGAAGAAGAGGTTTATATTGAACAACCAGATGGTTTTCAAATTAGTGAAGATCCCAACCTTGTATGCAAATTAAAAAAATCTTTATATGGCTTAAAACAAGCACCTCGAGCATGGTATGCAAGGCTAGACAACTATCTCTCTCAACAGGGATTCAAGAAAGGTATGGTGGACAGTAATCTGTATGTCAAAACAGAAGGTGGGCATCTCATTGTTCTTGTTGTATATGTATATGATATCATTTTTGGCAGCAACAAAGATGCAAAAATAATTTGAAATGTCTATGATTGGTGAACTGTCTTACTTTCTTGGGTTACAAGTTAATAAAAATGAGAAAGGCATATTTATCTCCCAAGTCAAATATGTGAAAGATATGCTAAAAATATTCACAATGGAGGACTGTAAGCTAGTTAGCACTCCCATGATAACATGCTGCAAATTGAGTAAAGATGACAAATCTCCACCTGTTGATCAAACCATGTACAGATCAATGATTGGAATCTTACTATATTTAATAGCTACGAGACCAGATATTCTACAATAAGTTTGCATGGTAGCAAGATTTTAGGCCAGTCCCAAAGAGACTCATGTGACAGCAGTAAAAAGGATTCTTAGGTATCTCAAGGGTACTATGGAGTATGGGTTATGGTATCCGAAAGGTAAATACTTCACCCTTATTTCATATTCATATGCATATTTTGCAGGGTGTGTCGATGACATGAAGAGTACCAATGGAGGTGCATTATATCTTGGTGATAGGTTGGTTGCTTGGCACAGCAAGAAACAAGAGTCAGTTTCTTTATCAAAAGCTGAGGCAGAATATATTGCAGCAACAACATGTTGTACACAAGTTTTGTGGATGAAACAAACTTTGAAAGATCTTGGTATTAATTTTAGTTAGCCAATATCAGTTAAGTGTGATAACACCAATGCAATTAAAATCTCCAAAAATCTAGTTATGCTTTCACGAACAAAGCACATTGCCATCAGGTATCACTTTTTTAAGGAGAAAGTTGCAGAAGGTGAGGTTAAATTGGATTTTGTCCCAACCACAAAACAAATAGCAAATATTTTCACAAAACCATTGCCCAAGGAAGTGTTTGAGTACCTTTGAAATAAGTTGGGAGTGGTCACACTTCCCAAAAAGTGACTAGCTATAGGGATCACTTTCTTAGGGGAAGCATTTGAGTATTTGACTATTCTTTTGCTCATGATCATAATTTGTGCTAAGTGCAACAAATTGTGCCTGAGAATGTTGTGCATGGACTCAGGGAGAGTCTATAGTAGCCCTTTGGTATTATTGACAAAGGGGGAGAAGAGTTACAGAAAATTATATAGGTGTTACCAACAATTCCAAAGGGGGAGATTGTTGAGCAAGGTGCAGCAGGAGTATTGTCGTTGTTGTCAACACAGTCAGTTAGATCTAATGATGTAGTGGACAGGCAGTTTAGAAGTCATTCAGATGCAGAGGACTAAAGTTCAAAGGTTATTCAGAGTATGGACAGTGAGTTTCCAAGAAGACAATAGTGGCCCATTTGCAAAAGATCAAAGAAAAAGACAAGTAAGAAAAGTGTCACGATATCGCGACATATACAGCAGGCAAGAAAAACTGTCGTGATTTCACGACATGTTAGAGGAGAGAGAAAAAGCTAGAAAAATCGTCGCGATTTCGCAACATGTTGGAAGAGAGAGAAGAAACAGGAAAAACTATCATGATTTCATGACATGTTGGCAAAGAAAAATACAAGTGGAAAAACTGTCACGATTTCGCGACATGTTGGCAGAGAAAAAGGCAAGTGGAAAAATTTTCACAATTTTGCGACATGTTGTTAGAGAAAAAGGCAAGTGGAAAAACTATCATGATTTCACGACATGTTGGCAGAGAAAAAGGCAAGTGGAAAAACTATCGCGATTTTGAGACATATTGGCAGAGAAAGAGAGCAAGTTGGAAAAGTGTTGCAATTTTGCGACATGTCGCATTTTCGTGACTTGAAGAGATTAGGAAGGCAGAGAAGGAAAACTGTCGCGATTTCACAACATATTGCAAGGAAGGTTGTACGGATGAAAAAGTGTCATGATTTCATGACAAGTTAGAAGACAAAGTGAAAGCAATATAAAGTATCACGATTTCGCGATGTGCTGTAGAAGAGAGTCCAAAGTGTGAACTGTCACGATTTCATGACAAGTTTGAGGAGAGAGAAAATAAAATGAGAACTGTCATAATTTTGTGACATGCTATAGAACTCGAAGTGAGAACTATCATGATTTTGTGACATGCAGCAAAGAAAAGAGTTCAAAGTGAGAACTTTCATGATTTCGCGACATGCTGTAGACGAAAGTGTTCGAAATAAGAAATGTTGCGATTTTGTGACAAGTTGCAAAGAAAGCATACGAAAGCTGAAAGCGTCATGATTTCACGATGGGTTGCAAAGAAAGCATACGAAATCTGAAAGCGTCGTGATTTCACGACGGGTTGCAAAGAAAGCATACGGATGCAGAAAGTGTCATGATTTCATTACAGGATTAAAAAGCAAGTCTTCAACGATAGAAGCATTGTGATTTCGCAACAAGAGTAGAAAGGAAGTCGACGAAGGTAGAACTGTCACGATTTCATGACAAAAGCAAAAGGCTACGTATGGAAATAGAAAGTTTCATGATTTCATGACAAAAGCGAAGACGAAGTCTATGAAGGTAGAAGTGTCACGATATCATGACAAAAGAACAGATGAAGTCTATGAAGGCGAAAGTGTCGCGATATCGCGACAAGAGCTTAGTAAAGTTGTCAAAGGCAGAAGTGTCACGATATCACAACAAAATCCAAAATAAAGTGTATGGAGGCAAAAGTGTCACGATATCATGACATGCTGTAGTTTCATGACAAATGCTACAAAAGAGTTGCAGAGGCAGTTGAAGCTGACAAAGTCAAATGTTAGCCGACGAAGACTAGGGTATGCAGCTGATGAAGTTTAGGGTTTTGCAACCGACTAAGATTAGGGTTACAACCGACTAAGATTAAGTTTTTGATCTTGAAAAATGTGGTTATAAAAGGAAGGCTATTTTGAAGAGTTCATAGTGGTAGTAAAGTGCGACGTTCGAAGATAGTGCATAGAGTGAGAAGTTCGATCGCAGTGTGTAGAGTGCAAAATTCAATCGTAGTGTGCAGAGTGCATTTTGTCAAAACATTCTAAGTGTGAAATATCATAAAGGAAGTAGATTGCAGAAAGGGGAGAAGACGAACGTTTGACAGTTTAGCAACAGATTATGCGAAGTGATAGCGCGAGGAGAGCAGAGTGCACACAGGACAAAAAGTGAAGCAGATCGATCGGGGTTTTGTTAAAGGCAAAGGTATCTCACTGTCATTCTTCTAAATTTTAGATTTGAAGTCCAAGTTGGTGCTTGGCATAAGGGTTTGGTGCTCCTTCCAGTTGGTGCTTGCAAATTAGGGGTTGGTGGTCCTTCCAGTTGGTGCTAGTAAATCAAGGGTTGGTGCTCCTTTCTACTAGTTCAGATAAAATTAGGGGTTGGTGCTCCTTCCAGTGGGTGTTGGTAAACTATTTGTAAAAGTTGTTGCTTTGCAAAGGCTAGATTTGGATGGTAGTCCAAGCAGTCATTTTTGAGGAGTAGCCACATTGGTGAACCTTGTTAAAATCTTGTGTTGTGTGATGTTCTCTTACTGTTCTTACTATATCTGTTCATAAGTTTTAACTACTGCTATTTTTAGAGTTGTTAATTCATGATTAAAGAGCTACACTGATTCACCCCCCCTCTCGGTGCCATTTTAAGTACAACATATTCTATCAACAGCAAAATCTAGAGAACATAATTAAACTGAAGAACAAAAACACTAGTTTAATAGCAATCATAGAGTATAAATATTACACAAATATTGGGGACTTAAATTGTATCTAGAATCCTTTATTTTGAGATTATGTTTCAAGTATACAACTAATTTAGAAAGTAAAAATGAGGACTTTGGGTTAAGGGTAAGGAATTTATAGAAAGGGATGAAATGACTAAAATAAATGGGAAATGGCTACAATCCATAAGTGTAGGGTGATGGACTGGAAGCATGATAGGTAGCTTATATATTTGAACCAACAACAATGAAAACAATAAACCTTTAACATAAACTAGTATGAAAAACCTCTTAACTATGTAAAATATAGCATGTATTCTAGGGGTAAGCCCTCTACCAATAATGAAATCCAGAAAATAGAATTAAAATGATCATAAAGAAACTAACTTAATAGAAATAACAGAGTAGAAGTCATACATGGATTAGAATTCTCAACACCAGAGCTAGAAGCTTTTATTTTGACAACAGGATCCAAAGTACAAAACTCCTTTTCTAGCAAAAGTTATCCATCCATTTATAGAGAAAGGGGGGAGTTATATAGAAGAAAAATGAGAACTAGATGAATTGGTATTCAACCACTTTCATGACGGGCTGATTCAAATTTGGTGACAACCAAAAATGGTATTCCTTATCCAAATTTAGCATTAAAATTGGAAGGTTTCGACGAAAACTTAGAATAGTCAGGTTGAAATTATAGGTAACTTGATATTGAAGTTAGAAGTTTATGATGACGATCATCAATCAGACGGTATCAAAAATAGTTTCAGGTTGATGAAATAGGAAATGCATTATGGACCTATCCTTTTGTTCATTGGCTCATTTTAACAATATCCCTCTAGCTCTTTTTAGGAAAGCACTCCCTTGTGAAGTGTTTCTTAGCAAAGCGCTCCCAAGTGGAGCACTTTTGAGGAAAGTGCTCCCAAGTGGAGTGCTTTTGAGGAAAGCACTCCCTTGTGGAGTGCTTCTCATAAAAGCACTCCCAAGTGGAGCACTTTTGAGGAAAGTGCTCCCTTGTGGAGTGCTTCTCAGCAAAGTACTCCCAAGTGGAGTGCTTTCGAGGAAAGCGCTCCCTTGTGGAGCGCTACTTAGCAAAGCGCTCCCAAGTGGAGTGTTTTTGGGGAAAGCGCTTCCTTTTGGAGATATTCTTAGCAAAGCACTCCCAAGTGGAGCACTTTTTAGCAAAGCACTCCCAAGTGGAGTGTATTTTAGCAAAGTGCTCCCAAGTGGAGCAGTTTCTACTTTAAGCAACAGACTTGGAAAATTCTTTAGAGGCTTTTCCTTTGAATAATCTTAAATTCTATCTACACTTAGCAACTTTATCTACTTTGATTCCTTAATACTTCAATCATATTGCAAATAATCCTCTAGCTAAGCAACGAATAGAACCAAAAATGGAAGAGTTGGAGATGAAAATTTAACATTTGATTGCCCATGCTAAAATATATACAATTTTGCATGCAACATACCAAATTTTAAAACTTTAGAATAACAGGATAAAGAAAAGAAATATGTAGAAAAGCTTAATAAGGAGTAGACCCATATGAGGTAAAGCTTTAGAATCACAATGCCTTTGACCATTTTTCGTGAAAATTAAATTTTATAATGAGCGCTTTCAAAAATAGAATTAACTATGCATATTTTTTACAGGGTGTGTCAAGATTTACAACACATCTCAGAAACTGTTGGCATCGAACTGGCCTCGATATAGGTTTTCTAATTTTGTAGCACCCTAGGACCGTTGCCAAGCATTGAATGCCCAAATGAAAGGGATGTCCTCCATCTCAATCTCCAGTAGGGCTGGTTCTAAAAATAAAATGGATGATTGGAGATAAGTGATAGAAATATACTGAAAGATATGGGATATTATGGAAAGGAAGGGGATATGGTCGAATGTCGACAATTTGGGATGATGGATCAGGAACATGATATACAACTTATCTAATTTTACCAAAAAAAATCAAAGCAATGACTTATAACAGAAAGTAGTATAAAATCCTCAGAAGCTATGTAAACTCTAGGAAGGATTCCAGGGACTAGTATTCTATCAACAACAAAATCCAAATAACAAGATTAACCTGAAGAACAAAAATACTAGTTTAATAGAAATCATAGAGTAGAAATATTAAACAGATATTGGGGACTTAAATTATAGCTAGAAGCCTTTATTTTGAGAGTAGGTTTCAAGTATACAGCTAAATCATAAAGTAAAAATGGGCACTTTTGGTTAAGGGTAAGGAACATACAGAAAGGGATGAAATGACTAAAAGAAATGGGAAATGGCTACAAGCCAGAAGTGTGGGGTGATGGACCAGAAGCATGATAGGCAGCTTATATATTTGAACTAAAAACAATCAAAATAATAAACCTTTAATAGAAACTAGTATGAAAAATCTCTTAACTATGCAAACTCCAGCAAGTATTATAGGGTAAGCCCTCTATCGATAGTGAAATCCAAAAAATAGAATTAAACTGACCGTAAAGAAACTAACTTAATAGAAATAATAGATTAGAATTCATACACGGATTAGAATTATCAACACCAGAGCCAAAATATTTTATTTTGACAGTGGGATCCAAAGTATAGAATTGCTTTTCTAGCAGAAGTTATCCATCCATTTACAGAGAAATGGGGGGCTTATATAGGAGAAAAACTAAGGTTAAATGAATTGGTATTTAACCACTTTCATGACGGGTTGATTCAAATTTGGTGACAACCAAAAATGTTCTACATTATGCCAATTTAGCATTAAAATTGGAAGGTTATGACGAAGACTTGGAATAGTCAGACCAGAATTATAGGTAACTTGATATTGAAGTTAGAAGTTTATGATGACGATCATCAATAAGACGGTCTCAAAAATATTTTTAAGGTGGTAAAATAGGAAATGTACTGTGGATCTCTCCTTTTTTTCATTTGGTCCTTTTAACAATATCCCTCTGGCTCTTTTTAGGAAAGTGCTCCCTTATGGAGGGCTTCTCAGCAAAGCGCTTCCAAGAGGAGTGCTTTTGAGGAAAGCGCTTCCAAGTGGAGCACTTTTGATGAAAGCACTCCCAAGTGGAGCACTTTTGAGGAAAGTGCTCCTTTGTGGAGTGCTTCTCAGCAAATCACTCCCAAGTGCGGTGCTTTTGATGAAAGTGCTCCCTTGTGGAGTGCTTCTTAGCAAAACGCTCCCAAGTGGAGCACTTTTTAGCAAAGCACTCCCAAATGGAGCACCTTTTAGAAAAGCACTCCCAGGTGGAGTGCTTTCTGCTTTAAGCAACAAACTCAAAAAATTCTATAGAGGCTTCTCTTTTGAATAATATTAAATTCTATCTACACTTAGCAAATTTATCTACTTTGCTTCCTTAATCCTTCAATAATATTTAAAATAATCCTCTAGCTAAGCAAGCAATAGAACCAAAAATGGAAGAGCTGGAGATGAAAATTTAACATTTTATTGTCCATGCTAAAATATATACAATTTTGCATTCAAAATACCAAATTTAAAGACTTTAGAAGAACAGGATAAAGAAAAGAAAAATGTAGAAAATCTTAAGAAGGAGCAAACCCATATGAGGGAAAGCTTTAGAATCGCAAAGCCTTTGACCATTTTTTGTGAAAAAAGAAATTTTGCAATGATCACTTTCAAAAATACAATTAACTATGCATATTTTTTACAAGGTGTGTCGATATTGAGAACACATATGGTGGCTCGCAGGGGTATTAAGCCAGTCTCAATGCAAAGATCCTATGCCTTCATCCTTGGGTAGTAGAGTCATTCTCTTTATCTTGATCCTTTTCTTCTGTGTCATCTTCACTATGCTCTTTATCTTCTTGATGCTCATTTCTTTTAGATACTTCGTTCGTTTCCTCTTATTTTTCATTCAAATATTCATCTTCTAAACTAGATTCACCTTCAGTATTATCTTCCTCACTAGGCATGGAGTGCTTATGAAGAAGCTGATCCAATGATTTTTTAAACACATGCTCATATATAGATGCAAAATTACTCCAATGATCATAAGAATATGGGGGGTATTTTTGAAGCTCAAAAATAATATAGTGATAGGTATTAATTCACTCCAGATCAAAAAACACCATCATCCTATCAAATTATTTAAAACAAGATTCAATCTGATAATATTTTGTCATGAGCATAATGATTTGTGCATCTAAGCTGGAGGAATTCAAAGTGTCTATGTCAGCAAGGTTTTCAAAAAAATTAGCCCACATAGGTTCCAATTCTTTTATTAATAGAGGAGGATGATCTGGATCAGTGAAATCGGGGACCTTAATATCAATGAGGGCCTCTAAGTACCACAATGTAGTCTCGCATTCTTGTAGAATAGCATCTAAAGTTGAACGATATTTTTTGGAAAGCTCAACTTTCATGCAATAATATTGTAAGGTAGTTTTATCATTAGCCCATGATCGGGCTAGGTCACTCATAGGTTCAAAGTGAATAGGCACATACTCTATCTTTCTGAGTTGCACCACCAACTCCAGCCAACAATTAACATTTGCTTATGCTGATTCCAGAATTGAACCCCAAAAAATAATGGCCTCATGTGCTTCTTTATAAAATTGAAGAGCTTTAATTCCTTTTGTAACCATTTGAGGGAAATCCCTCAAGAAATGCAGGTGCTCTCTAGAAGGTAATTCAAGAGGCTACGATTCGGGTGCTTGCTTGTATTCTAGTTCTTTGATTTGAATAGTAAGTTGTTGGTTGACATGATTTTCTTCAGCTAATTCCCAGATATTGTGAGCATTAACCATTTTGAGGTCAATGACATAGGCATTAAGCTCCTATATTTTATTTTCTAGCTCCTCAACATTAGAATTAATTCTTTTGATCTAACCCTGATGATCCCGTTCTAGCTCTTCATTCTTCCTTCTTGCTGCTACCAATTCTTCTTGTAGCTTATCAACCTTGAACTAGGTTTTAAAATATTAGAACCTGTAATTTTCTCCATGTGCATAGATAGATCCAATGCCAACCTGAACCTCCTCCATTTTTTCTTGAGTATTCATCCTAGCCACATTGAAAATTGTATGTCTAAGATCATAATTGGTTGGGGTCATATACCCCAAAGGCTTGCTCACCAATGGTATCTTTTCAACCATGTGTAGGTCTATAGACTCAGGATCCAAAATATAAGCTTTGCATGTGTGATCCAAAGCTAAAGCCTCCATCTCACTATGATATCTGAGCCACTTAGTAGAATTTTTCCTAGCTCTACGGATGATTTCAACTATAGCTAATTGTTGTGACAACTCTAGCTCTGACTCAAAATACTCAGAGATGCCTAATCCAATAATATGCATTGATGAAAAGAACAAGGAGTCATCCTATATACTTGGAACCATAGAGGAAGCTGAGAGGGAAGTGATCGAGCTAACCCTCAGATGTACTTAAGTTTGCAAGACTGCAAAAATGGGCTTGGGTGTTATAGAAGCGGATGAATTAAAATATGTAGGGGGAGTGGGAGGATAGGAGGAAATGTTTGAGTCAAAAGCACAAAATAAGCGATCAAATAGAACCTACAAAATGCTAGGGGAAAATATGGAAGAAGTAGAGACTATAAAAGGATTAGGGGATTTTATATAAGCAAATGGTTGAGCTAAGGGCACAAGTGCTGGAGTAGGAGATAGGAAATTTGCTTGGGAAACTCAAAGGTTCAGGCTACTTAGCTCTAGGATAGGGGATGTACTCAATGCAGGTGACACTAAAAAAGGAATTCTAGGGCCTGTTCAAATTTCCACTGTAGAAGCTTTGGGTACATCGAGCATCATAGAGGAAGAGGTCATGAGAGATTCTTCCAATGACTGCACTCTATCTCCTTTCTTACATGAAACATTGGAGCTATCCTCCTTGCCTACCTTTTGAACCTTTGTAAGATTTGGAAAGACCGGATGTCCTTTGTCCACCATGCTCTGTTCTTCAGCTTGTTTTATGGCTAGCGCTCCTTGGACATACACTTCAGCTTTGCCATTTTGTTCTCTGATATGTTATGTGATTGCTTTATCTTCAATATGCTCAGTCACGACTGCTTTGGGTTATTTAGGCATAGCTACCTCCTAAGCTATAAATATTTATTTAGCCAAGGATAGTTCAAGCACAAATTCTTCTTGAATGGATATCTCAGCTCCCTTGTTCCCTTGGTCATATTGAGCAGCTGAAAGCTCAATACTTAGAGGTTTCTATCGATATATCTCTACTGCCACAACCTCTTCTACTACAACTACTTTGTTAAGGTTTGGAGGATCTAGAGTGCCCGAACACACTACTCTCCCAAAATTCCTTTGGGTCCCAGTTCACAACATTTTTGTGGTTTTCTACGGGAGAAGTACCTCGACCTTTCTCTTGAATGGAGAGCTCTTAGCCTTGGACTTCTGATCTATGGAGGGGGCAGAACTCATGATAGCTTTTCCCATGCTTTGTGAGCTATACCATGGGTGATCCAAGTCATCAACCTCATTTGTGTGGTACCCTACCTTGGGCACGATAGCAACAAAGGAAAATGGTTGAAAAATACGAAAGCTATTTTCATAAATGTCAAAAAATTGGTCATTGATTGCAAGATTATTAGTTGAGGGTTTTCCATGGTGTACCCTCATGATACACCATTGTTCTACTTTGTGATGTGACCATTTTGGATACCTGGAATTTATACTTGCTATGATAGACCTAGTCAGCTTCTTCTTTGGATTCACAGTAGGATTGTACTCAAGCTCCATAGTATAAAAATCCAACCAAGGTAGGAGCGGCTCCATATCATCCACATGCCACTCAAGCTCCAATCCAAGTGGATTATTGCACTAGTTTTCAATGTCTGATTGTGGGAAACTATGAAAATCTTATACCTTAATATTTTTCTTTATTATACCTAGTGGATCCCATTTCCATTGATGGGGAAGCTCAATTAATCTGAACTGGGCTAGTACTACGGTTAAAACTGTATTTTGACCGCATTGTGCTATTTTGACCCCTCCAAACTTGAAAGGGGTGGATATTATGACCTTTATTCCTTGAAAATTTCCATACTCTTGGTTAATGTGATCCATCTAGTAGGCTACCTCCATAGTGAATAGAAACACAATGGTGTAAAAGGGTAATAAAAAAGGTTTTTCAAAAAAATTATATATCCTGATGATGTAACCCTGTGTCAGGAGGAAAGTGTCCCACAATCGTTTCTCCACCAACTACTCCCTCAATTATGTCAGGAATCACTCATACTAACCACAAATCAAATCCAAAGTTGGACCCAAAAAAAGCTTATTAAAAACATAATACGAATTACTTACAGTGAAAATCTGGGTCCATAGGTAAACTGGCAGCAACTTTCCCTCATCATCGATTTGCTACTTGTGGACAAAGAAAAAATTATCATGTATGTGCCAAAAAAATAGCCACACATTTATGAAAGATAATCTAAATTTATGGCTCTAGTCATTGTGAAGGAAAGCCAAATAGGCATGCAACTATTGTGTGATAAATTTAGCCCAATTGTAAAAAACTAGGCTAGAATCTTGCCTTGCCTTAGAGGAGAAATAAATTGGATTGTCTAAAATAGCCTTGGCCATGAAAACCTGTCAGTCGATGACCCACTCATTAGTGGAAAATCCTACCACCCATGCTAGGATGGAGTATATTTTAGGCTGTGAGAACTCAGCCAAACACCTTGGAAGTGCAGGTAGGTTACCAGCCACCGTCACATCCTATATAACTGGTTCACCATGAGATATTTCATCCAAGAAGTTGGTTGATATCTAGAAACTTCCTCATTTGTATACAACCTTTGTGTAACAACACCGATAGGGTAATTCTCTCCCCTTGTGAAATCTCCTTGAGTATTTTGAACTGTCCATGTCATAGGGTCATAATTTTGGTCCACTACATGAATAAACTTTGGACAGACATGGACCAAAGTGCACATGTAGAAATACAAGTTTGAGTAGAGTACACATACTAACTAGTCTTCAACTGGATCATCCTTGTTTGCCTCTTTAATATCTCAATGTAGTTGCTCTATATCTTCATTCGTTACCAGAAAATACCTATAGCGGATGAAAGGGTGATGCTAGGGCACCAGTTCTTCGATGTCCTTCTTGTTGTTGTTCTTCTTCTAAAGCTTCTTCGAATCTAAAACCACTGTTAAGGTAGCTTCATTGTCTAGTATTTTACTTTTTAGGACCTTTTCTTTTGGCTTCTTCTCTTTTGAAGTTTCTTCAATTACTGATTCTTCGACTACTTGCTTTCCTTTCTTACCCATGGTGGTTGAATACTTCGAAGGATTTCTGGTTTGAGAGTTGCAGGAAAAATATTTTGGGAGTGAGTTTGAACATGGCTAGAGAGCATTTAATTTTATAATGTCATTTCTTGGAACCACCACCTCTAACGTAGACCACTCCTTATTAATGCCAAGGTGAACATGCATGCAAATGAGCATTTTTAGAGTTCTTCATGCGGGTGGATTTCTCTTGGAAAATTAAATATTAACGGTGGAAAAGAATGTTCCTATGAGGTGCACCATTATTGGCCAAGAAGGGTGTCAGAAGATTTGGAGAAAAGGTCAATTTTAGCTGACAGAGGCTGAAAAATGTTTCTATTTGATAACTGTACAACCTTATTTTCTTTTAAAATTTGTGCCTACCTAGGGTTTTGAAAAAAAAACCCTAATGATGCATAAAATCTTCTTGAACACTTGGAAATATTAGATCGGGAAACTGAAACTTAAAGCATTTAAAAATGGGAGGACAACGAGGAAAATATGGTTATAGCTAAAGCAAAAAATTAAAACGGTTAAAATAAATGGGAGCAATTCCCGATGGACCACCTCCAAAAAATTTAACTGCTTGTTAATTACTTTTGGGCAGAGTGCTCTCCACTTGTTGGAGCACTCTAGCTTTGGGCAAAGCATTCCCTTGTGGAGTGCTTCACCTTTGGAGCACTCTCCACTTGTTGGAGTGCTTTGTCTTCGGGAAAATCACTCCCTTGTGGAGTGCTTCACCTTTGGAGTGCTCTCCACTTGTTGGAGTGCTTCGGCTTCAAGAAAAGTGCTCCCTTGTGGAGAATTTCACCTTTGGAGAAATATCTTGGCCTATCGGGTGCAATTTATTTACTAAGGATCTCATTCTGGTTGCAAAAAGCATAGCAAAGTTGTTCTTAAAAAAGCTTCTTCATACCTTAAAAAAAAACAAAATCTCAGCCTACCAGGTGCAATTTCTTCACTAAATACGTCATCCTGGCTACCAAAAGCTTTGGTGAAGGTATTTTTGAAGGAACTTCTTTCTTCCATTTTCCTGAATAAGCATAGAGTAAGACAATACTACCCTACTATACAAACAAAAGGGACTATACATGAGGAATAATTGATCAGCTAGAGAAGAGCATTGGGCTTTGGTAGGTAGCAAGGTTTCAGCAGTAAACCATTAATTAAATAGGGAGCTCATCGCCTTCCATGTCTCTGAGCATGAATTAATTTATCTGATGAACACCAGAGACCTGGAATGGATCCTACCAAAAGGCATCAAACTTTTCATGCTTTCCCAGCTTTGACTTCTTGACGTTCCACTTCAAAACTATATCCCCAACGTTGAAAACCTATTTGGAAGTTCTCTTACTAAACCAACTCTTGGTGGTTTGGGCATGCTTGGTGAAGACTTCGTATGCTTTTTCTCTTTCTTCTTCTAGTTCTATCAACTATGCTAGCCTTGCATCCATTTCGCTAACCTGGCTTCCTTCAACGTCAAGCCACTTAAGAAGTTGTAAGGATGGTAATTTAATGTGTGTAGGTAAGACCGCATATTTGCCATACACAAATGAACAGGGTGAAGTCTGGATAGATTGCTTGATGGAAATTCGATGAGCCCATAGGGACTGATTCAAAAGTAGGTGCCAGCTCCTTTTATTCTTTTGTAAATATTTCTTGAGAATTCACAATAGGTTTTTGTTCATGGATTTAGCTAATCCATTTCCCTGCAGATAATAGTTAGATTAACCTTCAATAAAATTCTATATCTGACCATTAATTTACAATTTTTGCACCAATGAAGGGAGAACCATTTTTTGAGATGATGGATTCTAGGATTCCAAAACGAGTGATCAGACCTTCAAGGAAGGAGATGGCCACCTCCTGGCTCACCTCTTTGGTTGGAATTTCTTTTGACCATATAGTTAAGTAGTCCATAGCAGTAAAGATATATTTGTGGTTGATAGAAGAATTTGGATTTATGATCCCAATGAAGTCCAAACCCCACTACTGGAATGGAGTCTCCACCCGAATGGGGTGGAGAGGAAGTCATGCATTCCTAACCCTTCCTGAGTAACGTTGGCAACTGTCATAGCACTGGATGGTTTTGAAGGTATCCAAAAAAAGAGTAGGCAAATAGTAACTTGCTTTGATGATTTTTAATACCATCTATTTATCGATAAAATATCATCCTGAAACACCAGAGTGAAACTCCTCCAGTATTTTAGCCTTTTCATATTCCTTAATGCATCTTAAAAGGATCCTATTAATATTTCAATAAAAAAGGCCATTGGGTGTCGGGACATACATGTTAAATTGTAGAAAAAACTTCTTTGTGAAGCATCGAGGTGTGAGGGGCATCGAATTGTATCAAAATATCTGATCGGGTCTTTTGTCCATTCTGATTCACTAGTGGGTGGGATAGCCAATTTTCTTTCAAAATTTAGGCTATCTAAGTCTAGAATCATATCTTCGACCACAATATTTTTAGCTAACTCTTGGTAGAGTGCTCTCCCTCGAACCAACTTAGTAGGATGTATCTCAATATCAAACTCTTGGATTTTGGTAACCCAACCTGCCCTCATATTCCCTAACTCACCTTGGATGATGAAGCTCCGAACGTCAGGGTGTATGACATATACGATGGTTTTTATTTGAGATACAAAGTTCCTAAAATTTTGGAGGGACCTCATCATTGCATGAACCTATCATTCAATGAAATTGAACTTCTTTGCATGAGGCTGAATGATCTGGCTGAGAAACATAATCGGACATTCATCTCTGTCTTCACCCTTTTGGGTTAGTACCGTGGCATAACTCTGAGGCTCTCTGACTGCATATAATATGAAATTTCATGAGTAGTCAGGGTTGATAAGGATGGGAGCTTGAGTAATCCACTCTTTAATCTCTTGAAAAACTTACCTCCTTTCATCAGTCCACTTGAATTCGGTGCCTTTTTTTAAGAGTTGGGCCATTGGTTTTATCACCTAGGCAAAATCAACTATGAACTTCCTGATGAAGTTTATCTGTCCAAAAAAGGACTACAAAGACTTATTATTTGTGGGAGGTGAAAGTCAGAGAAGTGCTTCTACTTGATCTGGATCAATTGTTAATACATTTTTAGAGATAATATGCCCAAGCAACTTTCCTTCTTTTACTGCAAATATTGACTTTTTAGGGTTGATGGAGACCCCAAAATCTTGATATTTTTCAAAAACTTGTTGTAAACGTGAGACATGTTCTTTCCTTTTATAATAAGACCGTCATGTCATCTAAATAAATTATGATGACATGATTGAGTAATTCACCAAAATTGAGGTTCTTTTCCCTTTGAAAGGTAGATCTAGCATTGGAAATTCTGAAAGGCATCGGTTGATATGAAAAAGTGCCCCACTTGGTCATGAATGTGGTCTTGTGTTGATCTTCATATTTAACCCATATCTGGTTATAGCTTGAGAACCCATATAGTAAGGATAACCTTTGTGCCCCTACCACTACATGAAGGATTTTATCAATCTGAGGTAGTGTGTAGTGATATTTGAGTGATGCTTGATTCAAATTTTGAAAGTCTATACACAAATGAATATCATCATTCTTCTTCTACACTGGAACTAGGTTAGCCACCCAGGAAGAATTCTTTACATTTGAGCATCTTCAATAACTCGACCCTCATAAGAGTTTTGACCTTTGGATTTATAGGTCACTGCTTCTATTTGAAGGGTCTAACACCCTCTTTTAAATTGATTGTATGCTAGATGACATTCTTGTCATACCCCTTTAAGTCTTGATAACACTAGGTGATGATGTCAAGGTATTATTTACATAGAACTTGGATCTGTTGGAGCTCCTCAGTGGTGCATTCGGTCCCTACCATGATGAATTTCCTTTATTGTAACCCCAAGTTGATGAACTCCTTCTAGTCAACCTTGATATTATGGCTGATAGGCCTATCATTTCTATTAAAGAAACTTTCCAGTGTGATCAGGCCTTTTGGGATATGATTGTTTTTCAACTGAATTAAACCTTCATGGTCTTCTTCCTTTAGAGTCTATCCTTCGATGGTTGATGCTTCATTGACCAAGAAGTTAATAAGTTATTCATAATTATTGAACACTTGCAAATGAAGCTTTTTATTGGGAGTGGAAGGTCGATAAATTGATCTTATAGTCTTTCGTTTGTGCATCATGCCATCTACTGGTGAAAACTAGGCACCAATGGAAGCTAGGATGTCGGCTAGCTTATTTTTTTACCTTGATATGGACTTGAATTTTAGCGCATCGAAGGTATCAAATAAATCCCACACTTTGTTGTGATACGCCTTCAGGTAGTGTTTCTTACTAACACACTTTCTAGTAACTTGATTACAAATTAGCTCAGAGTCCCCAAAAAATTATAGTTGCTTGATTTCTAGCTTCTTAGCTTTCTTGAGTCTGAGAGAAAAAGCCTCATACTCAGTCGCATTATTTGTACAACTCCAAGCTAGTCTGTATGAGTAAGTATGATGTTCACCAATTGGGGAGATGAGAGTAATTCTTGCGCTAGCTCCATTTTTACATCGTGCACCTTAAAAGTACAACTTCCAAAGTTGGTCTGAGGTTGAGGGCATTTTTGGGTGATCTTGCTTTTTTTTTTTAGGATTAGTGATCATGTATCATCCTAAGTGATAAAGGTCATGAAGTGGTCTTTATGAAGCAGGGTTGTGAAGTCAGAAAGACCAATAGTGGAAAATTGATAGCAACAGGGTCAAGAACTTCTGGTAACCTGTATGCACTTTCAGAGACTTCAAAAGGAGCTTGCTTTATTGGATAGAAAGAAGAAAATTGGCTGTGGCACAAAAGACTTGGCCATATCAGTTTTGATAATCTAGTGAAAATCACCTCAAAAGGGGTTGTAAGAGATATTCCCACCATTAGCAAACCTGCAAACAACATCTGTGCTTCATGCCAAAATGGGAAGCAAACTAGAGTCACATTCAAAACTAAAGAATACTACACTAGCAAACCATTGGAACTAATACACACTAACTTATGTGGACCCATGAGAACACAAAGCATAAATGGTGACAAGTATTTTATGTTGTGCATTGATGACTATTCCAGAATGACATGGATATTCTTCTTGAAGCAAAAATCAGAAGCCTTTGATATGTTCAAAATCTTCAAAAACCAGGTTGAGAATGAAATAGGAAAGAGGATCAAATTCTTAAGATTAGACAAAGGTGGAGAATTCATTTCAGAGGAGTTTGCAAAATACTATGAAAATTATGGTATTAGGAGACAGTTCTTAGCAGCAAGGACACCTCAGCAAAATGGGGTGGTAGAAAGAAAGAACAGAACTATGCAGGAAATGGCACAAACTATGTTGGCTGAAAGCAAAGTAGCTGATAGATTTTGGAAAGAAGTAGTCCATACTGCGGTGTATATCCAAAATAGATACATGCTGAGAACAAATGAAAACAAAACTCCTTATGAATTATGGTTTGGAAAAGGGCGACAACAAAATACCTCAAAGTGTTTGGCAGCAAGTGCTATATCAAAAGAACTGAAGACAATCTTGGCAAGTTTGAAGATAGAGCAGTTGAAGGTATTTTTATTGGTTACTCACCAAGAAGCAAAGCTTACAAATGCTACAAAAAGAGGCTAAAGAAAATTGTGGACAGTGCTGATGTTAAGTTTGATGAAGGTAAAGAACGTGTGATTAGCCATGAAACGAACTATCCAATTTATGAAGAGGTTATTGAATGAGATGAGAAAAACGAAATTGAAAAGATACAGAAAATTGACTCAGATGATGTAAGTTGTGATTTAGAAGTAGAAGAGAATAATAAATTCAAAACAGGCGGCTGGCAGAAAAATCATCCTAGAGACCAAATAATTGGAGATCCCAAAGTTGGTGTTCAAACAAGAAGAAGAGTAGCAAGTAACTACTCTTTGTTATCCAACATTGAGCCCAAGAATATTGCTGAAGCAAGCAAAGATGAAAGTTGGATGAAGGCTATAAATGAAGAATTATACTAGATTGAGAAAAACAAAACCTGGGAACTAGTACCTAGACCTGCAAACAAAAACATAATCGAGACTAAATAGATCTTTTGTAACAAATTGAATGAAGATGGACAGGTTGTTAGGAATAAAGCTAGACTGGTTTGCAAATTCTATGCACAAGTTGAAGGCTTTGATTTTGAGGAGACTTTTGCACCAGTGAGCGGACTAGAAGCAATCGGAATGTTTCCGGCCTTAGCAAGTCTACAAGAATTTCGTAGTTTATCGGATGGATGTAAAATCAGCTTTTTTAAATGGGAAACTTGAAGAAGAGGTTTATATTGAACAACCAGATGGTTTTCAAATTAGTGAAGATCCCAACCTTGTCTGCAAATTAAAAAAAGCTTTATATGGCTTAAAACAAGCACCTCGAGCATGGTATGCAAGGCTAGACAACTATCTCTCTTAATAGGGATTCAAGAAAGGTATGGTGGACAGTAATCTGTATGTCAAAACAGAAGGTGGGCATCTCATTGTTCTTGTTGTATATGTAGATGATATCATTTTTGGCAGCAGCAAAGATGAATCTTTTAAAGACTTAGCAAATAAGATGCAGAAAGAATTTGAAATGTCTATGATTGGTGAACTGTATTACTTTATTGGGTTACAAGTTAATAAAAATGAGAAAGGCATATTTATCTCCCAAGTCAAATATGTGAAAGATATGCTAAAAATATTCACAATGGAGGACTGTAAGCTAGTTAGCACTCCCATGATAACATGTTGCAAGTTGAGTAAAGATGACAAATCTCCACCTGTTGATCAAACCATGTACAGATCAATGATTGGAATCTTACTATATTTAATAGCTACCAGACCAGATATTCTACAAGAAGTTTGCATGGTAGCAAGATTTTAGGCCAGTCCCAAAGAGACTCATGTGATAGCAATAAAAAGGATTCTTAGGTATCTCAAGGGTACTATGGAGTATGGGTTATGGTATCCGAAAGGTAAATACTTCACCCTTATTTCATATTCATATGCATATTGTGCAGGGTGTGTCGATGACATGAAGAGTACCAATGGAGGTGCATTCTATCTTGGTGATAGGTTGGTTGCTTGGCACAACAAGAAACAAGAGTCAGTTTCTTTATCAAAAGCTGAGGCATAATATATTGCAGCAACAACATGTACACAAGTTTTGTGGATGAAACAAACTTTGAAAGATCTTGGTATTAATTTTAGTGAGCCAATATCAGTTAAGTGTTATAACACCAATGCAATTAACATCTCCAAAAATATAGTTATGCATTCACGAACAAAGCACATTGCCATCAGGTATCACTTTTTTAAGGAGAAAGTTGCAGAAGGTGAGGTTAAATTGGATTTTGTCCCAACCACAAAACAAATAGCAAATATTTTCACAAAACCATTGCCCAAGGAAGTGTTTGAGTACCTTTGAAATAAGTTGGGAGTGGTCACACTTCCCAAAAAGTGACTAGCTATAGGGATCACTTTCTTAGGGGAAGCATTTGAGTATTTGACTATTCTTTTGCTCATGATCATAATTTGTGCTAAGTGCAACAAATTGTGCCTGAGAATGTTGTGCATGGACTCAAGGAGAGTCTGCAGTAGCCCTTTGGTATTATTGACAAAGGGGGAGAAGAGTTACAGAAAATTATATAGGTGTTACCAACAATTCCAAAGGGGGAGATTGTTGAGCAAGGTGCAGCAGGAGTATTGTCGTTGTTGTCAAGACAGTCAGTTAGATCTAATGATGCAGTGGATAGGCAGTTTAGAAGTCATTCAGATGCAGAGGACAAAATTTCAAAGGTTATTCAGAGTATGGACAGTGAGTTTCCAAGAAGACAATAGTGGCCCATTTGCAAAAGATCAAAGAAAAATACAAGTAAGAAAAGTGTCACGATATCGCGACATATACAGCAGGCAAGAAAAACTGTCATGATTTCACATGTTAGAGGAGAGAGAAAAATCTGGAAAAATCATCGTGATTTCGCAACATGTTGGAAGAGAGAGAAGAAACAGGAAAAACTATCATGATTTCATGACATGTTGGCAGAGAAAAATACAAGTGGAAAAACTGTCACGATTTCGCAACATGTTGGCAGAGAAAAAGGCAAGTGGAAAAATTGTCGCAATTTTGCGACATGTTGTTAGAGAAAAAGGCAAGTGGAAAAACTATCGTGATTTCACGACATGTTGGCAGAGAAAAAGGCAAGTGGAAAAACTATCACGATTTTGCGACATATTGGCAGAGAAAGAGAGCAAGTTGGAAAAGTGTTGCGATTTCATGACATGTCGCATTTTCGTGACTTGAAGAGATTAGGAAGGCAGAGAAGGAAAACTGTCGTGATTTCACAACATATTGCAAGGAAGGTTGTACGGATGAAAAAGTGTCATGATTTCATGACAAGTTAGAAGACAAAGTGAAAGCAATATAAAGTATCGCGATTTCGCGATGTGCTGTAGAAGAGAGTCCAAAGTGTGAACTGTCACGATTTCATGACAAGTTTGAGGAGAGAGAAAGTAAAATGAGAACTGTCATAATTTTGTGACATGCTACAGAACTCGAAGTGAGAACTATCACGATTTTGTGACATGCAGCAAAGAAAAGAATTCAAAGTGAGAACTGTCATGATTTCGTGACATGTTGTAGACGAAAGTGTTCGAAATAAGAAATGTTGCGATTTCGTGACAGGTTGCAAAGAAAGCATACGAAAGCTGAAAGCGTCGCGATTTCACGACGGGTTGCAAAGAAAGCATACGAAAGCTGAAAGTGTCGCAATTTCGTGACGAGTTGCAAAGAAAGCGTACGGATGTAGAAAGTGTCATGATTTCATTACAGGATCAAAAAGCAAGTCTTCAATGATAGAAGCATCGTGATTTCGCAACAAGAGTAGAAAGGAAGTCGACGAAGGCAGAAGTGTCACGATTTCATGACAAAAGCAAAAGGCTAGGTATGGAAATAGAAAGTGTCATGATTTCATGACAAAAGCGAAGACGAAGTCTATGAAGGTAGAAGTGTCACGATATCATGACAAAAGAACAGATGAAGTCTATGAAGGCGAAAGTGTCGCGATATCGCGACAAGAGCTTAGTAAAGTTGTCAAAGGCAGAAGTGTCACGATATCACAACAAAAGCCAAAATAAAGTGTATGGAGGCAAAAGTTTCATGATATCACGACATGTTGTAGTTTCATGAAAAATGCTACAAAAGAGTTGCAGAGGCAGTTGAAGCTGACAAAGTCAAATGTTAGCCGACGAAGACTAGGGTATGTAGCTGATGAAGTTTAGGGTTTTGCAACTGACTAAGATTAGGGTTACATCCGACTAAGATTAAGTTTTTGATCTTGAAAAATGTGGTTATAAAAGGAAGGCTATTTTGAAGAGTTCATAGTGGTAGTAAAGTGCGACGTTCGAAGATAGTGCATAGAGTGAGAAGTTTGATCGCAGTGTGTAGAGTGCAAAATTCAATCGTAGTGTGCAGAGTGCATTTTGTCAAAACATTCTAAGTGTGAAATATCACAAAGGAAGTAGAGTGCAGAAAGGGGAGAATACGAACGTTTGACAGTTTAGCAACAGATTATGCGAAGTGATAGCGCAGGGAGAGCAGAGTGCGCACAGGACAAAAAAGTGAAGCAGATCAGTCAGGGTTTTGTTAAAGGCAAAGGTATCTCACTGTCATTCTTCTAAATTTCAGATTTGAATTCCAAGTTGGTGCTTGGCATAAGGGTTTGGTGCTCCTTCCAGTTGGTGCTTGCAAATTAGGGGTTTGTGGTCCTTCTAGTTGGTGCTAGTAAATCAAGGGTTGGTGCTCCTTTCTACTAGTTCAGATAAAATTAGGGGTTGGTGCTCCTTCCAGTGGGTGTTGGTAAACTATTTGTAAAAGTTGTTGCTTTGCAAAGGCTAGATTTGGATGGTAGTCCAAGCAATCATTTTTGAGGAGTAGCCACATTGGTGAACCTTGTTAAAATCTTGTGTTGTGTGATGTTCTCTTGCTGTTCTTACTATATCTGTTCATAAGTTTTAACTACTGCTATTTTTAGAGTTGTTAATTCATGATTAAAGAGCTACACTGATTCACCCCCCCTCTCGGTGCCATTTTAAGTACAACATATTCTATCAACAGCAAAATCTAGAGAACAGTAATTAAATCGAAGAACAAAAACACTAGTTTAATAGAAATCATAGAGTAGAAATATTACACAAATATTGGGGACTTAAATTGTATCTAGAATCCTTTATTTTGAGATTATGTTTCAAGTATACAACTAATTTAGAAAGTAAAAATGAGGACTTTGGGTTAAGGGTAAGGAATTTATAGAAAGGGATGAAATGACTAAAATAAATGGGAAATGGCTACAATCCATAAGTGTAGGGTGATGGACTGGAAGCATGATAGGTAGCTTATATATTTGAACCAAAAACAATGAAAACAATAAACCTTTAACATAAACTAGTATGAAAAACCTCTTAACTATGTAAAATCTAGCATGTATTCTAGGGGTAAGCCCTCTACCAATAATGAAATCCAGAAAATAGAATTAAAATGATCATAAAGAAACTAACTTAATAGAAATAGCAGATTAGAAGTCATACATGGATTAGAATTCTCAACACCAGAGCTAGAAGCTTTTATTTTGACAACAGGATCCAAAGTACAAAACTCCTTTTCTAGCAAAATTTATCCATCCATTTACAGAGAAAGGGGGGAGTTATATAGAAGAAAAATGAGAACTAGATGAATTGGTATTCAACCACTTTCATGATGGGCTGATTCAAATTTGGTGACAACCAAAAATGGTATACCTTATCCAAATTTAGCATTAAAAGTGGTAGGTTCCGACGAACACTTAGAATAGTCAGGTTGAAATTATAGGTAACTTGATATTGAAGTTAGAAGTTTATGATGACGATCATCAATCAGACGGTATCGAAAATAGTTTCAGGTTGATGAAATAGGAAATGCATTATGGACCTATCCTTTTTTTCATTGGCTCATTTTAACAATATCCCTCTAGCTCTTTTTAGGAAAGCACTCCCTTGTGAAGTGTTTCTTAGCAAAGCACTCCCAAGTGGAGCGCTTTTGAGGAAAGTGCTCCCAAGTGGAGTGCTTTTGAGGAAATCACTCCCTTGTGGAGTGCTTCTCATAAAAGAACTCCCAAGTGGAGCACTTTTGAGGAAAGTGCTCCCTTGTGGAGTGCTTCTCAGCAAAGTACTCCCAAGTGGAGTGCTTTTGAGGAAAGTGCTCCCTTGTGGAGCGCTTCTTAGCAAAGCGCTCCCAAGTGGAGTGCTTTTGGGGAAAGCACTTCCTTTTGGAGATATTCTTAGCAAAGCACTCCCAAGTGGAGCACTTTTTAGCAAAGCACTCCCAAGTGGAGTGTATTTTAGCAAAGTGCTCCCAAGTGGAGCAGTTTCTACTTTAAGCAACAAACTTGGAAAATTCTTTAGAGGCTTTTCCTTTGAATAATATTAAATTCTATCTGCACTTAGAAACTTTATCTACTTTGATTCCTTAATACTTCAATAATATTGCAAATAATCCTCTAGGTAAGCAACGAATAGAACCAAAAATGGAAGAGTTGGAGATGAAAATTTAACATTTGATTGCCCATGCTAAAATATATACAATTTTGCATGCAACATACCAAATTTAAAAACTTTAGAATAACAGGATAAAGAAAAGAAATATGTAGAAAAGCTTAAGAATGAGTAGAACCATATGAGGTAAAGCTTTAGAATCACAACGCCTTTGACCATTTTTAATGAAAATTAAATTTTATAATGAGCGCTTTCAAAAATAGAATTAACTATGCATATTTTTTACAAGGTGTGTCAAGATTTACAACACA
Source organism: Wollemia nobilis (assembly GCA_028583015.1). Taxonomy (NCBI): domain Eukaryota; kingdom Viridiplantae; phylum Streptophyta; class Pinopsida; order Araucariales; family Araucariaceae; genus Wollemia; species Wollemia nobilis. The sequence goes on along the minus strand of JAQPPZ010000390.1, from coordinate 694,318 downwards.
TCTCAGAAACTGTTGGCAATCGAACTGGCCTCGATATAGGTTTTCTAATTCTGTAGGACCCTAGGACCGTTGCCAAGCATTGAATGCCCAAATGAAAGGGATGTCCTCCATGGCAATCTCCAGTAGGGCTGGTTCTAAAAATAAAATGGATGATTGGAGATAAGTGATAGAAATATACTGAAAGATATGGGATATTATGGAAAGGAAGGGGATATGGTCGAATGTCGACAATTTGGGATGATGGATCAGGAACATGATATACAACTTATCTAATTTTACCAAAAAAAATCAAAGCAATGACTTATAATATAAAGTAGTATAAAATCCTCAGAAGCTATGTAAACTCTAGGAAGGATTCCAGGGACTAGTATTCTATCAACAACAAAATCCAAATAACAAGATTAACCTGAAGAACAAAAATACTAGTTTAATAGAAATCATAGAGTAGAAATATTAAACAGATATTGGGGACTTAAATTATAGCTAGAAGCCTTTATTTTGAGAGTAGGTTTCAAGTATACAGCTAAATCATAAAGTAAAAATGGGCACTTTTGGTTAAGGGTAAGGAACGTACAGAAAGGGATGAAATGACTAAAAGAAATGGGAAATGGCTACAAGCCAAAAGTGTGGGGTGATGGACCAGAAGCATGATAGGTAGCTTATATATTTGAACTAAAAACAATCAAAATAATAAACCTTTAATAGAAACTAGTATGAAAAATCTCTTAACTATGCAAACTCCAGCAAGTATTACAGGGTAAGCCCTCTATCGATAGTGAAATCCAAAAAATAGAATTAAACTGACCATAAAGAAACTAACTTAATAGAAATAATAGATTAGAATTCATACACGGATTAGAATTATCAACACTAGAGCCAAAATATTTTATTTTGACAGTGGGATCCAAAGTATAGAATTGCTTTTCTAGCAGAAGTTATCCATCCATTTACAGAGAAATGGGGGGTTTATATAGGAGAAAAACTAAGGTTAAATGAATTGGTATTTAACCACTTTCATGACGGGTTGATTCAAATTTGGTGACAACCAAAAATGGTCTACATTATGCCAATTTAGCATTAAAAGTGGAAGGTTATGACGAAGACTTGGAATAGTCAGACCAGAATTATAGGTAACTTGATATTGAAGTTAGAAGTTTATGATGACGATCATCAATAAGATGATCTCAAAAATAGTTTTAGGGTGGTAAAATAGGAAATGTATTGTGGATCTCTCCTTTTTTTCATTTGGTCCTTTTAACAATATCCCTCTGGCTATTTTTAGGAAAGTGCTCCCTTATGGAGGGCTTCTCAGCAAAGCGCTTCCAAGAGGAGTGCTTTTGAGGAAAGTGCTTCCAAGTGGAGCACTTTTGAGGAAAGCACTCCCAAGTGGAGCACTTTTGAGGAAAGTGCTCCTTTGTGGAGTGCTTCTCAGCAAATCACTCCCAAGTGCGGTGCTTTTGACGAAAGCGCTCCCTTGTGGAGTGCTTCTTAGCAAAACGCTCCCAAGTGGAGCACTTTTTAGCAAAGCACTCCCAAATGGAGCACCTTTTAGAAAAGCACTCCCAGGTGGAGCGCTTTCTGCTTTAAGCAACAAACTCAAAAAATTCTATAGAGGCTTCTCTTTTGAATAATATTAAATTCTATCTACACTTAGCAAATTTATCTACTTTGCTTCCTTAATCCTTCAATAATATTTAAAATAATCCTCTAGCTAAGCAAGGAATAGAACCAAAAATGGAAGATCTGGAGATGAAAATTTAACATTTTATTGTCCATGCTAAAATATATACAATTTTGCATTCAAAATACCAAATTTAAAGACATTAGAAGAACAGGATAAAGAAAAGAAAAATGTAGAAAAGCTTAAGAAGGATCAAACCCATATGAGGGAAAGCTTTAGAATTGCAAATCCTTTGACCATTTTTTGTGAAAAAAGAAATTTTACAATGATCACTTTCAAAAATAGAATTAACTATGCATATTTTTTACAAGGTGTGTCGATATTGAGAACACATATGGTGGCTCGCAGGGGTATTGAGCCAGTCTCAATGCAAAGATCCTATGCCTTCATCCTTGGGTAGTAGAGTCATTCTCTTTATCTTGATCCTTTTCTTCTGTGTCATATTCACTATGCTCTTTATCTTCTTGATGCTCATTTCTTTTAGATACTTCGTTCGTTTCCTCTTATTTTTCATTCAAATATTCATCTTCTAAACTAGATTCACCTTCAGTCTTATCTTCCTCACTAGGCATGGAGTGCTTATGAAGAAGCTGATCCAATGATTTTTTAAACACATGCTCATATATAGATGCAACATTACTCCAATGATCATAAGAATATGGGGGGTATTTTTGAAGCTCAAAAATAAGATAGTGATAGGTATTAATTCACTCCAGATCAAAAAACACCATCATCCTATCAAATTCTTTAAAACAAGATTCAATCTGATAATATTTTGTCACGAGCATAATGATTTGTGCATCTAAGCTGGAGGAATTCAAAGTGTCTATTTCAGCAAGGTTTTCAACAAAATTAGCTTACATAGGTTCCAATTCTTTTATTAATAGAGGAGGATGATCTGGATCAGTGAAATCGGGGACCTTAATATCAATGAGGGCCTCTAAGTACCACAATGTAGTCTCGCATTCTTGCAGAATAGCATCTAAAGTTGAACGATATTTTTTGGAAAGCTCAAATTTCATGCAATAATATTGTAAGGTTGTTTTATCATTATCCCATGATCGGGCTAGGTCACTCATAGGTTCAAAGTGAATAGGCACATACTCTATATTTTTGAGTTGCACCACCAAGTCCAGCCAACAATTAACATTTTCTTATGCTGATTCCAGAATTGAACCCCAAAAAAGAATGGCCTCATGTGCTTCTTTATAAAATTGAAGAGCTTTAATTCCTTTTGTAACCCTTTGAGGGAAATCCCTCAAGAAATGCAGGTGCTCTCTAGAAGGTAAGTCAGGAGGCTACGATTTGGGTGCTTGCTTGGATTCTAGTTCTTTGATTTGAATAGTAAGTTGTTGGTTGACGTGATTTGCTTCAGCTAATTCCCAGATATTGTGAGAATTAACCATTTTGAGGTCAATGACATAGGCATTAAGCTCCTATATTTTATTTTCTAGCTCCTCAACATTAGAATTAATTCTTTTGATCTAACCCTGATGATCCCGTTCTAGCTCTTCATTCTTCCTTCTTGCTACTACCAATTCTTCTTGTAGCTTATCAACCTTGAACTAGGTTTTAAAATATTTGAACCTGTAATATTATCCATGTGCATAGATAGATCCAATGCCAACCTGAACCTCCTCCATTTTTTCTTGAGTATTCATCCTAGCCACATTGAAAATTGTATGTCTAAGATCATAATTGGTTGGGGTCATATACCCCAAAGGCTTGCTCACCAATGGTATCTTTTCAACCATGTGTAGGTCTATAGACTCAGGATCCAAAATATAAGCTTTGCATGTGTGATCCAAAGCTAAAGCCTCCCTCTCACTATGATATCTGAGCCACTTAGTAGAATTTTTCCTAGCTCTACGGATGATTTCAACTATAGCTAATTGTTGTGACAACTCTAGCTCTGACTCAAAATACTCAGAGATGCCTAATCCAATAATATGCATTGATGAAAAGAACAAGGAGTCATACTATATACTTGGAACCATAGAGGAAGCTGAGAGGGAAGTGATCGAGCTAACCCTCAGAGGTACTTAAGTTTGCAAGACTACAAAAATGGGCTTGGGTGTTATAAAAGTGGATGAATTAAAATATGTAGGGGGAGTGGGAGGAGAGGAGGAAATGCTTGAGTCAAAAGAACCAAATAAGCGATCAAATAGAACCTACAAAATTCTAGGGGAATATATGGAAGAAGTAGATACTATAAAAGGATTAGGGGCTTTTATATAAGAAGCAAATGGTGGAGCTAAGGGCACAAGTGCTGGAGTGGGAGATAGGAAATTTGCTTGGGAAACTCAAAGGTTCAGGCTGCTTAGCTCTAGAATAGGGGATGTACTCAATGCAGGAGACACTAAAAAAGTAATGCTAGGTCCTGTTCAAATTTCCACTGTAGAAGCTTTGGGTACATCAAGCATCATAGAGGAAGAGGTCATGAGAGATTCTTCCAATGACTGCACTCTATCTCCTTTCTTACATGAAACATTGGAGCTGTCCTCCTTGCCTACCTTTTGAACCTCTGTAAGCTTTGGAAAGATCGGATGTCCTTTTTCCACCATGCTCTATTCCTCAGCTTGTTTTATGGCTAGCGCTCCTTGGACATACACTTCAGCTTTGCCATTTTGTTCTCTGATATGTTATGTGATTGCTTTATCTTCAATATGCTCAGTCACGACTGCTTTGGGTGATTTAGGCATAGCTACCTCCTAAGCTATAAATATTTATTTAGCCAAGGATAGTTCAAGCACAAATTCTTCTTGAATGGATATCTCAGCTCCCTTGTTCCCTTGGTCATATTGAGCAGCTGAAAGCTCAATACTTAGAGGTTTTTGTCGATATATCTCTACTGCCACAACCTCTTCTGCTACAACTACTTTGTTAAGGTTTGGAGGATCTAGAGTGCCCGAACACACTACTCTCCCATAAGTCCTTTGGGTCCCAGTTCACAACATTTTTGTGGTTTTCTACGGGAGAAGTACCTCGAACTTTCTCTTGAATGGAGAGCTCTTAGCCTTGGACTTCTGATCTATGGAGGGGGCAGCACTCATGATAGCTTTTCCCATGCTTCATGAGCTATACCATGGGTGATCCAAGTCATCAACCTCATTTGTGTGGTACCCTACCTTGGGCACGATAGCAACAAAGGAAAATGGTTGAAAAATACGAAAGCTATTTTCATAAATGTCAAAAAATTGGTCATTGATTGCAAGATTATTAGTTGAGGGTTTGCCCTGGTGTACCCTCATGATACACCATTGTTATACTTTGTGATCTGACCATTTTGGATACCTGGCCTTTATACTTGCTATGATAGACCTAGTCAGCTTCTTCTTTGGATTCACAATAGGATTGTACTCAAGCTCCATAGTATAAAAATCCAACCAAGGTAGGAGCGGCTCCATATCATCCACATGCCACTCAAGCTCCAATCCAAGTGGATTATTGCACTAGTTTTCAATGTCTGATTGTGGGCAACTGTGAAAATCTTATACCTTAATATTTTTCTTTATTATACCTAGTGGATCCCATTTCCATTGATGGGGAAGCTCAATTAATCCGAAATGGGCTAGTACTACGGTTAAAACTATATTTTGACCGCATTGTGCTATTTTGACCCCTCCAAAATTGAAAGGGGTGGATATTATGACCTTTATTCCTTGAAAAATTCCATACTCTTGGTTAGTGTGATCTAGCTAGTAGGCTACCTCCATAGTGAATAGAAATACAATGGTGTAAAAGGGTGATAAAAAAGGTTTTTCAAAAAAATTGTATATCCTGATGATGTAACCCTGTGTCAAGAGGAAAGTGTCCCCAAATCGTTTCTCCACCAACTACTCCCTCAATTATGTCAGGAAGCACTCATACTAACCACAAATCAAATCCAAAGTTGGACCCAAAAAAAGCTTATTAAAAACATAATATGAATTACTTACAGTGAAAATCTGGGTCCATAGGTAAACTGGCAGCAACTTTCCCTCATCATCGATTTTCTACTTGTGGACAAAGAAAAAATTATCATGTATGTGCCAAAAAAATAGCCACACCTTTACGAAAGATAATCTAAATTTATGGCTCTAGTCATTGTGAAGGAAAGCCAAATAGGCATGCAACTATCGTGTGATAAATTTAGCCCAATCGTAAAAAACTAGGCTAGAATCTTGCCTTGCCTTAGAGGAGAAATAAATTGGATTGTCTAAAATAGCCTTGTCCATGACAACTTTTCAGTCGATGACCCACTCATTAGTGGAAAATCCTACCACCCATGCTAGGATGGAGTATATTTTAGGCTGTGAGAACTCAGCCAAACACCTTGGAAGTGCAGGTAGGTTACCAACCACCGTCACATCCTATATAACTGGTTCACCATGAGATATTTCATCTAAGAAGTTGGTTGATATCTAGAAACTTCCTCATTTGTATACAACCTTTGTGTAACAACCCTGATAGGGTACTTCTCTCCCCTTGTGAAATCTCCATGAGTATTTTGAACTGTCCATGTCATAGGGTCATAATTTTGGTCCACTACATGAATAAACTTTGGACAGACATGGACCAAAGTGCACATGTAGAAATACAAGTTTGAATAGAGTACACCTACTAACTGGTCTTCAACTGGATCATACTTGGTTGCCTCTTTAATATCTCAATGTAGTTGCTCTATATCTTCATTCGTTACCAAAAAATCCCTATAGCGGATGAAAGGGTGCTGCTAGGGCACCAGTTCTTCGATGTCCTTCTTGTTGTTGTTCTTCTTCTAAAGCTTCTTCAAATCTAAAACCACTGTTAAGGTAGCTTCATTGTCTAGTATTTTACTTTTTAGGACCTTTTCTTTTGGCTTCTTCTCTTTTGAAGTTTCTTCAATTACTGATTCTTCGGCTACTTGCTTTCCTTTCTTACCTATGGTGGTTGAATACTTTGAAGGATTTCTGGTTTGAGAGTTGCAAGAAAATATTTTGGGAGTGAGTTTGAACATGGCTAGAGAGCATTTAATTTTATAATGTCATTTCTTGGAACCACCACCTCTAACGTAGACCACTCCTTATTAATGCCAAGGTGAACATGCATGCAAATGAGCATTTTTAGAGTTCTTCATGCGGGTGGATTTCTCTTGGAAAATTAAATATTAATGGTGGAAAAGAATGTTCCTACGAGGTGCACCATTATTGGCCAAGAAGGGTGTCGGAAGATTTGGAGAAAAGGTCAATTTTAGCTGACAGAGGATGAAAAATGTTTCTATTTGATAACTGTACAACCTTCTTTTCTTTTAAAATTTGTGCCTACCTAGGGTTTTGAAAAAAAACCCCTAATGATGCATAAAATCTTCTTGAACACTTGGAAAAATTAGATCGGGAAACTGAAACTTAAAGCATTTAAAAATGGGAGGACAACGAGAAAAATATTGTTATAGCTAAAGCAAAAAATTAAAACGGTTAAAATAAATGGGAGCAATTCCCGATGGACCACCTCCAAAAAATTTAACTACTTGTTAATTACTTTTGGGCAGAGTGCTCTCCACTTGTTTGAGAACTCTAGCTTTGGGAAAATCATTCCCTTGTGGAGTGCTTCACCTTTGGAGCACTCTCCACTTGTTGGAGTGCTTTGTCTTCGGGAAAAGCACTCCCTTGTGGAGTGCTTCACCTTTGGAGTGCTCTCCACTTGTTGGAGTGCTTCGGCTTCAGGAAAAGTGCTCCCTTGTGGAGAATTTCACCTTTGGAGAAATATCTTGGCCTATCGGGTGCAATTTATTTACAAAGGATCTCATTCTGGTTGCAAAAAGCATAGCAAAGTTGTTCTTAAAAAAGCTTCTTCATACCTTAAAAAAAAACAAAATCTCAGCCTACCAGGTGCAATTTCTTCATTAAATACTTCATCCTGGCTACCAAAAGCTTTGGTGAAGGTATTTTTGAAGGAAATTCTTTCTTCCATTTTCCTGAATAAGCATAGAGTAAGACAATACTACCCTACTATACAAACAAAAGGGACTACACATGAGGAATAATTGATCAGCTAGAGAAGAGCATTGGGCTTTGGCAGGTAGTAAGGTTTTTGTAGGAAACCATTAATTAAATAGGGAGCTCATCGCCTTCCATGTCTCTGAGCATGAATTAATTTATCTGATGAACACCAGAGACCTAGAATGGATCCTACCAAAAGGCATCAAACTTTTCATGCTTTCCCAGCTTTGACTTCTTGACGTTCCACTTCAAAACTATATCCCCAATGTTGAAAACCTATTTGGAAGTTCTCTTACTAAACCAACTCTTGGTGGTTTGGGCATGCTTGGTGAAGACTTCGTATGCTTTTTCTATTTCTTCTTCTAGTTCTATCAACTATGCTAGCCTTGCATCCATTTGGCTAACCTGGCTTCCTTCAACGTCAAGCCACTTAAGAAGCTGTAAGGATGGTAATTTAATGTGTGTAGGTAAGACCGCATCTTTGCGATACACAAATGAACAGGGTGAAGTCTGGATAGATTGCTTTATGGAAATTCGATGAGCCCATAGGGACTGATTCAAAAGTAGGTGCCAGCTCCTTTTATTCTTTTGTAAATATTTCTTGAGAATTCACAATAGGTTTTTGTTCATGGATTTAGCTAATCCATTTCCCTGCAGATAATAGTTAGATTAACCTTCAATAAAATTCTATATCTGACCATTAATTTACAATTTTTGCACCAATGAAGGGAGAACCATTTTTTGAGATGATGGATTCTAGGATTCCAAACCGAGTGATCAGACCTTCAAGGAAGGAGATGGCCACCTCCTGGCTCACCTCTTTGGTTGGAATTTCTTCTGACCATCTAGTTAAGTAGTCCATAGCAGTAAAGATATATTTGTGGTTGATAGAAGAATTTGGATTTATGATCCCAATGAAGTCCAAACCCCACTACTGGAATGGAGTCTCCACCCGAATGGTGTGGAGAGGAAGTCATGCATTCCTAACCCTTCCTGAGTAACGTTGGCAACTATCATAGCACTGGCTGGTTTTGAAGGTATCAAAAAAAAGAGTAGGCCAATAGTAACTTGCTTTGATGATTTTTAATACCATCTATTTATCGATAAAATATCATCCTGAAACACCAAAGTGAAACTCCTCCAGTATTTTAGCCTTTTCATATTCCTTAATGCATCTTAAAAGGATCCTATTAATATTTCAATAAAAAAGGCCATTGGGTGTCGGGACATACATGTTAACTTGTAGAAAAAACTTCTTTGTGAAGCATCGAGGTGTGAGGGGCATCGAATTGTATCAAAATATCTGATCAGGTCTTTTGTCCATTCTGATTCACTAGTGGGTGGGATAGCCAATTTTCTTTCAAAATTTAGGCTATGTCTGGAATCATAGCTTCGACCACAATATTTTTAGCTAACTCTTGGTAGAGTGCTCTCCCTCGAACCAACTTAGTAGGATGTATCTCAATATCAAACTCTTGGATTTTGGTAACCCAACCTGCCCTCATATTCCCTAACTCACCTTGGATGATGAAGCTCCGAACGTCAGGGTGTATGACATATACGATGGTTTTGATTTGAGATACAAAGTTCCTAAAATTTTGGAGGGACCTCATCATTGCATGAACCTATCATTCAATGAAATTGAACTTCTTTGCATGAGGCTGAATGATCTGGCTGAGAAACATAATCGGACATTCATCTCTGTCTTCACCCTTTTGGGTTAGTACCGTGGCATAACTCTGAGGCTCTCTGACTGCATATAATATGAAATGTCATGAGTAGTCAGGGTTGATAAGGATGGGAGCTTGAGTAATCCACTCTTTAATCTCTTGAAAAACTAACCTCCTTTCATCAGTCCACTTGAATTCGGTGCCTTTTTTTAAGAGTTGGGCCATTGGTTTTATCACCTAGGCAAAATCAACTATGAACTTCCTGATGAAGTTTATCTGTCCAAAAAAGGACTACAAAGATTTATTATTTGTGGGAGTTGAAAGTCAGAGAAGTGCTTCTACTTGATCTGGATCAATTTTTAATACCTTTTTGGAGATAATATGCCCAAGCAACTTTCCTTCTTTTACTGCAAATATTGACTTTTTAGGGTTGATGGAGACCCCAAACTCTCGATATTTTTCAAAAACTTTTTGTAAACGTGAGACATGTTCTTTCCTTTTATAATAAGACTGTCATGTCATCTAAATAAATTATGATGACATGATTGAGTAATTCACCAAAATTGAGGTTCTTTTCCCTTTGAAAGGTAGATCTAGCATTGGAAATTCTGAAAGGCATCGGTTGATATGAAAAAGTGCCCCACTTGGTCATGAATGTGGTCTTGTGTTGATCTTCATATTTAACCCATATCTGGTTATAGCTTGAGAACCCATATAGTAAGGATAACCTTTGTGCCCCTGCCACTACATGAAGGATTTTATCAATCTGATGTAGTGTGTAGTGAAATTTGAGTGATGCTTGATTCAAATTTTGAAAGTCTATACACAACTGAATATCATCATTCTTCTTCTACACTGGAACTAGGTTAGCCACCCAATAAGAATGCTTTACATTTGAGCATCTTCAATAACTCGACCCTCATAAGAGTTTTGACCTTTGGATTTATAGGTCACTGCTTTTATTTGAAGGGTCTAACACCCTCTTTTAACTTGATTGTATGCTAGATGACATTCTTGTCATACCCCTTTAAGTCTTGATAACACCAGGTGATGATGTCAAGGTATTATTTACATAGAACTTGGATCTGTTGGAGCTCCTCAGTGGTGCATTCAGTCCCTACCATGATGAATATCCTTTATTGTAACCCCAAGTTGATGAACTCCTTCTAGTCGACCTTGATATTATGGCTGATAGGCCTATCATTTCTATTAAAGAAACTTTCCAGTGTGATCAGGCCTTTTGGGATATGATTGTTTTTCAACTGAATTAAACCTTCATGGTCTTCTTCCTTTAGAGTCTATCCTTCGATGGTTGATGCTTCATTGACCAAGAAGTTAATAAGTTATTCATAATTATTGAACACTTGCCAATGAAGCTTTTTATTGGGAGTGGAAGGTCGATAAATTGATCTTACAGTCTTTCGTTTGTGCATCATGCCATCTACTGGTGAAAACTAGGCACCAATGGAAGCTAGGATGTCGGCTAGCTTATTTTTTTACCTTCATATGGACTTGAATTTTAGCACATCGAAGGTATCAAATAAATTCCACACTTTGTTGTGATACGCCTTCAGGTAGTGTTGCTTACTAACACACTTGCTAGTAACTTGATTACAAATTAGCTCAGAGTCCCCAAAAAATTATAGTTGCTTGATTTCTAGCTTCTTAGCTTTCTTGAGTCTGAGATAAAAAGCCTGATACTCAGTCGCATTATTTGTACAACTCCAAGCTAGTATGTATGAGTAAGTATGATCTTCACCAATTGGGGAGATGAGAGTAATTCTTGTGCTAGCTCCATTTTTACATCGTGCACCTTAAAAGTACAACTTCCAAAGCTGGTCTGAGGTTGAGGGCATTTTTGGGTGATCTTGCTTTTCTTTTTTAGGCTTAGTGATCATGTATCATCCTAAGTCTATACCATTGACTGATTTGAAATCAGTTAGGGAGAAGTCATCCTCCAATTGGAGTTCAACAAGAGCTTCCTCCATCAAGTCGATTTGTATTTCTTTTGCCATCAAGTTGAGAGAAACTAAGCCCTTTTTTTCATATTTAATATTCTCAACGTGAAAACCAGTAGGTTTCTCATTGAAGAGCTTGAATATTCTTCCTTTCAAGGGGATCTCCAGGTTGGTGTATTCAAGGAATAGGTAGCCTCCCATATTCATTGTGAATTCTTGTGAGAGGCACATACAAAAATATGGCTCCAAATTGACCATCATGATCTCCTATATGATAGTGAATTGTGGTATTTTATGGAGTTGGATGGTCACATATTTGATCACTCCCACTATTTTTACTAGAGTTCCATCTAACTACAGCACCCCAAGGCTACTGTAGGTGTATTCCATACCCATGATTTCACATACTTCTTTGGGCATGATGGTTGTAGCGGTGCCTGAATCGATCATGCAGTTATGCATGACACATACCTCCATTCGAAGGGACAAGTAGAATGGTGGGGGCCTATTTTTACCTGTGGCGAAAGCTGTTAATGGCAGAGAATACACAGTCTGAGTTGACTCGCTTTCCTTGTCCTATGTGAATTTGAGATATTCTTGTAATAGATCAACTTAACCTAGAAGTTGAAGGACGTCATATAGGATTACCTTAGTGGGGGCATTTTTCATTTCTTTGACTATGTTGTATGTTGAAGCGGTGGGCTCCACTACTCCCCTTGTAGGTTTGTAGATCTTTAAATATTGTTGTGTTGCATGTTCCCATTGTCATTTAGTGAGTGAGGGGTATCAGATCTTTTATCCTACATATTACTGTGTTTCTAATGGTGGTTGAGGATTTGTAGCTTTAGGATACAAGATATTTTCTCTAACACAAGGTGAAAGATGGTCCTTCAATCGATTGGACTGGTGAGCAGTTATCATTGGATCAGGAGCTTTTTCCTAGGGCTGAGATCCAATCAATTATTTAGTTGTGGTTTTAGGTTTTGGAGGCACTTTCAATAGATCCATATAAATTGGATCTACCTCGATAGGTTTCTTTCATGACCTAGTAAGAATGAAAACTTGCTCAACTGATGATGTCATGATATTTTTACCAGCTTCTATGATCATATTAACTTGCTCATAGGGTCTACCAGCCAGTGTCTACACATAATTTTGATGTACCATATAGTATTTTTCATTGTGTGAATCATTGCACATGGTACACCAATAGAAGGAATTAGATGTATCGACCTCTTCGATGTTCATCACTACTTAATTTTTCTCGTGTTACCTTTAAGTGCCAGTGGTTGCTTGCTCTTTGGTGATCGAGGGAGGTGAGAATCTCCTCTGGTGAAATACTTGATCTTGTCTTTTCCTTATGATGCTCATCTAGTTTGCCACTGTCTTCATGTAAGCCTTAACTTCTGATAGCTCTTTAGCTTGAGCTTTGATTACAACCATTTGGTTAGTAGCTACTTGACTTGGAGGTAATGGGGCAAACATTGGTGGCATTGAGAAAGATAGGTATTGTGTTGAAGCAGGAAACAAGGGAACATCGGGTGCTTGGTATTGATGCATAGGCATAGGTCGATACTCAGAATGTGGATTCTAGGATTGGCTAAGATGTTTTTGGGATGCAGGAGGAGTAGATGCACTTGGATACATATTCTAAATATTTTTTTGGATAAATCGAGGTCATTTCCTTGGGAGGTAACTTTCTGATAGCTATTAGGTCAGCCTCAGATTTATAGGCCTACTTGTAGATAGTGGGGAATGTATTGATATTAGTATGGTAGATTTTGATGCTTATATCTGAGTGGAAATCTCTTAGGTAATAAAATTTAGCCTTATCAAGTGTGGGTTGAAGACCATCTGTGACACTTTACTAGGTTCTTGCGAATCTAATGTTAAAGTTAGTTATTTCTTCCTGAGGATGCCTTTGAATAGTAGTATACTGGTGTAAAAGAGAAAAGGGGTCTACTTGTTCATTGAAACCCCTTACCAACTACCTAACCAGTACCAATAATGGTGTCAGGTGAGGGTGATCGATACCAATAAAGAAGCTTACCTCTTAGTGAAATAACTAGCAACTTCACCATGTCGTCTTCGTTGGTGATTTGATGGATGGTCGCTAATCTTGTGACATCTTGTATGTGCTCTTGTGTCATATTTCCCATGTCATCATAAGTTGGTAGTGCTTTCAAAGCTACGTGTAGGACCATGTGTTGGTCCTACAAGGCAAGCGGTCCCATATGGTTCCAAGCTATGAACTACCTGCGCATATTTTGTTGGGCCATCTGGGGAGGTATATTGGTGAGGAGCAGTGGAGTTGGTAGAAATTGATGAGTCAAAATAGTTAGAAAACTCAAAGCATTTTGTTGAACATTTGGTGGACCCAGAGTATACTGATGATCCGAATAATTCAACAGATTTAGAGGCAAGCTGGTAGTTGTGCTATCAGGAGTTGGCTTCTTTGAATCTTGAACAATTTCTTTTGATGATGTATCGACAAGTAGAATATTTGACTCGACCACCCTAGGATGTTCTCCTAAAGCATCGATGTCGAGCTCTTAGAATGTAGGTTCTTCTTTTGTATTTATAGCCATCCACATTGTATGCATGAAGGTGGGATATTTTATACTGTTCTATGAGATTTGGAGCTATCTTGGGTTTAGTAGAGTCTCCATATGTTCATATTGAACAATACTAAGATGAACATCACTTCTTAATACTGATAAAATGTGGAACATTTGCATCCCACCGGGCATGCTAGAAATTTTTGGCAATCGAACCGGCCTAGATATATATTTTCTAGGTCTGTAGTGCCCTAGGTCCACTGCCAAGCATTGAATACCCAAAGGAAATGTATGTCCTCTGTGGAAATATCCAGTAGGGCTAGTTTCAAAAAGTAAATGGGTGATTGGAGATAAGGGATAAAAATATACTAAAAGAGATGGGATATTACAAAAAGGAAGTGGAGATGGATGAAGGTAAAAAATTTCGGATGATGGACCAGGAACACGATAGACAACTTATCTACTTTTACCAACAATAATCAAAGCAATGACTTATAATAGAAAGTAGTATAAAATCCTTAGAACCTATGTAAACTCCAGCAAGGATTCTAGGGACCAGTATTCTATCAACAACAAAATCCAGAGAAAATAATTAAACTAAAGAATACAAAAACTAGTCTAATAGAAATCACAGAGTAGAAATATTACACAGAGATTAGGGACTTAAACTATAGCTATTTCCCATTTCTTTTAGTCATTCCATCCCTTTGTACATTCCTTACCCTTAACCCAAAGTCCCAATTTTTACTTTCTGAAGTAGTTGTATACTTGAAACCTACTCTCAAAATAAAGGCTTCTGGCTATGATTTAAGTCCCCAATCTCTGTGTAATATTTCTACTTTGTGATTTCTATTAAACTAGTGTTTCTGTTCTTCAGTTTAATTTTGTTCCCTAGATTTTGCTATTGATAGAATACTGGTCCCTAGAATCCTTGCTGGAGTTTACATAGGTTCTCAAGATTTTGTACTATTTTTTGTTATATGTCATTGCTTTGATTATTGTTGGTAAAAGTAGATAAGTTGTCTATCGTGTTCCTGGTCCATCATCCCAAATTGCTAACCTTCGACCATCTCCTCTTCATTTTTGTAATCTCCCATATCTTTCAATATCTTTCTATCCCTTATCTCCATTCACCCATTTAATTTTTGGAACCAGCCCTACTAGAGATTTCCATGGAGGACATCCCTTTCCTTCGGGTATTCAATGCTTGGAAGTGGTCCTAGGGAACTGTAGACTTAGAAAACCTATATCTAGGTTGGTTCTATTGCCAACAAGTCTTTTATCTCCCTAACGGTGTCTCAATTCCCTTAGGTCTCCTATGTTCACCCTAAGGGGTTCTCAATTCCCTTAGGCTACCTATGTTCACCCTAAGGGGTTCTTAATTCCCTTAATTCACCTATGAGTTCACCCTAGAACTCTACTCTTAGATTTCTAATAACAATAAACCAAACAATAATGAAACTAGAAACCAATGTAGTTATCACATTAAATCTTACATGGTAAATCCTTTTTACTTTTATGAATATTACATTAACTACATTGGGGATATATCCCCACAATTCTAGTCTATTTGATCATAAGTAAATCAACATAAGATACAATTACCTATACTTGGTTTCCATTGAACTCCTTGCTTATCCTTGCTTTCCATTTGTTCTTTGAGGGTAGTAGAGGATCAGGATACTCATGGTTCTGGATAGACATGCCTTTAAATGCATCTATTCATTTACTTTTCCAAATTGTAACCATACAAAATTTAATTAAGTTTCTAACCATCTAATGCATAATGGATATTATAAAATATCCTTTACTTTTATTTCACCTCTCTAGTTGCCTTAGAGAGTCATTCAACATGTACTACTTATATCAAGGTTTAAATTTAGTCAAATTTGTTCATGTATTAAAGCATTAAAGTCCCATACCTTTAAAACAATCTCCTTCATTTTAATTCCTTAAATCAAATACCCATAACTTCAATTCAAATAATAAATCTACATCCTTTTTAATTCACTAATTTGAAATCAACCAATTATTATTTAAAGCACTAAACTCCCATAACTTTAATCTTTAAAACAATATTTTTCATTAACTTCAATTCAACAAAATAAATCTACATCCTTTTTAATTGAAAATTCTTAATATAATCAACATTAATTAAAGGGTTCCTTTTCAATTAAAATACTTCAATAATTTCATATAAATCAAAGGTTCCTTTCTAATTAAAAGCCTTCAATAATTTTATATAAATCAAAGGTTCCTTTCTAATTAAAAGCCTTCAATAATTTTATATAAATCAAAGGTTATTTTCTAATTAAAAGCCTTCAATAATTTCATATAAATCAAAGGTTCATTTCTAATTAAAAGCCTTCAATAATTTCATATAAATAAAATGTTCCTTTCTAATTAAAAGCCTTCAATAATTTCATATAAATTAAAGGTTCCTTTCTAATTAAAAGCCTTCAATAATTTCATATAAATCAAAGGTTCCTTTCTAATTAAAATCCTTCAATAATTTCACATAAATCAAAGGGTCCTTTTATAATTAAAAGCCTTCTATAATATTCCACATAAAACAAAGGTTCCTTTTAATTAAAACCCTTCATTATATTCCACATAAAACAAAGGTTCCTTTTAATTAAAACCCTTCATTATATTCCACATAAAACAAAGGTTCCTTTTAATTAAAACCATTCATTATATTCCACATAAAACAAAGGTTACTTTTAATTAAAACTCTAAATTATATTCCACATAAAACAAAGGTCCCTTTTAATTAAAACCCTTCATTATATTCTACATAAAACAAAAGTTCCTTTAAATTAAAACCCTTCATTATATTCCACATAAAACAAAGGTTCCTTTTAATTAAAACCCTTCATTATATTCCACATAAAAAAAGGTTCCATTTAAATAAATCATACAACACATTTCTAAGTCAAGGTCTACAACCGAGGGTTTGATGAGGAAAAACTACTTTGCTAGGGTTTGATGAAGAAAAACTGCTCTATGGGGATGGTAGCAACTTCTGGAGGAGGTCTTAAAAATTGGAGGAATTTCATGATGGCATAGGGTCCGACACAAAGAGTGCATGCTCGTGATGTTTTTTCATCTAAAAATGACTGGAAGGAACATGATTTTCCAGTGCATGTCGAGAACTGCTTGTTAAATAATAATGGATGTTTGGAACGATGTGAAGCTAGGCTAGTTCTAGTGGTTCAACCAGAATCGGTGGCGGAAGATGTGGAGTATCTAACCAAACATACCCTTATTGGTAAATTTTTGGGCATCTGAATTTCTCTCCCCTTTGTGGAGGCTTGGGTCAGGAAGACTTGGAATCCTGAAAGTGATGTGGAGATGATGTTGAGTGTGAACAACTATGTTATGGTGGTTTTCTCTTATATTGCATATCGTAACAAAGCATTTTAAGGGGGTTCGTATTTCTATAACCAAGTGGGACTCTTTATTAAACCCTGACATGTGGGTTTCAACGATGTGAAGCCAAGCTAGTTCTAGTGGTTCAACCCGACTCGATGGTAGAAGATATGGAGTATCTAACCAAACATACCCTTATTGGTAAATTTTTGGGCATCTAAATTTCTCTCCCCTTTGTGGAGGCTTGGGTTAGGAAGACTTGGAATCCTAAAGGTGATGTGGAGGTGATGCTGAGTGTGAACAACTATTTTATGGTGGTTTTCTCTTGTATTGCATATCGTAACAAAACATTTTAAGGGGGTCCATATTTCTATAACCAAGTGGGACTATTTCTTAAACCATGACATGTGTGTTTCAACCCATTAGAGGAGAGGCCATCACAGGTTCCAATATGGGTGCAGATTCCATGTCTCCCGTTGGAATTCTAGAGAACTGATATCTTGCATAAGATTGCCCTTCTTCTTGGGAAGCTGGTTGGACCGTCACAACAAATAATGGATAAAAAGGTAATATTTGTTGCTCGTATTTGTGTTGAAATTGACTTAAATAATCCTATTCTATATTCTATTGAAATACAATTTGGATCAACTACATGGGTTGAAAAACTTGACTATGAAGCTATTCCATTTCGTTGTCAGATTTTCCATGAATATAGCCACTTGCAAAGAAAATGTCCTAAGTTTGTCCTACCTATGGCTTCAAATCTTTGGCCCTCTCAATCTGGACAAAGTTTGGATAAAGGAAAAGCCTTGATAAAGGAAGGGGAATGGGATAAGGAAGGTTTTGTTCTGGTAAATACCCAAAATAAAGGACAAAGGGAAAACAAAGATATTAAGTATAGCCATCCAGATGCTCTAGTCAACCATTTTTAAATATTATATTATCTTGATCAGTGCATGGAGATACCTGAAATGTCACTACTTGATGCAAATATAACAAGGCTGAATCAGATGTCTCTTCTTGAGGGGGAACTTAAGGAATCAGATCTAGGGGGTTTAAATGAAGAACAAAGGGCTTTGGATCTAAGTATAGGGGACATGATTGGGTCTATCCATATAAGGGAAACTATTTTGAAAAGTGGTACATATTTAGTTATGCCCTCTCCTATTCAGGTACTGATGTAGTCATCCTTGGACTGCAAAAAACTTATGGTGTTGGTATTGCAACAAAAAATAATTAAAAAAAGTTTTTCGGATAAGAATATGAAGGTGGGTTAAAAGAAGGACCAGGATAAAATTAAGTTAATGGGGGAGAATTTTGTGGAGTAAATCTTGGTGAGAACATTGGACTCACATTTTTATAACCCCCAAAAATGATTATCCTCTCATGGAATGTAAGGGGATTGAACAACATCCCTAGATAAAAAGTTGTTTGTGATTTGGTTCGTGTGTATTCTCTAGATGTGGTGTTTATTCAGGAGACTAAATTGGCTATTTATAGTACGTTCAATATTACTTCCAATTTGTGGATAATAGGACAATACTAGTGTATTGGTGCATGTGGATATGCTGGTGGCATCGCTTGTTTATGGGATCCGATTAAGATATCTCCTCTTACTTGGATTTCCAGCAGATGGTCTATTTCGATGGCTAGGCATGATAATGAATTTGGTGAAACCATCCTCCTTACAAATGTGTATGCTCCTGTTGATTACAATGGTAAAGTGAATTTGTGGGAGAATTTTGGTTCCCCTGTACCCATGGATTTTGGTTGGAGACTTCAACTCTATCACTTGTTTGGAGGAGAAACATGGTGGGGTGGACCATATTGAGACTTTTTCTTCTATCTTTAGTGATCATATCCAGGCCCTAAACTTTGTTGAAATCAAGGCATATAATGGGATATTTACTTGGCACAATAGAATATGTGGGGAAGCTTCCCTATTAGAGAGACTAGATAGGTTTTTGATATCCAGTTATTTGATGGGTAATAACAGAAGTGCTAGTTCTATGATTTTGGAGGGTAGGGAATCTGATCATTGGCCTATCAAACTCTCTACTTTGGAGTTAGTACTAAAAAATAATACCTCCTTTAAATTTCAACTTATGTGGCTTCGTGATCCTAAGCTTCATGATTTCATGCAAGGCTGGTGGACCACTAGCAAACCTCCTCATGCCATCGCTATGTATTCCTTTATGAAGCGACTACAATTTGTAAAACATAAATTGAAGATATGGAATAAACTAAATTTTGGGAACCTTTCCTTGGCTAAGCTAGCATCTCTTAGTAGGATGGAATAAGTTTCAAGGAAGATTAAATATCAAGGATTCACGAAGGAGCTTCTTGTTCAGGAATTTGAGGCTATGAAAGACCTTGCTGAATGGGAACTGAGGGAAGATTTCTTTTGGAAACCTCGAGTAGATTGGATTCAATAAGGGGATAGGAACACAACCTTCTTTTATAAATTATTTAAGGCTTGCCGTAATGGTAACATGATTACCTCTCTTTTGAATTCTTAGGGTGCCTTGCTCTCTTCTTTCAGGGATATTTCAGGAGAGACTAAGAGGTATTTTTCCTCTCTTCAAGGAGGACTCCCTATCATATAATGAGAATGAAAATATTATTATAAACCGTATTGTAGTGATTGTTTCTAGAGATATTAATGAGAACTTGATGGGTACAATTTCCCTTGAGGAGTTGGAAAACGTTGTATTCAAGATGAAAAAAGAAAAATCCCCATGTCCATATGGATTCTCGATTGAGTTTTATCAAAAATTTTGGTATTTAATAAAATTTGATCTTTTGGAGGTGGTCCATGAGTCCCAAAAGAAAAAACAGATGCTAAGGGCCCTAAATGCTACCTTTGTGGTGCTTATATCCAAAAGGAGGGAGAATATTCCTTGGATATGTTCAGGCCTATTCCTCTCTACAATGTTGTGTATAAGATCATCACAAAAATTATTGTTGAGAGGTTAAAGATATGGTTGAGCAAAATCATCTCTAAGGAGCAATGAGGGTTTGTTGTTGGCCAAAAAATCTTGGATGGGGTTGTTATTGCTACAGAAGCTATTCACTCGATGGAAAATTCTAAGGAGAAAACTATGTTTAAGTTGGACATGGCCAAAGCCTATGATTGGGTCATATGGTCCTTTATTTAGAAAGTTCTTGTTGCTTTTGGATTTGAGGAGGAATGGATTAGATGGGTGATGAGTTGTGTTTCTTCTTCCTCATTCTCTATTCTTGTTAATAATGAGCCATCAGAGCTATTTGAGACCTAAAGGAGATTGATGCAAGGAGATCCTCTATCTCCTTATTTGTTTATCATTATGGCTGAAGGGTTGGGATGATTGCTCAAGTCTCAAGTCATGCAGGGTATCATTCAAGGGTGGAAGTGGGATAGTATTTTGCCACCTCTTTCCCACCTTCAATTTGTTAATGATACTACTTTTTTGGGAGTTGACACTATCAGGGAAGCTGGAAATATTAGACTGTCTCTTGACATATATATTTGTGCTTCTAGATAGTTGATTAGTGAGGACAAGTCTTCTATTTTCTTCTTCAATACCCCTCCTCTTATTCACTCCAGGATTGCTCACATTCTAAGATTCCAGGTTGGGACTCCCCCCTTTATTTATATTGGTATTCCAATTTCATCTCATCCTCTACCTAGATCTTCTTGGTAGTATATGCTTGATAAGTTTAGAAGAAAGGTTAATCATTGGACTTTCATATGGCTATTCACTGTAGGTAGAGTGTTGCTTTTAAAATATGTTGTTTAAGATTTATCCATTTATAGATGTTTTGTACAAATAGATCCCTCTCACTTCATCAATGACATGGATGCTTTGTCAAGACAATTTTTATGGTGTGGAAAACTTGATCAATATAAATATAGTTTGGTTAGGTGGGATTCTATATGTAGGTCAGTGCAAGATGGAGGCCTTGGGTTGCAACAAATAACTCTTTTTGGGTAGGCTTTGGCTGCAAAAATTTATTGGAGATGATGTACCTCTCAAGATCATATTTGGGCTAAAATATTATCTTGTAAATACTTGAGAGATATTTTTGAGGCTGAGATCTCTAGAGTCAGCTTGGTTGGGAAAGGTTCAGTTATCTAGGACACTCTAAAAAGAGGAGCTAATTTAATTAAGCAGGGTTTGTTCTATATTTGTAATTATGGATCAAATACTCTTTTTTGGGAGGATTCATGGGATGGTCACCCTCCTATCTTGAATAAATATCCTAGGTTACATTGCCTAAGCATTTTTTTCTTGGAAGCAAGTTAGTCTCGTTGTTAGACTTACAACGACACTGAGAGGGGGGGTGAATCAGTGTAGCTTATTAAAATCTTAAATCTGTAATTCTTAATGCTGAAGTAATGCAAACTTAAAAATAGATACAACAATTATAACAAGAGAGCATCACACAACACAAGATTTTAACGAGGTTCACCAATGTGGCTACTCCTCAAAAATTGATTGCTTGGACTCCCATCCAAATCCAGCCTTAGCAAAGCAATCAATTTTACAATAAATTTACCAGCACCTACTAGAAGGAGCACCAACCCCTGATTTATCTGCACCAATAGAAAGGAGCACCAACCCCTGATTTACCAGCACCAACTGGAAGGAGCACCAACCCCTGATTTATCTGCACCAACAAAAAGGAGCACCAACTCCAGATGCCAAGCAACAACTTGGACTGCAATTCTAAATCTATAAATGTTATAGAAAAATACCTTTGCTTTCACAAGACCCTGACTGGTCTACAACTTACTATCTCACAAGACACTCGCATCTTCTGTATTGCTATAGCTGAACTCAGTGATCGACTTCACCTTTTTGCACTCTATGCACTCTGCTTTCTCTGTGCACACACTTCGCACACTCTATGCCATTACAGCTGAATGATCATCTCTGCCCTTTGTGCTCTCTCTCTATGCACTTTCACTTTGCACTTAGCTCGATTCGACATGACTCGCTCACTCTGCACACTACGGAAAATATCACACACTTCGATCGATACTTCAAATCTCCAAACAACCCTCCTTTTATAGTAGAAATCTCATGATGAAAAATTCAATCTTAGTCGACTATGTAAACCCTAATCTTAGTTGACTGATCAAACTGCATCGACTTCTACTCATGAAGATGTTCGGGTTAACCTTCTATTCTTGCGCTCTTATGACCTGTCATGAAATCATGACATTTCTATCTCTGTGGCTTCTCTTGTTGCTATTGTCATGAAAATACATGTCACGATATCATGACACTTTTTCCTCCGTACGCTTCGCCTTGGCTTTTGTCATGATATCGTGACACTTCTTCCTTCGTAGACTTCACCTTTTTTGTCATGATATCGAGATATGACACTTTTGTCTTCATAGCCTTTGAATTTCTTTCTGTCATGATATCACGACACTTTTGTCTTCGTAGCCTTCGATTTCCCTTATGTCATGATATCGTGACACTTCTGCCTTCATCGACTTCCTTTTTGCTTTTGTCATGAAATCGTGACACTTCACTTTGTCAACTTCCTTTCAATTTTTGTCATGAAATCATGACACTTTTGTTTTTTAAGTCTTCTACTCTACTTTTGTCATGAAATCGTGACACTTCTCCTGTTGAAGTCTTGCTTTCTATTTTTGTCATGAAATCATGACACTTTCTGCATCCGTACGCTTTCTTTACAACTTGTCATGAAATCGTGACACTTTCTGCTTCCATACGCTTTCTTTAGAACCCGTCGCAAAATCGTGACACTTTCTGCTTTCGTATGCTTTCTTTACAACCCGTCGTGAAATCGTGACACTTTCTGCTTTCGTACGCTTTATTTCTTTTGTCATGAAATCGTGACACTTTTCCAACTTACTATCTCTCTCTTTTTCGACATGTCACAAAATCATGACACTTTTCCAACTTACATTCTCTCTCCTATTTTAGTGGAAAAGTGACATGTCGTGAAATCGTGACACTTTTCCTTACATTCTCTCTCCTCGAACTTGTCACAAAATCATGATAGTTTTACTTTAATCTTTCTTCGCATGTCATGAAATCGTGACACTTTTCACTTGCGAGCTCTTTCTCTCGAACCTGTCATGAAATCGTGACACTATTTCATCTGTACTATCTCTCTTGCAAATTGTCATGAAATCGTGACACTTTTCCTTGCGAGCTCTTTCTCTTTGAACATGTCATGAAATCGTGATAGTTTTCCCTGCTTGTGCCTTCTCCTTGAACATGTCACGAAATCGTGATGTTTTCCTCTGCATGCACTTCTCCTTCGAACATGTCATGAAATCATGAAGTTTTCCCTCTTCTTCTTCTTAACATGTCACGAAATGTTTTCCTGCCTTCTTCTTCGAACATGTCATGAAATCATGATAGTTTTCCTCATCCTTCTCTTCGAACATGTCGCAAAATCATGACAGTTTTCCCACTTGCTTTCTTTTCTTCCAACATGTCATGAAATCGTGATAGTTTTCCCTACTGTTTCTCTCTCCTCCAATATGTCATGAAATCATGACAGTTTTTCAACTTGCCTTCTTCTCTTCCAACTTGTCATGAAATCGTGACATTTTTCCCTGTTGTTTCTCTCTCCTCCAATATGTCACGAAATCGTGACACTTTTCTTTCTCTTCCAATATGTCATGAAATCATGACACTTTTTTTGCTTTCTGAATATGTCGCGATATCGCGACACTTTTCTTACTTGTCTTTTTCTTTGATTCTTTGCACATGGGCCACTTAGGTCTTCTGGGAAACACACTGTACATACTCTGAATGACTTCTGAACTTCCTGTCCACTGCATCTGAGCTTCTGAACTTCCTATCCACTGCATCATCCGATCTATCTGACTGTGTTGACAACAATGACAATACTATTGCTGCACCTTGCTCAACAATCTCCCCCTTTGGAATTGTTGGCAACACATGTGCAATTTCCTGTAACTCTTCTCCCCCTTTGACAATAATACCAAAGGGCTACTACAGACTCCCCTTGAGTCCATGCACAACATTCTCAGGAAAAAATTTTTACACTTAGTAAAAATCACACACATGAGCAAAAAGTTAATCAAATACTTAAATGCTCCCCCTGAGAATGTGATCCCTGTGACTAGTCAATTCTTGGGAAACGTGACCACACCCAACTTATTGCGAAGGTACTCAAATGCTTCCTTGGGCAAAGGTTTTGTGAAAATATCCGCTACCTGCTCTGTAGTTGGAACAAAATCCAACTTAACCTCACCTTCCGCAACTTTCTCCTTCAAAAAGTGATACCGAATAGCAATGTGTTTTGTGCATGAATGCATAACCAGATTTTTGGAGATGTTAATGGCACTGGTGTTATCACACATAACTGATATTGGTTCACTGAAGTTGATACCTAGATCTTTCAGGGTTTGTTTCATCCACAATATCTACGTACAACATGTTGTCGCTGTGATATATTCTGCCTCTATTGTTGATAAAGAAACTGACTCTTGTTTCTTACTGTGCCACGTGACCAACCTGTCTCCAAGATAGAATGCACCTCCACTGGTACTCTTTCTGTCATCGACACATCCTACCCAATCTGCATCTGAATATGAAATAAGAGTGAAGTCCTTGCCTTTCGGATACCATAACCCATACTCCATAGTACCCTTGAGGTACCAAAAAATCCTCTTTACTGTTGTCACATGAGTCTCCTTGGGATTAGCCTGAAATCGAGCGACCATGCATACTACCTGCAAAATATCTGGTCTGGTAGTTGTCAGGTATAGTAAGCTCCCAATCATAGATCTGTATGTGGTTTGATCAACAAGTGGAGATTTGTCATCCTTGCTCAACTTGCAACCTATCGTCATGGGAGTGCTAACTGGCTTACAATCCTCCATTGTGAACTTTTTTAACATCTCTTTCACATATTTAACTTGAGAAATAAATATGCCCTTCTCATTCTGATTAACTTGCAATCCGAGGAAATACGACAGTTCACCAATCATAGACATTTCAAACTCTTTTTGCATCTTATTTGCTAAATCTTTACATGACTCATCTTTGCTGCTACCAAATATGATATCATCTACGTATACAACAAGAACAATAAGATGCCCATTTTCTGTTTTGACATACAAATTGTTGTCCACCATACCTTTCTTAAACCCTTGATGAGTGAGATAGTTGTCTAGCCTTGCATACCATGCTCGGGGTGCCTGTTTTAATCCATATAAAGCTTTCTTCAACTTGCAAACCAAGTTGGGATCATCACCAAGTTGAAAACCATCTGGCTGCTCAATATAAACCTCTTCTTCAAGTTTCCCATTCAAAAATGCTGATTTCACATCCATCTGATAAACTTTGAAATTCTTGTAAACGGTTAAAGCCAAAAACATTCTAATTGCCTCAAGTCTTGCTACAGGTGCAAAAGTTTCCTCAAAATCAATACCTTCAACTTGTGCATAACCTTTACATACCAATCTTGCTTTATTCTTGATTACCTGTCCGTCTTCATTCAGTTTGTTTCAAAAAATCCATTTAGTACCGATTACATTCTTATTTGCAGGTCTAGGTACTAACTCCCAAGTTTTGTTTTTCTCAATCTGATCTAATTCTTCATCTATTGCCTTCATCCAACTTTCATCTTTGCTTGCTTCATCAATATTTTTGGGCTCAATGCTGGATAATAGAGAGTAGTTACTTACTACTTTTCTTCTTGTTTGAACACCAGCTGTGGGGTCTCCAATTATTTGCTCTCTAGGATGGTTTTTCTGCCATTGCTTATTTTGAATTTCTTATTTTCTTCCTCTTCTGAATCATAACTTAAATCATCTGAGACAATTTTTTGTTTCTGTTCTGTTTTGTTTTCCTCATCTCCTTCAATAACTTCTTCATAAATTGGGTAGTTTTCTTCATTGCTAACTACTCGTTCCCTACCTTCATCAAATGTAACACTGGCACTGTCCACAATTTTCTTTAGCCTTTTGTTGTAGCATTTGTAGGCTTTGCTTGATGGTGAATAGCCAACAAAAATACCTTCATCCGCTCTATCTTCAAATTTACCAAGATTATCTTCAGTTCTTTTGATGTAACACTTACAGCCAAAAACTCTGAGATGTTTTGTTGTTGCCTTTCTGCAGAACCACAACTCATAAGGAGTTTTGTTTTCATGTGTTCTCAGCATGTACCTATTTTGAATATACACAACATAGACTACTTCTTTCCAAAATATGTCTGCTACTCTGCTCTCAGTCAACATAGTCCGTGCCATTTCTTGTACTGTCCTGTTCTTTCTTTCTACCACACCATTTTGCTGAGGTGTCCTGGCTGCTGAAAACTGTCTCCTAATGCCATATTTATCACAGTACTCTGTAAACTCATCTGAAATGAATTCTCCTCCTCTATCTGATCTTAAATTTTTTATCCTCTTTCTTGTTTCATTCTCAACGTGGTGTTTGAAAGACTTGAACATTTCAAAGGCTTCTATTTTCTGCTTCAAGAAGTATACCCATGTCATTCTGGAATAGTCATCAATACACAGCATAAAGTATTTGTCACCATTTATGCTTTGCGTTCTCATGGGTCCACATAAATCAGTATGTATTAGTTCCAATGGTTTGCTTGTATTGTACTCTTTTGTTTTGAATGTGACTCTAGTTTGCTTCCCCTTCTGGCATGAAGCACAAATGCTATTTGAAGGTTTGTTGATGGTGGGAATATCTCTCACTGCCCCTTTTGAGCTGATTTTCACCAGATTATCAAAACTGATATGACCGAGCCTCTTGTGCCACAACCAATTTTGTTCTTCCTAACCAATGAAATAGGCTCCCTCTGAATTCTCTGAAAGCGTGTACAGGTTGCCAGCAGTCCTTGACCCAGTTGCTATCAATTTTCCACTGTTTGTTTTTCTAACTTCACAGCCCTGCTTCTTAAAAACTACTTCATGTCCTTTGTCACAGATCTGACTGACACTCAACAAGTTATGTTTCAGACCATCCACGAACAAGACTTCTTCTGACTTGATTTTTTTGTTAATAATCTTAACTGAACCTTTCCCGACTATCTGAGCTCCATCATTATTCCCAAACTTTACAGAACCACCTTCATATTTCTGAAACTTTTCAAATTTTTGTTTATCACCTGTCATATGACTTGAGCATCCACTGTCAAGTATCCATGGTACATATTTATTCTGTGCTTTGAAAGCTGTTTGTACTATCAGGGATTCCTTTTCTTCCTTAAGTTGCTCTTTCTGTTTCCACTCTGTTTTGACTACCGTATTGGGCTCTAGTTTTGATTTTCCTTTTTCAGTATCTCGTGCATGTTTTTCAGGAAGTTTTCTATTTTGTTTCATCCTATTTGGTTGAAATTTTCTTTCCTGAAAATGATTTGAAGTAAATGCACTTCGACAATTTCTTGCAATGTGTCCAAAATTATGACAGTTAAAGCACTCTACTGTATAATTCATCAGAGGTGAAAAAGCATTTCTACTTGTGAATTTTCTCGGTCCTACATTATACTTGCAGTCTGCAATCTTATGACCATAACCATTGCATTTAAAACAAAAACCAGAAAAGGGATAATTGAACCTGGGTGATGGTCTTTGCCATGCTGTCGTAGGGGCCATGAATCTTCTCTTTCTTTGATGCGTGACCTTGGTGAATCCATCATTATCAATTTTCTTTTTGTGCCTGGCATTATCGTCTTCTTCTACATGAGTCGTTTTACCTTTATCAACCTGTTTCTTATCTTCATTCTTTATAGGTTCTACATTTCTGGCCTTAGAACCATTTGAAGATTCTCCTTCGATGAAGCCCAGACCAAATTTGATGCCTGCAGGTCTTTGGTCATTTAAAATCTTATCCAGTTTCATAGAGCTTTCTTCGCGTTTGTGATAACAGCTAATTTTACGCTCCAACTCTGCTATCTGCATCCATAAACTAACATTCTCTTCTTCTAGTTTGCAGCAAAAATCTATTTTCATGGTTATCTAAATTTTGAGCTCTTCGGTTATCTTCTTGTATTCTTCTGTCTATACTTTCAAACTAGTTATGATGTCGTTTGCATCCTCAAGCTTTCTTGAAAGTTTCTTATTCTTTTTCTTCTCTATTCTCCATTCTTCAAGTGCAGAGGTCAACTCACCTTCTAGATCAACTTCAGCCTCAGATTTTTTACCACATACCTCACAGTTTACTCCTACCTTTTTTGATTTTTCTTCTTCAAATGCCATGAAAAGAGCTTCACCTGTTTCTTCTTCAGAATCCTCACTGGAGCTGTCTTCAGATGAACTGGCATTCCTTGAGATGAAACTTTTCTTTTTGAAGTTGCCTTTTCTGAAGTTTGTTTTCTTCTTCCAATCACTTCTTTCTTGGTGTGATCCTTCATCATTTTTGTTCTTTTCATTCAGAGGACATTTAGTCGCAAAATGCCCGACACCTCCACAGTTGAAACATTTAAAAGGTAGCTTTCCTCTATATTTTCCTTTTCCCTTTTTTAGTTTTCTAACGAAGTTTGCTTCTTCTTCATCTAATGTCTCTTCTTCCTCAGGCTCTTGTTTTGCATTTTTATTTTTAATGGCTTTGAAAGCCGCTTCTCTGTCTGTGGGTTTAGCTCTTCCTATTCTCATCTCATAAGCAGTCAAAGAACCATGCAACTCATCCATACTAAAGAAATTTAGATTTTTTGCTTCTTCTATCATTGAGACTTTAGAATCAAATCTGTGAGGAAGAGATCTTAATACCTTTTTCACGATAGCAGAGTCACTTACGTCATCGTCGAGTCCTCTCATCGCATTTGTGACTTCATTAACTCTCAGCATGTATCCCTCTATGTTCTCATTGTCATTCATCCTTAATGCTTCGAACTGAGCTCGATGTATTTGTAACTTGGCTTCCTTGATCTTATAGTCTCCTTCATGAATGCTCTTTAGTTTGTCCCATATTTCTTTTGCCGTTTTACAACTTATGATCTTTGCCAGTTCACTGTCTACTAATCCACTCATGATAGCATTCTTTGCTTTTGAGTTATTCTCATATAGTTTCTTTTCTTCAGCCTCTTTTGGAGTAGTGATGGGATTTGTGTATCCACTATTTACTGAATCCCAGATGTCGTATCCCAAAGCACAGAGATATACCTGCATCCTGACTTTCCAGTATGCGTAATTAGATCCGTCAAACACTGGTGCTCTATTTGATGAGAAGCCTTCACCGCCTGCCATTGTGTTAATTCCAAGATCACCCTAGCCGGTTAAGCTTGTACAGGAACCTTGCTCTGATACCAATTGTTAGACTTACAACGACACTGAGAGGGGGGTGAATCAGTGTAGCTTATTAAAATCTTAAATCTATAATTCTTAATGCTGAAGTAATGCAAACTTAAAAATAGATACAACAATTATAACAAGAGAGCATCACACAACACAAGATTTTAACGAGGTTCACCAATGTGGCTACTCCTCAAAAATTGACTGCTTGGACTCCCATCCAAATCCAGCCTTAGCAAAGCAATCAATTTTACAATAAATTTACCAGCACCTACTGGAAGGAGCACCAACCCCTGATTTATCTGCACCAACAAAAAGGAGCACCAACCCCTGATTTACCAGCACCAACTGGAAGGAGCACCAACCCCTAATTTATCTGCACCAACAGAAAGGAGCACCAACTCTAGATGCCAAGCAGCAACTTGGACTACAATTTTGAATCTATAAATGTTACAAAAAAATACCTTTGCTTTCACAAGACCCTGATTGGTCTACAACTTACTGTTCACAAGACACTCGCATCTGTTGTACTGTATAGCCGAACTCAGTGATCGACTTCGCCTTTTGTGCACTCTGCACACTCTACTTTCTCTATGCACACACTTCACACACTCTACACCATTACAGCTGAATGATCATCTCTGCCCTTTGTGCTCTCTGCTCTCTATGCACTTTCACTTCGCACTTAGCTCGATTCGACATGACTCGCTCACTCTACGCACTATGGGCAAATATCACACACTTCGATCGATACTTCAAATCTCCAAACAACCCTCCTTTTATAATAGAAATCTCATGATGAAAACTTCAATCTTAGTCGATTGTGTAAACCCTAATCTTAGTTGACTAATTGATCTACGTCGACTTCTACTCATGAAGATGTTCGGGTTAACCTTCTATTCTTGCGCTCTTACGACCTATCATGAAATCATGACATTTCTGTCTCTGTGGCTTCTCTTGTTGCTATTGTCACGAAAATACAACATGTCATGATATCGTGACACTTTTTCCTCCGTACGCTTCGCCTTGGCTTTTGTCATGATATCGCGACACTTCTTCCTTCGTAGACTTCACCTTTTTCTTTTGTCATGATATCATGACACTTCTACCTCCGTAGACTTTGTTCTAGCTTTTGGTGATATCGTGACACTTTTGTCTTCATAGCCTTTGACTTTCTTTCTATCATGATATCACGACACTTCTGTCTTCGTAGCCTTCGACTTTCCTTATGTCATGATATCATGACACTTCTGCCTTCGTCGACTTCCTTTCTACTTTTGTCATGATATCATGACACTTCTACCTTCGTCAACTTCCTTTCAGCTTTTGTCATGAAATCGTGACACTTCTGCTTTCGTACTTCACTTCTTGGCTTTTGTCATGAAATCGTGACACTTCTGCTTTTGAAGTCTTCTACTCTGCTTTTGTCATGAAATCATGACACTTCTCCCGTTGAAGTCTTGCTTTCTATTTCTGTCATGAAATCGTGACACTTTCTACATCCGTACACTTTCTCTACAACCTATCGCAAAATCGTGACACTTTTGCTTTCGTACGCTTTCTTTGCAACCTATCATGAAATCATGACACTTTCTGCTTTCGTACACTTTCTTTGCAACCTGTCATGAAATCGTGACACTTTCTTTACTCTTTTCAAATCCTTTTTTCTCTCTGCTTTCTTCTCTCTCTCCTGTCAAAATCATGACACTTTTCACAATTACTTCTCTCTCCTAGAACTTGTCATGAAATCATGATATTTCTAACTTTCTTTATCACGAAATCGTGACACTTTTCACTTGCGAGCTCTTTCTCTCGAACTTGTCATGAAATCGTGACACTATTTTGTTGTCTCTCTTGCAAATTGTCGTGAAATCGTGACACTTTTCCTTGCAAGCTCTTTCTCTTTGAACATGTCATGAAATCATGACAGTTTTCCCTGCTTGCACCTTCTCCTCGAACATGTCACGAAATCGTGACAGTTTTCCCTGCATGCGCTTCTTCTTCGAACATGTCATGAAATCATGACAGTTTTCCCTGCATGTGCTTCTTCTTCGAACATGTCATGAAATCATGACAGTTTTTCCACTTGCTTTCTTTTTTCACATGTTTCTCTCCTCCAATATGTGTTTTTTTCTTCCAACTTGTCATGAAATCATGACATTTTTCCCTGCTGTTTCTCTCTCCTCCAATATGTCATGAAATCGTGACACTTTTACCTGTTGCTTCTCTCTCTTCCAATATGTCACGAAATCGTGACACTTTTTCTGCTTCCTGAATATGTCGCGATATCGCGACACTTTTCTTACTTGTCTTTTTCTTTGATTCTTTGCACATGGGCCACTTAGGTCTTCTGGGAAACACACTGTACATACTCTGAATGACTTCTAAACTTCCTGTCCACTGCATCTGAGCTTCTGAACTTCCTATCCACTGCATCATCCGATCTATCTGACTGTGTTGACAACAATGACAATACTGTTGCTACACCTTGCTCAACATGGAGGACTTTAAAAAAATCTAGTATTTTGGAAATATGGAGATGTATAGGTGGAAATATCCACAAGAATGGCCCTAGGGGGAACTAGCCAAGGATAAAGAGGTGCTTGATCTTATTATTACAGAGAGGCCTTGTTATTAATTAAGGGGTAAATATATTCTATCTTGGAACCCTGATCCTAAGGGAACCTACTTGGTAGCCTATGGTTATCATGTTCTTGATAAGAAAAAGTATGGGAGTCTTCCTATCACTTAGTGGAAAAATATGTGGAACAAATTTTCCTGGCCAAAATGTAACTTCTTTATCTAGTTTGTAGCTCATAATAAATGACTCACTTGGGATCATGTGAAGAAGAGGGGATTTCAGTGTCCCTCTTTTTGTGTCCTTTGTAGTAAGAATGAGGATGACTCTTGTCATTTATTTTTCCAATGCTCCTTTTCTAGAGACATTTGGTACCATTGGTGGAGTGCTTGGAACCATCCATGTTTTCATGTGCTATTCCTAGTGGAGTTTTGAAGTAGTCTGGTCAGACCTCCGGCCAAGACCCCCTTCCTTTGGGTGGCTTGGAATTTGGGCCATTCTTGCATCATCTGGCAAATTTAGCTCAAACAAAACCTATGCATATTTTAGGGAAGTTACTTGGTTGTTCAATAGATATAGCAAAGGATCCTGTATATGGTTTAGGAAACCATCCATAGCAAATGTGATGTGGACCCTCTTTTAGATTCTAGGGAGGAGAAGGTACAACAAGCCCTTGGTCTCTTTGGGGATAGTGTGAACTCTTTTAGCCCTAGTAGGGTTTCTTAGCTCAGCAAGAAGGTTAGGAGAGATGGTAGGTGGAGGCCACCCCCTAGAGGAGTTTTGAAAATTAATATTCCAGGGGTAATCCTGGACATGATGGCATTGGTGGTGTTGGGAGAGATTCTACTGGTGGTGTCATTTTTTTCTTTTCCATTTATAAAGGTGTTCACTCCAATAATTTTATGGAAGCTCTTGCAATTCTTTAGGCCTTGTAGAGGGGTTTTTCTCTTGGCTGGAATAGGATTATCTATGAGTCTTACTCTCAAATTGTGGTTAATATTTTAAATAGTAAAAGGGTGGAGGAAGTTAATTGGTAGTTTTTCTCTATAGTTGTTTAGATTCTCAGAATGAGTGAAGAGTTTGAATTTATATCCTTTGTGCATATTCCAAGAGAATGAAATGTGGTTGCTCATTACCTGGCCAAAAGGGCTTCTAAGTTTTTGAATCCTTGGAGTATTGATAATTAGGAGAGTCTCCCATCTGGGGACTCTCAATGCATATGGGAGTTGATCCACAAGGATGTACAAACTTAATGTGGTTTGTTCTTGTTGTCTTTTTTTGGGTTTCATTCTAGTCTAATTTTTTTAGCATGTTTGGCTATTTATTTGAGTCCTGGTTGGAAGATCAATTGTACTCTATAATCCAAAATTTTTATCAATAAATTTTTATCCCTTTATTTAAAAAAAAAGGTCTACAACTAGAGGCCAATGCCTTCCATGGTGGATGAACAACCTCTGTAAAACATAGCATTCAAACAAAATGAAACCATGCACTATGCTTTTACTTCTCTCACAATAGAGTTCCAACAAAGGTGGATGGTCTTATGCTACCAACAAATTTTTCTAAAATCTAGCCCTTTATCTAAACATAGGAGGTTTTCTCATGGGCAACACTCCTAAACACAACACCTTTCCTTTGAGTATGTGTGGTTCTCCCATTGTGATAGATGTCTCTAAAAAAAATAGGGTTCCCACTCTTGGAGCATGGTGCCCTCAAATACCCTGTGCTCTCAACTTGTACAACGCTCTCAAACACATAGTGTCCTCGAGCACTCACAATGCTCCCTTAGACATATCATGACATTCAAACATGCATAGTGCTCACCAATTAACACAATGGTTTCTCTAAATGCATAGCGCTCACCATTAAACATAGTGTATTCTTCAAAGCACAACAATCAACATTAAATACAATGGGTTCTCTAAAGCATAGAGCTCACCATTAAAAATAGTTGCTTCTCTAAATGCACAGTGCTCACCATTTAACATAGTGGCTTCTCTAAAGCACAACGCTCACCATTAAACATAGTGGATTATCTAAATGCACAACGCTCACCATTAAACACAGTGGCTTACCTAAAGAATAATGCTCACCATTAAAGATAGTGTCTTCTATAAATTTACAATGCTCACCATTAAACACAGTGGCTTCTCTAAATACATATTGCTCACCATTAAACATAGTGGTTTCTATAAATGCACAATGCTCACCATTTAACATAGTGGCTTATATAAATGCATAGTGCTCACCATTAAACACAATGGATTCTCTAAATGCACAACGCTCACTCTAGACTTAGACGTAGGTGTTTCCAATCCCTTCCCATGGACTTTCATGCCATAGGAAAATAGAACTAGGGGAGCATAACTAGGTTTTTCACCATATCAATGCAAGTAAAAATAGATTTAAAGTTTCAAGCACTCCAACATTAATAATTCCATGGATATGGAAATCTGGTGATGTCTGGCTATCTCTCCTCCTTTCTTGTGGTGCATTATTTTGTTTTCACCAGTACCTGGTCTGCATATCCTCTATTCTCTCTTTGTCATCCATACTTCCTCCTCTTCCCTCTCACCTTTTTTCTACCTTGCTTCTTACATGCCTCCCTACTCTAGGTGGCCCATCCACTATCCTTATCGAACCCTGAACCTAGCCTCGAGCCTCTTTACTTCAATGATTCATCCCCTATCCTCTATCGAAAATATGTTTCTTTTCCCATAATTTCCATGTTTGGAAATGATGCAGGAGCATCCGGTGGCATCTGATGCAAGGGCATCCATTGGAAGTAGAGCCATTTTCAAAAAATTGGCTAAGGATGGAGGATGTCATGATTTCGCGATATGTCACAAAATCACGACCGAAGAATAAGGAGGAGCCAAGGAGAAAAAAGATGTCAAGATATCACGATAGCAAATGTGTTGCAATTTCGTGACATAAAATGGGAAACGAAGCCAGTAGGGAAAACTATCACGATATCGTGACAGGTTTTAGAGGAGAGGCAAGGATGCCAAAGATGTCGTGATTTTGCGACATGTCACGAAATCACGACCCAAAGGAGAGAGAAGGCAGCGAGGCAGAAAGATGTCATGACATCGCAACATGTCACAAAATCATGACCTAATGAAGAAAGAGAAGACAAGGCAGAAAGATGTTGCAATATTGAAACATGTCGCGATATCGTGACCGAAGAGCGAGAAAAGATGCAAGGAAAAATTATATCACGATTTTGCGACATGTCATGAAATCACGATCAAAACAGGAGAGAGAAGGCGTGGGGAAGAAATGTCGCGATTTCGTGACATGTCGCGATTTTGCGACAAGAGAAAGAAAGCGAATGCAAAAAGAGAAGATGTCACGATATCATGTCATGTCATGGTTTTGTGACACGAAGAAGAGAGAGATGGCAAAACGAGAAGATGTCATGATTTCGTGACATGTTGCGGAATCGCGATCTAAAGGAGCGAAAGAAAGTAGGAAGAGAAGATGTCACGAAATTGTGACATGTCACGATTTTGTGACCCAAAGTGGAGAAGAGGAACGAGGAAGAGAAATGTTGCGATAGCACGATATGTCACGATATCATGACCAAAAAGAAAGAGGAAGGGCAGGAAAGGGAAGATGTCACGATTTCACGACAGGAAGAGAAGAAGAGCAAGAGGGAGAAGATGTCGCAATATGGTGACATGCGACATTTTCAGAGGCCATTATAGAGTGACATGCAAAATTTTTGAAGGTCGTTATAGAGTGATAGGTGGCATTTTTAGAGGCCATTACAGAGTGACAGGTGGCATCTGCAGAGACCGTTACAGAATGACAGTGCGATAGTTAACAAAAGCAGTTGCACCAGTTATAGAGGACATTACAGATTATAGTTATGGAGCAAACGAAGACGAACAGTTGTGGTAGAAATGAATCGAAGGGCCGCCAGATGGAAGAGGAATTTGCACGCCCAAAAATTATAAAAGGAGAAAGCAAAGGCGTGTACAAGGGCTGGAAAAATACAGATGCAGAGTTGGAAAACCTGCAATTGCAGAGTTGCATAGTCGAGTTGCAGATCCGAGGGCCGAGAGCCATTCTGAACTGGCTTGGGTGCATTTTACTTCTAGGCATGGAGGGTTAGGAAGTTGTAATAGAGTGTTAGAGAAAACTGAGCCTATGTGCCAGTTGCTGTGAAGCTTACGGGCTGTAAATTGTAATATTTACAAGTTATTTAATGAAATAGTCGAGTTTCTTTTCCTTGTAAAGCATGTTCTAAATTTTTTGAGTAAAAATTTAGATTTGTGAGGTTTCAATTTTTTGCCCCCCATCAAGTGGTATCAGAGCTAGAATATTCTGAGCATGTAAGCAGAGTGTCAAACGTGAGGCAACTTCCACCAAGATCAGTGGAAGAGTTCTGAGAAAAACACAGAAGAATGCCTCCATAAAAAATCCATAGTGGTGGGAGAGATATGAGATCTGAAGATTCACAGTTACAGATGTTCAGATCTTTGCAGAGGCAAGTGCAAGCCCTACAAGAGGATCTATTCAAAATATATTTACAGAGGCAAGTGAAAGCCCTGTAAGAGGAGCTATGTAGAAGGTGTGAGGATAAACCAAGAAGTAGAGGCCAGGGTGAAAGTGCTAGTGGAAGAGAATATGGAGTGCGCCACAAGTTGAAGCCATTGAAAGAAATGGATGAAAAGGTGCACAGCAGTGCCAGAATTTTTCTAGTAGAAGCCAAAAATGTTTTTGATGGCCAAGAAATGGATTTGAAGCGAACTGCAAAGGCAGGTGCACGTTTGGAGATGTTGCAGAAGGCGGCTATTGAACAACACAAAAGTGAAGGTCACTTATCCATCAACCGTGGGTGTCTGATGCAGGAGCATCCTATGGCATCTGATGCAAGGGCATCCATTAGAAGCAGAGCCATTTTAAAAAATTTGGCTATGGATGGAGGATGTTGCGATTTGATGACGTCACAAAATCGTGACCGAAGAAGAAGGAGGAGTCAAGGAGAAAAAGATGTCACAATATCATGACAAAAAAAGTGTCACGATATCATGACACAAAGTGGGGAGAGATGCCAGCGAGGAAATTTGTTGCGATATCGCAACAAAAAATGTGTCGTGATATCATGACACAAGTCAGAAAAATAAACGAGTGGGGAGAAGCTGTCGTGATATCGTGACAGAAAATGTGTCACGATATCGCGACACAAATGGGGAAAATAAGATAATAGGGAGAAGCTATCACGATATTGTGACAGCAAATGTGTCATGATTTTACGACATAAAATGGGGAATGAAGCTAGTAGGGAAAACTGTCGCGATATCACAACAGGTTTTAGAGGAGAGGCAAAGATGCCAAAGATGTCACCATGTCATGAAATTGCAACCCAAATAAGAGAGAAGGCAGCGAGGTAGAAAGATATCGTGACATCGTGACATGACGTGAAATCATGACCCAATGAAGAAAGAGAAGACGAGGAGGAAAGATGTCATGATATCATGACCAAAGAGCGAGAAAAGGTGCAAGGAATAATTATGTCGTGATTTCACGACATGTCACAAAATCATGACCAAAATAGGAGAGAGAAGGCGAGGGGAAGAAATATCATGATTTTGCAACATGTCGTGATTTTGTGATAAGAAAAAAAAAATGAAGGCGAAAATAGAAGATGTCGCGATATCGTGACATGTCACGGTTTTGTGACACGAAGAAGAGAGAGATGGTAGAATGAGAAGATGTTGCTATTTCATGACATGTTGCAAAATCATGATCCGAAGGAGCAGAAGAAAGCAGGAAGAGAAGATGTCATGAAATTGTGACATGTCACGATTTCACAACCCGAAGTGGAGAAGAGGAATGAGGAAGAGAAATGTCGCGATAGAACGACATGTCGTGATATCACGATCGAAAAGAAAGAGGAAGGGCAGAAAAGGGAAGATGTCACAATTTTGTGATAGGAAGAGAAGAAGAAGAGCAAGAGGGAGAAGATGTCGCGATATCGTGACATGCGGCATTTTCATAGGTCGTTGCAGAGTGACATGCGGCATTTTTGGAGGTCATTACAGAGTGATAGGTGGCATTTTCGGAGGCCGTTATAGAGTGACAGGTGGCATATGTGGATACCATTACAGAACGATAGTGCGACAGTTAATGGAAGTAGTTGCACCAGTTACAAAGGACGTTATGGATTGTAGTTATGGAGCAGACAAAGACGAACAGTCATGGAAAAAATGAATCGAAGGGCTGCCAGATGGAAGAGGAAGAGGCACGCCCAAAAATTATAAAAGGAGGAAGTAGAGGCATGTACAAGGGTTGGAAAAATACAGATGCAAAGTTGGAAAACTTATAGTTGTAGAGTTGCACAGTCGAGTTGCAGATCTAAGGGCCGAGAGCCATTTTGAACTGGCTTGGGTGTGTTTTCCTTCCAGGCATGGAGGGTTAGGAAGTTGCAATAGAGTGTTAGAGAAAACTGAGCCTGTGTGCCAGTTTTTGTGAAGCCTACGGGCTATAAATTATAATCTTTGCAAGTTATTTAATGAAATAGTCAGGTTTCTTTTCCTTGTAAAGCGTGTTCCAAATTTTCTAAGTAAAAATTTAAATTTGTGAGGTTTCTATATTTTGCCCCCCATTAAGTGGTATCAGAGCTAAAAAATTTTGAGCATGTAAGGAGAGCGTCGAACGTGATGCAGCTTACACCAGGATCAGTGGAAGAGTTCTGAGAAAAACGTGGAAGAATGCCTCCATGAAGAAATCATGGTAGTGGAAGAGATATGAGATCTAAAGATTCATAGTTACAGATGTTTAGATCTTTACAGAGGCAAGTTCAAGCCCTACAAGAGGAGCTGCTCAGAAGAAATTTATAGAGGCAAGTGAAAGACCTACAAGAGGAGCTATGCAGAAGGTGTGAGGATAAACTAAGAAGTAGAGGCCAGGGTGAAAGAGCTGGTGGAAGAGAATATGGAGTGCACCACAAGTTGAAGCCATTGAAAGTAGTGGACGAAAAGGTGCGTAGTAGTGCCAAAATTTGTCTGGTAGAAGGCATAAATGTTTTTGATGGCTATGAAATAGATTTGAAGTGAACTGCAAAGGCAGGTGTGCATTTGGAGATGTTGTAGAAGGCGGCTACCAAATAACATAGAAGTGAAGGTCACTTCTCCATCAACCTCGGGTGTATGATGCAGGAGCATCTGGTGGCATCTGATGCAAGGGCATCCATTGGAAGCAGATCCATTTTCAAAAATTTGGCTAAGGATGGAGGATGTCGTGATTTCATGATATGTCACGAAATCATGACCAAAGAAGGAGTCAAGGAGAAAAATATGTCGTGATATCGCTATAGAAAAAGTGTCATGATATCGTGATACAAAGTGAGGAGAGATGCCAACATGGAAATTTGTCACGATATCATGACAGAAAATGTGTCGCGATATCGCGACACAAATTGGGAAAATAAATGAGCGGGGAGAAGCTGTCGCGATATCACGACAAAAAATGTGTCACAATATCATGACACAAATGGGGAAAAGAAGCCAGCAGGGAGAAGCTGTCGCAATATTGTGACAAAAAATGTGTCACGATTTTATGACACAAAATGGAGAACGAAGCCAGCGGGGAAAACTATCGTGATATCGTGACAGGTTTCAGAGGAGAGGCAAGGATGCCAAAGATGTCACGATTTTGTGAGCGATATCATGACAGTAAATGTGTCATGATTTTGTGACACAAAATGGGGAACGAATCCAGTGGGGAAAACTATCATGATATCATGACAGGTTTTAGAGGAGAGGCAAGGATGCCAAATATGTGACGATTTTGCGACATGTCACGAAATCGTAACCCAAAGAAGAGAGAAGGTAGCGAGGCAGAAAGATGTCACGACATCATGACATGTCACAAAATTGTGACCCAATGAAGAAAGAGAAGACGAGGCAGAAAGATGTCGTGATATCACGATCGAAGAGTGAGAAAAGGCACAAGGAAGAATTATGTCACGATTTTGTGACATGTCGCAAAATCACGACCGAAATAGGAGAGAGAAGGCGTGGGGAAGAAATGTCACGATTTCATGACAAGAAAAAGAAAGCGAATGCGAAAAGAGAAGATGTCACGATATCATGACATGTCACGGTTTTATGACACGAAGAAGAGAGAGACAGCAGAACGAGAATATGTCACAATTTCGTGACATGTCACAAAATTGTGATTCGAAGGAGTAGAAGAAAGCAGGAAGAGAAGATGTCACAAAATTATGACATGTCGTGATTTCATGACCCGAAGTGGAGAAGAGGAATGAGGAAGAGAAATGTCGCGATAGCATGACATGTTGCGATATCGTGACAGAAAAGAAAGAGGAAGGGCAAGAAAGGGAAGATGTCACGATTTCATGACAGGAAGAGAAGAAGAAGAGCAAGAGGGAGAAGATGTCGCGATATCGTGACATGCAGCATTTTCAAAGGCCGTTACAGAGTGACATGCAAAATTTTTGGAGGCCGTTATAGAGTGACAGGTGGCATTTTCGAAGGCCGTTACAGAGTGACAGGTGGCCTCTACAGAGATCGTTATAGAATGACAGTGTGATAGTTAATGAAAGTAGTTGCACTAGTTATGGAGGATGTTACAAATTGTAGTTATGGAGCAGACAAAGATGAACAGTAATGGCAAAAATGAATCGAAGGGCCACCATATGGAAGAGGAAGAGGCACGCCCAAAAATTATAAAAGGAGGAAGCAAAGGCATGTACAAGGGTTGGAAAACTACAGATGTAGAGTTGGAAAACCTGCAGTTGTAGAGTTGCACAGTTGAGTTGCAGATTCGAGGGCTGAGAGCCATTCTGAACCAGCTTGGGTGCGTTTTCCTTCTAGGCATGGAGGGTTAGGAAGTTGCAATAGAGTGTTAGAGAAAACTGAGCCTGTGTGCCAATTGCTGTGAAGCCTACAGGCTGTAAATTGTAATCGTTGCAAGTTATTTAATGAAATAGTCGGGTTTCTTTTTCTTGTGAAGCGTGTTCCAAATTTTTTGAGTAAAAATTTTGATTTGTGAGGTTCCGATTTTCCGCCCCCCATCAAGAAATTAGTAGTCCCATAGGCTATTTTCATAGGTTTCACTATATAGGGAAAAGGGGATATTTATGTTTTTAAAATGAAGAATGGTAAATTTTAAATAAAATATCATTCACATGATATTTATCAACTATAAAATATATTTCTTTTATTTAAAAAATTTCACTATTATTTTTAAATAAAATAAAATATATCTATTTCTTTTTAAATGAATTTTCTTTTATTTATTTCAATTAATTAAAGTCTTTTAATGAATTTTCCATTATCACTAAAATGAACACTTTTAATTAATTCAAAATAAATATCATTTTTTAATTTCAATGAAGTTTACCAATCACCTACAAAGTAAAAAATTATTTAATTAAAACCTCATTAATTAATTTAAAGGAATATTTATTCGCCATATAAATTTAATTTTCTTTCCTTCTTAAGAATGATGTTCTTCTTTCACTTTAACATGGCATTTTACTTTAGGCATCCACATACATTTTGCAGTTGTTCTTCTATAGAAAACCCAACATTAAACTACCCAATCCATGATGCAATAGAGAGCAAATTTTTTTATAAAACAACAGAGGGAATATTTCTATCAACTCAATCACCTATCTTAGCTAGAGTTTTTATGATAACTACTAGGCTATCAACTAAAGCTCAAGGTGATCAGTCATCGATGATTATCCTTATTATCAATGCATACCTATATGAAGGTATCTATCCATGTTACCTCCGAGTACCTTAATCATAATATCCCTTGATATTTGGTACCCTCATTTCTGGTGGGTGATTTTACCTATTCCACCTATGAGTGTACCTGATCCTGCACACTTAGCAGTATGTTAGCAATAACACGTCCTTATAAATCAACTAAATATCATATAGTTGGTTCAATTGTTCAAACTAGGTATCACCACATCATAGGTTAATACATTATTTTCTTTGTGTCATAAATTCAACTAGGGAGGGTCATGACAAGCCCTTACTGATATACACAAGGGTGTACAATGAGGATCGTACGATCAAACATGAAAAAGAGGGAATGGATATCCATCATCTATAATTGGGCACAACATAAGCCATGGATTAGAAATAGAGGGAATAAATACCCATTGTAAAAAAATGCTAATAAGATAGCCAACTAGCAAGCAAAAAGTTATATGAGCTAATATCCTACTTATAAATAATATTAAAAAAGTACAAGATCCTAGGTAATATCCTAAGTGTACTAAACTAATAAGGTCCTTGAATAATACACCAAAACTTACCCTTAAGTGAAGAAAATGAGGCAATGCCAAAGTTTTAATGAATATGTCTACAATATATTCATGAGTAGGCACATACTCCAAATTGAGAACTCAGTCTTAGATAAGCTATTGATTAATGTGCATATGGATCTCCATAATTTTGGTGTGATGGTGCTCTACTAGATTTTGAGAGATGTGAATAACAATTTGGTTGTCACACAAAGGAGTAGTAGGATGATCAGGTGGAAAAAAAATCTCATTCAATAAATGAAGAATCCAACTAACCTCTTGGATGGCAAGAATTGTTGCTACATACTAAACCTTTGTCAATGAAAGTGCAATAGTGGATTTCTTCTTACAAAACTGTTGGTAGTTTTGCAATTTTGCTACATTACAATTTTTTTGGATGATTGATTGAAATATTTTTAAATAATTTGTTGATTATGAATATGCTACAATTTTAATGCATATAATTTTAATACATATTTAGTTGTATTTTATATCTATTTTTATAATAATTCATTACCATAGATAATATGGAAATCTTTAATGCAATGAAGAATATTGTTTACAATTTGCT
Source organism: Wollemia nobilis (assembly GCA_028583015.1). Lineage (NCBI taxonomy): Eukaryota > Viridiplantae > Streptophyta > Pinopsida > Araucariales > Araucariaceae > Wollemia > Wollemia nobilis. Next base: position 651,430 of record JAQPPZ010000390.1, on the reverse strand, counting down.
AAGGAACAAAAGCACAGACAAGAGATTCATCCTAAAGGGATAAGTGCTTCAAAGAGCGTGAGCAACGATGTTGGGCATTTTCACCCCAAAATCCTCTTGCAAAGGGAGTTTTTCCCCAGAGAATATGAAAGTCATATTTGAATTTCAAAACAAGACTGAAGGAAGGAAAGGGAGTAGTTTCACCCCAATCGAGGGTCAAATATCTCTGTTTTCCCTCTTGGAGGTTAAAAAAATTTCAAAGGAGTTGATTCACTCGTTGGGAGAAAAGAATGAATATTTCAAGTGCAAAATAAAGAAAATAGATGCTTTCACCTCAATAGAGGGGTGAAAACCCTTATCACCCATTTTTTGGGTGAAAGTTATTTAAAAGCACTAGATACATCAAAATTAAAAGGTTGAAAGTTCTTTCACCCCAATATAGGGGTGAAATTCCCTAGAAACAATATTTGGGGTGATATGCAATGCAAAAAAAAAAATTAAGTCATTCTATGTAGGCCGAATGCCCACAAATCAAAGCAATGTTTTAAAAGGAACTTTCACCCCAAGTGAGGGGAAAAAATCTCTATCACCCCTCCTCATGGAAAAACATATCTCAAGAGGAAATTAGAACATGGTGGGCCCAACATGGGTATGTTAAGCCAGTGCTTTGATCCCAAGTCAGATACGAAGCTCATTGTTGACCCTCTTTGGGATAAAATAGGATTTCAAAGGTTTTAAAGGTGAGAAAAGAAGTTGATGTCATGAGGGAACATTTTAATGTAATTTTTTATTTTGGAAATTACTAGATAGACATAAAAGATGGTTCTTGAAGTTGAAATTAAAATATAGTAAATCAAAGTTGCCTCTATAAATAGGTGCCAGGTAGTTTCACCTTTCTAGGGGTGAATGAGGTTTTGAATGTTCAATTTTGGATGAAAATAATTGCACAATGCTCCACATAAAATTTAAAGGTGATGTCACCTCTCTATAAGGGTGAAATTTTATGTTGCCCTCTTTCGAGGTGAAAGAAAAAATACAATTATCAAGAAAAACATTAAAGGATGAAATTGCTCAAACGTCAAGCCTAGATACATTGTCACCGATTGCTGCCCCGATAAGGCTGTTTCACCCCATCCTTGGGAAAAATCAATTTTTGAAAGAAATATAGCTTCCAAAGGTGCGATTTTGCAGATTTTTTAGGAAAGAGGCAAGGAAGGATAGAATATAATTTTTGGTGCAATATAGGTATATTTTCTAGAATGTCCGCTTTAAGGTTGAGAGATAAGAGACAAATTATGTTCATTTCCAATGCACCGACTATCATCCTGGACAATTTTCAAAGCAAGTTTGATGCTCAGTGTACTTTCCTAGAAAAAGTGAATTTCCAAGGTGCAAGACAAAGCGAATTCAATAACTAAATGCTCAATTTTTAGGTGATTTTTCTACATCCCAATGCATTGACATATGAGGTTGCTTCAAAAATTTACTCATGTTGACTTCTTCGTGTGATTCTTCTGTTAAAGCTGGATCATGGTTTCCTTATAGAATGTTTTTACTAAAGACATTATTGATGCCGAGGAGGAAAATATGCATGTTGGTTTTTGATCTACCAACATTTTATTGTATATGCATTAAATAATAGAGGTAAAATACCTCTATAAAATACTACTCATTTTTAATTGTAAAGGATGGAAGGGGGGACACTCTATAGAAAAATACTCCAATTATTCTACATTAATAGAAATAATTCAACTTCTTTTTCTTTAAATTGTTCTACATTTGATAGTTTTCTATGTGTGATTTTTAAAGGCTTTTTATTACCATTATTTGCTGTGAGTGAATTCTGCTTCTGAATTTAGTCTTTTCTTGTGTGAGGTGAACACTAAAATACATTATGAGGGTTATTTTATTGCATAACTATTAGAAGTTTCTACACTTGTGTTTTCTATTGAATGTTGCTAATTACTTGGTGGAAATTTGGTTGTTAGTCTATCCTCATCCTACATTGCTGGCTTATAGCCATATTTCCATTTCTTTCAATAATTTCTCATTTCTTTCCTATTTCTCTAAGCTTATACCCATTGTAGTATTAGTAAGGGATCCAAACCTCTCTAGATATTGGTTCAGAGGATATTTCTTTCCTTTGACCTTTCAATGTTGGTCCAGTTCTAGGGCACATAAGGCATAGATCTTGTAACTAGGAAGATTCGTGATGAACCATTTTTGGCATACCTAGTGGGACCTTTATAAAGTTCCAATTTCAATAGTATTAAGGTTTGATGTTAACATTATAATATATGGTTAGAACATTTGGTGACTTAGCTCTACCCAAAAGCCTTTGAATGTGAAGTGAGTGAAAGCTTTCTTCATGATCACAAAATTGAAGGTCAATTTTTTTGAAGATCCTATTGAGTTTTATGCATTTGAAATCCAAGAGCTAGGAGAACACCCTAGGTTAGTTCATACTATTGTCCCATCCACTACAAATCCTCTCAGTTAGTTGGTGTGTTTTCATCCCTGCAAGTCATACTAGTATAGCTACTAATTTTTTGCTTTCCCAACCACACACCAGTCCACATGGCTCAAAACCCGCAACCACAACATCCACCACCAAGGCAGTTTCTAGCATGAAATGGCATAGGATATTTGAATCTATAGGCTCAAAAACCAATCCCTCAAGAAGCATTAAAGAATTTTCCTACCTATGATGGTATAAGTAAGATCGCTTACGAGCTCATCCAAGATGTGGCTTCTTTGGAAACAATACATGACATCATAGATGAGAACATTATGGTAAGATTGCTTATGTTATCCCTTAGATGAAAGTTGTTGTACTGGTACCGATCTTTGCTACCCACTACTATCACCACATGGGACCAGTTAGAAAAAATTTTGATTAAGAATTTCCATGAGCAAGCTAATCCTTTTTCCATACTGCATAAATTCACAAACGAAAGACATCCACAAGAGGAAATAATAGATTTCAGTGTTAGGTTCACTCGAAGTTGACAAAGAGTCCCTGAAAGTATCCATCCATGTTAAACTTGAGTTGCCTTATCATAACTTCCACAAACTCAAGAACCCCTTCTTCTGGTGGATGATTTAACTTCTTTCGCCTAGGAGTGTATCTGATCCTACACATTGGAAATTTGTTAGAAGTATCATATTATTCAATATCAACTAACATTGCATAGCATATTAATTGTAAAAAACCAAGTATTAAAACTTCATTAATTAGTACATCATTTTATCATGCCATGAAGTCCATAAAGGAGGGTCACAACATCTTACCCCACTGGGACTAAACACCATCCTGAGTATTTCTAGTTTATAAAACAAACAAAAGAAAATCATTATATTTATACATTTTTAAACAAGAAGGGAAAATATTTTTGCATATCCTCAACTTTCTCCCAAGTGACATTCATTTTAGATAAATGGTCCCACTGGACCTTACATTTATCAAGAGTCTGATTCCATATAGCCTTAGAATGAAACTTGAGAATATTACTAGGATCACTTCAGTTACCTCTGGATTTTTCATTTGTAAACTAGAAATATCCCACACATATTTAGGGTTGGCAACATCTTTCCTAAGAAAATATATGTGGAAAGTGTCATGGATTTTTTGATAGATGAGGAAAATCAAGTTGGTATGCCACTGGACTGATATTTCTAGTGATCTCAAAGAGTCCTACAAACTATGGATCCAACTTCATGGATTATATCACACTTTTAATTGGTTTAAACCTTAGAAATACTTTATCTTCAACCGAGGACCCTCTCAAAGTTCTCTTTAAATCAACATAACTCTTTTGTCTATCAACAACTTCTTTGAGTCTTTACCTGATTACTTTCAATTGATATTCCATTTCTCTAACAATTTCTAGCCCAATAATAACTCTATCTTCTAGATTATCCTAAGATAATGGTGTTCTACACTTTCATCCATACAAGACATTGAAAAGTTCCATTCCTAGATACAAGTGATGCCCATTATTTTAGGTAAAATCTACCATATGTAGATAGTATTCCCAATGAGACTTGTGATCCATGTAGTACATGTGGAGCATATTGTCTAGTACTTGGTTTACCCATTCTGTTTGACCATCTATATCAGGGTGGTATGTTGATCTCATATTCAATTTTGTACCTATTGCATAATGAAGGGATTTCCAAAATTCAAAATTGAACTTGGAATTCCTATCTAAGATGATTACCTCTGGAAACCCATGCAATCATAAGACTTCTTTGGCAAATCTATAAGACACCTCTTGAGAATCATCCTTAATGCTCCTAGATATAAAATGTGCAATCTTAGTCAATATGTCGACTAACTACAATGATTGCATTATGTTGATATCGGGTCCTAGGTAACCTACCATAAAATCCATAGATATGTTATTTTTTGCATAGGTACATCATGTGGATATAACTACACTATAGGATGCTTGTGTTCTACCTTAACCTTATGAAATTCAAGGCATTGAGCGATAAAAATGGTAATATTCTTCTTCATTCCTCCTATCCATAAGAAAGTTCTTTTAATATTTTCCCTCATTTTGACCCCTTTGGAGTGATCCAAATAAGAATATCTATGGTATTCTTCCATTAATAGCTTCCTTAATTCACCCACTTTTGGTATGATGACCTTACGTTTGTAGCACAAAAAATTATCTATATTTCCAAACTCCTTATTACCCTCATGGTATTTATCTATTATAGTTTGAATTCCTAAGAAATATTCATCTCGAGATTTCTCTTGTCTCACTTGATCCATCAACTTCATGTGACTTCTAGTTATGGCTACTATGCGTCTCCTTCTACTCAAGGCATTCACAACCTTATTATCTTTTCCATTTATATACTCAATTTAAAATTCATACTGAATGAGAAACTCGATCCATATTCTTTGTATCACATTTAGTATTGGTTGGATAAATATATACCTTAGAATTTTATGGTAAAGTTTCAATTCAAAAGGTAAACCTGTTAGAATTTCCCAAGAATAGACATGCAAAGCATTACAAGAACTATGAATAGAAGAGTAGAACTGATTTGTTAGAATTTATAAAGAATAGACATGCAAAGAATTAAAACAACTATGAAGATAAGAGTAGAAATAATTGATTATTACATGGGATCAACTCTGTATAAATAGCAACGTTGATCAATGTGAGCAATTGGATTACAACAACTCAAAAAATTTGAACTAGTGTAAACTGAAAGTTCACCTAACTCATGGAAGAGTGGTAACTCAAGTAAGACAATCCTAGTAGAACTTAAAAGAACAAATATTTAATCTAACACCCCCCTTAAGTGATAATAGGGGTGAATTTAATAATAGTCGATGAGTCCCAACATCAAGGCTTGATGAGGTACTCATGTACAATGAACTCTTTCATAATAGATGGTAAAAAAACACATGGAAAAAACCACCTTTCAAGAAGAAGAAGAGGCATGTCTTCGGATGGTGAATATTATCCTCTATTGAAAATAAAAAATGAGTCCCAGAAATATGGCCTTATTAGGTACTCATGTACAATGTACTTTCATATAGGAGAGATGGTGAAAAAACCACATGGGAAAAAACCATCTTTCAAGAAGAAAAAGAACAATAAGAAGAAGAGAGAGGTAAAAACATTTGTGCACTCTTATAATGCAAATTCTTAACCCTAAGTTTCTCTCGCAACTAAATGTAGCATTGAGAAGGAAAGGATTTGGTGAAGATGTCTGCAATTTAATTTTTTGTGGGAATGTACTCCAAGTTTAGATCCCCTTACTAAATATTCTGCCAAATGAAGTGCATGTGAATATCAATGTGCTTGGTGTGCTAATGCGCAACTAGATTACAGGCAATATGATTTGTTCTCTGATTTTCACACCAAATGGTAATGGGTTGGTCATGGAAAATATAAAATTATTTTAGTATCTGACAAAGCCAAAGAGCTTCCTAATTGGCCAAAACTACTGCCCTATATTCTGTTTTTGTAGATGATAATGCTACTACTTGTTTTTTCATGACCAAGCAATAAGTGAATAACCAAGACAAAAAACATAGCTAGAAGCAGAAAATCTATCTTCAAATAAACCTGCCCAATTAGAATCTATGTAACCAATGATATCCATAGATCCTCCCTCATATAAGAGCCCAAAGTGAGTAGTTCTTTGCAAGTAGCGGAGGATTCTTTTTGCTGTTTTCTAATGGTTGAAATGAGGTTGATGTGAGAATCTATATATTAAGCGAATAGCATATGAAATATCTAGGTGAGTATTAGTGAGGTATAATAGACTTCCTACAAGCTGTATGTAGAGCATGGCATCACATAGAGGGGATTTATAGGAAGTACTTAGAGTGACTCCAGACTAAAAAGGTGTGGAATATGGCTTACAATCAGTCATATTAAACCACTGAAGAAGGTCTATAGTATATTTCTATTGACACAATGAAATTATTGTATTAGTTTGAGTTATCTAAATCCCAAGGAAGTAATGAGCTAAACCCAGATCAGCCATCTCAAATTTCTTACAAATTGAGTCTTTGATAGTTTGGATGTGAGAAATGTCACTACCAGTGAGTAGTAGATCATCAACATAGAGAAAAATTATGGTGATTTTTTCTTCATCTCTCCAAATGTAAACTGTGGCATCAGACTCACAATGAGAAAATTCTAAGGAAAGAAGGAAGGAGTCCATTTTTTCATACCAATATCTAGGAGCTTGTTTGAGACCATAGAGAGATTTTCTTAGTCTACAAACAAGGAAGGATTCTTGAGTGAATCCAACAAGTTGTTCCATGAATATTTCCTCTTTTAAGTCACCGTGTAAGAAAGAATTTTTAACATCCATATGAAAAATAGGCCACTTTTGGGAAGTAGTAAGTGCAAGTACCAGCCTAACAGAATCCATTTTTGCAACTGGTGCAAAGGTTTTAGAATAATCAATGCCTTAAATTTGTGAGAAACCTTTAAATACCAAGAGAGCTTTGTGTTTTTCAATTTTTCCATCAGGTCCATACTTAGTTCTGTAAATCCATTTACATCGAACAAATTTTCTTCCTTTGGGTAGAGAGACTAGATCCCAAGTTTTGTTTTTGATTAAGGAATAAAATTCATTCTCCATGGCATCATACCATTCTTTTATACTAGTTGTTTCTGTTAGAATTAATGTAATGTGCACTATGCCTTTGTTTTGACACTTGTCAGTTTATATTGACACTTGTTAGTTTATCATATAGGCCTTCTGCCTATATATGTAACTCATTTCATGAATAATATCTCATCAGTTTTCCCTCCTAACATTTGGTATCAGAGTAGGTTCACTCTGCTACCTGTGAAACCCTTGAGGGGGGATTTCCCTCATGGAAATCCTCCCTCCACCCCTCCCCTTATTTTTTTTCTCTCCATTATTCTTATTTTTTTTATCGAGGGAGTATACTTTCCATATTTTTGATGGATTAGAAACCAGATGGTTAAAAAATTTCAGTTTGAGAAGTCATTTTTATTTATTTATGTTTTTTAAGAGCAGATCTGTTTGAGAACACAACTAAATTTCTAAAAATGGAAGGAGTTCTCGTATGAAGCAGCGCTTTGCAAGCCACCAATAATACGAGCCCGGGAATATGTTTGTTTATGTTTGTCTATTGTTACTTCCAGAATTGTCCTCCCCTGCTCTATGTATTTTGCGGTAGTGGCGGCCTTGACTTTGCCATTTACAGTAAGCACTACAAAATATGGAAGGCCGGATTGCTCTTCTCGACGCGGACGATCAATATTTCCACCAACGCCTGGCTGTTGGATTACCATACCTCCCACAATTCTCTTCTGTACGCCCAGCCTACGGTTTTGGATAACAAGATGCTCATTATCGGCATGAGATCAATCCCTGGCCCTAATTCCGGCGGCGGCACCCTCAATTGTACCCTGATTTATGATACCTGGACCAAATCTTTGGTTCGCAGGTCACCCATGATGTGCCCCAGGAAGAAATTCACTTGCTGTGTGATTTTTGGCCAGTTTTATGTGGTCGGAGGCTCTCTCCGATGAGGTTCTACAAGGGAAGCCATTGTTAAAGCGGAGGAATATGTTCCCAAGCTTGATTTATGGCGACCCATTTAGAACATGCCGAGGAAGAGGTATGGCTGCCTCGGTGCTGCTGTGGAGGTCTTATTTTATGTAATCAGAGGGCTAAAATTTGGTAAAAAGAATGGATTCTTTGTCTAGCCTTATACTTATGTTAGTTCTATGGATTCCTATGATCCCAAGACAAATGTTTGGCTGAAGACCAACCTTTGCCAATGGGTGGCTATGTGATTGCCTACAGCGTGATAGGATCCTGTATTTTTATGCTATGTAGCCATGCAGTTGAATTATCCTTGTGGAAGAATGATACAAGAAGAGATTCGTATACCAGAATCAAGTCTCCTCCTATTCCTTTTCCTTTGAGAATGGATAATATGCTTAAGTTTTGCTGTGTCACAATGGGGACTTGTGTTTATATTGTGCAAGTTGGAGGATCCATTGATGACTTGCTGAGGAGGAGTGTAAGGTATGCCAGAGGCCAAAATGAAGGTTTGGTGTTGATCTATGACACAAAGCTATAGGAATGGGCTAGAGGACCTAATTTGCCTTTTTTTAGGAATGGTGCCACCTGCGCTGTGGTGGAATGTTGATAAATCAACCTTATGTAATGGTGAAGATTTTAAGGTCATTGCAGGCAGGCCCAGAAATTATTTTCTCTTCAGCTCACTCCCAAACTGAAGCCTTGATTTGAATCTGCCCATCCAACAGATATTACATGATGTTGTTATAGTGGCAATAATGTGGAGCTTCTATATGAAGAAGAAGGATGGTCTATGCATGGCATCACACAGAGTTTTTTAGGTGCCATTTTGTACAAGTTTTGGCTAGATTCACGGAGTATGAGATGACTGGTGATGTCATTTTCAAAAAATAATGGTACAAGAGTCATGGGTGTTGATAACAGAGGGAGAAGCCAATGTTCATGGTTACAACAAGCTATTTTTCTTTCCACAGCTACCAGATATGTTGATTTTGTGAGTTGTTTGATTTTCGCATGCGATCCAATTGGTAGAATATTTTTTTTTTGAAAATTATTGATATTTTAGAGGAGAAGGAGATCTGCAGGCACGTCAGTTTCCAGAAATGGTGTATTACATTTTACCTTGCAGTATTCATGTTAATGTTCCAATGAGCAACTCCACTGGTGAAATATTTGTTGAAAGCTTCCCATTCGAGAGGCGATGCCTATCAGCATTTCCATCTTCTACACAATGTACGAATAATAAATAATGGAAGAGGCATTTCTCTGGCAGTGGCAAGGTAGAGGAATACTCAAATTATGGCTAGGAAATATTTTAGCGGGGTCCTTAATCTGGTCGCTGTTGACTTGCACTATGTCCTAGTATTCAAAATCCCCCCAAAGATGGTGCTCGCTATCATGGAAAGAATATTTCTAGTTGCACCATGTAGTTGATCCCCTGGAAGGTGCCATTGTCGCCACTACATCTGCAGGTGATGGGCACCTTCACTGTGAAGCCCTTGGGGATGATCGTGCTCTTTGGAAAAAAGAGGTAGAAGAGGAGTATTCTAGCAATGTTGTGCGAACAACAGTGCCAATATATAGCAATAGAAGATGAGAATGAAGAAATAATAGGAACATATTTGGTGGAGGGCCAGAGAACAACGCCCTCCGTGGTGGTGTCCACGAAGAATGGTGACTGGATCGTTGGGAAGATTGCAAAGCGCCAGGCGAAGAGGCCCACCCGAATGACGTGATCGACGACATGGCTCAAGGGGATGATCGACGACGTGAGGAGGTGCGGAACCACGTGGAACGAATATCATGCGGTGCATGATGCAGTTCAAGCACATGTTCGGATCTTATATTTTTGTTGATGGTGAACGTCGGAGCCACTTTCGATAAGACCCTGTGGAAGTTGGCATATTTTTTATATATCATTTCATTTGTCTTATTTGGGGAATAATGGCCAACATGTTTTTTTTTTTAAATAATATACAATGGGGGGAGACTTTTACTTTAAAAGGGGGCATTTTTTAAAGTGGGGAGGACCACTTAAATTTATATATGGGGAATTGAAATTTTCAAAGTGGAGGGCCATTTTTTACAAATTGTAAGGGAAACTTTATGGATATTTTTATTGGTTGATAATATTTCCAATGTAATTCCCCTGCATGGGAAATTTTAATGCTAATTTTTCTTCCTGAGGGCGATGCTGCCATTGAGCGAAGTTGTCTATTTACTGCCTAGATAGGCATGGTATTGTTTTCCACATGATTGAAGGCCCCAATCACATACAAGTATAGGGGTATTTATAGTCGTTGGAAATGGTTTTCCATGACAGACACAATGATGGTGTCATATTGTAATTTTGAGGCTATTTCAATTAATTTTTTTAGCCTCAAAGTTTTTCTACCTTGGAGTGCACTCTTGGTTGTACCCGACACTCCCAAGGCACTTGTAAGTGAACCTAGTATCTAGTATTCTCCTCTTTCTACTTAGCGGATGAAGCGGCTGGTTACCCATGCATTCCGATAAGATGAGGTGACTACCATAAGGACACTTATTCTAGGGACTATAGACATAGACACCCTAGAATCTATCCGAGGTTTTTTCTGGATCTACTTCTGAAGACTATAGACGAAGACACTTCAGAATATTCTCTTCTACTCTTCTTCCTTCTTCTCCTCCCTATTTGGATTCTATGGCTCATTTTATGGTATTTCATGGTTCATTTTATATTATGTATTAAGGTGCATTTTTGGCAGAGACAAACACCTTCTAGATTGAGTTCACCATGAGGAGGGATTTGATAATCATGGTGGATCTAGTCAATGACCTACGAGAGGCAACATCCTCTGAGGATGACCTACAGAGGCAACAGACCCAGAAGTGGCTGACCCTGAGGCACCTATGATGACCCTGAGGCACTTAGACGGTTGACCCTGTGGCAAAAAACTCATGGAAGTGGTTGACCCTGAGGAAACAGACCGAGATGTATACATAGTGAATCTAGCATTATTCACAGTTGGAGAGCCAAGCGCAAAGAGCACGAGCCTAGACCAAATAAAAAATAAATGAGGATGTAGAATTTTTTAGAGAAGTCAACATTAAGGGGGAATGTTACCTAATGTTGACTTGTTTTTTTCTTTAGTTAGGATAATGCACATTAAGGGGGAATGTTAGAATTAATGTAATGTGCACTATGCCTCTGTTTTGACACTTGTCAGTTTATATTGACACTTGTCAGTTTATCATATAGGCCTTCTGCCTATATATGTAACTCATTTCATGAATCATATCTCATCAGTTTTCCCTCCTAACAGTTTCTTTGAAGGATTGAGGATCTATGGAAATGGATTGACATACAAGACCAGAACCCATGGAGTTGCTTAATATGGATGATGGAAGATTTTGGATGTAAGGAATGGCCTCTTGATCTATGGTGCAGGCCCATTTTTGCATTGTAGAACGAGTAATGGGTGTGGCAGGACTTTAAGTTTGAGTTTGGAGTATAAGATCCTCATTTTGGTCATTTATCTCAAGGATGGGATCTTCATTATATTGAGGCTAAAATATTGGAGATGGCTCAAGAGAAATAATGTTGGAAGTGGATGTTTGAGGATATTTATGAGGGAATGTTTCATCAAATTGAACATTTATGTGAAAAATACCTCATGATTTGTGGGATCAAGGAGCCTATAGGCTTTCATTTCCTCAACCTTCCTATGAGCTACTTGATTTTCTTGTCTAGAACCTTCCTATTCTTCTTTGGGATATATGCCCAAGAAGTACACCCAAAAAAATTGAAGAAATAGACATCATGTTTTGATCCAGTCCATGCTTCCTTAAGATTCAAATGGCAAAGATCTTTATGAGGTGTGCGGTTTCAGTTATGATTCGCACAGTTAATTGCCTCAGCCTAAAAAATTGTTGGAATATCCCTTGAGTGGATCATACAGTTTACCATTTCCTTTAAAGTTATGTTTTTACTTTCTGCAATGCCATTTTGTTTCGAATTATGGGAGACTGAATGTTGATGAATTATGCCATGAGTTGAGATAAAAGTGGAGAATTCATTACTGAAGTATTCTCCCCCATTATCTATACAAATTTTCTTGATTTTGCAAGTGGCTTGATTTTCAACTAAGGCTTTGAATATTTTGAAGTGGGATAGAACATCACTTTTGTATTTTAGAAAGTATACCCAAGTTCTTCTTGAGAAATACCCAATGAAGGTTAAGGTATATTTTTATTCTTTTAAATAAGGCTTTGGGAAGACCATCAACTTGCTATGGATTAACTCTAGAGTGGGTGAAAAGGATATTGATTTTGCTTTCCAAGAGAACATCCAGGACATAATCCATAAATAGAAGAGACTTATGGCAACCCTGTTACCATTTCATGAGTGTTCAACTCCTTTAGATAGTTATAACTGAGATGTCCAAACCTTTCATGCCAAATTTTTATTTCTATATCCCCATGTGCAACAAAATAGGAGGCCCCATTTGAATTTTTTAATCCCTTTAAGTGAAATAGGTGAGTGTCATGATCAATATATTCTTTTTCTATGAGAGATGTTGATTCTTGAAAGTATCTTATCTCAGCCCCTATTGGTGAAAATATAAATATTTTACCTTTTGAAGAAGTATAAATATGATATATGGAGAGGAGATTTGTGGCTATATTTGGGACATAGATAACATTATTGATATAACCACCATAAATGGATATGTCACATTTTCCTTTGAATGGAATAAAGGATGAGTCACCAACTTCTATGCTGCAAGTTGAGCTTGAGGAGATTGAAGTGAATGACTCATGTGAGGAAGTCATATGATGTGTTGCTCACGAATCTAGAACCTAGTATTTTCATGAATTTTTTATAGCTTTACCTTGAGCATTTAAGGCTTTTTCTATCTACTTATTAATATCTATCTTGTGATCCTTCATTTTTGCCTCTAGTTGTTGAAGTATTTTCCAAATTTTATTCACAAAATGACCATCCTTTTTGCAATGTGTACAAGTTATAGGGCTTATTTATTTCTTTTTGATTTTTTCTTCAGTGGATATGGATGCTAATAAAGCTTTTGAGGAAGAGGGATATATCTCATATTTTACAAGTTTTGTTTCCTCTCTAGTTAGCCTATCACAAAACTCCTCTAAAGAGGGCATTTTAAAACTTGTACCAAGAGCATATTTTGTAGATAAAAAAGTGGTTGTAAAAAATTGAAATACTCTATTTAACTTAGAAAGAATTAGATAGATGTATTCTTCTTATATTTTATTATTGCCACTACCTTTTAATTGTGCGAGGAATTATTTAAATTTGGTGATAAAGTCAACAATATTGTTGAAGTCTTCAGGATATAATGTTGTCAACTCTGCCTCTAGCTGCATTGACCTTATTTGATCCACTTTACCAAAAAAGTTCTTTAGTTTCTACCAACTCTCAAATGGATTTTTACATTATGAATGTGAAACCATAAGCTATAATTTACATTGGTGCTTATAATACCCATTATTTCATACATCTTACCTTTATGAACAAATATTTCATATTCCTTTTCAAATTTAGGTTGCTTCTCTTCTAGAAAGTGTGTGAGCCCTTTTTGAGAAATGAGATTTAATATTTTTTCGTTTTCATGTGTGATAGTTATAAGGGGTGAGTGGATCAATTGTATTCATTTTTCCAAAGAAAATTGCAGTGAACCAATATTCCTCGCTTTAAATACAAAAATTTCTAGGGATTTCAATGATGCACCCCTCTTTTATCAATTGGAATAGTTTATTTTTACAGTAGTTGAAACATTTGTTGATTGAATGTAGTGGAAGCCAGACCTTTATACCAATCTCTTAAATTTACCCACCCTTACGTGAGGAAAACTATAAGTAAATGAGGAAAGTGATACGTGGAACATAGGCTATTTGAAGTAAGAATAATTGGCTAGACATTTATATCGAATCTTCTCAATGACCCACCCTTATGCAGAGATACAAGTACGAAATTCTCTCTATAAATATAATAACCAAGAATTGCAGCCGAACAAATAACAATGAAACCTAATACTTCACGAAACAAAACAAATTAGTAAATCAATTATTTATTAAAATCAATTGCCACTAGGAGGGCAGATCCCACCGTGAAGGCACAGTGCGAATACGCAATGAACAAAGATAAAAAACAATAGATGATTTTCCATAAACTATCTACTCTAATTTATATAATATATTTGCACATGGAGAGCCTAGCCGACGGCTAGGTTTGGTATGTAACATGGCTCCTCTCCTTGAAAAGCTTTGTCCTCAAAGTTGGAAATGTCTAGAAAATACTTTTAGGTTCCCATGTGGCATCCTCCTATGGTAGGTCTTGCCATTTGATGAGAAATTCTTGAATCTGGCGTGATCGTAGTCTCCGTATTTTGTGTTGTAAGATTTCTTCAGGTTGGAGATATATGCGTCCTTCCTCATCGAGCACTGGTAATTCTGATTGACCTTGCACTTTCTGACCAATTACTTTTTTGAGACACGAAACATGAAATATCGGGTGTATTCTTGATGATGAGGGTAGCTCTAACTGATAGGCTACTTCTCCAATGCGGTGCACAATTTTGTAAGGACCATAGAATCGTGGAGCCAACTTTTGACTGGACTTTATCCTTAACGATGATTGTTTGTAAGGTTGCAACCTTAGGAAAACCCTGTCACCTACATTAAAAGTTCACTCTGATCAATGCAAGTCTTGTTTTTGTAATGACCTTCATGAGTACAAAAGGCAATTTTGGGAATATCTTCTTCTATGACATGGATTTGGTGAAATCTCGAGCGAAGGTCCAATTTTGTAAAAAAATTTGCACCATGCAACTCGTCTAGTAGGTCATCTATGACAGGAATAGGAAATTTGTCCTTGATAGTGAGTTTATTGAGGGAAAGAAAATCAGGACACATATGCCAAGAGTTATCTTTTCGACAGGCCAAAACTACAGGTGAAGAATAAGGGCTAGTGTTGTGACGAATGAATCCATGATCTAACAAATCCTGAATGATCTGCTCGATTTTTGTCTTTTGTGGTTAGGGGTAGCGATAAGGATGAATGTTAGGTGGAACACTCCCTGGAATCAAATGGATGGCATGGTCATGAGATCGTTTAGGTGGTAATAATTTAGGTTCTTGGAAGACCTCTTCGTAATTTGCTACGATGTCTCGTAAATCTGGAGCAGTAATATCCGAAGTTGCTCGAGATTGCTTTTCCAAACAATTAATTTGAGCTATGAATCCATATCCACCATTTTTTAACATCTCCTCCATACTATGAGAGCTCACAATCTGTGACGGAGGAGTAGTAATGCCTTGTAAGCGAATGACACGTATGTTTTCCTTCCATTCCACAAATAATTTTTTGAAATTGAAGCTAACCGTGTCTAGTGTTTCCAACCATTTGACTCCCAAAAATGACATCAGAGTTCCCTAAATTCATTACGAAGAGAGATCCATACCATGTATAAGTTACCATTTTAATGGAAACTTGAGATGTTCTCCCCACACACTGAGCGTTCACCCCATTGGCTACTATAACCTGGAATTTGTCTTTTTTGGAAGAGTTAATGAATAGGTTCAAATATTTTGTTGTTTTGATGTCGATAAAATTATGGGTACTGCCGAAATCAATTAGCACATTCACCTTTTTCTGGCGGAGAAATCTCAGTACCTTGATTGTATGGTGGGCTATTAACCCCATCAGGGCATGCACGGAAATAGCCATTGTATCCTCTTCCTTCTCCTCTAGAACACTCGATAGTTCTTCTTGCATAGGTTCTGCCTGGTGATATGCTTCTTCCTCGTCTCCTTCATATTGATCGCATTCAATATGAAAGTTTTGTTTTTGTGCACATGCTTGCTCCCTGGGATGATGATTGCGACATTTATAGCAAAAGTATCTTGATGGTTGATCACTTCTATGAAAAGAGTTGTTGCAAAACGAAGGACGACTATAAGTTTCATGTCGTGTATACATCTGAACTCTCTTCTCAGCCAGCTTGGCTATTCTTATGCAATCGTTAAACGAGGTTGGATTTTGAATGTCCACCTCAAACTTAATATTTTATTTCAATCCATTATGAAAATATCCTACCACCGTGTCTAGACTGAGGTGTAATGTATACGATCTAGTGAATTCTGAGACGAACTCACTGACCGATCCTTCTTGTTTAAGGGATAATAGTCTTACTGTGTATGATGATGTAGATCCTTCATCAAATATTTCTAAAAAATAGGTAGTAAACTTATTCCAGTAAATAGTAGATCCTTTCTCGCGTTTAAGCCATATGAACCATTGGTAGGCCTCAGTGCCTAATTTTGATGCAGCAAAAGGGACTTAATATGAATCCCTAATTTGGTATAAGTCCAAAATGCCTTCCATATTTTCTATCCAACCACGAGGATCATGACCTTCAAAAGTGGGCATATCAATGCGTGGGAAATTATTAGGGCCTTTCGATTGGTGATAACCCATATCCCTATCCTGATCTTGGTTATATCTCTATTGATGAAAGCGATTCCTGTAATTATCCAGATTGCCTCTTTACTGCTCCCAATTTTCATCCTGGTCATTATTTTCCTCATTCCTTTGTTTGTGATAGTGATTTTGGGAATTAGCGTTGGGATTAGGTCAATTTTGTGTGTCCAATAGTTTAGATATGTTGATATTAAGTTGGACCATACCATCTAGTAAGTGTCTAAGAGCTTCATCAGTGGTAATGGCAGAGTTTCCTGAATCTCCTTGTGTGACGTTATCGTGAGTTGGGGAAGGGTTAGAAGCCATGAGGTCAACCAATGGATGACTCAAATTAAAACTGCTAATTTGGGAATGGGAAGGAGAATTTTTTGTACCTTGGCTTTGATGAGGATGTCTTCTGTTTGAATTTTCTTGGTTGGGAGTCTCCTAGCTGGATAGTCAACCGTTAGCTCCTTTGGTCCACTTGTTGCTCATGCACTTTCCAGACTCTCTTGCTTAAAAATTCTTGAGCTTTGATTTCTACAAGGTTTTGCTAAAAGTGGCAAAAAATTTGTATTTTGCTTCAACTATCACTCCAACTGTGACGCGGATGTAAGATTTGAAATTGGACTCTCCTCCTTGATAGCACTTTTGATAATTTAATTGAAAACATTTAGCAAGTTCTTGACGATATACACAACAGTGACTAGACCGACGCGAAAATATGATGCCTACGAGACCGAAAATACCAGCGAGATTCGACACGACTAGGAACTACAACGAAGATGACACACACGATCAAAATACAGTGATGCGACAACTAAACAAAGGACAAGACAACGAGGATAGAACATGATGTAAACAACGACATGAAAGACAACGACACAACAGCTAGACGAAGGAAAAGACAACGAGGACTGGACACGATGTAAGTAGTGACGTGAAAACTGGATGAAGGAATAGACAACAAGGATAGGACGTGAAATGACATCTAGATGAATAACCAAACAACGAGGACAAGACGCGACTCGTAAGAAGCAACACAAAAGATGAAAGACCATGATCGGCTTGGTGCACACAAAGGAGACCAACGAGTATGTGACCTAAGTCACAGCTCAATAGGTGCGACCACCGTGTTTTAAAAGCCTTAACCGCTACCACACAATAGGTGTGGGATAATTGTCTCGGCCAAAAAAAATAAAATAAAAATTAAATGTTATGTACCTTAGTTTTGACGATTAATAATTTTAATCGTGCCTTCTATGTGGCTAACAGTTTTGTCTATAATATTTTGGCTCAGACTATAAATTATTTTGTTTTTTGACAATTCCAATGCATGCGATACCAAATATGCCCCGCCCAGGTGATGCTCCTTACCTTGTGTGACTGTTGTACCTATCTAGGGGTGGCTTCGTGCGATTTGTCTACTAGAAGAGCACAATATTTCAACTTAGATTTTGAAAACTCTCGAAATGGCAGTATGTCAACTCAAAAATGATTTGATTATTTTGCTTTATGTGTTTGGACCAAGTGTTATGAAGTCTTGGTGTAGCTGATTAGCAGAGACGACATATAACGTTTGGCTGAGTTTGATCTATCATGGATGATGAACATAGTGCCCTACGAATTTGATGATCTGAACAACACCGTATGGTAAAATCACCCACACTTTCAACTCGATCGTTGAATCTAATACCACATGCAGAGATACAAGTACACAATCTCTCTATAAATATATTACCCAGAAATTGCAATCAGAACAATTCACAATGAAACCCAATACTTCATGGAACGAAACGAAATATCAAATCAATTATTTATTAAAATCAATTGCCACTAGGAGGGCAAATCCTGTCGTGAAGGCATAGTGCGAATACGCAATGAACGAAGATAAAAAACAATAGATGATTTTCCATAAACTATCTACTCTAATTTATATAATATATTTTCACATGGAGAACCTAGCTGACGGCTAGGTTTGGTATGTAACACCTTATGTGAGGAAAACTATAAGTTAGTGTGAAGAATGATACATGGAAAATAGGTAATTATTAAGAGATTTGGACCAAATTTTTATTTGTTTTTAATGTTTGTCTTCTTGAAATGTTCAAATATTCAAGTGTGTTTAGAAAAAAACCATATATTTGTAAGAGAAAACAAGCAACAACTTCATGTGGCCAAAAATAATGCCATAGAAATACTCCACCACCAAAGTATAGTCCAATATCTACCTTTTCATGGAATGCAGCAGTAGAAAAAAAGTGAACCTTATGAACAAATCCAAAGACCATAAAGAGATGTGCAAGAATTAATAATAACAACCCCCCTAAAATCTTCAAACCCCTCCCCCCCCAAAAAAAAAATAATTATTTATGAGTTTACAAGGAGACCCATGACTATAATGGCCTTTACACAATAGGCAAATTAGTGAGAGGGACTCAAAAGTGGGAAGTTTTTTTTTTACAAAGCTCTTTTGAAAAAAAGTACAAATGATATCTAAGTAACATCAAGAGAGTGTTCTTGTTATAAAATAAGGCAACTTCCTTTGATTGAGACACATGAAACATCCTTTGGGTATCAATATTTTTAAACCTACACATTCAATACTAAAGCAAAGTTGGAAAAAATATTCTTAGAGTACTCTCTTATTCAAATGTTGAAAGAAACACATGATTGTTGTATTGATTGCACCATGAGCTTGGAATGCGTATTTTGACTATGTTGAAAGGAAATGCAGATGTATTTGACTCATCGATGCTTTAGTAAGTTCTATTTTATGATGAAAGACACCTTCAACAAACTCCAAAACTCTATAGTTCTGAACACCCATACCAAAAGTGATGCAGTCATTAAGGTACTTTTAAAAAAAAACCAAGCTTTCATCCAATCGTAATAGTTTTGGAATGTCTTAAGTGCAGGAAATCATAGTGATTACGATGTTAGAGTGCAAGATTCACAATGGAAAGAACATAGTATTCGAGGTGTATTTTAATAAATACTAAAAACACTATCTTATTGTCCAATATCTCATCCAATCACAACAGTTCTAGAATGTCATCAAGGTGCAAGAATTAATGACATACACGACATCAGAGTGTAAGCTTTACAATGGAAAGACAAATGAATGTTATGGTATTTCTTATAGAAAAAAAGGATTCTCCAGCTTTAAAAATTTCCAAGTGAGGCTATCTCCACATAACTTTTGGAATTCGAAATGAAGTTGGTAGATGCCAAATATCGGAGCTCGCGAAGCCAAAGTGAAGTAAAATTCACAAAGGAAGTAAAATTGCTTTCTGCTTGTGAACTCGACTTTGCCCTATTTTGTCTCTAAGTGGAGCGCACTAGATGTCGAGAAGGGAACAATGATCACTAAAAAGCTACAATGACTATTAGATGTGATGTGATTCCACTAAATATGTATGAACTCTAATAGGGACTTAAAGTAGTGAATATAGGATAGCGCAAAGGTTGAAACGTGGTCAATGACCTATTATAATGCAAAAAAAGGCTTCGTATGTATCAGCAATGAAGATGTAAAGCATCTAAGAAAATATCACTGAGTTGCACGAAGGGAGACTTTGAGAGGCACAATATCTCTCGGAGAGAGTATATGAAACAATGGTGGATGTTGATTCTATAAAATATGGCCCGAAAGGGTTCTAAAATGTCGTAGAAAAAAATATTAAAAAAGATATTTGAAGCCAAGATTGTGTTAGCAATTTTGGCCACAAAAAATATCTAAGCATCACATACAGTAGTGAAATTTCTTCTTTATCATCTATAGATAATAAAATTTAGTAGAAACCCTTTTACATAATATTTAAAAAAATTATAATTCTATTTAGAAATAACTATATATAAAGAAAATTCTTGTAGACTTGTAACAAATGCAGTGAGAAGTCTACAAGAGATACAATGAACCAGCTCCTAGAAACTCCAAGAGAGAATGCTAGCAAAATCTATCCTGCTTTGGTACCATGTTAGAATTTCCCAATAATAGACATGTAAAGTATTACAAGAACTATGAAGAGAAGAGTAGAACTTATTGATTATTCCATGGGATCAACTTTGTATAAATAGCAAAGTTGATCAATGTGAGTCGTTGGATTACAACAACTCAACAAATTTGAACTAGTCTAAACTAAGAGTTCACCTGACTCATGGAAGAGTGGTAAATCAAGTAAGACTATCCTAGCAGAACTTAAGAGAACAAAGATTTATTCTAACACTCCCCACCAAATAGTGGCACCAATTATTTAGAGCGTGCACCACAACAACTAGCTCTAAATAGGGAGTAGCATAATTAACTTCACATTTTGTAAGCTTTATTGAAGTATAAGCTACTACTAAATCTTCTTGCATGATTACTCCTCCTAACCCTTCCAATGATGCATCACTGCATACTAAAAAATCTCCTTGAGGATAAAAAATATTCAATATTTGTACGGTAGTGATTTTCTGCTTCAACAATGTAAAGGCAACTTCACAGTTTTCCATCCATTTGAATTCATTTTCTTTCTTCTAAGTGTTATTTATTGTCACAAAAGTTTTGGAGAAATATTTTATATAATTTTTATAGTAGCCCATTAACCCATGAAGCTTCGTATCTCAGTAATATTATTAGGGTATGACTAGTTTAATATGTCTTCAATATTCTCTAGATCCATAATAATTTCTTCTACTGATATAATATGTCTTATATATCACACCTCTAAAATATAGAAATCAATCCTGGCTATATTTCCATAGAGTTTGTTTTCTTGTAACAACTCTAATATGATCTTGATATGTTTATCAAGTTCTTTCTTTTTTTAAGAGTATATTAGGTTATCATCTATAAATACAAGGATAAATTGGTCCAAGTGCCTTTTGAACACATTTTTTATTAAATTCATGAATGTGGTTTGGACATTAGTTAGTCTAGAAGGTAAAACTGTAAACTCATAGTGCCCATATCTAGTCTTGAATGTCATATTGTGAGTATCCTCCTCACATATCCATAACTAGTGATACCTTGATATTAGGTTGATCTTAGTAAATACTGTGACATATCTTAATTGATCGAATATATATTTGATTATGGATAGGGGATACTGATTCTTGATTGTAGCTTTATTAAACATCATGTAGTCAATACACAAACTTAAAGAACTGTCTTTATTTTTTATAAATAAAATTGTAAACCCCAAGGTAACACACTTAGTTTTATCAACCATTTTTCCAATAGCCTTTGTAGTTGTACCTTTAACTTTTGCATCTCAATAGGGATCATACTATACATAGATCTATGTATAGGTTTCGCTCTTAGCATAATATCAATAGTGAAATCAAATTCCTGCATAGGAGGAAGTCTAGGTAAATCCTTAGGAAATACATCCTTGAAATCTTGCAAAATTGGGTATGTTTTCAACACCTATTTATTTTGGTATTTTCCAACTTTATTTAATCACATAGACTATCCCTCATTTCCTAAATGCTTTCTTTAATTGCAAATCTGAAAACATATGGGGTTTGAATAGCCTCTGCTCATTATGAATTCTTAGTCTTTTCTTTCCTTATTTAGAATACTTGATCCATATATCTTGGAAATTGATTGCGAATTTATGGCCCTATAACCAATCCATCCCTAGGATCACATCGAAGACATAAAGTAGAGCTACAAATAATAAACCTTCTGTGGTACTACTAGCTAGAGAAATTTCTACCATAGGGAAACAATGGTTTACTAAGTAGGTTTATCTAGAACCATACTCAACCTTCCATCCCTGAGCTAAATATCCTAACATTTCCAGCACATATTTTGTTGTGAGTATTACATTATTTGGTCTAATGTATGTGTCACTTTTTGAAAGTGCAATGTGTCAAAATAGAGAGGATTATGAAGAGTCACATTGACATGTGGCATGTTGATATATTGTCTTAATGAAAAAAATGTCAAAGGTTGTATTTCATAGATTTGTAGGGGAGATCAACAGTTTGAGGATTAAAAATTCATGTATTGTATTATATTGGAGATAACTCTCCATTGTTGTATGATTTCTTGAGCATGCAAGAATAATATAGTGAGATCTATCTTTTGTACAATTCTATGTCAATATTTTTGTGTACATTTCATGTATGATCTTATCTTGTGATATTGTTATGTTTTAATACATAATATTATGATCCTGGTTTATGTTTGTTTCATATGAAATAGTATCATGTTCCAAGATGGTATCCGAGTGATGTTGAGAAATATATGGAGAAAGCAAGGTTAAGAGAGTTGTGTCAAAAATAAGAGACCTAAAGAGCTTAAATTAATTGGTTTTTTGGACAATCATCGCCATCTTATGACATGCCCGTTTGAGGTGTTGAAGGCAAGTATATTTATATGATATCAGAGTGATGTAGTGGAAGCAAAAAATAGCTAGACTTGAAAACTAAAATAGAGGTTGAAAGCAGAGAAAGGAAACTAGAAAAAACAAAAAATGTTAGAGGTGCAAAATCAGGACTTCCAAGGATGTCACCCATTTGAGTACCACTCCAATACGAAATGCTTACCCGAGGAGTTTTTTATTGATTGAGATGCCATTGCACAAATAAATCTTAATTTTTTCTATATCATACTTTTTGAGTAAGTGACGAAGGTAAGGCTTTCTAGTGGATGCGAGGATCTAACACACATGTTAAAACCCTAGTGTGCATAGATCCAAAAATTCTATGATTCCCTAGATTAAAAAAAAAGGTAGGATTTTTTGGAGATTATAGGTTTTACACATTTGTTTTGTTCAATCAAAGACCATATTCCACAGTTGAATAGTGTAAAATATTATTCTTGGATACACAATATCAAATGCAAATATAGATATAGAGAAAATGAAATTGGGATTATTGTTTTCCTGTTGTTGATTTTTGGGCATTCCTATTTGGTGAATAATCTCTTGTGAATAGAAGAATATGAAGGTGAGAAACAAAAAAAATAGATAAAAATACCTATGCATAAACCTTCTTGTGTCGACCCAACAAACTCTGGTGGACAATACTTAGATGAAACAACGACCTCTATTTTACACTATAAAAACCCCAACTGCAGCAGACCATATCCTATTCTTGGTTTATAACTGACACCCCATAACATAAATTTACCTGTATTATTTAGTTGTGTGATAAGGTGTTAACAAAAATTCCACCATAGTGAAACAGATACACAGCAATAGCCAGAGGATACAAAATAGATAAGTGATAGCACAAATCCCATATTTCAACAACCATGATGGATAAGAAGAGCCACATGGCAAGCCCATATTCACTTGGATTGTGCAGAAGGAGGTCACTATGCACTCCATGGCGATAGACGATTGTTTGAGCACCTCAAAGGTAAAGGTTATAATTTGAAAATTAAGGGTGTTTTTGTAGGGTTTAATAAGGAGTGCTAAGGTACTAATAAAATTTATAGGGAGTTATAAGATCAATTTATTTAATTTGAGGAGGAGGTTGATAAATTAAGAAGACAGAAAAAAAATCAAAGGGAGTTATGAGGAATAATAAAAATATATATTTTTTAATATTTCTCTTAGGAGGCATAATGAAGAAATTAGAAAGTTTTTTTTAATTTTTGGAAAAAAATAAATTAAGGTGAAAAAGGAAAAGGAAAAAAATTAAGTTTATTTTTTTGGGGAATTGAAACTAGGAGAACAAAGGTAAAGACAATTTTTTTAGTTGTTTTAAAGTTTGGAAAAAAAGAAGTTAAGTATTTTTTGAAATTTGATTTTTTTTAACATTGGAGATAAAAGATTTTTCAAAGGTTTACAAAAGAAAAAAAATAATTTAATGTTTTTATCTTGAATTGCTTTAATTTTTGGGAGGTAAATTTTTTCTACCTCAAAGAAAAAATTAAATAAAAGGGGGTAATGAACAAGAAATTATTTTCCAAAAAACAAGAAACAAAGTTTGTTACAAAATTTTTGTCAAGAAGCTAAGGAAGAAGAAAAATTTGTTTCAAATAAAGTGATAAAATAATTAAGTCTCATTCTTGAAGAAGTCCAAAAAGGAGAATTTTTGTTACTACAACAATGCATACAAGGAGTCATTAATGATGCAAATGAATTCCATGAAAAATTAGTCACTATACCTACTTTTTTGTTGAAAATGATATTTAAGGGGATAGTTACTCTTAATGTTTCCAAAATAAAAGCACAAGGAAATAATTCATTGATGAAGGATGATGTTTGTGACACTAATGATTTGAAGCCCATGATGAAGGATGTTGTTTGTGACACTAATGGTTTTAATCCCAAGATGATGGATAAATATTGTGATACTAATGATCTTTGTGAGTAAGGAAAAGATTCATGTTGTGGTGGAAATGACTTGCACATGGTTTGTGATTGTTCAGAGAGCCTATGCCATTGTAACTGATGAGGACATAGGCTCAAATGATGAAAAAAATAGTGATACTCAATTTTATGTTGAATAATATAATTATGTTTTTGGCCATTTTGAGAAGAACACTAAGGGAATTAGTTCCAAATTGCTACAAACAATGGGCTACAAATAGATATATTTGGTAAAGCATGAACAAGGCATGAAATAACTAATTGTACCAATAGTAAGATCAAAATGTGAATGTCTTGGGTACATAGGATAGGTGAATCAAAATGATTCAAGCACAAAATTTGTAATAGGTAATAGTGATAGAAAATTGGTGACAGAAAATAGATGTGAGCATTATGGTAAATATGGTCATAGGATAGAGAAATGTTGAAATCTCTATTCTTGTAAATTTTGTGGAGGACATAACCATTAACACATGTTTTGTCTACAAAAATAGATAAAAGAATGTAGATTAAAAATGAATTGTGGATGGATTGATATGAATGCTTGGGATAAGCTAAAAGACAGGTTGTATGGTTTGTTCAAAAGGAAACCAAGTGTGATCAAAAGTTAATAATATATAGAGATAGTGACACATAGAGAACGAAGATAATTTTGATGAAGGGGGAATGTATAATCATCAAAAATTATATAAGGCTTTGTACCAAATAATGTACTAAAGGGGGGTGTTGTGAGTATTACATTATTTGGCCTAATGTATGTGTCACTTTGTGAAAGTGCAATGTGGCATGTTGAGAGATTGTATTAATGAAAATAATGTGAAAGGTTGCATTTACTTGATTTGTAGAGGAGAGCAACATTTTGAGGATTGAAAAGTCATGTATTGTATTATATTGGAGATAACTCTCCCTTGTTGTATGATATATTGAGCATGCAAGAAAAATATAGGGATATCTCTCTTTTGTGCAATTTTTATATCAATATTTATGTTTACATTTCATGTGTGATATTATCTTGTGATATTGTTATGTTTCAATGCATAATATTGTGATCCTGGTTTATTTTTTGTTAACATGAAATAGTGTCATGTTACAAGATAGTTTGCTAACTTATAAGAAATGAAGCTATCGGTGGCCCCACTATCAATTAAAATATTCACTTAAAAATATTACCTTTAATAATCAATGGAGTAGTTTATCCTTCAAGCTTATGACTCCTAGTTGTAGCATAGATCTGGTGTGTATATTTTCTTTAGCACTGGATGTGCTAGGCCCTGGATAGTGTGGAAACTATGCGAAAAAAATATGCCTCTATAATGGTAACACCCATATTTGGGTCCTTGCCACTTTTCTAACTTCTACTCCTCTCCTTTGATTTCTAGAACTAGAGTTTACAATTTCTACAGTTGAGGCTTAGCATTACTGGGATTGTTACCTTTGTTATACAAGTTCTTCTTGAACTTATTTTGATTTCCATTAAATTTCTTCTCAAAATTTTGGTGGTTTTTAGCCTTCTAATCTTGTTCACCCTTCGATTTTATGAACACATCATTATTCCTCTTCTTTAGTGCCTATTGATCTTGCTAAGGTAAAGTGTCATATTTGTAATGGAAGTGTGTCTGCTTTATTTTCTAGGTCACAAATGAATTAGGCTCATGCATGTCTACATAATGTTTTATCCTAGATTTGGACCCATGAGTAAACTTATGAACCCATATTTTCTCATCATAGGTAGGTACATACTTCAATAACCTTACCAAATTTTTGTAGCATATCTTCACTATGTTCCTTCCTTGCCTTAGACTTGCAAACTCCTCAAATTTTAGGGCATAGAAATGCTTTGTAAGGAGCCTCTTTTTGAATATGACTATAAAGTCCTTCCATGGGATGTCTACTAGTACAATCTTATCTTTTTCATAATAAGTTTCCCACCAATCTAGGGAAACCCCTTCAAGGTAAATTGTAGCCTAAATAATCAATGTTCCTAGAGAATACCCCTTTACCATGAAGTAAACTTCTAATTACCTTAACCAAGCCTCAACTGCATCTCCTACTCCTTATCCATAAAACTTGGAGATACAAATATTCTTTAGGTCTCTTATCATTTCCTTTTCTAGAAGATATCTAGCTTGTAACCATTTTATAGTCAATCCCTCAACTTGGTTAACTTCTCTAGCTCATAAATTTTGATTACAATTGTTTCCAACACGTGTCTCATCTAATATTGCATGAAAAAAACTATAGTAGTGATATCTTCCATTTCCATATTGGATGTTTCTGGATCTTCATTCTAGACCACTTATTCAACATTACTTTGTCGAGTCTATCTAAGTGGATGCGTAGGCCTCTCCTTTTTATCCTTAGGTGGAATATTGACCTAGTTTCAACCAAGAAAAGGATTAGGTTAAATATTAACCTTAAAATGTACCACTAATTCAGGTCATAATACAAATTTCTTACCAAAGGCATCAACAATCTAACTAGGATAGTATTCCAAATTTATTATGTATCATTAATACCAAAGCCCATACTTAAGGTATCCTAACGCTCATCCACTCTTGGGATTAGTTACCATTATATTCTAGTAATTATAGATTCTAGGTCATCCCAAATTTAGCTTAAAACTTTAAGCAAGCTTCATTAGAGATATCCAAATCTCTTTAGCACATAAAAATATCTATACTTTCATACCTAGAGCTTTGATACCAAATGTAACAACTGTGAAAAACAAATAAACAAGAAACACACAATTTTTTTTTGAATAAGGAAAGGGATTCATAAACCCCTAAGCAAACTTAGGTTAACATAATACTTAAAAAATATCCTAAGTTTTTCAAAGAGCTATATCTCATAATATTTCCTCACACAAGTCCATGTGTAGGCATAGCGTATTTTTTGCAAATAATTCCATCAATATCATCATTCATGATGAACTAGACTTATCACATTGAATCATTAGAAGGTATGCACATGTCTCCATACTCTACACAAGATATTATGCATAGGTATCCTACATGTATTTTGATTTAAGCTATCAATCTTGTCTTTTTATAAGATATCTTAACTCAAATGTAGTCTTTCCACAACTTAGTTACCATTCTCCCTAAGGGGTCTTAATGCCTTAGGTCCACTATATTCACCCTAATGGGGTATCAATCCCTTAGATTATTCTTTAAGTTCACCCTAGAATTTATTGTTATTATATTTTTTATCAAGAAAAACAAAGATAGATCTAGATACTAAATCTAACAAAACATAATCCATGAAACATGCAAAGATACTAGAAGGAAATAATATTTAAGAAAATAAACATTAACTAGAAGAATTCAATACAAGACATAAGTAAATCAAATAGTAATTTAAAGGTACATATTTCAATAAATAAGCAATTATTACATGTAAACATGTATGGCAAATCCTCCATACTAATAAAGAATATATTACATCAATTTCATCATGGAAATATCCCACAAATATAATCTATTTGTGCATAAGTAAGCAAGTAAATTGTAAAATAAACCGATTAAAGTGGTCTAGCTATCGTCCTTGGCCATCCACCTCTTTCCATCGATCATTTGTGGATAGTAGCAGATTAGGACACTCATGGTTCAGGATAGTCATACCTCTAAATGCATTTACTTTCTTAACTTTGCTAAATTGTAACTATACAATTTAATCAAATCTTTAACCATCTAATAGCATAGTTGATATCATAAAAAAATCATTGTTGTTATTATCTCCTCTCTAATACCCTTAGAGAGTTACTCAAAATGCACCATTTAGATCATGGTTATTACTTAAATCACACGTACTCTTATCTTAAAGCATTAAAGTACCATATCTTTAACCTCTAGAAAAATCCTTTCATTTATTCACTAAATTAAAGCTTTACACATTTAATTTAAAAATTAACCTTTTCCTATTCATTCAATAAACTACATACCTATACCTTTAGTTTACAAATAAACTATTCCTGTTTATTTAATGAATCAAAGTCACTTACCCTAATCCATAAATAAATTATTTATTTATTATTAACTAAAGCTCACAAATCTAATTAATAAAACCATTAGAATCATTCCTTTCACTAATCTAAAGTTCACAACTTAATTAATGAAATTCTTAAAATCATTTCCTTTATTTTATATAAACTAAAGCTTACACTTTCAATTTATAAAAATAATACATTTCATTATTTTATATAAACTAAAGTTTACACTTTCAATTTATATAAAGTAATGTGTATCTCTATTTCACAAATCGAAGTTTCGCTTACTTTAGTTTATAAAATTATTTACCCATTTATTTACTAAATTAAAGCCCCATAACTTTAATTTAAAAATAAACTATATTTTCTTTTATTTCACAAATCAGATTCATTTCTTAATTTAATGAAATAGTGCAAGTTATCTATTTCCCTAAATTAAATCTATTTTTAATTTATGGAAATAAACTATGCTTTGGTACTCCTTTTTAAATTAAGTCTCCATACATAATTTATTTAGCAATTCTAATTGAAATCTATTACTGACGGAATAAGCTATTCCATTATTTAAATAACAAAGCACAACCAAGGTAAAAATCATGAAACAGTGGCTTCCGAACCTGTGAAACCTACCTTAAACTCATAGGACAATGAATCCCTAGCCACGAAACCAATCTAAAAAGTTTCAAAATTACCCAACGATTGCCAAGCTTTCTTCACACTCTACGGGTATTGATACACTAGACAAAACAAGAAAAAAGCTTCTATGAGGGATGGCAGGACGACAACCTATATACCTAGGATGAAGCACCACTCCTATCAAGGTTTCCAGGGTACTTGACCAACGTAGGTGACCAAGATCTTTCTACCATCTAGCAAGGAGAATACCACCTCGACGCACCCAACGATCAACATCATCAAATAAGAAGAAAAGAGACTCCCAAATATAACAAATTATTTAACTTAGTCCCAAACTAGATTGATAGACTTAGTGCTTCCCAATGGAAGACTTAACCATTATTCGACGCATAGGTGACGAGGTTGAGCAACACCTGAAAGGTGTTCTCCCCATCCAATGCCTCTATAGTTAATGTAAATACCATCCTAAAATAATATGGAGTGCATCCAACCACGTCTACACTCTTAGCCACTAGGAAATATAAGACAACAACTATAAAACCCCAATTTCCACTAATGCAGACAACTCCCATAATTAATATAAAGATAGTAAAGGTTAAGGGTATTAATTCCCATGAATCAAACTATCCTAACATGAGGATACAACCAAAAGTAACAGGTTCAGAGAGCAACCAAGGAGTACAACCTTCCTTCCTTATCTAGATTTAAACAAACCCACTTGATAGAATGAATACCAACCTTAAATCCTGTTGGCTTTGGTGTCCTTGGTGTGAAGCGCTCTCCTCTTTTCCCTTGTTGGTTTATAGCCCCTCTTCCAGTCATTGTCGTCCTCTTTCCATTCATTGCAAAAAGTGAATTCTCATTAACATTTTATCTTCCTCAAACTTTTATGCTGCCTTCCAAATCCCATCCTTCTCCATTTATATCTCCATTTCCCAATGATTCATCATCCATCATAACTTCCCCAGCTACTCAACACGGTGGATAGCATCAAATGTCATGCACTTGAATCCTTGATAATATTTTTCATAAATATAACTCTCCCTATCATCATTGTCCAACATTCCCATCCCTTTGAATGTGCAACTTGCTACTCTTGAATCGATAATAGAGCCATTGAGTTTTTAAGAGGTTGATCCATGCTCAAATTGACCATCATCATTCAAAGAAAGGAACAATATATTATTTATTTTATACATACATACACACATATAGTTAATATGTTACTTAGAAATGAAGTCCATTTATCATTTAAAGTAATTTAGCATATTATTTTCAAATGAAGCTCAATTATCATTTAAAATAATTCTAACATATTATTTATAAATGAAGCTCAATTATCATTTAAAATAATTCTAACATATTATTTATAAATGAAGCTCAATTATCATTTAAAATAATTCTAACATATTATTTATAAATGAAGCTCAATTATCATTTAAAAAAATTATAACATATTATTTATAAATGAATCTCAATTGTCATTTAAAATAATTCTAATATATTTATAAATTAAGCTCAATTATCATTTAGAATAATTCTCCTATGATTTGTAAAAAGGAGAATAAGAGTTTTTCATGTTATATAAAAAATATTTCAGACGTAACCCATTTATGCATCTCTTTTTTTACTAACCAACATATTAATGTAGATAGTGATGAAGTAAAATATAATCAAATATATGCATCAGATAAATAAGGAATCATTCCATCATCTCAGTCACCTATCTTATCCTAATAATTTATTATAACTAGTAGGCTATCAATTGAGGCTTAAAGTGGCTGGTTATTGATAATTATTCCTAAAATATCATGCATACCTATATGAATGTATCCAAATATTTTACCCTCAAGTTGCCTTATCATCACTTCTCCAACCTCAAGTACTCCCGCTTATGGTGGACGACTCAATATATTCCACCTGGAAGCTTACCTGATCTTACACATTGGAAATTTGTTAGTAGTATAATATTCTTTGATGTCAACTAATATTGGACATCAGCTTAATTGAACAAAAAAAAGTATTAAAACATTCGTAATTAATACACCATTTTATCATATCATAAATTCTACCAAAGAGATTCATGATAAGACTAGTGAAACATTTAGGCACATATAAGACATCCTTGATACACCCACCATATAATTCAATTGTTCTTATCCCCAAAACTACAATGCTATAAGAGTCTTCAACTTCAATATTGGAAGTGGAACTATGACTAAGAGAAAAGAATCTCTCTAGAAGTTATGTGATGATAAACTATTGAATTCATAATCTCACTATGTTATGATACCTCCACTGCATATGTTGAAAGGGTCCTTCTTTTATATTTTATATTTTATTGAAGTGGGAGTGAAAAGAGATATTTATTCTTTTGCAAGGTTTCTTCTAAGAAATCCATTTTCTTCCAACACCTAGACTTAGAATGGCCTTCTTTGCCACAAAAGGCACAAGTATCTCTAGAATTTTTCTTATTTCTAAACGAAGACTCATTAGATTTAGGAGGGTTGGAGAACTTTGTAGTGGATTTGGTAGGAGGTGGAGTAGATTATTACATTATTTTGGGCTTAGGCCTATATTTCCCTTTACCTTTGGAAGATGAGGATGCTACTAAATATTAAATTTTTGAAGGAAGTGCATCTAATTGGTCAATCTTGGATTGTTCCCCTAATGAGATGCTCAAAAAATAACTCAAGTGAGGCATAACAAAGGCCTTTTATAAGGCATACATATTAGAGAAAATGGTAGAGGACATATTTTGAAGGAGCATTTTAACTTGGATAAAATGATAAAAATTCACTCTTCGTTACTCTTCTTCATTTAACTTCCCTTCAATTGGACCAAACGATACTAAACTTTGTAAGATAATCTTCTATGATGGTGAAATTTCTAGGGAAGAGAGATGACAATTCAAATTCTAATTATAAAGAGTGAAATTGATCCACTTTTCCAAATATTTATTCAAAAAATTTCCAAATATCAATAGGTGTAGTAAAATTTACTATTTGAAAAAGTAGATTATCACTTATGTATAACCCAATGATCCCCATATCTTCATCTACTTTGTTGAGGTAAGAAAAATACTTAGATTTCCTTGAAAATTAGGATGGTTTATGTGTCAATATTTTCCATAATACCTTTGATTGCATATTTGTATAATTTTAATTTTCCATGTATGATAATTGTGGGGTATTAATAGATTAGTTGAAGTCATTTTAACACAAAAATAAAAACGGAAAGTAAATACAAGAGACAAGAGATAAGAGGAACTTATAATGTGCCTTGCAACCCTCACAAGATATTAAACTATGTAAATGAATGATCCCCCAATAATTTTGGCACTTTATATCAGTGCTTGTTACAATATTCTACTGAGACAAGAAGTCAACAAGAAAAAATTCTAGAAATTCTGCTATAAAACTATAAAACAAAAAAAATATTATACATAGTAGAAAAATAAAAATTTTCTAAAACATCCATCCACCAGATTTGAATTTTTACCACACGAATGCAAATACCTCAAAAAATCAGCCACAATAAAAATATTAACTCAAAACAAATTCTAAAATATGGAGAAATGACCTCCAAAAGTTAATTTTTAAAAATAAATTGTGATGGGACCATGGGTTTGCAGTTAAAAATTCATGTCCTAGACCTAAAAAATTGATCTAAAATAGAGTTTTGGACCCACTTTTCAATCACAAAGATCTCCAAGAAAAGGGTAAGGTGAGAGCATACAATGGCCAAACCCTAAGAGGCAAGATCCAAGCTATCAAAATTATTAAAACTTGTTGAAGTTGATCTTTGATAGTTGGAGACAGATTTGATTAATGTAGAAGGTTCCTTCAAAGTATTCAAAATTATAAAAACATATGCAATAATGGAGATCTTATATTGAACAAAATCAATCCTAAGATCCTAAACCTATAGGTGATATCAAACAGCCTAAGCTCTAGATGTTATATTTTCATTGAAAGGATCTAACAAACCTATATTTTCTAGGATCTAGTTGTTTGAAAAAATAATATCACCACAATATATAAATATATCAAAACTAATCAAATTACATAATGAAATATCTATAGATTAATGTCAAGCATAAGCAAATCTACAATAATCTAACAAGAATTTTATAGAATAATAATACTAACTATCTGACTTACTCTCAAAGAGAGGAAATCCTTTGTTGATATAGACAAGGGTGTACAATGAGGATTATAGGATCAAAAATAAAAAAGGAGGGAATGAATAGCCATTATACATAATGGGGCACAACATGAGTCATGGATTAGAAATGGAGGGAATGAATATCCATCATAAAAAAAACTAATAAGATAAGATAGCCAACTAGCAAAAAAAAATCTATATGAGTTAATATCCCACTAATAAATAATATGGGAAAAAAATATAATCTCCTAGGTAAATATTCTAAGTGAATTAAATTAATAAGGTGCATGAATAATATACCAAAAAATTTAAGATTTCTAATTTTGAATTACATAACCAGTAAAACTTCTAGAATAGATGAAAACCATATTTTGATTTTACTTAATGAGAAACATGTAACCATAAAACCATTATACATTCTCCAAATAAATGTGATGATGTAATAAATATTTCATATACCAATTATGAAAGTCTTAATTGGTTTAATTGAACCCATAAAAAGAAAGCCTTAATAAAAATTTATATGGTACCTAGATCGACGCACAAGCACTGATTATGACTCAAATTCTAAATTATCTAAGTTTTATAGTATTCTAGATATGTAACATTATCTATATGGTGTGCTTTATTGTTATGATAATCAGTATTTAGAGTTGAATTTTGGGGTGTTTAGGATGGGCAACATAATTGGTAAAAGAATTATTGGTAGACATGTTAACATTTATTTAGGATATGTAAGATTCAATAAAAAAACTATGTATTATCCATCCAATCATAAAGAGCAATTCATATTGTATTCACTAATATGTTATACTAAAATTTGAACAACTCTAGGAGGACCATATAGCTAGTAAGTGATTAAAACACTAGCATAAATTCAAAATATGGGAAAAAAAAATCTAGTGATAAAATATGATGTGAGGAAGGGCGGGTTGAACTTAATGTGTAGGTATATTTATGAAGTAGAATGTAGGTGGATAGGAAGAATACATATGTAATCTAGCTAGTAGAAGCGATTTAATTTAAAAATGCTTTGAAGTAATAAAGTAAGTACTTGAAAAAAATTAAGAAATAAAAGAAATAGAGATAAGATACATTGTGCTAGATTTTAGAGTATCAACCTTGATGAAAATACATGTCTTGGTGCTTTGACTTGGTCCTTTATCCTTAAGTGCTTTAATTATCCTTCATGATACTCCCACCTTAAATTAGAGATAAGTGAGAACCTAATGGAGGAACAATATTTATGTGTAGGAAAGTAGAGGGTATTTCTAGAAGAATCCAAGTGCAAATGTCATATTGTATGGAAAAATAAAACTAACACATGGGAAAAGGAGAAAATTTATGGATTAAATTCTTAATATATTATTTTAATGCTTTATCTCCAATTAGAAGCTAATGTGTGTTAGAATATATGCTCAATAACCTTGAAGAATTCATTTATACTAATTGATTATTTGAATTTATCTCATAAATAGTGTTTATTGACTATAGGTACTAAAATAAGTCATAAGTTAGATGGACCTAAGAATGACATGAAAGCATGAAAAGAGCCAAAAATAAAAAATCTGAACTATTGGGTTATTTCGACTCAATTTATATGAGAGCACCTATATGAGATGCCCTTTATGAACTATATAAATTGTAGAGAGGTATTATAATTTTACAACGCAATGATCTCATATCATCACTAATGGAAAGAAAAAAATATGGATATATAAGATTGAGTCATGTCGAAAGGACTTCCAAGAGGACTTCTAAGGAAATTTTACAAAGCAATGATCTCATATCATCACTAATGGAAAGAAAAAAAATATGGATATATAAGATTGAGTCATGTCAAAAAGGACTTCTATGGGGACTTCTAAGGCTAAAATCACTTTGAGGTTGGCCTTTTATTGATTCATGGAAGCTCTTTGCTAAATAATACATACTAAATTTTATTACATTATGTAAATCCATAGTGTACACCTTGTAATTTTAAGAATACTTGTTCTTCTCATGTAAAATTTTCAAGTGTGGGCTAAGACTGTAACATTTCCTCTATAGTTATATGACCTTTCTTCTTGGGCTATAGACCTTGTAATTTTCATAAGATGCTCACTTGTTTGTCTTTGGATAAGTAGATAAAGTTATAATTTAGTTGTACCATTTTGTCTATGGTTTTATTTATCTTGATAAAATACCATCCATGGTTTTTCCTAACTAATTTTCTATATATTTAGGTACTTCTTCAACTAGTTGGGAGATGCTACTATATTGAATTTTATCTTTTTAAACGTTTTTATTTCCTTGATTGAGGTATTATTGCTTGAACTTCATATTATACTGGTAATCATCATGTATTTGTGGAATTACTTTCTTTACGATAGGCATAATTTAGAATCTTCCTCTATCAATTCAAATAAAATTTTAGTTGGATAGGTGGAATTCTATCTTCTTCTATTTAGGTTGATTCAATTCATTATATTTACTACTATCATGTTTTTTCTCTTCTAAACTAGTCATGTTCAAAGCTTTCTTCTTCATTGTTCTCATTTTGCTCAACATGGTCATAGTTCTAGTTCTTCCATTTTCGACCAGTTAAACTTCAGAGATATGAATTTAACTATCATTTTTACTTCTCTTGGTTTTTGGCATTTTGGTAAAAGAATTGTTGGTTGCTATGCATGATGAAATCCCCTAATGATAAATAATAACTATCATTTTTACTTCTCTTGGTTTTTGGCATTTTGGTAAAATAATTGTTGGTTGCTATGCATGATGAAATCCCGTAATGATAAATAAAACTTACTTAATACATAAATGTAGTATAAGCATACTCACAACGATCAATTCATGTAAGATTCATCACAATGTTTTTTTATACAATTGAGAAAACCTAGTATAGTACCCACTCCATTTACCATATTGCAACAATGAAATTGAAATTGATTAATTATATTGATTACGTTCAATTCATCAATATAATAACCTAATACCAACATGAAAACAATAATGATGCTAACAAACTACACCAATAATGAAAAGAACCAACATAGTTTGAAATCATGTCTATAAAGTATAGACGGTTGAAAAGGGGAGTCCTATTACCAAGAATAACCACGAAAGAAAGGGAGAGAATTATGAAGATATGGATAATAAACAATAGGATAGTTATCATAGTACTAATGCCAATCAATTTAAAGTGGAGGTCACCGCCTTAATATTGCCATTGATCTTATTGATAAAAAGAGTAAATTCAGATATATATATATATATATATATATATATATATATTTGTAGTAGAGAAAGTGCTTATTGACTTGATATGATCTTCAAGCATTAATGCCTTGAACAAACCGGAGTAGAGGACGAACACTGAAATTTATCACGAGGTAAATAACTCATGTGCAAAATATATAACTACCAGGCTCTGATACCGATTCTCAAAGTGCACAGATATAAATTTAAATCAATCTGGAAATAAACGGGATTTTCACCATAGATGCCGAATACTATTTTTTGTTCTCTATAGAATCTATTACTGATATAAAACTGCAAACAACACACAGAATAAAGCCTTAGTCCTCTTTCACTGCTGATTACCCCTTCCTAAAAGTATCTTTTCCATTCTGGTTATTAAGAAGAAATTTATTCATACATTCTTCCAACATCAAACAACATTGAACATCTAGGCTACTTTATCCCAAAGAAGCAAAATGAACGTATTGAAAGTACCTTGACACAAAAGCATTACTTAATTATTCCAAACTGCAAACTGCTACAACTTGAAAGGCACCAATACCGAATCCAAGAGACTAGAGCTCTGGGACGAGTTCGAATGCCCTTCTCAAAGGAAAGCATTACATATATAGACAACATAGAGGCTCCTTGTGATTCACACGACTACGACCGGCCGGTCAGGCAGTCCTTGTCGGTACATTTATTATGATCTTATCCGTCTTTTGCATTTTTTAAGTTGAGGATGGCGATATCATCTTCGGAGTCAGTGACATGACTGTCAACGCTTGAATTTGTCTCTCGTTCGAATTTGATGCGAACCTAGATTCATAGCCTTCAGCATAGCGATCTCCGTCTCGAGACGTTGGTTTCGTTCCTCAATCTCCTTGACCTTTTGCTCAAGATTCCTGCAGAACTCATAAAGAGAGACAAATTTCTCACAAATATTAAAATCGGGTTGGGGTCTTGGACAGGTTTTCCAATCGCGACAGCCTTTATTATTACAACCACACTTGCCGGGAATAGGTGGTAATTGCAGACAGGGAGGGGCAATTTTATGATATAGGTCATCAACAATTGGAGGGACAAATTGGTCTGTAATACCGTGAACATGGCCAAGCAAGTTTTGGAGGGCCATTTTGGAATTACCTTAACACAGAAGGACTACTTTACAATTCCAAACTGCAGACTGCTACAACTTGAAAGACACAAATCTAGAATCCAATAGAGTAGAGCTACTTCTCAAAGGACGAGTTCGAATGCCCTTCACAAAGGACAACATTACATATATATATAGGCAAGGGAGAGGCTCCTTGCGAGTCACACGAATACAACTCTAGTCTAACCTAACTTGACTACCTTATCAGTGATATGACTACCGAATCAGTGATATCACTAATATTACGTCCCAAGCCATCTTCGGAATCAGTGATATCACTAATATTGCGTCCGATATTCTTCTGGAGAATCTCGTCGGTGGAGATTGTTGTTGAGGTCCACGATTACGAGAATTGGGTTCTCCACCTGCCTTTTAAGCCCCATCCTTATATTGATTATGGTCATCCTGTCCCGGAGCGGGTGGGAGAGCATGAAGAGGAAACTATTGCATAAATCATAACAAAGAATATAGACAGGCTGGGCTCAACAGATGAATGAAATATTCTATCTTTTGAGTATGGTTAAAGTGCCCTCTCGCCTCCTTTATTATAGCAGGCAGCACCTTTAGGGATGCTTGAGGACCATGTGCAGTGAATGTCACATCGATGAACTGGAAATAGGTATATCTCGACTGAGTGCTGACACAAGATAATATGCACATATTCGAGAGTTGTGCTGATTCCATAGCCGGGACTAACCAAATTTTAAAACAGGAAAAAAAAAGACGCAAGATAAGATGCACAGATCAGATAAGTTAGAAGAGAAAGAGTAGAAGTAAGAGTATGTCCAAAGAGGAAAAAAAAAAAAATGAGTGACGAAGAAAAAAAAAAAATCCATGTCCTCTTAAAATTAGTTGTGGATGTATTAATGTCATTTTCTAATTTGTTCAAAGTTGTTAATTAGGCGTAATTATTCTAAGATAATTTGTTAGAAATTGCAAAATGATGTTGTTTTTTATTTGGTGAATAAATTTGTTAAAATTTATTTTGGGTGTCAATTATAGACACCATTTCTTTGTGTGATGCACTTGGAATGTTGGTGGTCACATCATGATCAGAAAAATAAGCCTATTTTTTTTTTTTTGCAAGGAGATACTTTTGTTCAAGAAATTAAAAATTGGAACCTTAAGCATTAATGCGGAGAATGTTAGAGAATATTAAATAATGATTTTATTTGTAATTCTTAGGGATAACTAGGTTGATTTTGATAAGATAAACAAAGTAGCAGTTAAGAGCTAGGGTGGCCTTGTTATAGAAATTTTTCATAACTTTTTTGTAGTCCTATTAAATGTATCAGTATTCTTTGAATGTAATATGATGAAAATGATCTTTTCTCTTTAGTTTTATTTTTTGGAGAATATTACATTATTTGTTACACGCCAGTGTACATACATGGTACAACTTTATAAATATTAGATTAGGGTTGTGTCCCACATTAGGGTGTGAGTAAATATTTTATGTAAATTCACAAGTGTCATATAAATAAGTGTGCAAGTGTTATATGTGTAAATGTGTGCAAGTGACCCATATGTAAGTGTGCACATGTGTTCTTAGTTTAGAAACTATTGTGTGAAGAGTCATGCTCAAGTGTGGATACAAGATAGAGTCATGTGTATACAAATATCAAATAGAGAAGCCAATTGTAATGAAACTTGGCATAAGGAAAGGAAGAATCAAGTAATCAAAAATTCATCATGCACAAGCTATATATTACTCCATAGAGGATATAACATATATCACCTACATCACCTACAAAGCCTTCATAGCCTACATTGTCTACATAGTGAGTATTTTAATTATCATTGTATAGAGGTTTTATGATATATTTGTAATAGAAATATGAGTAATACAAATTGCATACATTTGAGAAACTAATATTGTAAGTCTTGTTATATTGTATGATTCAGGCTATTACATTCATATTGTTATTTATTAATGAATGTTATTTGATATTATTATTAGCCTTGATATATGCATATTAGTTGTCTCATATATTTGATCCTCTGAATACTTATCCTATGAGTTTACATTAATATTAAGGCTTCAAAAGCCATCATTGTTAGTAGCAATGAATAAAGGTATCTTATTTCTATAAATAAATACAGTTATTTTGGTGCTCTCTTTTTTGGTTGCTTTGTTTGTAGATCCTATTTTCAACAATGACAAGGCATGTTCCATGGTAGAGCCTTCATCAATATGAATACTATTGACCAACCCTAACTTGTAGAATTTGGTGGTGATATTTACTTGCTATTTGGTGGTAATACTTGAAGAAAAATTTGAGCAGGCTACAAACAACCCAAACTCATTTTTCTGACAAAGTTTCCTTTGTTTGGTTCTTGTTTTATTGGTAAAAGTCTTGATTTAGAGGCCCTAAGTGGAGTGGGTCTAAACTATAAATTAGCACAAACTATAACTTTGGTTACTAAAGTGTGTAAGGCACATAAAGCAGTTAAAAAGAGAAGGTCGAAGATAAGAATGGTACTTGGGGAAGACTTGAGGATGGAACGAGTTTTGGAATATTTTGGGAAGGCCCTTATTGGAAAGTTTCATGGACATAAACTAGCTAATAAAACAGTAAATGTGTAGTTGCAGAAGGTATGGGTATTGATTTTAGTATATGGACCAATTTTTCATATACTTGTTATAGGATGAATATATTTTATTTTTTGATCTGAGGAAGATTGATGGGGGGCCTCAATCGCTCACCCCAAAATTCT
Source organism: Wollemia nobilis (assembly GCA_028583015.1). Taxonomy (NCBI): domain Eukaryota; kingdom Viridiplantae; phylum Streptophyta; class Pinopsida; order Araucariales; family Araucariaceae; genus Wollemia; species Wollemia nobilis. The sequence goes on along the minus strand of JAQPPZ010000390.1, from coordinate 610,715 downwards.
CAAATTCTCATTCATTAAACTTGGAAAAATTTACACCTCTTGATGGGGAGCCAAAATCGCTCACCCCAAATTCTCAAATTCTCATTCATTAAACTTGGAAAAATTTACAACAATGGCAGTAGTCTGCCAAATAAACTCCTTTATCCTGAAAGGTAGTTTATTTTTTTTTCTTTTTTTAATACATTATAGCATTTCCAACTCTAGAAGAAAAACAACCCAAACAGGTCCAGAATGGCCCTCTTGCCTTCATGTTTGCAACACTGTCTCGAAAGTTTTTTGACCATTGTGCATGCCTTCGCTTCCCCTTTTAAAATCTCTGGCATGACTCTTCGTTTCCATTTTATGACCCTTCATTTCATTTCTCATGCCTCTTCATTGTCTTGGATTTTGAAACGCCTTTCTTTTTTACTCTTGATATTCGTCTGCTTTCACTGCACCTCGGTGCCACGTGTTGTTCAGTGCTACCACTATAGACTATGTATGCCTGTCAACCAATGATGACGTTCGGTATACCACTGCTCGATAATTTCCTCTATAATGGCCCCTGTAATTGCTTGCCCTTTCTTTTCTTTTATTTCATCATGAAAATGTGACATGTCGTGATATCGTGATGCTTTTAGCTTCCCTACCTTCATGCCCTCTTCGAATCATGAAAATGTGACATGTCGTGATATCGAGACACTTTTGACTTCTCTGCATTCCTGCCCTCTTCGAGTCATGAAAATGTGACATGTCGCGATGTCGCAACACTTTTGGCTTCTCTGCCTTCCTACCCTCTTCGAGTCGCAAAAATGTGACATGTCGGGATATCATGACACTTTTGGCTTCTCTACCTTCCTACCCTCTTTGAGTTGCAAAAATGCAACATGTCACGATATCATGACACTTTTCTCTCTTGCGCATTTTCTTGTCTTTTGGTTGCAAAAATGCGACATGTCGCGATATCGCGACACTTCTCCTCCCTTGCGCCTTCTCTCGTCCTTGGGTCATGAAAATGTGACATGTCACGATATCATGACACTTTTTCTCCCTTGCACCTTCTCTCGTCCTTGGGTCATGAAAATGTGACATGTCGTGATATTGTGACACTTTTTCTCCTTTGCACTTTCTCTCGTCCTTTGGTCGTGATAATGCGACATGTCACGATATCACATATTTCCTTTCTAGCTCTTCTTTCTCCTTTTTAGTCGTGAAATCGTGACATGTCACGAATTTGCAACATCTTTCCTTCTTGCCTTATCCTCGCCTCTTGGGTCGTGAAATCGTGACATGTCACGATATCATAATAGTTTCCTTCCTTGCTTTCTTTCTGCTCCTTCGGTCACGATTTCATGACATGTCGTGAAATCATGACATTTTCTTCTTTGGCCTTTCTTGTCTTCTTTCGGTCGTGATTTCGTGACATGTCGCAAAATCATGACATTTTTGCTCCGTGCCTTCTCTCTCCTTCTTGAGTCACGAAAACATGATATGTCATGATATTGCGACTCTTTTCTTTTTTTTCTCCTTCTCTCGTCTTCTGGTCATGAAAATGCGACATGTCGCGATATCGTGACACTTTTTCTTCTTTGCCGAGATGTCATGATATCGTGACATTTTTTCTACTTTACGGTATTTTACCTTTCATTAGATGCTCCTGCATTAGACAACCGGTGTGGATTGAAAAGTGACCTTCACTTCGGTACTATTCTATCACCTTATTTTTAATTGGGGCTATACAAGCTCTCCAAGCTTCAGCAAAATTTGGGTCTACAGGGTACAAACCCTTAAGTTCTTCAAACTCCACAACTTCCACTCTCATTGTTGTTAGCAAACTCTTTTCATCCATCTCCTTCAATGGCTTCAACTTGTGGCGCACTCCACCTTTCATCAGAGAGTAAGTATTCGCGTGCCCATCATACATCGCACGTCTATCAAATTGCCATGGCCTTCCAAAAAAAACATGGCAGGCATCCATAGGCAAAACATCACACATGACCTCATCCTGATATCTCCCAATATTGAACTTGACTAAGTACTGTCCACTGACCAATGCCCTATGGTCCTTCTACAACCATGCAATATAGTATGGATGTGGGTGTCTCCTCCTCTCTAGCTGTAACTTAGTAACCATTTCTTTAGAGATCAAGTTATCAGTACTACCATTATCTATAATAACATTACAGACCTTACCTGAATATTTGCACCTTGTGCAAAATAGGATCCTCCTTTGGTCTGGTCCTTTCTCCTCATTCAACAAGGTTCTCCTTGTGACCATAACTCCTCTCTCTGCCTCATTAGAATGTTATGATTCAACACCTTCATCTGCTATAGCAGCTCTAGCATGACCCTCAAGTCTCCTATTCATCCTCTCTGGGTGTTGGGGACACTCATATGACCGATGTCCCTCTTCTTCACAATGGAAATAGGTTCCACAAAATCCTCCTCTTCCATACCCATGTCTAGATCTACCTCTTCCTCTTGGGTAGCCATTATTCTGATCACGGGGTCTGTAATTATTATCTCCCTTCTGATCCTAACTACTGCTAGCTTCTTCTTTCTTCTCATCTTGTCCTCCATTTATTCTTCCACTAGTTCTTTCTCCATGACCTCTTCCTTTTTGCTTACCCTTAAACCTTCTGTTCAGCTTCTCTTCAACTTTTAGAGCAAACTGGTAAGCATCCTCAATGGTGCTCATCCTAACCAGACTCAATTCTTCTTGAATACTGATTCTCAATCCATTGATGTAATGAGCTACTTTCTCCTTATTAGCCTCTAAATGGCTAGTTCTGATTTAGATCTTGTAAAACTCCTCTGTATATTCTTTGACTGATTTGCTTGACTATCTCAAGCTCTGCATTTTCCTCAACAGATCCAATTCGTAATCTGTAGGAATAAACTGCCTCTTAAACTTCTCTACCATTCGATCCCATCTGGTTATATTTTACTTTCCTCCTTTATTTCTTTCCAGCTACACTTCTTTCCACCATGTGCAAGCATGGCCTTTCAACTTTGTTTTTGCAAACTTGATCTGATCTGGATCTACAACCTCCTCATACTCAAAATATTCCTCCATATCATTGATCCAATCAATCAACTCCTCTAGATTGAGACTCCCAGAATATGTGGAGACATCAAACTTTGCTTTCTTCCTGATTCGATATATGGCCTTGATTAATCTGGCTTCTGCAGGATTCGTTGCTTCTTCTTCAACCGATGGATCATCAACTCCCTAAGCTTCATCTTCATTATGGTCTTCTCTCCTTGGCTCAACACCTCTTCGCAACTCCTCTTGCAGGGCTTGCACTTGCCTCTGCAAAGCTCCAAAATCTTATTCAGGTACCACATTTCTCCCACCACCATGATTTCTTCATGGAGGCATTTTTTTTTTTTCACTCTCTTCTCATAATCCTTCCACAGATCTTGGTGCAAACTGCCTCACTTTCGATGATCTACTCACACACTCAGGAACTCCTGCTCTGATACCACTTGATGGGGGGCCTCAATCGCTCACCCCAAAATTCTCAAATTCTCATTCATTAAACTTCAAAAAATTTACACCTCTTGATGGGGACCCAAAATCGCTCACCCCAAATTCTCAAATTCTCATTCATTAAACTTGGAAAAAATTACAATAATGGCAGCAGTCTACCAAATAAACTCCTTTATCTCGAAAGGTAGTTTATTTTTTTTTCGTTTTTTAATACATTATAGTAATTCCAACTCTGGAAGAAAAATAGCACAAATAGGTCCAAAATGACCCTCTTGTCTTCACGTCTGCAACACTATCTCGATAGTTTTTTTACCATTGTGCATGCCTTCGCTTCCCCTTTTAAAATCTCTGGCATGACTCTCCGTTTCCATTTTTTGACCCTTCATTTCATTTTTCGTGCCTCTTCGTTGTCTTGGCTTTCGAAACACCTTTCTTTCTGACTCTTGATCTTCGTCTACTTTCACTACACCTCGGTGCCATGTGTTTTTCAGTACTGCCACTATAGACTTTGTCTGTCTGTCAACCAATGATGACGTTCCGTATACCACCGCTTTGTAATTTCCTCTGTAATGGCCCCTATAACTGCCTGCCCTTTCTTTTCTTTTGTTTCATCGTGAAAATGCGACATGTCAAGATATCACGACGCTTTTGGCTTCCCTGCCTTCCTTCCCTCTTCAAGTCGTGAAAATGTGACATGTCATGATATCGTGACACTTTTGGCTTCTCTGCCTTCCTGCCCTCTTCGAGTCATGAAAATGCGACATGTCACGATATCATGACACTTTTGTCTTCTCTGCCTTCCTGCTCTCTTTGAGTTGCAAAAATACGACATGTCACGATATCGCGACACTTTTGGCTTCTCTTCCTTCCTGCCCTCTTCGAGTTACGAAAATGTGACATGTCGCGATATCATGACACATTTCTTTCTTGCGCCTTCTCTTGTCTTTTAGTCATGAAAATGCGACATGTCACAATATCAGGACACTTCTCCTCCCTTGCGCCTTCTCTCGTCCTTGGGTCACGAAAATGTGACATTTCACGATATCGCGACACTTTTTCTCCCTTGCACCTTCTCTCATCCTTGGGTCACAAAAATGCGACATGTCGCGATATCGCGACACTTTTTCTCCTTTGCACTTTCTCTCATCCTTTGGTCGCCATAATGCGACATGTCGCGATGTCGTGACATATTTTCTTTCTGACTCTTCTTTCTTCTTTTCGGTCATGAAATCGTGACATGTCATGATTTTGCAACATCTTTCCTTTCTACCTTCTCCTTGCCTCTTGGGTCATAAAATCATGACATGTCATGATATCACGACAATTTCCTTCCTTGCTTTCTTTCTGCTCCTTCGGTCGCGATTTCACGACATGTCACGAAATCATGACATTTTCTTCTCTGGCCTTTCCTATCTTCTTTCGATCATGATTTCGTGATATGTCGTGAAATCATGACATTTTTGCTTCGTGCCTTCTCTCTCCTTCTTGAGTTGTGAAAACATGACATGTCGCGATATCGCGACACTTTTCTCTTTTGCACCTTCTCTCGTCTTCTGGTCATGAAAATGTGACATGTCATGATATCGCGACACTTTTTCTTCTTTGCCAACATGTTGCGATATCACGACATTTTTTCTACTTTGCGGTATTTTGCCTTTCATTGGATGCTCCTGCATCAAAGATGCACAAAATACTTTAGGAGTTTGTTGGTATTGGGGATCTTATTTTTTGGCTTTGAAGGTTTGTATGACTTCCTTTGATCCTAGGAATGAAGTTGCTAGGAGAATATCAATATGGATAAAACTTCTAGATTTGTCAACAAAGTTACGGTTAGAAAGAGCTCTAAAAGAGATTGGATATTCATTAGGTAAAAACTTGGATATAGATTTTTCTTTCAAATCTAGTGTTTTTTGTTATATAGCTTGGGTTTTGGTTGAGATGGATATTATTAAGCGCTTATCGAATAGTATGAAAAAATTTATAGGGAATATAGTTCATAATCAAATATTAGAATATTTGAAGATCCCTTTTAGATGTGTTCATTATCATGTTTATGAACATATTGCTAAGGAATGTTCTTCATAATTCACATAGAAATTATGGAGGAGAAAATATATGACTAATGGAGATTTCAAGTCAAAACAACAATCAAGAGATACCTATTTTTTAGAGCTCAATAGTGCTCCATGATTGGCACAGACAAGCAAAAAGAATGTTGAGGAATCTAGAATTAAAAATTTGGAGGAGGAAGAAAATTTGGGCATAGCTTTGTATCCATATCACTGTTCACAGTTTGTTAGACAAGGAGATAAAGTCATAAAGAAAACTATGAAAGGATTGGAAACCGATACTATTAATTTTTTTGGTCAATCATCCAAACTTTATGATAATTACTATCCAATACATGTTAACAATAATATAGACTTAGGTAATAAATAATTTTGTACACTTTCTCATGAATATTTGAAGAGAAGTCTTAGGGACAAAGAAATTTCTAGGATTTTGGACAATGGATCGACAACCTCAAACACATTGAATAAGGATTGTGATCCAAATATTTTTGCTATTAGGAAAATTCTTTTGACCTATTAGGTGAATCTTCTAGGGAGGTATCTATTTCAGGGGATGGTTTGAATATGGGCTCATATTGCAGATATTTTTTACATTCTAGGAAAAGTGAATCCAAGATAAGAACTTATGCAATTATTAGAAGGTTAGGGTTAGGTCTATACCTTATAAAGGACTCTTACACTTCTTCTGTAGGTACGAAATATTTTCTTTTCATGCACAAGATAAGGCTTTGAGGGAAATTTAGTAGGGTAAACAAAAATCTATCAAAGGTATCCTTAGAGTGGGAGAAAACCCTATAAGATGTTTAAGTGATCTTGTTATCCCTTAATATTTGAGGTCTTAGTAGACCCTCTAAAAGACATGTCTTAGCTCGTCTAGTGGAAATTTATAATCTAAATGTTATCATTCTACAAGAAACCATCGGGGTAAGTACATTGCTTAGGACTAGAAGTTCTTTATTGTAGATGCTATAAAAAATTTAGGGGGTGTTTTCACTAGCAAGAAGAACACAATTTTCTTAATTAATTCTTTCTTTGTGGTTTCAGGCTTGTGGACAAAATTATTTTTTAAAGATTTGGATTTTAGGTTATCAATTATTAATTGGTATGGTTCTTATGAAGATAGGTAGGTATTCTAGGATGATTTTTTCTCCTTAAGGTGTGTTAGGGATGAAATATTTATTATTGGTGGGGACTTAAATTTTACTATGAATAGAAGTGAGCTATGAGGATAATCTGTAAGACATCACAGACTTGTAGATTACTTTAGACATAATATTAAAGAAGGTTTAATTGATTTAGAACCAATAAATTTTTTAATTCCTATGTGGAGAAATAATAGAGCTAGGGAAGTTGGGATATCAAATAGGTTGGACATATTTTTAATCTTAAAGTCATATACAATGAAATAGAAAAAAATGGTCATGGGTTGAGATTGGAGGTGGTTCATTTTATTCTCCCATATTTTTTTAATTAGAAATTCAGTAAGCAAAACCTACTAGTCCTTTTAAGATCAATCCAATTTGGTTGAAGGAAGAATATTTTCAACAAATGATTAAAAAATAATGGATTGGTTATGACCAAAGTTCCAGGTTATCAAAAAGTTCTCATTTCATTATTTCTTTAAAAAAAATGCAAGGAATTGTGTCATCTTGGATTGCAGTTAGAAGGAGATTATGGATAGAGATATTAAGTTGGTAGAGAAGGAAAATTTATAAATTCATAAAAATAATGAGGTTGGTTTGTTTAAATATGACAAGAAAAAAATACTGGTTAAACTAGAAATTAAAAAGAATAAATTATTGAAGTGGAGGTAAGTTGAATGGAGAACAAAAATTAGAGTTGTATGTTTAAAAAAATGGAATGAAAATACTAATTTTTCTACAATTTTGCATCATAGGAATATGGTTAACACTATAAGGGATATGCAAAATTAATAAAGGGTTCTCGATAGGATTTTTTCTAAATTACCAGATTTGGGAGTAAAACATTTTCAATCTATCTATAAAGAACCTTCTAAAGTCAATATTGGGGAAATGTAAAACTAAATACTTTCTTACCCAATTTTGGGGTAGAGGAGGACAATATGTAATGACCCTCCTTGACTTACCATTTTCTTGTGAAACATGGTACTATTGACAATATCTGTGAGTGTAGAACGGTTGCAAGATGACAATGAAAGTAAGCATTTCAGTGAAAAGGGTAAGAAAGGGAAGTGATGATTCAACTTATGAGAACATCGAAAATTGCACTTGCATATCATTTAGGTGCATCGTAAATTGCATCTCTGGGTGAGTTAAATTGGTTTTAATATTGCCTTTTGGAAAGGAATGAGAAATATTTTTTTTAGGTTGCAATGATGATGGGATCCAGTAGCTTGGAAAGGCATGTGTGTGTTTTCTTGTCTAGTCATGTGTGTGTTTAATATTTGGAATGTTATTTTATTTAAAAAAAAAAAGGTTTTCCACATACAAAAGACTATGTTATTATTGTTTTGCTTAAAATTTAAGATACATAACTTTTATTATTATTATTGTTCATTTACTTAATATTAAAGAAATGATTAGATATTGTAAAAGCTAAGTTTTAATAAACCTTTATGCTAGTGGTATGCACTTCCAATGTTTGTTAATAGTTAAGGCAAAATACTAAGAATTATTGGAATGCCATGATAGCACATTATGCACATGAGATTGAGGAGGAAAAGATCAACCATCTGGCACTATGCATGAGATAAGGAGAAAACAACTTTTTGAGTTCCTTGCATATCATTTTTGGAAGGAAAAAACAAAAGAGAAAATATAAGACAAAAAGCAAAAGAAAAACAAAGAAAAAGGAAAACGAAGCATCTGAGAAGAGATGTCGAAAAAGGGATTTAGATAACAATGAACTGTGTTGGTTGGAAAATGTGAAAAAATAGGTTGGTTATTCTATTTTATTTTGTTGTGATGAATGTGCTTTCCATGGTTTTTAAGCGTGGAAAAATATATTTGACTTCACTAGTTATGCTGAAGAAGAAAATTGTTGATTTATCTATGTTGATCTTTATGAAAGAAGATGTGTTATTTTATATTTGAAAGCGATATAATGCTAGAAAAATATTGCTATGTTGTTGTATTATTTAAATCAATGTAATTCTAGAAAAAACTGCTATGTTGTGTTATTTTGTATTTGAAAGCGATGTTATGATAGAAATGTGTTGCTATGTTGTTGTGTGATTTTATATTTTGAAGCAACGATGTGATGGAAAAGTGTTGCCATGTTGTTGTGAGTAGATTGGTTATTTTTTTAAAAATTAAAAGAAACAATTTATGAATTCATATTTCCTTTCATATCGAGAAATAACTCTAGTTGTGAAAAATAGGTTACGTAGAATTTTCAACTGAGAAAATATGTAGTCTAAAAAAACATGTTGAAATTCCTTAATTAAGTCTTGAGCAAGAAGATTTGTGAAACTTATGAATGTTTCTATGATAATATAGATTGCATGTGTGCATAGTAAATTGCATGATCATCTACTATGAGTCATATTTGATCCTTGGTTGTGGTTAAGAGTTTCTTCTATGTGGGTTATAGACTGTATGAAAGTATCCAACATCAAGGATAGTCAATGAGCAAACGTGATGTGCGAGCATGGGATGGGCAGTGCCAAGAAATCATGGATGAGGGATAACAAACCATTGCTAATTTGTAAAATTTTTACCAAAAATTAAGGCACAAAATTTTAGTAGTGAAGTGTGACTATTTTGGGCCTAGGTAACAAGATAGTTTTTCAAAAGATAAGCAACTAGTGTAATGGGAAGACCAAACCTTAAATATAAAATAGTTTAAATTCTTAGATAAAAAGTAAGGATATTCTTCATATTAAAAAAAGGGTGAAGCCCTCTTGTATCTCTATTCAAAATAAAAATTATTGTGTATTTGAAAACAACGATGTGAATATATGGCAAAGTTAGATGAATTAAATATGTTTTAATTATCTTGATAAATCTATTTAATAAATATTTCTATTTTTGAATTAGTCTATGGTTTTCTATGAATTTTTGTCACAAATAGTCACCAAATAAAACAAACCTTAGTTTCACCTCGAGGAATCTTGGGTTAACCCAGAGAGTCATTAAGATTTTCTAAAGCATAACAATTGCATCTAATAAATTATAAGACATTTGGTGAATGTTTTTAGTACATATCTTGGTAGGTGTTACTGTAAATGGGAGACAATTGAGATATTTTGTTTTTAATTATGAAATCCTGTAATATACAATTTAGAATGCGAGTAGTGTTATAGTGGTAGAATCCATGGGGTGACTTTTCAAACTTTTAATTTAGAGGAAATAAACCTATTATAGAGTTATGCAATTATGAGTATGAAATGTTTAAACTAGGAACCAAGCAAGTGGTATTTTAGAATTCTCTTTTTGTGGAACAATAAACCAACATATGTTTATTGGCAAATTTAATATGCAAATTAAGCTTGAATCATTAGCAATGTATTGATATGCATTGAGTTTAAATAACAATAGGTTTAGGCTATGAATAGCCTAATAGGTTGCCCCCCTTAAATTTAGGTAGCTTCTATTATAATATGCTAACAACTAACAAAATATTAATCACTAAAAATAATTTATCACGTCTAAATAATAACATGATATAACCATAAGATATTTGACATGAATATTTTCATGGTGAATGTAGAAAGATAAATAATCAATCTAATGAGGTAATATTTTAATAACCTAATGGTAAAATTAAATATTTCTTTTTAACCCTAACATCCCTTCTTTATTATATTATTTTGAAATACAAAGTGTACTTCTGAACAATTCAAATTTGACACATCCAAGTGCCTTTGTGAATATGTCTGCAACATGTTCATCAGTGGGAATGAATTGAAGCTTGATTTTGTGTTTAGGAAATTTGTCATGAATGAAATGAAACTATGTCAATATCCTTGGTGTGCTCACGGTGAACTGGATTCTTCACTAAGTTCAAAACACACTGGTTATCGCAGTGTAAGTAAATTAGAAGTTTCATGGGTAAACTCATACTTGATATGATGTAACTCAACCATATTACTTTGCACACTGCATCTCATGATGTATGATATTCTACCTCTATTAAATATATAGCAACCACCTATTCCTTCTTGTTGTGCCATGAGACAAGTCCAGATCCTAGATGAAAAACATATCCAAATTTTGACTTTTGATCATCTATTGATCCAGCATAGTCAAATACTATGAAACCCTATAAGAAGAATTTTTCATTCTTCCTATACTCTAAACCATACTCCAAACTACCATGAATATAGTGGATAACATGCTTTGTTGCTCTCTAGTGAATAACTTTTGGTTCTTGCATGAACCGAGAAAGATAATTCACAAAAAATGTGATAGCTGGTCTATTTTTTGTCAGGTATATAAGGCTCCCAATCATTTGAAGATAAAGAGTACCATCTACCTTATATGAATCATCATATCGTGACAAAAAAATATCTTGTTCCATCGATGTTTCTTTTGGATTGTGTAGACACCAAAACAACACCAATCCGATTATGTGACAACAAGCGCTGATCGCATTGACACACACAGCCCTTAGGGCAGCCCCCAGAGGTTAAACAGTGGTCCTAACCACTTCCAAAAGTAGTTTTAGAGGTCAGAGGTCAATTTGGCACCTTTTTGGCACCTTGCTCTCTGCTCGTCCCACCCAGGGATGAATACAAACTGGCATTCGTCCCACCCAGGGACGAATAGCAGCATTCGCCCCAGGGTGAGGCGAATAGCAAGTTTGATTGGAAAAAAGTCAAACCTCGGTAACTCCGCCAGTTAACTAAGGCTTCAGGCCATGCAATTGCGAGGAATAGCTTTTATTCAAGAAGAGAGACTTCAGTGATGAGTGTCTTTATTTTAGAAACCTCATGCAAGGAGATTTTAAATCAGGGAGTTAGCTTTTCTCTAAAAATAGGAAAACAACTCAAGTGGCGCCCTCGCATGCGCAATTCAAACAGAGAGACCCTAAGGTCTATAAATTGGTGAGTTTTCTCACCCAAAAGATATACAGAGAAGGAGCATTTGAGCAATGAAGTGCTGCCAATTTACATACCTACTTGCGATTTGTGCCTTCACATCCTTAATCTCTCATTCGAAAGGGAGGTTATTGGGTGACTATTGGAAGCACGAATCCGGACCCAAAACCCGATTTTTGGCCACAACAATCCACAAAATTTGTCGAAAACACCCCATAATCAGTTTTGGACCCATCCCAAGTGGATTGGTGCCAAAATAGTGTCCCAAACGGTGGGCGTCCTGCCCCGGGCGCTCCCCAAACTGTCACAATCCTATTCGCCCCACCCCGGGATGATTAGAAATATGTGATATATTTCTCTAGTTTTTATTTTGCATTTGATTCTAGATATGTTAAATAGGTTACAGTTTAAATTTCATTTCATTCTGAGCAATTTTGACCAGGTTTTTGTCATTTCTCGCCTTCACTAACTTGCAGATGGCACCAGAAAAATCTGGGTCCTAGAGGCAAAATTGGAGAAATATGACCATCTGGGTCTTCCCAAAACACCCCCAATTAGCTAACCCCAACTTTGCAGGTCATTTGGAGCTTCCTAAGTAGGACATTGAAGAGGGTGCTTTCTGACAAATTGTTGCAGGCCTATTCGTCCCACCCTGGAGCGAATACAAATATGTGAGGAATTTCTAGACTGTTATTTTTGCAGTGGTCTTATGATAACATATTTATGCTTCTATCAAAATTTCAGGTCAATCCGAGGTCATTTGATAGTCGTTTTAATATTTTCATGCATACACTGACAGTAGGCCTTGGGAAATACATGCTTTATTTTATCTGCAGGTGCTACTAATATTTTCTGTTTCTTTGAACGCAGGTTTCCGACATCAGAGGAGTAGGAAGGAACCAAGAATCACATACACAAGCGGCGACGATGTTTTGGTCCGCCCATCTTACATGTGGGCACGCGGAAGAAGGATTGTTATCCATGGATGTTGTGACAAGAAACATATTTGACGCTCCTATCCCCTAAAAAGGAAGGAGACGTATTGTAACACACTTTAAAAAGTGTATCAATAAAGAGATTACCATATTTCATATTGCTTTTATCTTGTGTCAATTCGTATATGTTCTTTCTTGTTCTCTCTTGTGGCATATTCCTTTTTGTTTCCGTATCCTCGTGCTTTCAGTGGCGATCACGGTGGGACCTCTGTCCCTTGATTTTTAAGATTAAATTTCTGATTAAAGTTGCTTGTTATTTTGCTTACAGGTACCAAGTTTTCCAACACTGGACTATTTCAGAGCAGAAATTTAGAGACATCCGACTTGGGCAGAGAAGAGGTAGAGGTCTTAAACACCTTTTGTCAATTCTTTGCTTTATGTTCTCTGGTTATTTGCTTGCATAGGAGAGTTTGAATGCTTGCGTGCTTCATTTATGCAACTTAAAAGGAACCCCACACACCACGTGGTAATTGAAACAACAAGGAGTTGGTCGTAAAACCCCAACCCTTGAGCAAGACCAAAGGTGGATTCCATCATCACTTTGGCTTGAGATATTGCATACATTACCCCGATCGCGATTGTTGCTAGACGTAAATCCTGACGAAAGCTGACCAAGTGTAGCGGGGGTGATTCCCAGTGCATGAGGATAAGTCTTCTATGGTAGGTGTCATAAACAGAGTGATCCCCCTTCCATACCGCCTATGTTCCACGTACCATCTGCTCTCACGTACCAATAGTTTCCCTCACGTAAGGGCGGGTATATAGAGAGGTTGGTATATCGGTCTGGCAACGGTATATCGAAGGGGCGACCATTTTTTGGGAGTCATAAGAGCCCTCATTTTGCATTTAAACGTTCTTTCAAAAAGCTTTCAAAACAACATCAAAACACACTAAAACCAGATTTTAGGGCACACTTTTAAATCTTTAAACGAGATAACCACTGCATTGATTGTGTGTTTCCTTTTTGTTTAAGTGTAGCATAAAAAAATCCTAAAAGAGATAAAAATCTACTCGTCTTTAGGAGCACATCACCATGGTGTTCACTCGTAGCCGAGCCCAATCACGGGCAAGCACTGCAGAAAGTGCACCAAGGGGGACAAGTCACCTCCGATATAGTCTTGAGGACCTGGTCATCCCGCCTTGGCGGCCTGACACACAAGAGAGTCCACATCATGCCATAATAGAACAAGACTATAGAGGCACCTCTTTGAGGGGCACCCCCACTCAGCATAGGCCCTTTCAAGAAGAGAACCTACACGTAGCACTTAACGTAGATAGGAGACCTCCCTTAGAAGCCCGTTATGGGTGGCCTAGTGATGAAGTGCTAGAGCAATAGAGGGTCCAGATGGAGGGGCCACAGGATTTCATCATCCCTCCTCTACCCCGCATTACTGTTAGAAACACTAGACAGTGTCCAGAGTATCAAGCTTTCCAGACAGGGCAAGACAATTCTGCCCGCACCTTTTATCCATATGAAAGAGAGGATGAGGAAGATTACCACGTTCCTCAAGAGTAGTACACAGCGTAGGAGTGATGTACCTCCATGCCTACCATGTATCAAGATCACCCATTGAGGCTACAGCCTCAAGTTAATGCAGCTAACCTCGACAGAGGAAAGCAGCCCATAGAGGTCTCGGATCACCATGACCGAGGTAGACATATAGGAGAGGCATCTAGGCTTCCTAAACAAGAGACGATGGAACAAAGTGACTTGGCATTTGCCAAACATGCCACCCACCAAGCACAAATCACGCAGCTTAGGCAAGATCAAGAACAGTTAGAGCATCTTTGTCGGCTTAACAAAGAGCGCATTCAATGTCAGACAGCCGAATTGCTTCATAACAATGTGCCTGCGAAGGTTCCAAACCCTCGCACGCACAAAGTAGAAGTGTATGAGAGGCATAACCCTTTGGTATGAGAGAGGTCCATGCGACCTTATCAAGTATTGCCTCCGAGACCTCCTAGACCTGAGCGGGAGGCCACTCCCCGAAACAATGATGGGCACCCTCCGCGGGCACCTACCCATGTGTATAGGTCTCGGCCAGCCACTCCTCAGGAAGCTTATGAGGAATATGAACAAGAAGAAGAGAGGGCTGAAACGCTCTATCAAGGCAGAGGGGGTGCTATCCAGCTACCTCTCAATAGGCCTCAAGTTCCCCGCAACCCACAATGGGAGCAAACTAAGGAGGAAGAAATTAAATCCTCTGATGCATATAAAGCATTGCTAGAGCACTTAGAGTCTATGGAGATCAAGACTTCTGGGCCCCAAAAGCCCACTTTACGCCAACTCCATAGTCATCCTGTGCATCCGTCAGTGTCGGCACCTCCATACCCAGAACACTTTAAGCTACCCTAGTTGGCACTCTTTAGAGGGGAGGAGGACGCCCAAGAGCATGTGACTAGATTCCTGAGCCAGTGCTTTGGTATTCAGGACAATGATGCTTTGTTGTTAAGAACATTTATAACCACATTCGTAGGCCCTACCTCGGATTGGTTCACCCAATTACCGAAACATAGCATCAGTAACTTGGATCAGCTAGTGGACGCGTTCCTCGAACGCTTCACCTTCAACACTAAGAAAAAGGCATCATTGAGTGACCTAGCTAGCCTCAAGCAGTATGAGGAAGAGACCATGGTGGCATACGAGAACCGATGGAGGACGTTGCTTTCGAAGTTGCCTTACCTCCCTCCCATGTCAGATCTGACCCAAATGTTCTCGAAAAGTTGTTTGAGATCAATCTCCATGCTATTGCAGCTGCAGCAATATGCCAGTTTAGAGGAAGCTCTGGCACAAGCCAAGTCATTGAGGAGATTAAGATACAGGATGGCGAGATCGCCAAACCTAAGAAGAAAGAATGGACAAAGAACACTAAACCAGGGACCACGCAACCGAAACCTATTGTGGTTAATCAGGTTGCCATCAATGTCCCTAAGCCTGCACAAGCAACACAGCCTCAAAAGGCTAACTATCAGGCGGTGCCTCCTAACAACTATGAGAGAGAAAACCAAAGGCAGGAGCAAAATCAGCAGCGTCACCCTAGGCGACAATTTACTCCTTACACAGAGTCCAGGGACTCTTTGTTTGACCGCTTGTCAATGATGAATTTGATCAACCTTCCAAAGATTCAAACTATAGATCCCAATGCACTGAAGCCTAAGGGGTATAGAGAAGACTTGTACTGTAGGTTCCACAGGCGTAAAGGACATGATCTTAATGCATGCTGGAAGTTCAAAGGTTTGGTACAAGATCTCATTGACAACAAGACATTGGCGGTGGACAACCCCGTAGCGCCAAACAACCAACATATGGGAGTATTCAGAGACCCCTTGCCTACCCATGAGGCACTAGAAAAACCCCTTCAAGTCAATGAGGTGCAACATAATTGCCCTATGCAAGGATATGTGGGGATGATAAGCATAGTGACTAGGAACAAGAAGTACCCAGGAGCTACGCTCGCGGCAACCACAAGAGAGGTTCCATCAACGTCACAAGCTCAACAACACCCTACGCAACTTCCCCTGCCTAGACCAGTGGCCACGATTCGAACTAGACTTACCCAAAGTCTAAGGACCACATCGGCTAGGCTCTCCATATATGAGCTAATTCAACAATCGGTGCCCCATCGGGAGGCTCTAATGGAGATTTTAAAAGCTATCGAGCTGTAGCCCCATGAAGCGAACTCTTTCAACAATTTTGTGGGGCATGTAAAACAATGTACAGAACCAGTCATCACCTTTAGAGAAGATGAATTGAAAATAGTGACTGGTGATGTGGCGGATCCACCCCTGCACGTTATCGTGTGGGTCAACGGGATTCCGTATAAGAGAGTGTTGGTGGACACTGGCTCGTCCAGTAATATCATCACTACAGCAGCTCTGAAGCATTTGAAGTTGCCAGCATCTCATATCGTGGCTTCCACTTACACACTATGAGCATTCAATGATGCAATCTGCTCGATAGTTGGCACAATTGTCCTACCTATCCAAGTGGGACAAAAGACTATTCATACATTGTGCCACATCTTGGAAGGCGAGATGGCTTATAATATCCTGTTGGGCCGGCCTTGGATTCGGGACATGAAGTGTGTCCCTTCAATAGCTCATCAGTGCCTAAAGTATACATTTGAAGGATAGGTGCATGTAGTCCCGACGGACTTGGAGCCTTTCAAATACTATAATACAATGCAATTCATGCCGCAATCGACCCTTCCATCAACACATTTGGATTTTCAGTTGAATCCATCTCAACAGGGTCCGATTCCATAGGCATCTCCAGTGATTAATCCATCGAGTCCTCAGTCGGGTCCATCTTCTTCCGCTAGTCCTTCCACAATGATGCCACCTACGGTGGCCACATCCAAGGACAAGGGAAAGAAACCCTTAGAAGAAGAACCACCTCTCGTCTCAACCATCTCGATAGAAGAGATGCCTAGCAGAATGGAAGTCGAGACGCCTAGTTCACCCCACATGGAGTGGACTCAGGAAGGACTCCCATTCACTTCCCCTCAACCACCAACGGTCACCATTGAAATGGCCAGCACAGGCCTGGGGGAGTATCTAGTGAGGAACATTATAGCAACGCCCACACTTGAGTCCATGCAAGACATGGGGAGGCCTCGACTCCCCATCGGCTCAGTGGTTCCTTTAGGCTACCCACCCAATCAGACAAACTTTGTTTATGGGGGCCTGGATAATGGCGTTGAGATTTGTATGCAAGAAGATGAAGACGAAGAGCCCTTTGTTGAGGATGTCAACTATCTATCCAACCCTGATTTTGCTTTAAGATATCTAGGCCAATGCAATTGGCATGGATATGGGTTGGGTAGGTATGAGCAAGGAGTGCGTGTTCTTTGCCAACCGAGATATCAAATGTCGTATGACAAGTCAGGAGTAGGGTTCAACCACCCCTTGCCCCTAGACATCTTGGTGGAGAACATGCAAGGCCTAGGGATAGGCAACAAGGATGGGTTGGCATCAGGTCCATATGCCAATCCTAACACAAACTATACATTGGGAGATTATCTCCCATTGCTAACAACCAACCTTGTTGACCATAACAACCCTTTCCCGTCGACCGAACAAGGAGAAAATTCAAGGACTCACCCACAAGAGGGATATGGACAAGACCAAGAAGGGTCTTCAGAGGATGATTCGGAGTACGAGGTAGCCCCTTGGGATCCTTTCGAGTCTGATAGCAATCATTCGCAAGTATATCCCATGAATGATGATCAGGAAAGCTTCCTGACAATGTTCCCATTGGCTGCTCCATTTGAGCATATGCCACTTCAAGAGAATCAGGTCCCCCCATAGAGAGCGGAACAACCTCGATGGGACCACATTAATTTTCTCGAACAAGATGAGCCTCATATGTCGCAAGCAGCTATTGGAGCTAACGAAGGCTTTTGGATCTCCGACAGTGATTCGAAAGATGAAACTGAGATGGCCTATCTCAACCACATGCGACAGATGCAACAACGATACCCTTTGGACATAGATGACATGTTTGAACACTTACACATAGGTCCAAGACATAGGTGGCATCTCAACCCAATGTAGTTATAGCAATTACTGCACCCGCCACTCTAGGTACACAGAGAGCATCTTCCGCCTGGAGACCCTATCAAACCATCAGTGCCTAGGGCGGACCCTGTCTTCATCTCCATGCATAGGGCTGATCCATTTGTGCTAGTGCCCACAGAGCCAGATCCGGAGCACACAGATTTTCTAGGATGTCCGAGTTATAACACCCATGGTAATGGAGACCACAATCATTTCATCAACATGATCTCCATTGACCTAACCGCCCCCATCCATGATCCAGCCGACCCGACACGGTCATTGTATCTAGATCTAGATGCTATCGATTGGGATCACGCTGACACACCACCATCCCCATCAGAGTACTGGCCTTGCGGAGGAATGTTCCATTTCACCCCAAGATAGACTCAGGATGTCTTCCATGTTGAAGAGGAACTTGATGTTCCAAACGATGATCTAAATTCAGCAAACGATATCCATTTGATCCCAACTCCACACCAGTTGGAGGATGGGTCCCACATGTCGATCGAGGAGATGACTGACGTAGACATCGGCTCAGATCCAGTGAATTTGCAAATCATCAAGCTGGGGGTAAGTTTATCCCCCGAAGAGCAAGCCGACTACATTGCCCTTCTCAAAGAGAAGAAGGAGGTTTTTGCATGGTCATACAAAGACATGCCGGGACTAGACCCGCAGCTAGTCATGCATAATCTAACGCTTGATCCGACAGTCAAGCCAGTAAAGCAAAAACTACGTAAGATGCACCCAATAGTGGCCTTAATGGTCAAAGATGAGTTACAAAAGTTGTTGGATGCACAGTTTGTCATCTACATGGATTATCCGCCATGGTTGTCTAACATGGTTCCCGTCAAGAAGCTCGATGGGAGGATTCACATATGCATCAATTTTTGAGATCTAAATAAAGCGAGTCCTAAGGATGATTTTCCCTTGCCGAGCATCGACGCATTGGTAGACGCTACAACGGGCCACGAAATGCTTTCCCTCATGGATGGTTTCTCAGGATACAATCAAATTCGTATCAATCCCGAGGACCAAC
This sequence comes from Wollemia nobilis, assembly GCA_028583015.1. Classification (NCBI taxonomy): domain Eukaryota; kingdom Viridiplantae; phylum Streptophyta; class Pinopsida; order Araucariales; family Araucariaceae; genus Wollemia; species Wollemia nobilis. Next base: position 591,559 of record JAQPPZ010000390.1, on the reverse strand, counting down.
TAAAAATGGCATTCACAATGCCTTGGGGGACATTTTGTTATAAGGTCATGCCTTTTGGCCTTAAAAATGCTGGCGCCACCTACCAACGTGCCATGACGTACATCTTCCATGATTACATGCACAAAAATTTGGAGGATTACATGGATGATTTGTTGGCCAAATCTCTTTTGCGCCCAGATCATCTCGATGATTTAAGCAAGATCCTCGATCGCCTCATGGAGCATAAGGTCAGACTAAACCCCAAGAAGTGCGTCTTTGGCATCACATCTAGAAAGCTCTTGGGTTACATAGTCTCTAAATGAGGAATCGAGGTAGACCCACACAAAGTCAAGGCAATCCTTGAAATGCTTCCCCCAACTACCATCAAGCAGCTCAGGAGTCTACAGGGAAAGGTCGCGTCGATCAAGCGCTTCATAGCGCAGTTATCTGACAAGTGCCGACCCATGAATAAATTATTGCATAAGGGGGTCACATTTCATTGGGATGACGAGTGCCAGTCAGCCTTTGATGACATTAAACAATACTTGGCTTCGCCACCAGTATTGGCACCACCTAGACCAGGAGTGTCATTCTATTTATACATCTCAGCTACTGAGGTGGCACTGGGCGCCATGCTGTCCCAGAAAAATGAACTACACAAAGAACAGGCTACATACTATCTTAGCCGCACCTTGGTCAGTTATGAACTTAACTATGCATACGTTGAGAAGCTCTGCTTGGCAGTGGTGTTTGCTACCAAAAATCTATGCCACTACATGCTCAACAATACGATGTATGTTGTGTCTAAGGAGAATCCATTGCGATACATGATGAGTCGTACTTATCATAGTAGCCGCACGGCAAAATGGATCATGTTGTTGATGGAGTTTGACATAGAATTCATTGGACAAAAATCCATAAAAGGTCAAGTCATCACCGATCAACTGGCAGAGGCTCCTCTTGAAGACGATCAGCCTCTGACCGTAGAATTATCGGACGATGGGGTTTTTCATGTTTCAGAATCGCCAGATTCTGATGAGCCTGAGTCACAGGCTGACATGACCCTATTCTTTGATGGTTCTAAATGTGAGCAAGGAGGTGGCACGGGAATTGTATTCTTCACTCCACAAGGGGCTCCAATGCCTCTGTCATTTAAATTAGACTTCCGTGCACCAACAACAATGCAGAATACGAAGCCTTGCTCATAGGTCTTCAGACAACAATCACCATGAACATTAAACGTTTAAACATCTTTGGTGATTCGTTGTTGATTGTCAATCAAGTCAAGGGGATATTCCAATGTAGATGTCCAGTTCTACAGGCCTACAAAGCCCTTGTGGACAAATTCCTGGCACAACTTGAATGGTATGACATCGAGGCACTCCCTCGATCATCGAATCATTTTGTGGATACTATGGCCTCCTTGGGGTCACTAATCCCGCAAGACCCTTCTGGTGAAATGACAACCATTCAGGTTAAAACATTATCGCAATCCATGATGGAGCGTGCAAGCTCTGACCTAACGCCAGGAATCCACCTGATCCAGATTGAACCATCTTCGGATAAGTTCTTTCAAATCCATGATTGTCTGACTCGAGCCAACTAGGGGTCTTTGTTCTCCCCGACCCCTCTTAATAGCAACACAACGCTATTTTTACAAGTTCTTTCCCACTCAACTTTTGCTAGGGATGGACTTCAAGAGGGATTGGTCGTTCATACTATCCAGGTTTCTGATCAGCAGGATTGGTACACACCCATTAGGGATTACCTCAAGCTAGGTAACCTCCCACTTGGATTGACACAAGCCGCAAAAAGATCATTCAAATAGAAAGCGACAAAGCATGTCTTGTTAGGAGACGTTTTGTATCGTCGAAGCTATGAAGGAATCCTCCTCCATTGCTTGGACCAGCAAGAGTCCGCTTGGGCGATCACCCAAGCACACGATGGTACATGTGGTGGCCACTTCAGCGGTATGGCCATCGCAAAGCGCATTCTTCGCATGGGCTATTATTGGCCATATTTAGAGCGAGATTGTTGCGCATATGTGAAGAAGTGCGTGAAGTGTCAACACCATGCTAATTTGACACACGTACCTTCTCAGGCCTTGCAGCCAATCCAATCGGCTTGGCCTTTTTCATAGTGGGGCTTCGACCTAATCGAAAAGATCTCCCCTACGTCGTCTGGTCATCACACGTTCATCATAACGGCCACAGAGTACTTCACCAAGTGGGTGGAAGCAATTCCGCTAACCTCTATGATTGGATCCCACATTGCGGAGTTTATTTTGCATAACATCATATGTCATTTTGGTATTCCATCCAAGATCCTGTCGGATAATGGGACGTCATTCAAGAACAAAGATGTGCATGCTTTGACCACAAAGTACAAAATTCAGCACAGTTTTTCAACACCCTATTATCCATAGGCAAATGGGCAAGCAGAGGCGTCAAACAAAATGCTAGTCACCATCCTCAAAAAGATAGTCACAGACAATCATAAGGATTGGCACATTCAGATCCCGCTTGCCCTATGGGCTTATCGCACTAGCATTCGGACGCCCACTGGGGCAACTCCATTTTCGTTGGTGTATGGCTCCGAGGCAGTCATGCCTCTTGAGTTGGAAATCCCTTCCCTACGCATTTCAATGCAAGAGTTCATCGATGATGACACTACGCGACAGGCCCGGTTAGACCAACTGACATTGCTCGATGAATGACGCATTAATGCTCTCGAGCATTTGCGTATCTATCAAGAGCGACTTAAGAAAGCATACAACATGAAGGTCCACCTAAGGGAATTTCAGGTTGGTGACTTGGTCTTAAAAGAGAACCAACAGAATTCTAATTTTTCATCCCATCTAAGGGACAAGTTCATGGCAAACTGGTTAGGTCCTTATGTCATTGATAGTAGAATAGGACCTGGAACATACCGGCTTGCCTCTCTTGAAGGAATCAAGGAAACAAAACCCTTGAACATCAGTCATTTGAGGCCATTCCACATCTAGAGAGCCATAGTCCAACCAAATGCTCCAAGGATTCCCATAATCGCTTGGTCAACCCAAAAATGCCCCAAAGGTATCTATAAACCCTTTGGTCAACCCAAATGCTCCAAGGATTCCCATAATCGCTTGGTCAACCCCAAAATGCCCCAAAGGTATCTATAAACCCTTTGGTCAACCCAAATGCTCCAAGGATTCCCACAATCTCTTGGTCAACCCAAAATGCCCCAAAGGTATCTATAAACCCTTTGGTCAACCAAAATGCTCCAAGGATTCTCATAATCGCTTGGTCAACCCAAAATGCCCCAAAGGTATCTATAAACCCTTTGGTCAACCCAAATTCTCCAAGGATTTTCATAATCGCTTGGTCATCCCAAAATGCCCCAAAGGTATCTATAAACCCTTTGGTCAACCCAAAAGCTCCAAGCGTTACCATAACTGCTTGGTCAACATAAATATTCAAAAACAAACAAAAACAATAAAATCATCAAAAATAACAAAAAAAAATTGCATTTCAATTCCATGCATACTCATAAAAATAAAAATACAAAAATATAGGTTGCATTAGGCATCGCATCCATACATTGCATATTTGCTAGGTCATACAAGTCAAAAGCACCATAGACTGTCATTACTTGGCAAATTCCCTCATTTTCCACATCAAATCCATTTTCATAAATGCATACATCCAGAATAACACCATCACCATTTTTAGCATAGTCAATTGTCTCCTAATGTATATAGGGTTTTCGTCATTCAGTTGTCTTTAAATTTCTAGCCAAAAACTATACATAGTTAAACAGATTTTACATGGGAAAGTTTTACTTGGATCACGCCTTGTTACGTAGCATCCCAACACAAATTAAAACACATAAAATAATTCCTAAGTTGTGTGAACGCAAGAGAAACCTACAAAGCAGTCTAGGGTACCATAGGTGAAAGATTAGCCTGTTCATCCCCCTGTGCGAATGGTTCCAGAATGCTGAGAATTGACAAAAGGACGAGCTCTTCCCTATCCATTCCCCATAATAAATAGTGGTTTTCACCACTCCCACAAATCCCAATCATAGTTGGTCCCCAAAGTTGTAAGGATTCGTACTACACGTCCCTGCCAAGGATGGGTAGTCATCCCCAAGACCTAAAAGGATCAACGCCATTCAAAAACAAAATTCCAACAAACCATCATCACAACCATCTCCACTCACCTTTGGTCTCAAAGTTGTAAGGATTCGTACTACACGTCCCTAACTAGGATGGGTAGTCATCCCCAAGGCCTAAAAGATCAATGCCCTTACTTCATAATCTCCATCATCCCCTTGGTTCCCAAAGTCGTAAGGATTCATACTACACGTCCCTGAACAGGATGGGTAGTCATCCCCAAGGCCAACAGGATCAAGGCCATTCACAAGCTCAACCTTACAAAGCTCAAAATACAAAATCAAATAACAGTGGTTATCACCACTATTCAAAATCCTTGCTCAAAAAGAAAAACAAAGAGAAAAATAAACAATGATTTTCATCACTATATAGACGAGCAAGTATCCCAAACCATTGAGCAAACACACAACCTAAACTTGAATCTCTGGAATTCTCAACATTTGAAAAACCATCTAGGTGATCCTCATTACAGGTTTGGTGGACAACCTACCTTGCAATGGTGGTATCCTAACCGCATGACGATATGTCTGTCACATTAGCTTTGCATGTGCGTAGACCAATGTTTGCATGTGGATGAGCTAGCTTATGGTACCTTAGATTGTCCCATGGATTAATCTTGCTAAATACAACAATGGAGTTAGTGGAGCTAATTAGGTGATCCTCAATACAGGTTTGGTTGATAGCCTATCTGGCACTGGTGGTATCCTGACAAATACCACATAAACGAACTCAATTGCACACACAGGGATGTGAAATAACTTGGTTAAATTCAAGTCAGATTTATACCTTGTTCAAAAGTCTTGCGAGATAAATGTACAGTCTTGGCTAGTTAGTTAAAATATCTGAATCTCAGAAAAGCTTAACTACATTTTAAAACAATTGGTACATTTCATTCCGTACATCACCATCATAAAATATGCAAAATACAAAAACAAAGTTTTCACATGCAAAGTCATTCCACAAAGTCATCCCATTAGTACAGCAAGTCAGTCAAATCTTGCACAGTCTATGGTGCATCGACAAGTTATCAATAACTCATTTCATTCATTCCATATGCATACATCATACAAATTAGAAACATCGCATTCATAATCGCATTTGCATACATCAATGTAAATACATGTACATAAAAACAAACCATGAAAAGTGCATAAACACCAAAAAAGAGTCATCTGTATATATATCATAACAAAAATGCCCACAGGCTACAATGAACCGGTCCTCTGACCCCGCAACAAAATCCAAAAACTCAAAAACCCCCAAGCCTAGGGCATCGGCCACCATGATCATGTAGGATCGGTGCGACAGGAACTACCCCCCGTAGTGTGGGTCCTATGGGACCTCTCAGGGTGACTATTGCTCACCCCTACATCACGCCCACTAGCGCCTCCCTCATCTAGCCGCCTACGATGGGACGATGCTGACTGCTCAATATCGTTGTCTCTCATCCGACGTGAAGAGCCACCTCCATGGGGCTCAAGTATCCACCCACCAAGGTGGATAATCTCTCCCTCCATATCCATCCGATGTCGATGCCACTCTACCTCCCATCGACCCCACTCTACCTCCCATCGATGGTAGTAAGCTACTACATCATCATGTTGTGCTAGCTGCATCCGTAGGAGATCCCTCTCCCATGCAACATCGGTATCCCCCTCCTACCGATGGGATGCAGCCCATGCGTTCTCCCGCTCTGCCAGCTGAGTCCATAGGAGATCTCTCTCCTGCAAAGCCTCTCCCAGCTCCCCATCTCATCTCTATAGTAGGTCCTCCAATCATGCTATCTCAGCACCATGTCTTGCCTCCACATCCTCCGAACCTGCCTGAGGCATAGGTGAATCTGAGATAGTAGCCTGCTCTGGCTCCCACTGCTCTGGGACGTCCTGCATCTCTAGTTGATCTGGTACCCCAAACTCCCCTCCAGCATCCTCAACCTCCACCATGTCTGCATCATCCAATGGAACTCCCCAACCCTCTCTCGGTGCCTCTGCACCCTCATCCCCTGCTGCACCCCCTAGAGGCCCCTCGCCTCGCCATCATCGTAGAGTCCACCACTACTCATACTCGGTAGTAACCCCAATGTCATCCACATCTGGGATGTCAATAGTCGTATCTGAATCCTCGCCAAGTGGTGCAATGACTGGTCGGTCTAGAGTCCTCTCATCCCCTCGATGTCGATAGACCACGGGCTCACCAGGCATCCCCTAGTGCACCCCAAACTATCGGGTCACCCGATCATATGGGAAGAACTCCTGCTCAGTCCCATGCCTCCCAATCAGCCATCACCCCCTCCGTACCCACTAGAGCCACTCTCTAACCTCAGGCCAAGTTGGACAGTCCCGGTAGGGGTGCCAGAACACCTCCCCAAGAGTAAGTCGAGCGAAGGCATCGACATAGTGCCCTACGACACCTACCCATCATCGACTCTGTCCCTGCTCCTCCGACCTCCACCATAGTACCCCGTATCCAATCTCCCGGTCTACCATCTCCACCCATGTCATCCAGGGCAGCCCCATCGGCCTCTCCACTGCTATGTGCTACCAAGCCCAACACTGCAACAAGTAGCTGCAACTGATCCCCTTCCGCTTTTGATAGCGGACCTCGTACAACTCATCATAGAGCTATGCCAGTAGAGTCTATCCCCATCTCATAATCATCGGAGCATCTGTCAGACACTCCACCAACCTGAACACCACCTCTAGCAGGTTCCACGGGAACCTCGCACCCGAAGAGTCGGGAGCAACATGTTGGAAATGAGGCCCATGAGTAATGCATGCCTCATTCCCAACACACCCCTCTCTAGCCACCATCGCACCAGTATGCCACCAATATGGCAATCACTCTCCACCCTCTCCATGGGGCTCTCCACACCCAACTCCTCTCCATGCCCGAAATAGCGTATCAGTATTGCTGTCCTCCGATCCTGCGATGTCATCCGGATTGGCAGTCCATCTATTGGAATCTAAAGAATCCGATAGACATCCTCCAAGGTCACCATCATCTCCCCTATTGGGAGATGGAAGGTATTGGTCCGGGGATCCCATAGATTGATCAGGGCCATCAGATAGGCCCGATCCCCGACCATCGGCTCTAGTCGAGTCACCTGCTTGAGCCCAAGGGCGTCAAGCCAGTCCTAGTCATCCAAAGTCAGCGTCGCACGTGCTTCAGTAAACATAGTGGGCACCTGGTATCGGCTCTTCACAACCTGCAAAAGAAAACACCATAAAAACATTAAAAACAATGAAAAAATTGTACAACACTAACAATGAATATACAACAATGCATCAAAATGTACAGCCAAAAACATAACAAAAATTCAAAAACCTAATTTTTCAGATCTAGGGTTTTTAACTCTAACTGATAAATTAACAACAAAAAAATTACAAAAAAAAAAAAAAAAATTAATTTTTCAGATCTAGGGTTTTTAACTCTAACTGATAAATTAATAACAAAAAAAAATTACAAAATTCAAAAACCTAATTTGTCAGATCTAGGGTTTTTAACTCTAACTGATAAATTAATAAAAAAAAAAAATTAACTAGGGTTCACGCTATGCTTTCCGCTTAGTTTTACCCTATGTTTTTAACCTAAAGTTTTGATCTTGGTTCAATTCAGGTTCAACAAAGTTTTTAAGTTATGTTCTAAACTAAGTTTCTAAGTCAGTTTTCAACTAAACTTTTGATCTGTGTTTAACTAGGGTTAAATTAAGTTTTTAGTTAAGTGTTCATAGACTAGGGTTTCATTTTTACAATTTAAAAAAAACAAACCAAAAAAACAAAAAAACATAAGAAATAAGCAAACTGCAGTTTTCCAATTGCAACACAAAATAATAAAGAGGAAGGGCACTCATTGGTATCGCTTCGGCTCTACCGCTCGATCCGGTGTGTGAACTCATGGTCACAAGAAAAATTTTGTAGCGCTTCGCTTCGTAGAATTGACCTCCTCCTCCTCAGAGCTCCAAATCGCCAAGAAAAACAAATGCAAATGAGCCCAAAACTCAGTTTTGGCCTTTAAATAGGCTTTTTGAGCCTGTACTCGTTCCCCCCTAGGATGAGCACTCTGGTTAGCACTCGTCCCACCCTGGGATGAATACTAAATAGGAATTCGTCCCACCCAGGGATGAATACAACATAAAAATTTCAAAAATAGCAAAAAAATGCACCAAAACAAGCCCTAAAAGTGTCCGATAAGAGTGCTTTTGCACTGGACATTTCGGGCATGCAAAATAGATGTCGGGGTCACAAATCCTCACTATCCTACTCCCTAAGAAGGCTACCATAGCCGGACCACTCCACGGGAAGATGGATTTTTGAGAATTTCATCCCCAAACGACGTCACCAAAACGGGTCAAAACCCATCCAAAAATAGCAATAACATTGCCGAACGAAGGCGCTTTTGCGCCTGACATTCTTGGCATCCAAAATAGACATTGGGGTTACAAATTGTCACTATCCTACTCCCTAATAAGGCTACCATAGCTGGACCGCTCCACGGGAGGATGGATTTTTGTCAATTTTAGCTCCAAAATGCATCACAAAAAGGGTTAAAACCCACCAAAAATAGGTCAGAATGTTCGGAAACTGCTTTCGCATTCAATGGTAAACAACTGAAGGCACCCTTACCTAAGTCATCTTGGGTCAAGCGACTCATCGCTTTTCTCATGTCGGTCATTCCCTCATCGATTCGTCGCTTGAGGGGGTAGTCACACTTAGTCGCCAATCAACAACAATATACCCAATCATGGAAATGACACGCATTCAAAGGATCATTGACAAAGACAATCGTGCCCTTGCTTGGGGCAGCAAACAAGCAATTATCACAAGCTGATCAAACACTTGGCATTCATGAATCATGAACTCAAGGTTCCCATAGACAAAAGGTTGCGCCCTTTGCCTATTCATGACTGATCAATGTCCAAGCTCAAGTAACACCTCACCGAACAAGGTTAACACTTGAATTAAGTTCCTTAGCTCGTCAGAAGCAAGGATTCAAGAATGCGTGCCCTTTCCATACTTGGGGCATCAAGAGTTGGTTAGGTTACTGAGAAACCCTAATCATTAGTGCTTTGGTTATCTATTTTTTCTCGATGCTACGCCTTGCACAACGCTTCCCAAAAAGGGGCATCTGTAGACACCAAAACAGCACCAATCCGATTATGTGACAACAAGCGCTGATCGCATTGACACACACAGCCCCTAGGGCAGCCCCCAGAGGTTAAAAAGTGGTCCTAACCACTTCCAAAAGTAGTTTTAGAGGTCAGAGGTCAATTTGGCACCTTTTTGGCACCTTGCTCTCTGCTCGTCCCACCCAGGGATGAATACAAACCGGCATTCGTCCCACCCAGGGACGAATAGCAAGCATTCGCCCCGGTGGTGAGGCGAATAGCAAGTTTGACTGGGAAAAATTCAAACCTCGGTAACTCCGCCAGTTAACCGAGGCTTCAGGCCATGCAATTGCGAGGAATAGCTTTTATTCAAGAAGAGAGACTTCAGTGATGAATGTCTTTATTTTAGAAACCTCATGCAAGGAGATTCTAAATCAGGGAGTTAGCTTTTCTCTGAAAATAGGAAAACAACTCAAGTGGCGCCCTCGCATGCGCAATTCAAACAGAGAGACCCTAAGGTCTATAAATTGGTGAGTTTTCTCACCCAAAAGATATACAGAGAAGGAGCATTTGAGCAACGAAGTGCTGCCAATTTACATACCTACTTGCGATTTGTGCCTTCACATCCTTAATCTCTCATTCGAAAGGGAGGTTATTGGGTGACTATTGGAAGCATGAATCCGGACCCAAAACCTAATTTTTGGCCACAACTATCCACAAAATTTGTCGACAACACCCCATAATCAGTTTTGGACCCATCCCAAGTGGATTGGTGCCGAAACAGTGTCCCAAACGGTGGGCGTCCTGCCCCCGGGCGCTCCCCAAACTGTCACAGTCCTATTCGCCCCACCCCGGGATGATTAGAAATCTGTGATAGATTTCTCTGGTTTTTCTTTTGCATTTGATTCTAGATATGTTAAATAGGTTACAGTTTAAATTTCATTTCATTCTGAGCAATTTTGACCAAGTTTTTGTCATTTCCCGCCTTCACTAACTTGCAGATGGCACCAACAAAATCTGGGTCCTAGAGGCAAAATTGGAGAAATCTGACCATCTGGGTCTTCCCAAAACACCCCCAATTAGCTAACCCCAACTTTGCAGGTCATTTGGAGCTTCCTAAGCAGGACATTGAAGAGGGTGCTTTCTGACAAATTGTTGTAGGCCTATTCGTCCCACCCTGGAGCGAATACAAATCTGTGAGGAATTTCTAGACTATTCTTTTTGCAGTGGTCTTCTGATAATATATTTATGCTTCTATCAAAATTTCAGGTCAATCCGAGGTCATTTGATAGTCGTTTTAATATTTTCATGCATACACTGACAGTAGGCCTTGGGAAATACATGCTTTATTTCATCTGCAGGTGCTACTAATATTTTCTGTTTCTTTGAACGCAGGTTTCTGACATCAGAGGAGCAGGAAGGAACAAAGAATCACATACGCAAGTGGCGGTGACGTTTTGGTCCGCCCATCTTACATGTGGGCACGCGGAAGAAGGATTGTTATCCATGGATGTTGTGATAAGAAACATATTTGACGCTCCTATCCCCTAAAAAGGAAGGAGACGTATTGTAACACACTTTAAAAAGCGTATCAATAAAGAGATTACCATATTTCATATTGCTTTTATCTTGTGTCAATTCGTATATGTTCTTTCTTGTTCTTTCTTGTGGCATATTCCTTTTTGTTTCCGTATCCTCGTGCTTTCAATGGCAATCACGGTGGGACCTCTGTCCCTTGATTTTTAAGATTAAATTTGCTTTTTATTTTGCTTATAGGTACCAAGTTTTCCAACACTGGACTATTTCAGAGTAGAAATTTAGAAACATTCGACTTGGGAAGAGAAGAGGTAGAGGTCTTAAACACCTTTTGTCAATTCTTTGCTTTATGTTCTCTGGTTATTTGCGTGCATAGGAGAGTTTGAATGCTTAAATGCTTCATTTATGCAACTTAAAAGGAACCCCACACACCACGTGGTAACTAAAACAACAAGGAGTTGGTTGTAAAACCCCAACCCTTGAGAAAGACCAAATGTGGATTCCATCATCACTTTGGCTTGAGAGATTGCATACATTACCCCGATCGCGACTGTTGCTAGACGTAAATCCTGATGAAAGCTGACCAAGTGTAGCGGGGGTGATTCCCAGTGCATGAGGATAAGTCTTCTATGGTAGGTGTCATAAATAGAGCGATCCCCCTTCAGTACCACCTATGTTCCACGTACCATCTGCTCTCACGTACCAATAGTTTCCCTCACGTAAGGGCGGGTATATAGAGAGGTTGGTATATTAGTCTAGCAATGGTACATCGAAGGGGCAACCATTTTTTGGGAGTCATAAGAGCCCTCATTTTGCATATAAATGTTCTTTCAAAAATCTTTCAAAACAACATCAAAATACACTAAAACTAGATTTTAGGGCACACTTTTAAATCTTTACATGAGATAACCACTGCATTGATTATGTGTTTCTTTAAAAGAGTACCATCTACCTAATATGAATCATCATATCGTGACAACTGAATATCTTGTTCCATTGATGTTTCTTTTAGATTGTGATCAGTCATACGATACTTTTTGATCAGTGTCTTGGTATACTTGTTTTGAGTCACTCTTAAGTTATTATTTTTTTGTTCAACATCCAGACCAAGATAATAATGGAGAAGTTCCAAATATATCATATAAAATGACTCTCTCAAGTCATTCTTCATGGCATCTATCAATGTCTCTGAGTTTCCAGTTATAATCAAATCATCCACATAGAGTACAAGTATCACTATCTCAGAACCAATTTTCTTACCATAGAGATTTGCATCTGAAGGACTTCTCCTAAATCCATGATGTAGAAGGTGATTTCCTATCTTTATATACCATGCTCTAGGGGCTTATTTCAACCCATTCAAGGATTTAACCAGTTTACAAACTTGTTTCTCATGGCATTCCTCAATAAATCCTTGTGGTTGAGTCATGTATACTTCCTCGTTCAAATCACCATTTAGGAAGGCACTCTTTACATCCATGTGGTGAAGTTTCCATTCATAATATGTTGCCATATCAAAAAAAACATGAATGGTGGTCATCCTTGTAGTTGGTGCAAAGGTCCCTTCATAATCAATGCCTTCCTTTTGATCATAGACCTTTGCCACAATGAGGACTTTATGTTTATCAATGGTTTCATTTGCCTTGTATTTCATTTTGTAAACCCATTTATAGTCAATGGGTTTCTTACTTAAAGGTAAATTAACCATCTTTCATGTATTGTTCTTGATAAGATATTTATATTCAACATCTATAGCTGCCCTCCATTATGGCTCATTAAGTGCTTCTTTGACCATGGAAGGTTCATGTTCATCATATGAAGATATATAAACCCACTCATAATCAATATTTGTGTCTTCTCTACTATCAATCTCTCTATATAGAAAACTCTTTGAAATGTTGGTAAAGGTCATCAATTATTGGTGATTCTTTTGCTCTCTTCTACCGATAAAATTTGCGAGTTCAAGGATGATTCAGAGTAATATTAGGAGGTGAGGTTAACTTTGAATCTCTATCATATTTGTATACTATATACTATTTTGGCAACTTTTTCTAAGGTGGAGGAGTTTTTTCAGTGGCTCCTCATCTTCCAAGTATACAAAGGATGTGATGTCATGTGTGAAAGCCTCATCGAACACCACATCTCTACTTACATGTATTTTATTTGTTCTAGGGTCATACAATCGATACCCTTTAGAATATTCATCATAGCCAAGGAAAATGCATTGTAAGGTTTTCTCATCTAGTTTCTTTCTATTTTATTTAGGTATATGCATAAATACCTTAAACCCAAAAGCTCGTAGATAAGATATGGAGGGCTTTCTACTACTCCATGGTTCTTGTGGAGTTACATCTTTAAGGGCCTTCGTGGGTGATCTATTCAAAATATATATTGTCATTGTGACAACTTCTGCCTAATGGCATTACTCAATATTTGCATTCTTAAGCATACTGTGAACCATTTCCATGATGGAACAATTTCTCCTTTTAGAAACTCCATTTTACTATGGATAATAGGTTATGGTTAGCTTTATTTTGATCCCATGTATTTTTAGAAATGAAGAGAATTCATTTGAGGTATATTCCCCCATCAATCTGAGCATATGGTTTTTATGTAGCATATAGAATATTTATTAACTAGTTGATTGAACTACTAAAAGTAGGAAAATATATCTAATTTTAGTTGAAGAAAGAAGACCCACATATTCCATGAGTGATCATCTACAAAAAACTAATAATACCATTTTCCTACAAAACTTGGTGGCATGGGACCACACAAATCAGTGTGCACTAGCTCCAATGGTATTTTAGCTCGATAAGAGCTACCATTGAATGGTGCTTGGCATTGCTTATTTTCTAAGCAATCTAAGAAGATTGGCAATGTAGATGAGAAGCTGGGAAGTCCCTTCACCATTTGAGATTTACTTAGCTCAAGTAAATACCCTTTACTAAGATGCCCAAATCTCTTGTACCAAAGAGAATTTGCCTCCTTCATGTTAACCACAATGGCAACATGAGGCATTGAAAAAATATCTAGTGTTAAAAATTCATGCTTGTAAGAACCAGTTGCTATGTGTTTACCCTTCTTGGTGATATAGCAACATTTCAGTGTATTTTCCACTTTGAAGTTGACAACCATGATTTTATCTAGGATTTATAGAACTAACAACAAGTTGTTTGTTAATCCTAAAACATAAAGTACATTGGCAATATGACACTTTTAATATAGAAGGGAATCAATGACACTACCTTCTCCTTGAACATGATACATCTTATTATTAGCAATTGTTTTTCTTGCAACAAATTTTCTAACCACTACTTGTGGCCAATCATGTATTTTCTATAACATGAATCAATGTACCAAATATAATTTATATGGGTTATGAGCACTTTGTGTGCTCTTTCTAAATCAAAATCAAAATTTTCAATAGGAACATGTCCTCATTGTTATCTATTGTTCTTCTATGGCTTGTTTTCCATTTTTGTCTTTTTTGTTCTTAAACCAACACCGATTGGTGTCATGTTTTTCCATTTTGTGATGTATGAAATACTTCCCTTGAGATTGAGTTTGCTTGCCCTTATCTCTTTATTATGGTCTTGAAGATTATCCTCCCTTTTGAAAGTTACCTTTCTTCTTTCCACCTTGTTTGTTTGTGTAAAGTGCATTGTTTGACACTTCATCACTTTGGAGTTGATTTGCTTCTTCTGTTTGAAGAAAATTGAATAACTCCACAAATATGACTATTATTTGAGATACATTAAGGAAATTTATTAACATCTTATAGGATTCAGTAAGACCCCTCAATATTACTGAAGTCAGAATAGTATCTTCTACTTTGGCTCCTAAAGCATTTAGCTTTGACTTCAGTTCTACCACTCTGCAAAGGAATATATCTACTAATTATCCTAACTTCATATAGAGTTTAAGAAATTGTGTTTGAAGGTGTAGAATATTTGATTGATTCTTAACTTCAAAAATGGTACAAAGTGAATATAATGCATCTTTACCATTTTTAGCTTCACTTATGTGAGGTTGGATCTCATTAGTAGTAGCTAGGATAATCAACATGAGAATATGATTGTTATTTTTGTCCTATTATTTCTTATCTGCTCTTGGTGATGTGGATCTTATATCAGTGTCATCCACTAAATCCCACATTTCCTCTATAGTAAGTATTGCTTTCATCTTGGTTTTCCATGCTAAAAAATTAGAACCTTTAAGCAATTGTGTATCATTTAGGTATTTGTTGATAGTTGCCATGATGAAGGTTCTAGAATGGTTCCAATATGGTCTCTCTTTTTCTCTTTAATTGATATTTAATGGCACCTACCTAAAAAATCCTTATGAAGGATTATCAATTTGAGGATATTTAAGCCAAACAAGAAGAAATTAGAGATAATTCACTCTTATTGGTATTTAATGGCACTTGCCTAAAAATCCTCTTGAAGAAGGATAGTTAGTTTGAGGGAATTAATCCAAACAAAAAAGAGTGAATTAGGGATTTTGATTGAGGAGAAAATTTCAAGAAAAATTGGCTTTAAACCTGTGCAATGAGTTTAAAAAAAATATTTATAAAATTTTAGGTTTTGAGTGCTCTTGATTTTGATGACTTATAGTTGCAGAAAACAAGAAAGTAAATGCAATAATCAATCAAAGAGTTCCCAAAAAAAATTTATCACATAGGTGTTTGATTCAACCAAAAATGCACCTAATTTAGTAATGCCAATTTTTAATAAAGGTGTCAATTAATATTTAAAATGAACCTTATTATTAGTTTTTGCAACAAAATATGGATTTGTGTTTTGCAAAAAAAAAAAATTGAAGTTCAAATTCTCTCCCCTTTATGTTATAATTTTTGCAAAAATACAATTTATCAAAGATCAATTATCCCCCCTTTGTTTTGCAAAAATAACAAAGTAGGTCACCTTTCAAGACAAATTGACACGCGATAAGCTTTTGAAAGGATTTCCACAACCAGCCAACACACAACTTAGTTTTAGTGGACCTTTAAGGCTTCAATACCCAAAAATTGGAGGGGCATCAGGATTAAAAGGTTCTCTAATCATCATGAGACCATAACTTCGAACCAAACCCTTCCAAGGATATATGTAATTAGGTTCTCTAATAATCTTGAGACCATAACTTCGATCCAAACCCTTCCAAGGATATATGTAATTATTGAAACAAGGTAAAATTCTTCTATGCTCTCAAAGCATACGATGAAAAGGAGATCTTGTTGTTTTTCATCGAAGTTAATTATTCTTTATAATAACTCTTATACGACGAAGATATTTTTGTATCGAAGGCCTCTTCTTCATGAGATAAAACTTGTACTCTCAAAAAATGATTAGAAAAAAATTGGAGCAAAGTGTTACAAATCTCAATTTGTTGAAAAAAAATGTGCTTTGATTTTTTGCTCTTATCCTCACTTTTGGAGAAAACAAAAAAAACATCAGTTTTTAGAAATGTGCAAAAATAAAATGACCTTAAAGTCTTCAATTTTAATGCAAAATTCTAATAATTTGAATCATGTTATTTAATTAACAATAAAATTAATTTTGTTTTAAAATCAACATTTTAAGAAAAGATGATTTTTATACAAAATAGAAATTAAATTATTAAAAAAATGATATAAAATTGATTAGAAACATTACAAAAAAATTTAAAAAATGATACCTTTGGTTTTTGATGTGTGTGGGCAAAAGGTTATGTTTTACCCCCCACTGGGAGTCAAATCGGGGACTGTGCAGGTGCTAGCCTTAAGAGTGGAACTCCTTCCAATCGGACTAGCTGACCTGAAAAAAGAAAAACGTTTAGGGGGAATTATCCCACATCGCCCCTATGGGTGAGTTTTGGCAACATAAAAGGGTGAAGTTGCAATTTCGTTTACAACTGCCTACAGGTAGTCGTAGTCTTGTGTGGTCATTTTGCGGCGGCTACATGCCACAACAAGTGTTGCATGGGTGGCATGTTGATTGTCCATCATGTGTCACCCATATGTTAGGTGCACACATGGCTAGTCTACCATGTGCTTGCCATGTCATTTAGTCCATCAGTCGAGTCTTCTAGGTGTCATGTGGCTAGTTCACCATGTGTCACCCTTGTTTCTGTCGGTCTACGTTCGGGTGGTGAGTGGTATGTCCATCACGTGTCACCCACATGTCAATCTAGTCTAGTGGCTTGTACATAATTTTTTAGCTCCTGGTTCATCCTTGGTATGCATACCAAGTGTTTTATGTTGTCCTTGGAGTGCATGCCATGTAATTTTATCCATCATGGTTTTCACTAGTTAGGAATTGTCCTCCTCTTAGGGATAGTTCCAATCCCCTAAACTTCTAGTAGCTTGACTGGTTCTCAGTTCATATATGGTATGAAAGTCTATGGGATGTCTGGTTCGATGATTTAGAGAAAATAAAAACTTTATAGAATTAGAAAATTCAAATGAAATAACCTTAATGAAAAATTCAAACCAAGGTATTCTATGCTTCCACCTTGAAACATATGCCTATCCAAGGGATCTTGCTCTTTGATAATTGATCTCGTTGGTCTAGTTGGAATGAGAATACCTCCTCCTGCATTGCCTAGTGATGCGTCTTGCTTTCTCCATAGCTCTAATGCCAATGTTGGAAAATTCAATGTGTAAATTAAGCTTGAATCATTAGCAGTGTATTGATATGCGTTGATTTTAAATAACAATAGGTTTAGACTATGAATAGCCTAATAGGTTACTTCGTATTAAATGTAGCTACCCACTAGAATAATATGCTAACAACTAAAAAAATATGAATCAATAATAATAATATATCACATCTAAATAATAGCATGATATAACCATAAGATATTCAACATGAATATCTTCATGGTGAATGTAGAAAGATAAATAATCAATCTAACCTACTAGGTAATAATGTAATAACCTAATGGATCTCCACCCTACCAAAAAACTAAAATGGGTACCCAAAATCCAATTGATAATGTTGGTGCAGGCAGGGCTGTGTGTGACCCCTGGGTGACTTTGATGGTGTAGAACCTCCTGTTCGTGGTCTCTTAGACCAAGGCGGCCCTCAAGGGGTTTTTCGCTTTAAAAAAAAAAAAAATGTAATAACCTAATGGTAAAAGTAAATACTACTGTTTACCCTAACAATGTCTAGGGAGTGAATTTATCCCATAGAATGGTAATAATTCCATGGTAATAGTGTAATTTGGACTTGGTTAGAAAATTACCTTATTGTCCAATTATTCCTCGTCTTTTAATTGATTTTTTTTTTAATTATCTACTTAAGATAGATTTTGTATGCTTATTTTGAAAAAAAATGATAGTGAAATAAACACAAAAATACCCTTAGGATTCTTTGACCCAAAAATAAAACATGTGAACATCCAAATATGTTGAGGTGTGGGTATGCACACAACAAGCTTTGGGAAAACTAGTGACTGATAGAATTGGTCAAAAAAATGACTCGGTTAGGTCAAGATGAAAAGGTGGTATGGGACACCTTTTCTAAGTTGGGTTTGAAGAGCACTGTGATAAATTCTATACTTTGAACTTAGATAGATTATCCATGGGGTTTGGTATGGGATAAACCATTGTGTTAACTTCCTATAGGTAAAGGGATTCACTAGTTAGTCACAAAAGCATAAATACACTAACCTCTTCCATATTGGTTTCGAACAAGTCAAGTAGTTAGTTGAAGGTTTGATATGATGAGGTAAGGGATAAAAGCATCCCCCTCTAAGTGTTATGGGCCCTAGAGGATAACCCTTGTCCTGGTTCAATCCTCATGCTAGAATATGCAGATAATAAATGAGGGTAATCGGTTCCATATAATGGCTCCTCAATGAGATTTGGTTGATCTCATCTACTTGGGTGGTTGGATGCATAATTATTGAACCCAAAAGTGGTTTATCATGTATGTGCTAAATTTTTTATGAATGTTTTAATAACATTGGATGATTCAAAATAATTTCAACTTATAACCATCCTCTAGAATCTAGAAAATAATTTTTAGGGTTGTCTTTTTTTGGACAACTAGGAGAGTAGTTAGGCCTAGGTTGTTACATATGATATCAGAGAAAACAATATTCTAAGTTGTAGACTCTAAATGTAAAATAGATTATTCAATAATAACTAATATACCACCTCTTTCACTTACGGGTTAAATGGCATGAATGTTACGATGTGGGTCCTCAGTAAATCCTATGAGAGGGAGGGAAGAGGAAGTCACTGAAAGACCTATAAGGGGACCAAGAATGTGCAAAAAATGAAACAATTAAATGAACCACCTCCAAATGAACCTGATAGAGGGGAGGACAACCTTGCAAAAGTTGTGCAATTGCTGCAAACACACATGGAGTAGCAAAGGGAAGAGATGACCCAACAAAAAATCCATATGGTCCAGCAATAAGAATTCAATGCCCAAAAATAACAGGTTATAGAAATATTTACTAGGGAAATAGTAACTAGATTATATAGGGTAGAGGATGTATCAATGGAAACCGAGGGATCCAATTCTATAAGGGCTAGGGTGAGTAAGGAGTTGGATAGGAACCTGAAAAAGGTTGTAATATCGAAGTTCAATGGAAAGGACGATGGTGAATCGACTGAGAATTGATTAAGTGAACTAGAGTTCTACTTCTCTCTAGTGGTCCTATCCTTTAAATCCAAGACTACTTTGGAAATTTTGAATATGATTGGAATAGCCCTAGACTGGTGGAAATCGTATAAGAAAGGGCATGAAATAGAATTTTTTTACCTAAAATAGGAGGATTTTGTCAAGGAATTTAGAGATATATTCTTGACAAGGCAATATTATGTAGAAAAATTTGGGGAATTCTCAAATTTATGATAGGAAAGCATGTCAGTATGGGATTAACACAAAATTTTATTCAACTCTTAAAACATGCATCAGAATATGAAAGAAACAAGGAAATGAAATCTCAAAAAAATATTTTGTAACTACATCATAGAATCATGACGGTGGTAAATTTGCATAATCCTATCAATATGCTTATTGCTTTTGATTTGGAAATAAAGGAGGAAGCTAATCATAAAATGATAAATGTATGGTTTAATTATCAAAATATATCCAAAAAAAAAATGTTGGCTTTATGATATGGGATAAGGAACAAAATATGAAACCCAAAGGAGGAGATCAAAATAAGGAAAGTGATAAAAATAAACCCAACTACCATGGTGGCTGATTCAATAAAGATTGTAAGAATTTTCCCAGAAGATAGGACTAGAAACCAGTAGGTCAAGAAATGGCTAAGGAAAATACATCTTTGAACAAAAATGAGAATATAAGAAAGGGAAATAGATCTCCACAAAATGCATTCTATGTATGTCAAGGAGCTCATTATGCCAATAAATATCCCCTTAGAGCGGATTGACCTCAAAATCTCTAGAGGAAGCTAGCCACATAATATTTACGACTATATGTGATTTTGAACTTGATAGTCAAATTACTCCTTTCTTGATGAATGGAAATTTATTTTATAAAAATATGTAAATTTTAATAGAGAGTGGGTCAAATGATAGCTTTATCTCATCTAGATTAGTGAGGAATTTTCTTGTTGTACCTAGATTTTTAGCTAATGGTTTGAAGGTATAGTATGGCTTAGGTTAAAACTACCATGTTAACCAATGCTTGTTTGACCCCTACATCTCCTTACCATAAGACTAATTGGCATATGCATGAGGTGCCTTTTTATGCATTTGATATCATTTTGGAAGTTGATTCATTAAAGATGCATAAGGCTCTTCTATATTTTGAGAAGATATGGGTCAAATTTTTGGATGAGTATAATCATAGGGTTAGTGTTAATTATGGTTGAAAAGAAGTTAAACCACACTTATTGACTGCAATGCATATCAAAATATCTATTAGGAAAAGGATATTATCTTCATAGTTAAGTTGAATAGGAATGAAAAGACTAAAAAGGAATCTAACCTGTTCCAAAAACACCTGATGTTGGGTGAATTCAAATATATATTCCTTGAGGATCTACCAGGGTTACCTCATTAGAGAGAATTAATTTTATCAATTTAGTTATTATCGAGAGCTATACCTATTACAAGGGAACCTTATAGAATGACTCATATAAAACTACAAGAGCTCAAAACACAACTTCAAGATTTGCTAGAAAAAAGGCTAATCAAACCAAGTGTGTCACCTTGGGGAACTCCTATCTTGTTTTTTAAAAGAAGAACAATATCTTAAGGATGTTCATAGACTATAGGATGTTGAATAATGTTACTATCAAAAATAGGTACTCGTTATCAAGAATTGATGATTTATTTGATAAATTGAGAGGATCAACCATCTTTTATAAAATAGACTTGAGATTTGGATATCATCAATTAAGGATTTGGGAGGAAGACACTTCTAAAATAGTATTTAGAACAAGGTAAGGTTATTTTGAGTTTACTATATTACATTTTGGGCTAACCAAATCCCTAGCCACATTCATGAACCTCATGAATAGCATTTTTAGATAACAATTGGACTGATTTGTACTTGTATTTTTGGATGACATTTTGATCTACTCCAAGATAAAAAAGAAGCAATATTATCATATGAAAATTGTGCTTGAGATTCTTTGAAATAATCACTTAAATGGAAATTTAATCAAATGTGAGTTTTATACTCCACAAGTGCAATATCTTGGACATATTGTCTCTGCTAAAGGAATTGTAGTAGATCCCAAGAAGATTGAAGCAATTATTGATTGGCCAACACCTAATAATGTTACAAATGTGTGAAGTTTTATGGTAATTGCAGGAAATTATAAATGGTTCATTAAAAGATTTTTAATGTTTGCTCAACCCATTACAAACCTTCAAAGAAAATATAAAATATTCAAATGGACAAAGCAATGGACAAATGTTAACTACTACATCGATCCTACAATTTCTTAACCCTAATAAGTAGTTTATAGTTTGTATAGACACGTCAATTGAAGGGTTAGGTGGGGTTTTGACCCAAGACAATGTGGTTATTACCTATGAGTATAGGTCACTTAAGAGACATTAGGTAAATTATGCCACTCATGATTTAGATTTGGCAATAGTAGTGCATTTCCTAAAATTTTGGTGATATTATCTATTGGGAAAACCATTTGAGTTAAATAAAAATCACTAGAGTCTAAAGTATATCTTTACCCAACCCTTATTGAATTCTAGGAAACGACATTGGATAGAATTATTGGAAGAGTACGATTTTGACATAGAGTATATTAAGGGTAAGGAGAATAAGGTCATTGATGCTCTGAGTAGGAGAGGGCATATTACTGCAATGGAAAAATGTCAATATGATCTATCAAAACAAATTAAGATAACTCAACAAAATGGTAAAATCGAGTAGGATCAGACCAAAAATGGTAAAATAAATATAAGAAAAAATAAAAATAACTCAACAAAATTTGGAAGAGATCGTAGACCACCAGAAGAGCTACGCGGACCTCAAAAGGACACTGAGGGATTATTCTATGGGACATAAAGTATTCTTAAGGGTGAATCTAACTAAAAGTTCTATAAAATCTTCCATGCTTGACTCCAGATATGTGAGTCCATTTGATATTTTCACTAAGATAAGCTCTATAGCATACATACTAGCTCTACCACCAAGCTTATCCAAAATACATAATGTCTTTCATGTGTCTCTCTTTAGAAAATATATTTTTGATCCTACTCATGTATTGGGTATCTCCAAATTGCAGATGATCAATCCATTAGAGACTGAGGTTCAACCTATTCGTCTACTTGGATTTAGAACCAAGAATCTATGAAACCAAAGCATAGAGTAATTTTGGGTCCAATGGGACCACTACTCAAATAGAAATATTATGTTGGAAGACATGGTAGATATGTAAGGGTAGTTTCCTTATCTGTTTGAGTAGATGTAGATTTTATCATAAAATTTTATATGATTTTGGGATATATATGTATATATGCAAATGGAAATGGAATTGGATACTGAGTAGAGTAAAATATGTATGTTGTATTACTGATTAGAGTAGCTTGCAAGTGTTTTGTATTGCAAAGTAATATGTTTTGGAACATATGATGGTATTTGATTTGATTATATTATGAAATAATCTATGATGTGATTATATACCAATTGTGATAAAATGTAATTTTATGATTGCAATATTTAGTGCTTGATGGAAGCAATGAATTTAATTGATGAATTTATTTGCATACTTTCAGGTTGTAAAATATATGAATATACAAAGTAATTATTTTGCTTAATTTGGT
The DNA here is from genome assembly GCA_028583015.1 of Wollemia nobilis. Lineage (NCBI taxonomy): Eukaryota > Viridiplantae > Streptophyta > Pinopsida > Araucariales > Araucariaceae > Wollemia > Wollemia nobilis. The sequence continues at coordinate 568,528 of JAQPPZ010000390.1, read as the reverse complement.
TTCAAAAAAACACAAGAACTGTGTTTATCCCTAGTGGGGGAGGATGTAATGACCCTTATTACATGATTAATGAAAGAAAGAAATAAGTATTTACCTTTCTTTATGAAACATGGTATTGCTGACAATCTCTGTGAGTGCAAGATGGTTGCAAGATGACAATAAAAGGAAGCAAGTCAGTGGAAAAAGGTAATAAAGGGAAGTAATGATTCGGTTCACGAGAAAATGGAAACTCACACTTACATATCATTTAGGTGCATTTTAAATTGCATATTTGCATGAGTTAAATTGGTTTAAATATTTCTTGTTGGCAAGGAATGAGAATTTTTTTTTTAGGTGGCAATGATAATGGGAGCCACTAGCTTGGAAAGGCATGTGTGTGTTTTCTTGTTTAGGCATGTGTGTGTTAATATTTGGAATGTTCTTTTGTTTAAAAAAATGGGATTTTCCACATATGGAAGCCTATATTATTATTATCATTTTAATTAAAATATAATACAAATAGATTATATTATTATTATTGTTGTTGTTTTTCTTAGAATACTAGAGAAATTATTGAAAGTTGGCAAGGCTAAATTTTAGTAAAATTTCATGTTGGTGGGACACACTTACAATGTTTGTTAATTTTTAAGGCAAAATACCAAGAATTATTGGAATGCCATCATAGCACATTATGCACATGAGGTGGAGGGGGAAAGGATTAGCAATCTAGCACTATGCATGACAGAAGGGAAAAACAAATTGTTGAGTTCCTTGCATATCATTTTTGGAAGGAAAAAACAAAAGAGAAAATGTAAGACAGAAAGCAAAAGAAATAAGGAAAAAAAAAAAAAGGAAACTAAGCATTCGAGATGAGACATCAAAAAAGGGGATTTGGAGAAAAACAAATTTTGTTGGTTGAGAAGCTTGAAAAAATAGGTTTGTTATTCTATTTGATTTTTTTTTGATAAAATATTTTTCCATGGTTTTCAAGTGTGGAAAAATATATTTGACTTCACTCGTTATGCTGAAGAAGAAAACTATTGATTTACCTATGTTGAGATTTATGAAAGAAGATGTGTTATTTTGTATTTGAAAGCGATATAATGCTAGAAAAATCTAATATGTTGTTGTGTTATTTGAAATCAATGTAATGCTAGAAAAATACTACTATGTTGATGTGTTATTTTGTATTTGAAAGCGATGTTATGATGGAAATGCATTGCTATTTTGTTGTGTGATTTTATATTTTGAAGCAATAGTGTGATGGAAAAGTGTTGCCATGTTGTTGTGAGTAGACTAGTTCTTTTTTAAAAAGTGAAAGAAATAATTTATGAATTCATATTTCCTTTCATAGCGAGAAACAACTCTAGTTGTGAAATATAGGTTACATAGAATTTTCAACTAAGAAAATATGTAGTCTAAAAAAAAAATGTTGAAATTCCTTGATTATGTCTCAAGCAAGAAGATTTATGAAAATTATGAATGTCTCTATGATAGTATGTGCACATAGTAAATTGTATGATCATATACTATGATTCATATCTGATCTATGGTGGTCTTTAAAATTTCTTCTATGCTAGTTATAAATTCTAAGAAAGTAGATTATGTCGAGGATAGTCAATGAGCAAATGTCTTGTTCGAGCATGGAATGGGCAGTACCAAGAACTCATAGATGAGGGATGTCAAACTATTTCTAAGTTTTAGAATAGTTACAAAAAATTAAAGCAACAATTTTGAGTAGTGAAGTTTAACTATTTTGGGCGTGGGTAATAGGATATTTTTTCATAAGATAAGCAATTGGTGTAATGGTAAAACCAAACCTTAAATAGGAAATAGTTTAAACTCTTAGAGAAAAGGTAAGGATCTGCTTCATGTTAAAAAAAGGATAAATCCTTCATGTATCTCTATTCAAAATAAAAATTACTGTGTACTTGGAAATGATGACGTGAATATATGGCAAAGTTGGATAAAATAAATATGTTTTAATTATATTGATAACTATATTTAATAAAGATTTTTTTTTAATTCTTTTATGGTTTTCTATGAATTGATGTCACATATAGTCATAAAATAAAACAAACCTTAGTTTCACCTCAAGGATTATTTGGTGAACCTTGAGAGTCATTAAGATTTGTTAAATCATAACAATTATAGCTAATAATCTATAATACATCTATGAATTTTGTTTAATCCATATCTTGGTAGGCTGGATTGTGTTTTCATAAATGGGAGACATCAAGATATTTTATTTTTAAGTAAGCCTGTAATATAAACTTTATAACGTAAGTAGTGTTATAGTGGTGGAATTCATGGGATGACTTTTCAAAATTTTCATTTAAAGGAAATAAACTTATTATAGAGTTATAAAATTATGAGTATGAAATATTTAAACCAAAAACTGAGCAATTAGTTTTTAGAATTCTCTTTTTGTGGAACAATAAACGAACATATGTCTAGGGAGCAAATCTATACCTTAGAATGATAGTAATTCCATGGTAATAGTGTAATTTGGTCTTGGTTAGAAATTTACCTTTATGTCTAATTATTTCTCTTCTTTTAATTGATTTCTTTAAAAAAAAATTATCTACTTAAGATTGATTTGTATGCTTATTTTGAAAAAAAATAATGATAGTGAAATAAACACAAAGATACCCTTAGGAGGCTTTGACCTAAAAATAGAACATGTGAATATCCAAAGATGTTGAGGTGTAGGTATGCACACAACAAGTTTTGAGATAGTTGATGAATGACATAATTGATCAAATAAATAACTTGATCAAGTCGAGATGAGAAGGTGGTATGGAACACCTTTTCTAGGTTGGGTTTGAAGAGCACTGTGAAAAAATATATACTCATCATAATTAGCTATATTAGCCACAGGGTTTGGTATGGGATAAACCACTGTGATTTTCAATGATTATACGTACTTAATTCCATGTTGGTGGTATTGACATGGTGCTCAGTAACTTTGGGTAATGGGATTCATGAGTTTGTCACATAATCATAAATATGCTAACCTCTTCCATACTTGTTTAGAACAAGTCAATTAGTTAGTCGAAGGTTCGGTATGATGAGGTAATTTATAAAAGCATCCCCCTCTAGGTATTATGGGACCTATAGGATTACCCTTGTAATGTTTTAGTCTTCATTCTAGAATATACAAATGATAAATGAGGGCTACTAGTTCCACAAAATGGCTCCTCAATGGGATTTGTTCGATCTCATCCACTTGGGTGGCTTGCTGTAATAGTCTTGAACCCAAGTATGATTTTTTATGCCTATGCTAAATTGTTTATGAATGTTTTAATATCATTGGATGATTCAAAAAATTTTCAAACTGTAACCATCCTCTAGATTCTATGAAAATAATTTTTAGGGTTGAATAGAAAAATTTCAAAAAATATATATTCTAAGAATTACTTGTCTTTTTTTTTGAAAAACAGGAGAGTAGTTAGACTTGGTTTATTACATAATCAGTTACTTATGAAGGATTTCATAAAGGAAGAACTAAAAGCTACTATGACTTCTTTCAAAAATGATAAAATTCCAAGGCCTAGTGGATGGCCTATGGATTTTTTTCTAGTTTTCTATGATATTTTCAGGAGGATATTCCTAGAGTAATGGAGTAAATAAGGTTGAGTGGTCAAATTTTGGGGGATTTTAAATCAATTTTTAAATATTTTATTTCCAAAAAAGAGAAGCCTAAAATATTTGATAAATTTCGACCTATTTCTTTGTGTAACTATACCTATAAAATCATTGCAAATGTTCTAGATGTTAGATTGACGAATATTTTCTCTAAAGTTATTTCCCAAGAGTAGTTTGGTTTTATAGTAGGGAGATAGATTTTTGAAGTCATAGGAGTTGCACAAGAGGGCCTTAACTCTATTAAAACTAAAAATATTCCTGTAGTGGTCCTTAAACTAGATCTATATAAATCTTATGATAGAAATACCTAGTTGTATCTCATATTGATGCTCTTATATTTTCCAATATTTAGATTCATTAAATAATCTAAAGATATATTAGTTTGGAAAATAATTTAATTTCGAATGCTTTTCAATATTTAGAATGATAACTAATCTAATGATAGATTAGTTCATAAATGAATCCAGCTTCTAATTGTTTCTAATATTTAGATTTATTAACTAAACCAATGATACATTAGTTTGGAAAATAATTTAATTTCTAATGCTTTCTAATATTTAGAATGATAAATAATCTAATGAATTTTTTTTTTGGAAATGAATCCAGCATCTAATGCATTACAATATTTAGATCAATAACTAATATAATGATAGATTAGTTTGGAAATGAATCCAATTTTTAATGCATTATAAAATTTAAATTTATACTAATCAAATGAAATATTGGATTGTAAATGAATCTAACTTTTAATCTCTAGATTATTAACTGGTCAAAAGATAGATTGGTTTGGTAACTAGACTAATGTTGAACTATTTCTAATATTTGGTAACTAGATATTTGTAGGAAATATTCTTGGAAAGAAGTATGTGCTTCTCTTGTATTTTGTTACTATTTAAGAGTTCTTATATTTATGGAAAATATTTGGAAAAGAAGTATGGGCTTCTTTGTATGATTTTCTACAATGAATTAGCTAGCTGTAAAAAATGGGAATTTATATTTGTGGAATATTTTTTGAAAAAGAACTATGGGCTTCTTTGTGTGATTTGCAACAATGAATTAACTATGTGAAAAAAATAGGGAATTTCTATATGTGGAAAATATTTGGAAAAGAAGTATGGGCTTCTTTGTATGATTTGCTACAATGAATTAGCTATGTGAATAGATGGTATTTGATATTTGTGGAAAATACATTGGAAATAAGTATGGTCTTCTTTGATTGTGTTTGCTATATTGAATTGAATTTATATAAAAGCAAGAGCCTAGGTTTAATTAAAATATTTTTGGAAAATATTTTAGAAAATTAGTAAGGGTTACTTTTTTTATGCATTGAATATTTTAGAAATGCATTCATACCTACAGGGGCTATTCAATCCTACTTTCCTATCAAATACCATGGATGCCATAAAACTATGGTGAAAGGGTCATTCTTGGATAACACCACCTTGATCTTGGAGTATTTTTTATGATCACTCTTGGTGAAAGAGGATTTTATGTAATATAAGCAAAGGCTATTCGTTTATCAATTAAACCTTTTAATTAATAAATACATGATGTTATGTTGTTTAATAATTTTATGATTCATATCCATGCTAAAGCTTTATTTTATTGGATAGATATATTTATTTCTCCAATCTTAAGATGAATTTTGCTTTCTTCATAGAGAATTCTTTTGTTTTAATGCTTGCTAGAGAGAGAGAGAGAGGGAGATAGAGAGAGAGAGAGATAGAAAGAGAGTTATCCTTGGATTTCTTTGGCAAGAACACCAAAGTTAACTTTTCTTAAAACTCTCTTCTTTTAATTTTTTCTCGGTTATCTATTTTTGCTCGGTGCTATGCCTTGCACAACACTTCCCAAAAATGGGAATTTGTAGACACCAAAACAGCACCAATCCAATTATGTGACAACAAGCATTGATCGCATTGACACACACAGCCCCTAGGTCAGCCCCCAAAGGTTAAACAGTGGTCCTAACCACTTCCAAAAGTAGTTTTAGAGGTCATAGGTCAATTTGGCACCTTTTTGGCACCTTGCTCTCTGCTCGTCCCACCCAGGGACGAATACAAACTGGCATTCATCCCACATAGGGATGAATAGCAGCATTCACCCCAGGGTGAGGTGAATAGCAAGTTTGACTGGAAAAAAGTAAAACCTCAATAACTCTACCAGTTAACTGAGGCTTCAGGCCATGCAATTGTGAGGAATAGCTTTTATTAAAGAAGAGAGACTTCAGTTATGAATGTATTTATTTTAGAAACCTCATGCAAGGAGATTCTAAATCAGGGAATTTGCCTTTCTCTGAAAATAGGAAAACAACTCAAGTAGCGCCCTCGCATGCGCAATTCAAATAGAGAGACCCTAAGGTCTATAAATTGGTGAGTTTTATCACCCAAAATATATACAAAGAAGGAGAATTTGAGCAACGAAGTGCTTCCAATTTACATACCTACTTGCGATTTGTTCCTTCACATCCTTAATCTCTCATTCAAAAGGGAGGTTATTGGGTGACTATTGGAAGAACGAATACGGAACCAAAACCCAATTTTTGGCCACAAAATTCCAAAAAATTTGTCAACAAAACCCCATAATAAGTTTTGGACCCATCCCAAATGGATTGGTTCTGAAATAGTGTCCCAAACGGTGGGCGTCCTACCCCCGAGCGCTCCCCAAACTGTCACAGTCCTATTCGCCCCACCCCAGGATGATTATAAATCTGTGATAGATTTCTCAATTTTTTCTTTTGCACTTTATTCTAGATATGTTAAATAGGTTACAATTTAAATTTCATTTCATTCTGAGCAATTTTGACTAGGTTTTTGTCATTTCCCACCTTCATTAACTTGCAGATGGCACCAAAAAAATATGGGTCCTAGAGGCCAAATTGGAGAAATCTGACCATCTGGGTCTTCCCAAAACACCCCTAATTAGCTAACCCCAAATTTTTAGGTCATTTGGAGCTTCATAAGTAGGACATTGAAGAGGGTGCTTTCTGACAAATTGTTGTAGGCCTATTCGTCCCACCCTGGAGTGAATACAAATCTATGATGAATTTCTAGACTGTTCTTTTTGTAGTGGTCTTCTGATAACATATTTATGCTTCTATAAAAATTTCAGGTCAATCTGAGGTCATTTGATAATTGTTTTAATATTTTCATGCATACATTGACAGTAGGCCTTGGGAAATACATGCTTTATTTTATCTGCAGGTGCTACTAATATTTTTTATTTCTTTGAACACAAGTTTCTAACATTAGAGGAGTAGGAAGTGATACATAATCATATATGCAAGTCGCAGCGATGCTTTGGTCCACCCATCTTACATGTGGGCACGCGGAAGAAGGATTGCTATCCATGGATGTTGTGATAAGAAACATATTTGATGCTCCTATCCCCTAAAAAGGAAGGAGACGTATTGTAACACAATTTACAAAGCATATCAATAAATATATTACCATATTTCATATTTCTTTTATCTTGTGTCAATTCGTATATGTTCTTTCTTGTTCTTTCTTATGGCATATTCCTTTTTTTTTCTGTATCCTCGTGCTTTCAATGGCGATCAGGGTGGGACCTCTATCCCTTGATTTTTAAGATTAAATTTCTGATTAAATTTGCTTTTTCTTTTTCTTATAGGTACCAAGTTTTCCAACACTGGACTATTTCAGAGCAAAAATTCAGAAACATTCGACTTGGGCAGAGAAGAGGTAGAGGTCTTAAACACCTTTTGTCAATTCTTTGCTTTATGTTCTCTAGTTATTTGCGTGCATAGGAGAGTTTGAATGCTTGCATGATTCATTTATTCAACTTAAAAGGAACCCCACACACCACGTGGTAACTAAAAAAACAAGGAGTTGGTTGTAAAACCCCAACCCTTGAGCAAGACCAAAGGTGGATTCCATCATCACTTTGGCTTGAGAGATTGCATACATTACCCTGATCGCGACTGTTTCTAGACGTAAATCCTGATGAAAGCTGACCAAGTGTAGCAGGGTTGATTCCCAGTGCATGAGGATAAGTCTTCTATGGTAGGTGTCATAAACAGAGTGATCCCCCTTTAGTACCGCCTATGTTCCACGTACCATCTGCTCTCACGTACCAATAGTTTCCCTCACGTAAGGGCGGGTATATAGAGAGGTTGGTATATTAGTCTAGCAACGGTATATCGAAGGGGCGACCATTTTTTGGGAGTCATAAGAGCCCTCATTTTGCATCTAAATGTTCTTTCAAAAAGCTTTCAAAACAACATCAAAATACACTAAAACCAGATTTTAGGGCACACTTTTAAATCTTTACACGAGATAACCACTGCATTGATTATGTGTTTCTTTAAAAGAGTACCATCTACCTAATATGAATCATCATATCGTGACAACTGAATATCTTGTTCCATCGATGTTTCTTTTGGATTGTGATCAGTCATACGATACTTTTTGATCAGTGTCTTGGTATACTTGTTTTGAGTCACTCTTAAGTTATTATTTTTTTGTTCAACATCCAGACCAAGATAATAATGGAGAAGTTCCAAATCTATCATATAAAATGACTCTCTCAAGTCATTCTTCATGGCATCTATCAATGTCTCTGAGTTTCCAGTTATAATCAAATCATCCACATAGAGTACAAGTATCACTATCTCAGAACCAATTTTCTTACCATAGAGATTTGCATCTGAAGGACTTCTCCTAAATCCATGATGTAGAAGGTGATTGCCTATCTTTATATACCATGCTCTAGGGGCTTATTTCAACCCATACAAGGATTTAACCAGTTTACAAACTTGTTTCTCATGGCATTCCTCAATAAATCCTTGTGGTTGAGTCATGTATACTTCCTCGTTCAAATCACCATTTAGGAAGGCACTCTTTACATCCATGTGGTGAAGTTTCCATTCATAATATGCTGCCATATCAAAAAAAACATGAATGGTGGTCATCCTTGTAGTTGGTGCAAAGGTCCCTTCATAATCAATGCCTTATTTTTGATCATATCCCTTTGCCACAATGAGGAATTTATGTTTATCAATGGTTTCATTTGCCTTGTATTTCATTTTGTAAACCCATTTATAGTCAATGGGTTTCTTACTTAAAGGTAAATTAACCAGCTTTCATGTATTGTTCTTGATAAGATATTTATATTCAACATCTATAGCTGCCCTCCATTATGGCTCACTAAGTGCTTCTTTGACCGTGGAAGGTTCATGTTCATCATATGAAGATATATAAACCCACTCATAATAAATATTTGTGTCTTCTCTACTATCAATCTCTCTATATAGAAAACTCTTTGAAATGTTGGTAAAGGTCATCAATTATTGGTGATTCTTTTGCTCTCTTCTATCGAGAAAAGTTGCGATTTCAAGGATGATTCAGAGTAAGATTAGGAGGTGAGGTTAACTTTGAATCTCTATCATATTTGTATACTATATACTATTTTGGCAACTTTTTCTAAGGTGGAGGAGTTTTTTCAGTGGCTCCTCATCTTCCAAGTATACAAAGGATGTGATGTCATGTGTGAAAGCCTCATCGAACACCACATCTCTACTTACATGTATTTTGTTTGTTCTAGGGTCATACAATCGATACCCTTTAGAATATTCATCATAGACAAGGAAAATGCATCGTAAGGTTTTCTCATCTAGTTTCTTTCTATTTTATTTAGGTATATGCATAAATACCTTAAACCCAAAAGCTCTTAGATAAGATATGGAGGGCTTCCTACTACTCCATGGTTCTTGTGGAGTTATATCTTTAAGGGCCTTCGTGGGTGATCTATTCAAAATATATATTGTCATTGTGACAACTTTTGCCTAATGGCATTACTCAATATTTGCATTCTTAAGCATACTGCGAACCATTTCCATGATGGAACAATTTATCCTTTTAGAAACTCCATTTTACTATGGATAATAGGTTATGGTTAGCTTTATTTTGTTCCCATGTATTTTTAGAAATGAAGAGAATTCATTTGAGGTATATTCCCCCCTCAATCTGAGCATATGGTTTTTATGTATCATATAGAATATTTATTAACTAGTTGATTGAACTACTAAAAGTAGGAAAATATATCTAATTTTAGTTGAAGAAAGAAGACCCACATATTCCATGAGTGATCATCTACAAAAAACTAATAATACCATTTTCCTACAAAACTTGATGGCATGGGACCACACAAATCAGTGTGCACTAGCTCCAATGGTATTTTAGCTCGAGAAGAGCTAGCATTGAATGGTGCTTTGCATTGCTTATTTGCTAAGCAATCTAAGAAGATTGGCAATGTAGATGAGAAGGTGGGAAGTCCCTTCACCATTTGAGATTTACTTAGCTCAAGTAAATACCCTTTACTAATATGCCCAAATCTCTTATACCAAAGAGAATTTGCCTCCTTCATGTTAACCACAATGGCAACATGAGGCATTGAAAAAATATCTAGTGTTAAAAATCCATGCTTGTAAGAACCAGTTGCTATGTGTTTACCCTGCTTGGTGATATAGCAACATTTCAATGTATTTTCCACTTTGAAGTTGACAACCATGATTTTATCCAAGATTTATAGAACTAACAAGTTGTTTGTCAATCCTAAAACATAAAGTACATTGGCAATATGACACTTTCAATATAGAAGGGAATCAATGACACTACCTTCTCCTTGAACACGATACATCTTATTATTAGCAATTGTTTTTATTGAAACAAATTTTCTAACCACTACTTGTGGCCAATCATGTATTTGCTATAACCTGAATCAATGTACCAAATATAATTTATATGGGTTATGAGCACTTTGTGTGCTCTTTCTGAATCAAAATCAAAATTTTCAATAGGAACATGTCCTCATTGTTATCTATTGTTCTTCTATGGCTTGTTTTCCCTTTTTGTCTTTCCTGTTCTTAAACCAACACCGATTGGTGTCATGTTTTTCCATTTTGTGATGTATGAAATACTTCCCTTGAGATTGATTTTGCTTGCCCTTATCTCTTTATTATGGTCTTGAAGATTATCCTCCCTTTTGAAAGTTACCTTTCTTCTTTCCACCCTGTTTGTTTGTGTAAAGTGCATTGTTTGACACTTCATCACTTTGGAGTTGATTTGCTTCTTCTGTTTGAAGAAAATTGAATAACTCCACAAATATGACTATTATTTGAGATACATTAAAGAAATTTATTAACATATTATAGGATTCAGTAAGATCCCTCAATATTACTGAAGTCAGAATAGTATCTTCTACTTTGGATCCTAAAGCATTTAGCTTTGACTTCAGTTCTACCACTTTGCAAAGGAATATATCTACTAATTATCCTAACTTCATATAGATTTTAAGAAGTTGTGTTTGAAGGTGTAGAATATTTGATTGATTATTACCTTCAAAAATGGTACAAAGTGAATATAATGCATCTTTACCATTTTTAGCTTCACTTATGTGAGGTTGGATCTCATTAGTAGTAGCTAGGATAATCAACATGAGAATATGATTGTTCTTTTTGTCCTATTATTTCTTATCTGCTCTTGGTGATGTGGATCTTATATCAGTGTCATCCACTAAATCCCACATTTCCTCTATAGTAAGTATTGCTTTCATATTGGTTTTCCATGCTGAAAAATTAGAACCTTTAAGCAATTGTGTATCATTTAGGTATTTGTTGATAGTTGCCATGATGAAGGTTCTAGAATGGTTCCAATATGGTCTCTCTTTTTCTCTTTAATTGATATTTAATGGCACCTACCTAAAAAATCCTTATGAAGGATTATCAATTTGAGGATATTTAAGCCAAACAAGAAGAAATTAGAGATAATTCACTCTTATTGGTTTTTAATGGCACTTGCCTAAAAATCCTCTTGAAGAAGGATAGTTAGTTTGAGGGAATTAATCCAAACAAAAAAGAGTGAATTAGGGATTTTGATTGAGGAGAAAATTTCAAGAAAAATTGGCTTTAAACCTGTGCAATGAGTTTAAAAAAATTATTTATAAAATTTTAGGTTTTGAGTGCTCTTGATTTTGATGACTTATAGTTGCAGAAAACAAGAAAGTAAATGCAATAATCAATCAAAGAGTTCCTAAAAAAAAATTATCACATAGGTGTTTGATTCAACCGAAAATGCACCTAATTTAGTAATGCCAATTTTTAATAAAGGTGTCGATTAATATTTAAAATGAACCTTATTATTAGTTTTTGCAACAAAATATGGATTTGTGTTTTGCAAAAAAAAAAAATTGAAGTTCAAATTCTCTCCCCTTTATGTTATAATTTTTGCAAAAATGCAATTTATCAAAGATCAATTATCCCCCCTTTGTTTTGCAAAAATAACAAAGTAGGTCACCTTTCAAGACAAATTGACATGCGATAAGATTTTGAAAGGCTTTCCACAACCAGCCGACACACAACTTAGTTTTAGTGGACCTTTAAGGCTTCAATACCCAAAAATTGGAGGGGCATCAGGATTAAAATGTTCTCTAATCATTATGAGACCATAACTTCGATCCAAACCCTTCCAAGGATCTATGTAATTAGGTTCTCTAATAATCATGAGACCATAACTTCGATCCAAACCCTTCCAAGGATATATGTAATTATTGAAACAAGGTAAACTTCTTCTATGCTCTCAAAGCATACGATGAAAAAGAGATCTTGTTGTTTGTCATCGAAGTTAATTATTCTTTATAATAACTCTTAGATGACAAAGAGATTTTTGTATCGAAGGCCTCTTCTTCATGAGATAAAACTTGTACTCTCAAAAAATGATTAGAAAAAAATTGGAGCAAAGTGTTACAAATCTCAATTTGTTGAAAAAAAATGTGCTTTGATTTTTTGCTCTTATCCTCACTTTTGGAGAAAACAAAAAAAACATCATTTTTTAGAAATGTGCAAAAAAAAAAAGGCCTTAAAGTCTTCAATTTTAATGCAAAATTCTAATAATTTGAATCATGTTATTTAATTAACAATAAAATTAATTTTGTTTTAAAATCAACATTTTAAGAAAATATGATTTTTATACAAAATAGAAATTAAATTATTAAAAAAATGATTTAAAAATTATTAGAAACATTACAAGAAAATTAAAAAAATAATACCTTTGGTTTTTTATGTGTGTGGGCAAAAGGTTATGTTTTACCCCCCACTGGGAGTCAAACCGGGGACTGTGCAGGTGCTAGCCTTAAGAGTGGAACTCCTTCCAATCGGACTAGCTGACCCGAAAAAAGAAAAATGTTTAGGGGGAATTATCCCACATTGCCCCTATAGGTTATTTTTGGCAACATAAAAGGGTGAAGTTGCAATTTTGTTTACAACTGCCTACAGGTAGTCATAGTCTTGTGTGGTCGTTTTGCGGCGGCTACATGCCACAAGTGTTTCATGGGTGGCATGTGGATTGTCCATCATGTGTCACCCATATGTTAGGTGCACACATGGCTAGTCTACCATGTGCTTGCCATGTCATTTAGTCCATCAGTCAAGTCTTCTAGGTGTCATGTGGCTAGTTCACCATGTGTCACCCTTGTTTTCGTTGGTCTACGTTCGGGTGGTGAGTGGTATGTCCATCATGTGTCACCCACATGTCAATCTAGTCTAGTGGCTTGTACATAATGTTTTAGCTCCTGGTTCATCCTTGGTATGCATACCAAGTGTTTTATATTGTCCTTGGAGTGCATGCCATGTAATTTTATCCATCATGGTTTTCACTAGTTAGGAATTGTCCTCCTCTTAGGGACAGTTCCAATCCCCTAAACTTCTAGTAGCTTGACAGGTTCTCAGTTCATCTACAGTATGAAAGTCTACGGGATGTCTGGTTCAATGATTGAGAGAAAATAAAAACTTTATATAATTAGAAAATTCAAATGAAATAACCTTAATGAAGAATTCAAACCAAGGTATTCTATGCATCCACCTTGAAACATATGCCTATCCAAGGGATCTTGCTCTTTGAGAATTGATCTCATTGGTCTAGCTGGAATGAGAATACCTCCTCCTACATTGCCTAGTGATGTGTCTTGCTTGCTCCATAGCTCTAATGCCAATGTTGGAAAATTCAATGTGTAAATTAAGCTTGAATCATTAGCAATGTATTGATATGCGTTGATTTTAAATAACAATAGGTTTAGACTATGAATAGCCTAATAGGTTACTTCGTATTAAATGTAGCTACCCACTAGAATAATATGCTAACAACTAAAAAAATATGAATCAATAATAATAATATATCACATCTAAATAATAGTGTGATATAACTATAAGATATTCAACATGAATAACTTCATGGTGAATGTAGAAAGATAAATAATCAATCTAACCTACTAGGTAATAATGTAATAACCTAATGGATCTCCACCCTACCAAAAAGCTAAAATGGGTACCCAAAATCCAATTGATAATGTTGGTGCAGGCAGGGCTGGGTGCGACCCCTGAGTGACTTTGATGGTGTAGAACCCCCTGTTCGTGGTGTCTTAGACCAAGGTGGCCCTTAAGGGGTTTTTTGCTTTAAAAAAAAAAATGTAATAACCTAATGGTAAAAGTAAATACTACTGTTTACCCTAACAATGTCTAGGGAGTGAATTTATCCCATAGAATGGTAATAATTCCATGGTAATAGTGTAATTTGGACTTGGTTAGAAAATTACCTTATTGTCCAATTATTCCTCGTCTTTTAATTGATTTTTTTTTTAATTATCTACTTAAGATAGATTTTGTATGCTTATTTTGAAAAAAAATGATAGTGAAATAAACACAAAAATACCCTTAGGATTCTTTGACCCAAAAATAAAACATGTGAACATCCAAATATGTTGAGGTGTGGGTATGCACACAACAAGCTTTGGGAAAACTAGTGACTGATAGAATTGGTCAAAAAAATGACTCGGTTAGGTCAAGATGAAAAGGTGGTATGGGACACCTTTTCTAAGTTGGGTTTGAAGAGCACTGTGATAAATTCTATACTTTGAACTTAGATAGATTATCCATGGGGTTTGGTATGGGATAAACCATTGTGTTAACTTCCTATAGGTAAAGGGATTCACTAGTTAGTCACAAAAGCATAAATACACTAACCTCTTCCATATTGGTTTCGAACAAGTCAAGTAGTTAGTTGAAGGTTTGATATGATGAGGTAAGGGATAAAAGCATCCCCCTCTAAGTGTTATGGGCCCTAGAGGATAACCCTTGTCCTGGTTCAATCCTCATGCTAGAATATGCAGATAATAAATGAGGGTAATCGGTTCCATAGAATGGCTCCTCAATGAGATTTGGTTGATCTCATCTACTTGGGTGGTTGGATGCATAATTATTGAACCCTAAAGTGGTTTATCATGTATGTGGTAAAATTTTTATGAATGTTTTAATATCATTGGATGATTCAAAATAATTTCAACTTGTAACCATCCTCTAGAATCTAGAAAATAATTTTTAGGGTTGTATTTTTTTGGGCAACTAGGAGAGTAGTTAGGCCTAGGTTGTTACATATGATATCAGAGAAAACAATATTCTAAGTTGTAGACTCTAAATGTAAAATAGATTATTCAATAATAACTAATATACCACCTCTTTCACTTACGGGTTAAATGGCATGAATGTTACGATGTGGGTCCTCAGTAAATCCTATGAGAGGGAGGGAAGAGGAAGTCACTGAAAGACCTATAAGGGGACCAAGAATGTGCAAAAAATGAAACAATTAAATGAACCACCTCCAAATGAACTTGATAGAGGGGAGGACAACCTTGCAAAAATTATGCAATTGATGCAAATATGCATGGAGTAGCAAAGGGAAGATATGACCCAACAAAAAATCCATATGGTCCAGCAATAAGAATTCAATGCCCAAAAATAATAGGTTATAGAAATATTTACTAGGGAAATAGTAACTAGATTATATAGGGTAGAGGATGTATCAATGGAATCCGAGGGATCCAATTCTATAAGGGCTAGGGTGAGTAAGGAGTTGGATAGGAACCTGAAAATGGTTGTAATATCCAAGATCAATGGAAATGACGATGGTGAATCGACTGAGAACTGATTAAGTGAACTAGAGTTCTACTTCTCTCTAGTGGTCCTATCCTTTAAATCCAAGACTACTTTGGAAATTTTGAATATGATTGGAATAGCCCTAGACTGGTGGAAATCGTATAAGAAAGGGCATGAAATAGAATTTTTTTACCTAAAATAGGAGGATTTTGTCAAGGAATTTAGAGATATATTCTTGACAAGGCAATATTATGTAGAAAAATTTGGGGAATTCTCAAATTTATGATAGGAAAGCATGTCAGTATGGGATTAAAACCAAAATTTTATTCAACTCTTAAAACATGCATCACAATATGAAAGAAACAAGGAAATGAAAACTAAAAAATTTATTTTGTAACTACATCATAGAATCATGACGATGGTAAATTTGCATAATCCTATCAATATTCTTATTGCTTTTGATTTGGAAATAAAGGAGGAAGCTAATTATAAAATGATAAATGTATGGTTTAATTATCAAAATATATCCAAAAAAAAAGTGTTGGCTTTATGATATGGGATAAGGAACAAAATATTAAACCCAAAGGAGGAGATCAAAATAAGGAAAGGGATAAAAATAAACCCAACTACCATGGTGGCTGATTCAATAAAAATTGTAAGAATTTTCCCAGAAGATAGGACTAGAAACTAGTAGGTCAAGAAATGGCTAAGGAAAATACATCTTTGAACAAAAATGAGAATATAAGAAAGGGAAATAGATCTCCACAAAATGCATGCTATGTATGTCAAGGAGCTCATTATGCCAATAAATATCCCCTTAGAGTGGATCGACCTCAAAATATATAGAGGAAGCTAGCCACATAATATTTACGACTATATGTGATTTTGAACTTGATGGTCAAATTACTCCTTTCTTGATGAATGGAAATTTATTTTATAAAAATATGTAAATTTTAACAGAGAGTGGTTCAACTGATAGCTTTATCTCATATAGATTAGTGAGGAATTTTCTTGTTAGACCTAGATTTTTAGCTAATGGTTTGAAGGTATAGTATGGCTTAGGTTAAAACTACCATGTTAACTAATGCTTGTTTGACCCCCACATCTCCTTACCATAAGGAAAGACTAATTGGCATATGCATGAGGTGCCTTTTTATGCATTTGATATCATTTTGGAAGTTGATTCATTAAAGATGCATAAGGCTCTTCTATATTTTGAGAAGATATGGGTCAAATTTTTGGATGAGTATAATCATAGGGTTAGTGTTAATTATGGTTGAAAAGAAGTTAAACCACACTTATTGACTGCAATGCATTATCAAAATATCTATTAGGAAAAGGATATTGTCTTCATAGTTAAGTTGAATAGGAATGAAAAGACTAAAAAGGAATCTAACCTGTTCCAAAAACACCTGGTGTTGGGTGAATTCAAATATATATTCCTTGAGGATCTACCAGGGTTACCTCATTAGAGAGAATTAATTTTATCAATTGAGTTATTATCTAGAGCTATACCTATTGCAAGGGAACCTTATAGAATGACTCATATAAAACTACAAGAGCTCAAAACACAACTTCAAGATTTGCTAGAAAAAAGGCTAATCAAACCAAGTGTGTCACCTTGGGGAACTCCTATCTTGTTTTTTAAAAGAAGAACAATATCTTAAGGACGTTCATAGACTATAGGATGTTGAATAATGTTACTATCAAAAATAGGTACTCGTTATCAAGAATTGATGATTTATTTGATAAATTGAGAGGATCAACCATCTTTTATAAAATAGACTTGAGATTTGGATATCATCAATTAAGGATTTGGGAGGAAGACACTTCTAAAACAATATTTAGAACAAGGTAAGGTTATTTTGAGTTTACTATATTACATTTTGGGCTAACCAAATCCCTAGCCACATTCATGAACCTCATGAATAGCATTTTTAGATAACAATTGGACTGATTTGTACTTGTATTTTTGGATGATATTTTGATCTACTCCAAGATAAAAAAGAAGCAATATTATCATATGAAAATTGTGCTTGAGATTCTTTGAAAGAATCACTTAAATGGAAATTTAATCAAATGTGAGTTTTATACTCCACATGTGCAATATCTTGGACATATTGTCTCTGCTAAATGAATTGCAGTAGATCCCAAGAAGAATGAAGGAATTATTGATTGGCCAACACCTAATAATGTTACAAATGTGTGAAGTTTTATGGTAATTGCAAGAAATTATAAATGGTTTGTCAAAGGACAAAGCAATGGAAAAAGGTTAACTACTACATCGATCCTACAATTTCTTAACCCTAATAAGTAGTTTATAGTTTGTATAGACACATCAATTGAAGGGTTAGGTGGGGTTTTGACCCAAGACAATGTGGTTATTACCTATGAGTATAGGTCACTTAAGAGACATGAGGTAGATTATGCCACTCATGATTTAGATTTGGCCATAGTAGTGCATTTACTAAAATTTTTGTGATATTATCTATTGGGAAAACCATTTGAGTTAAATACAAATCACTAGAGTCTAAAGTATATCTTTACCCAACCCTTATTGAATTCTAGGAAACGACATTGGATAGAATTCTTGGAAGAGTACGATTTTGACATAGAGTATATTAAGGGTAAGGAGAATAAGGTCATTGATGCTCTGAGTAGGAGAGGGCATATTATTGCAATGGAAAAATGTCAATATGATCTATCAAAACAAATTAAGATATGGCAAGAAAAATATGAATTTTATCAATCATTTATTGTTCAGGATGGTCAAAAACCTGGAGGGAATGCATAATATGTTTTTAGGGGAGACCTATTATATCTCAAGAATATGTTAGTAGTACCTAAATTAGGACGATTGAGTAAAACAATACTTAAGGAGGCACACAATACTACTTATTTTACACATCCATGAGGGGAAAAAATGGGTAAAATTAAAAAAAAAAAACTTACTACTGACCTAGAATGAAAAAATATATTATCAATTATGTGGCCAAATATTTAGAATGCCAAACAGTGAAAGTAGAACACCTACATCCAGTTGGAAATTTGTACCCACATGAGATACCTGCACAAAAATGACAAGTAATATCAATGGGTTTTATAGTGGCGTTGCCTAAAACAAGATCTAGGCATGATGTAGTTTTGGAGATTTTGGATAAATTAACCAAAGTCATACATTTTATTCTAGGAAATGTATAAGATGATGCACCTACAACAGCTAGTGATTTTGCCAAGGAAGTGATAAGGCTACAAAATTTCCCAAAAAAATTAATCTCTAACAGAGATTCACATTTTACTTTTGAATTTTGGTAGGTATTACATCAAGCATTAGGGACCAAACTGAATATCAATACTCTTATCACCCTAATATATATGGAAAAATGGAGAGGGTGAATCATGCGCTTGAAAATATGTTGAGAATATTTTGCATGGATCATCACACAAAGTGGGAAGACTATTTATACCTAGTAGAATTTACATATAACAATAGTTATCACACATCACTAGGTATGGTACCTTTTGAAGCCCTCTATGGAAGATGGTGCATAAATTCCTTATCTTGGGATAATTTGGAAGATCGAGTAGGATCAGACCAGAAATGGTAAAATAAATATAAGAAAAAATAAAAATAACTCAACAAAATTTGGAAGAGATCATAGACCACCAGAAGAGCTACGCGGACCTCAAAAGGACACTAAGGGATTATTCTATGGGAGATAAAGTATTCTTAAGGGTGAATCTAACTAAAAGTTCTATAAAATCTTCCATGCTCGACTCCAGATATGTGAGTCCATTTGATATTTTCACTAAGATAAGCTCTATAGCATACATACTAGCTCTACCACCAAGCTTATCCAAAATACATAATGTCTTTCATGTGTCTCTCTTTAGAAAATATATTTTTGATCCTACTCATGTATTGGGTATCTCCAAATTGCATATGATCAATCCATTAGATACTGAGGTCCAACCTATTCGTCTACTTGGATTTAGAACCAAGAATCTATGAAACCAAAGCATAGAGTAATTTTGGGTCCAATGGGACCACTACTCAAATAGAAATATTATGTTGGAAGACATGGTAGATATGTAAGGGTAGTTTCCCTATCTGTTTGAGTAGATGTAGATTTTATCATAAAATTTTATATGATTTTGGGATATATATGTATATATGCAAATGGAAATGGAATTGGATACTGAGTAGAGTAAAATATGTATGTTGTATTACTGATTAGAGTAGCTTGCAAGTGTTTTGTATTGCAAAGTAATATGTTTTGGAACAAATGATGGTATTTGATTTGATTATATTATGACATAATCTATGATGTGATTATATACCAATTGTGATAAAATGTAATTTTATGATTGCAATATTTAGTGCTTGATGGAAGCAATGAATTTAATTGATGAATTTATTTGCATACTTTCAGGTTGTAAAAGATATGAATATACAAAGTAATTATTTTGATTAATTTGGTTTCAAAAAAACACAAGAACTGTGTTTATCCCTAGTGGGGGAGGATGTAATGACCCTTATTACATGATTAATGAAAGAAATAAATAAGTATTTACCTTTCTTTGTGAAACATGGTATTGCTGACAATCTCTGTGAGTGCAGGATGGTTGCAAGATGACAATAAAAGGAAGCAAGTCAGTGGAAAAGGTAATAAAGGGAAGTAATGATTCGGTTCATGAGAAAATGGAAACTCACACTTACATATCATTTAGGTGCATTTTAAATTGCATATTTGCATGAGTTAAATTGGTTTAAATATTTCTTGTTGGCAAGGAATGAGAAAAAAAAATTTAGGTGGCAATGATAATGGGAGCCACTAGCTTGGAAAGGCATGTGTGTGTTTTCTTGTTTAGGCATGTGTGTGTTAATATTTGGAATGTTATTTTGTTTAAAAAAATGGGATTTTCCACATATGGAAGCCTATATTATTATTATCATTTTGCTTAAAATATAAGACAAATAGCTTATATTATTATTATTGTTGTTGTTTTTCTTAGAATACTAGAGAAATTATTGAAAGTTGGCAAAGCTAAATTTTAGTAAAATTTCATGTTGGTGGGACACACTTACAATGTTTGTTAATTTTTAAGGCAAAATACCAAGAATTATAGGAATGCCATCATAGCACATTATGCACATGAGGTGGAGGGGGAAAGGATCAGCAATCTAGCACTATGCTTGAGAGAAGGGAAAAACAACTTGTTGAGTTCCTTGCATATCATTTTTGGAAGGAAAAAACAAAAGAGAAAATGTAAGATAGAAAGCGAAAGAAATAAGGAAAAAAAAAAAGGAAACTAAGCATTCGATATGAGACATCAAAAAAGGGGATTTGGCGAAAAACAAACTGTGTTGGTTGAGAAGCTTGAAAAAATAGGTTTGTTATTCTGTTTGATTTTTTTTTGATAAAAGATTTTTCCATGGTTTTCAAGTGTGGAAAAATATATTTGACTTCACTCGTTATGCTGAAGAAGAAAACTATTGATTTACCTATGTTGAGATTTATGAAAGAAGATGTGTTATTTTGTATTTGAAAGCGATATAATGCTATAAAAAATCTAATTTGTTGTTGTGTTATTTGAAATCAATGTAATGCTAGAAAAATACTACTATGTTGATGTGTTATTTTGTATTTGAAAGAGATGTTATGATGGAAATGCATTGCTATTTTGTTGTGTGAGTTTATATTTTGAAGCAACAGTGTGATGGAAAAGTGTTGCCATGTTGTTGTGAGTAGACTAGTTCTTTTTTAAAAAGTGAAAGAAACAATTTATGAATTCATATTTCCTTTCATAGCGAGAAACAACTCTAGTTGTGAAATATAGGTTACATAGAATTTTCAACTAAGAAAATATGTAGTCTAAAAAAAAAATGTTGAAATTCCTTGATTATGTCTCAAGCAAGAAGATTTATGAAAATTATGAATGTCTCTATGATAGTATGTGCACATAGTAAATTGTATGATCATATACTATGATTCATATCTGATCTATGGTGGTCTTTAAAATTTCTTCTATGCTAGTTATAAATTCTAAGAAAGTAGATGATGTCGAGGATAGTCAATGAGCAAAGGTCCTGTTCGAGCATGGAATGGGCAGTACCAAGAACTCATAGATGAGGGATGTCAAACTATTTCTAAGTTTTAGAATAGTTACAAAAAATTAAAGCAACAATTTTGAGTAGTGAAGTTTAACTATTTTGGGCTTGGGTAATAGGATATTTTTTCATAAGATAAGCAACTGGTGTAATGGTAAAACCAAACCTTAAATAGGAAATAGTTTAAACTCTTAGAGAAAAGGTAAGGATCTGCTTCATGTTAAAAAAAGGATAAATCCCTCATGTATCTCTATTCAAAATAAAAATTACTGTGTACTTGGAAATGATGACATGAATATATGGCAAAGTTGGATAAAATAAATATGTTTTAATTATATTGATAACTATATTTAATAAAAAAAAAAATTTAATTCTTTTATGGTTTTCTATGAATTGATGTCACATATAGTCATAAAATAAAACAAACCTTAGTTTCACCTCAAGGAATATTTGGTGAACCTTGAGAGTCATTAAGATTTGTTAAAGCATAACAATTGTAGCTAATAAGCTATAATACATCTATGAATTTTGTTTAATCCATATCTTGGTAGGCTGGATTGTGTTTTCATAAATGGGAGACATCAAGATATTTTATTTTTAAGTAAGCCTGTAATATAAACTTTATAACGTAAGTAGTGTTATAGTGGTGGAATTCATGGGATGACTTTCCAAAATTTTCATTTAAAGGAAATAAAATTATTATAGAGTTATGAAATTATGAGTATGAAATATTTAAACCAAAAACTGAGCAATTAGTTTTTAGAATTCTCTTTTTGTGGAACAATAAACGAACATATGTCTAGGGAGCAAATCTATACCTTAGAATGATAGTAATTCCATGGTAATAGTGTAATTTGGTCTTGGTTAGAAAATTACCTTTATGTCTAATTATTTCTCTTATTTTAATTGATTTCTTTAAAAAAAATTATCTACTTAATATTGATTTGTATGCTTATTTTGAAAAAAATAATGATAGTGAAATAAACACAAAGATACCCTTAGGAGGCTTTGACCTGAAAATAGAACATGTGAATATCCAAAGATGTTGAGGTGTAGGTATGCACACAACAAGCTTTGAGATAGTTGATGAATGACAGAATTGGTCAAATAAATAACTTGATCAAGTCGAGATGATAAGGTGGTATGGAACACCTTTTCTAGGTTGGGTTTGAAGAGCACTGTGAAAAAATCTATACTCATCATAATTAGCTATATTAGCCACAGGGTTTGGTATGGGATAAACCATTGTGATTTTCAATGATTATACGTACTATTTTCAATGATTATATGTACTTAATTCCAAGTTGGTGGTATTTACATGGTGCTCAGTAACTTTGGGTAATGGGATTCATGAGTTTGTCACAGAATCATAAATATGCTAACCTCTTCCATACTTGTTTAGAACAAGTCAATTAGTTAGTCGAAGGTTCGGTATGATGAGGTAATTTATAAAATCATCCCCATCTAGGTATTATGGGACCTATAGGATGACCCTTGTAATGTTTTAGTCCTCATTCTAGAATATACAAATGATAAATGAGGGCTACTAGTTCCAAAGAATGGCTCCTCAATGGGATTTGTTCGATCTCATCCACTTGGGTGGCTTGCTGTAATAGTCTTGAACCCAAGTATGATTTTTTATGCCTATGCTAAATTGTTTATGAATGTTTTAATATCATTGGATGATTCAAAATGTTTTCAAATTATAACCATCCACTAGAATCTATGAAAATAATTTTTAGGGTTGAATAGAAAAATTTCAAAAAATATATATTCTAAGAATTACTAGTCTTTTTTTTTGGAAAACAGGAGAGTAGTTAGACTTGGTTTATTACATAATCAGTTACTTATGAAGGATTTCATAAAGGAAGAACTAAAAGCTACTATGACTTCTTTCAAAAATGATAAAATTCCAAGGCCTAGTGGATGGCCTATGGATTTTTTTCTAGTTTTCTATTATATTTTCAGGAGGATATTCCTAGAGTAATGGAGTAAATAAGGTTGAGTGGTCAAATTTTGGGGGATTTTAAATCAATTTTTAAATATTTTATTTCCAAAAAAGAGAAGCCTAAAATATTTGATAAATTTAGACCTATTTCTTTGTGTAACTATACCTATAAAATCATTGCAAAGGTTCTAGTTGTTATATTGACGAATATTTTCTCTGAAGTTATTTCCCAAGAGTAGTTTTGTTTTATAGTAGGGAGATAGATTTTTGAAGCCATAGGAGTTGCACAAGAGGGCCTTAACTCTATTAAAACTAAAAATCTTCCTCCAATGGTCTTTAAACTAGATCTATATAAATCTTATGATAGAAATACCTAGTTGTATCTCATATTGATGCTCTTATATTTTCCAATATTTAGATTAATTAAATAATCTAATGATATATTAGTTTGGAAAATAATTTAATTTCGAATGCTTTTCAATATTTAGAATGATAACTAATCTAATGATAGATTAGTTCATAAATGAATCCAGCTTCTAATTATTTCCAATCTTTAGATTTATTAACTAAACCAATGATACATTAGTTTGGAAAAGAATTTAATTTCTAATGCTTTCTAATATTTAGAATGATAAATAATCTAATGAATTTTTTTTTTGGAAATGAATCCAGCATCTAATGCATTGCAATATTTAGATCAATAACTAATATAGTGATAGATTAGTTTGGAAATGAATCCAATTTTTAATGCATTATAAACTTTAAATTTATACTAATCAAATGAAAGATTGGATTGGAAATGAATCTAACTTTTAATCTCTAGATTATTAACTGGTCAAAAGATAGATTGGTTTGGTAACTAGACTAATGTTGAACTATTTCTAATATTTGGTAACTAGATATTTGTAGGAAATATTCTTGGAAAGAAGTATGTGCTTCTCTTGTATTTTGTTACTATTTAAGAGTTCTTATATTTATGGAAAATATTTGGAAAAGAAGTATGGGCTTCTTTGTATGATTTTCTACAATGAATTAGCTAGATGCAAAAAATGGGAATTTATATTTGTGGAATATTTTTTGAAAAAGAACTATGGGCTTCTTTGTGTGATTTGCTACAATGAATTAACTATGTGAAAAAAATAAGGAATTTCTATATATGGAAAATATTTGGAAAAGAAGTATGGGCTATGTGAATAGATGGGATTTGATATTTGTGGAAAATACATTGGAAATAAGTATGGTCTTCTTTGATTGTGTTTGCTATATTGAATTGAATTTATATAAAAGCAAGTGCCTAGGTTTAATAAAAACATTTGTGGAAAATATTTTAGAAAATTAGTAAGGATTACTTTTTTTATGCAATGAATATTTTAGAAATGCATTCATACCTACAGGGGCTATTCAATCCTACTTTCCTATCAAATACCATGGATGCCATAAAACTTTGGTGAAAGGGTCATTCTTGGATAACACCACCTTGATCTTGGAGTATTTTTTATGATCACTCTTGGTGAAAGAGGATTTTATGTAATATAAGCAAAGGCTATTCGTTTATCAATTAAACCTTTTAATTAATAAATACATGATGTTATGTTGTTTAATAATTTTATGATTCGTATCCATGCTAAAGCTTTATTTTATTGGATAGATATATTTATTTCTCCAATCTTAAGATGATTTTTGCTTTCTTCATAGAGAATGCTTTTGTTTTAATGCTTTCTAGAGAGAGAGAGAGATAGAGAGAGAGTTATCCTTGGATTTCTTTGGCAAGAACACCAAAGTTAACTTTTCTTAAAACTCTCTTCTTTTAATTTTTGCTCGGTTATCTATTTTTGCTCGGTGCTACGCCTTGCACAACACTTCCCAAAAAGGGGCATCTGTAGACACCAAAATAGCACCAATCCAATTATGAGACAACAAGCATTGATCGCATTGACACACACAGCCCCTAGGTCAGCCCCCAAAGTTTAAACAGTGGTCCTAACCACTTACAAAAGTAGTTTTAGAGGTCATAGGTCAATTTGGCACCTTTTTGGTACCTTGCTCTCTGCTCGTCCCACCCAGGGATGAATAGAAATTGGCATTCATCCCACCTAGGGATGAATAGCAGCATTCGCCCTAGGGTGAGGCGAATAGCAAGTTTGACTGGCAAAAAGTAAAACCTCAATAACTATGCCAGTTAAATGAGGCTTTAGGCCATGCAATTGTGAGGAATAGCTTTTATTAAAGAATAGAGACTTCAGTTATGAATGTATTTATTTTAGAAACCTCACGCAAGGAGATTCTAAATTAGGGAATTTGCCTTTCTCTGAAAATAGGAAAACAACTCAAGTAGCACCCTCGCATGCGCAATTCAAATAGAGAGACCCTAAGGTCTATAAATTGGTGAGTTTTCTCACCCAAAATATATATAGATAAGAAGAATTTGAGAAACGAAGTGCTTCCAATTTACATACCTACTTGCGATTTGTTCCTTCACATCCTTAATCTCTCATTCAAAAGAGAGGTTATTGGGTGACTATTGGAAGCACGAATCCGGAACCAAAACCCAATTTTTGGCCACAACAATCCACAAAATTTGTCAACAACACCCCATAATCAGTTTTGGACCCATCCCAAGTGGATTGGTGCCAAAATAGTGTCCCAAACGGTGGGCGTCCTACCCCCGGGTGCTCCCCAAACTGTCACAGTCCTATTCGCCCCACCCCGGGATGATTATAAATATATGATATATTTCTAAATTTTTTCTTTTGAACTTTATTATAGATATGTTAAATAGGTTATAGTTTAAATTTCATTTCATTCTGAGAAATTTTGACCAGGTTTTTGTCATTTCCCACCTTCACTAACTTGCAGATGGCACCAGCAAAATCTGGGTCCTAGACGCCAAATTGGAGAAATTTGATCATCTGGGTCTTCCCAAAACACCCCCAATTAGCGAACCCCAAATTTTTAGGTCATTTGGAGCTTCATAAGTAGGACATTGAAGAGGGTGCTTTCTGACAAATTGTTGTAGGCCTATTCGTCCCACCCTGGATCGAATACAAATCTATGATGAATTTCTAGACTATTATTTTTGCAGTGGTCTTCTGATAGCATATTTATGCTTCTATAAAAAATTCATGTCAATCTGATGTCATTTGATAATTGTTTTAATATTTTCATGCATACACTAACAGTAGGCCTTGGGAAATACATGCTTTATTTTATCTGCAGGTGCTACTAATATTTTCTATTTATTTGAACGCAAGTTTCTAAAATTAGAGGAGTAGGAAGTGATACATAATCATATACGCAAGTGGCGGCGATGCTTTGGTCCACCCATATTACATGTGGGCACGCGGAAGAAGGATTGCTATCCATGGATGTTGTGATAAGAAACATATTTGACGCTCCTATCCCCTAAAAAGGAAGGAGACGTATTGTAACACAATTTACAAAGCATATCAATAAAGAGATTACCATATTTCATATTGCTTTTATCTTGTGTCAATTCGTATATGTTCTTTCTTGTTCTTTCTTGTGGCATATTCCTTTTTGTTTCCGTATCCTCGTGCTTTCAATGGCGATCACGGTGGGACCTCTATCCCTTGATTTTCAAGATTAAATTTCTGATTAAATTTGCTTGTTATTTTGCTTATAGGTATCAAGTTTTCCAACACTGGACTATTTCAGAGCAAAAATTCAGAAACATTCGACTTGGGCAGAGAAGAGGTAGAGGTCTTAAACACCTTTTGTCAATTCTTTGCTTTATGTTCTCTAGTTATTTGCTTGCATAGGAGAGTTTGAATGCTTGTATGCTTCATTTATGCAACTTAAAAGGAACCCCACACACCATGTGGTAACTGAAACAACAAGGAGTTGGTCGTAAAACCTCAACCCTTGAGCAAGACCAAAGGTGGATTCCATCATCACTTTGGCTTGAGAGATTGCATACATTACCCCAATCACGACTGTTGCTAGACGTAAATCCTGATGAAAGCTGACCAAGTGTAGCGGGGGTGATTCCTAGTGCATGAGGATAAGTCTTCTATGGTAGGTGTCATAAACAGAGCGATCCCCCTTCAGTACCGCCTATGTTCTACGTACCATCTGCTCTCATGTACCAATAGTTTCCCTCACGTAAGGGCGGGTATATAGAGAGGTTGGTATATTAGTCTAGCAATGGTATATCGAAGGGGCAACCATTTTTTGGGAGTCATAAGAGCCCTCATTTTGCATCTAAATGCTCTTTCAAAAAGCTTTCAAAACAACATCAAAATACACTAAAACCAAATTTTAGGGCACACTTTTAAATCTTTACACGAGATAACCACTGCATTGATTATGTGTTTCTTTAAAAGAGTACCATCTACCTGATATGAATCATCATATCATGACAACTGAATATATTGTTCCATCGATGTTTCTTTTGGATTGTAATCAGTCATACGATACTTTTTGATCAGTGTCTTGGTATACTTGTTTTGAGTCACTCTTAAGTTATTATTTTTTTGTTCAACATCCAGACCAAGATGATAATGGAGAAGTTCCAAATCTATCATATAAAATGACTCTCTCAAGTCATTCTTCATGGCATCTATCAATGTCTCTGAGTTTACAGTTATAATAAAATCATCCACATAGAGTGATTGTAGATTAGAATCCATCATATATATGGGAGAGTTAAGTATGAATTTTAAGAGATTACGATAAAGGTGTATTAAACTAGACCAAGACACTACTTCTTATAGGCCATCATAGATCGAATTATGGTTGTAAGTAGAAATTCCCATCCTCTTCTCTAAAAATAAAAAATGGACAATCCTAACACTAAGGTCAAAATATATGTATTCATGGATATTCACAAAAAAGAGGGGAGACCTTTCCAAAGTGGCCTTTATATCAAATATGTATACAAGGTGAACCTAAATACTTACATGAGTCTAACATCTTCTATCCACTCGAGTGATTTCTGCAATATATTAGACTTGAAATGTGGTTATATCTAGTTAATGTGTGTATTTTATGGATACTCTTTTAAACCATTCAAAAATAAAATTCTTAGGTTTGGGTTTCATTTGGGGTTGTTATAGGTTTAGTAAGGTAAACCTTAGAATAAAACATGGGAGTTGTCCACTCCTATCCACTGAGGATCATATATAGTGACTTGGAACTCAAATGTGGTGAAGCCTTGTATGATGAGATAAGTAATTTAAAGGGTGTTTCCCCTTATGAGCCTTTTTTGGTAAGTGATCTTGTTAAAAAAAAATAGTTGGCAGTTTTGGGTTGCTACACAAGTTACTTTTTATTTTCTCTCTTAATGATGTCAAAATCTTGGACATCTAGTGCTCTTTGAAATTTAGATGAATGAATCACTTTAAAAAAATCCAAATGTTATATTAACCTAATGTTCTTTATTGCTAGGTTTCATATCTTATAATATTATTATTTAGGATTTCCTTTATTGTATGGGGTTTTTATGCTACTTTTTTTTATGTCAACACTCAAAATTATTTGGCACTCTTTGTCATGTAGTCTAAAATCTATTGTACATAATAGGATCTACTTTAATTTTGAACATGTTAATTTCATCTGTACTTAGGTAAATTCTATTTCTTAATCTGCTAAATGGTCCTCCATTCTATGTTATATATTGAACTTTTATCAGGTCCTTGCTAACATCAACATTTTGTTTTTCTAGTATTGTTTCATACATAGTGAAAAATTGAGTCTAAAATGAGAATCAATAAATAGACTCTTTTACCTTTAGTTTCCAAATTCCATATACTTTCATGCTTTTTTTTAATGCCATCACCTCAAAGTTTCTGGTAACTTTCTACACTTAGCAAAATTTACTATCATGATTTTATTACTACCTGACTTGTATCCCTCTTGATATGATGACTATTTTAGTTGTTTGGGTATGTTATTGAGGTTACCTTAGCAAACTAGAAAATTTTTTATATTGGAAAAATTTATCTCCTTCTAAAGTATGGATGTGGGTGAGGAATTCTACCCATTCTTCCCACCATTAATTATGTACAAGGGAAAGGGTACTCAAGGGAGTATTTTCATCATCATTTTCCTCTTCAAAAATAGTATTCTCAATAAAATTTTACTTGTTAGGAATCTTAGGTAAGGTATTTATATTTAGTTCCATTTGACACACAATATATCAAGTTATATATGCTAGTTTGGCCATGTCCGAGGGAATTCAATTAATTCATGTTTTTGTTTTCAAGGTACTTATAGCAAAGAAGATAAGATGTTTGAGATCCTTATATATATTTTTTTTTTGTGGAAAACATCCCAAAAGGGATGCCACTTTCGGGTAAGACCCAAGGAGGCAGGGGTATCCATTCCTCCAAAAATGCCCAGGACTCGGACTTGGCCTACCACCTTTGACATACTCAAGGAGCAAACAAACACACAAAACCAAATTAAAAAAAGTAAATAACAACAAAAATAATAAAATAAAATAAAAAACATGCTCCTTGAGTGTGTCAAAACCAAAAGCACAACCAAACATGCACAATAAGATAAAAGAAACCACAACACAAACCACATAGAAAAACACAAGAACCACATAACAAAACACAAACAAGACAAAAACAACAGAACACTACAAAGACATAACCCAAAAAAAACATGAAAAATAAACACAACCAAAACCTAAAAAATAAAATAAATAAAATAAAAATAAAAATAAAAACAACCAACAACAGACAATAAACAAAAACAAAAAACATAGAAAACACTCACACCTAAAAAAATGAAATAACACAAACAAAGAGAAACCCAAGAACAAGAACGAAAAAAACACAAGAACAATAACAAAAAACATTAAAGAAAAAACAAAACAACAAAAACACAAGAACAACAAAAAACAACACAAAGAACACAAAAACAAAACAAAACAAAAGAACCCACCCACCTTAAAAAACTAAACAAAAAAACAAAGAAGACAAAAAAGAAAAAAAATGAACAAAACAATGACCTATCTAGACCAGAAGACTATTAATGCAAGAATCAACAGAGGAAACAAAATAAAGAATAGAATGAGCTAGGGAACTAAAAAAACTAAATGAACCAAAGGGAAACAAAAACAAAACCAAAAAAAACAAAAAGAAAAAGAAACTAGGTACCTTCAGAACTGGAGCCATCCAAAGAAATGATAGAAAGAAGAGCTTCCCTAATTTGAGAAGCCCACCATATAGGAGGGTGGCCATAACAAGTAAGATCACCTTTGTCCAAAGCCCAATTAGCTAAAGCATCAGCACTCTTGTTTTGATCTCTGACCACATGATTGTAATCAACTTTCAAAAATCCCATCTGGATTAAGCTGAATCTTCTCAATAATTCTTTTTATTCTCCAATCCACCTTATGATTCTTAGAAGGAGTCTTCAAGAGATTAATCATAAGTTGAGAGTCAGACTCAACTAACACCTTTTCCCATCCAACCTTAGTAGCCTCCCGAAGGCCTCTAAGGATACCATACCCCTCAGCAAGGTTATTGGAAAGAATACCCAAATTCTCAGCAAAAGTAAAAACCAAGGAGCCATCTGAAAGTCTACCAATTCCTCCCACCTTGGCTTTTCCAGGGTTCCCTCTAGAGGCTCCATCAGTATTGAATTTTCCAAAATCCTTAGGAGGAGGTTGCCAATTTCTAGTCCTATCCATCTTACTAATACTCACATTCCCTTTAAGTTGGTTGCCCTTAGAAGGTTTAATCTTCAATCTTTGCATCACTTGATCCCATATTTGGTGGGAGTTTTGGGGGTGATTAAGGAGTTGATGGACTGATTCAACTAAGTTGGCTATGGTCTTTTGCCAAATATAGTGAATATCCTTCCTATCTTGATTAAAAATTTGGTTGTTCCTTTCATTCCAAATATTCCAAAGAAGAATGGTAGAACCCATCCAAACTAACTACCTAATAAAATGATCAACACCCTCTTGATTAGGCCAATCCCTCCAAAGCTGTTCAAAAGTGAAAAAATTGGACCACTATAAGCCAAGTAAAGTTGCCATTCTCCTCCATAGCTCAGAGGCTAAAGTACACTCAATAAAAATATGGTTGATATTTTCTACATTCTCTTCACACATTTCACATCTAAAAGGGCCATGAAAACCACGCTTCATAAGTTGCTCACTAGTAAGCACCCTACGATGCAATAAAAGCCAATTAAAGAACCTCACCTTAGGCCAGATATTTTGAGCCCACAATTGAGAAAATATGTCAGAAGAATGGTTGGGATTATTATGGCATAAGGTCAAATAACCTTGAGCAACTGAATACTCACCCTTAGTAGTGTTGTTCCATCCAAAACAATCTTTTTCATGGGACCAAGAGAGGGATCTCATATGAAGGATGCCTTGGATATCTTGTCTTTGCCTTTCTAGGATTTGAATAGGCCAGTCCTCAATAGGGATCCAATATCTACCAACCTTTGAATTACCGGTATGGTATCGACGATAATTAGCCACCTTTATCCAATTAGCTTGGTGAAGCTCCTCCATCCAAGGCCTCCAATCGAGAACCGAGTTATCAAAGGCTTGTGACCATCCCAAGAATCTGTCCAAAAATTTGCATGTTGACCATTATGAATGATCCAAAATAATTTTTTCTTTATCAAATCCTCACCGGTCTTAAGAAGCTGCTAAAATGGGAGAACCTTTGGTAGGAAGTTGATAGCGAACAAGGTCTTCGAGGACTTTTGTTCTCGGCATATTTAGCACGAAGATTATTGGCCCAAAGAGCATTGGGGTTATGCAACATCCTCCAATATAATTTAGCAGCTAAAGCTTTGTTGTTATTAATTGAAGACCGGAATCCTAACCCCCCTTCACTCTTAGGAAGACATAAAGTATCCCATTTCACCAAGGCCCATTTTCTTTTCTCCTTAGTACCACTCCAAAGGAAATGATGACTGATTTGATCCAATTCTCGAAGAACAGCCTTTGGGATATTCAAAATGGAAGAAACATAAATAGGAATAGCTTGAAGGACTGATTTTACCAAGGTGATTCTACCCCCAGAAGAAAGCCACTTGTTGGTCCACTTTCCAATTTTCTTCTTGACTTTGTCCAACAACCAATTCCAATATTTATTTTTTTGCCTTTGAATATTTATGGGAATACCTAAATAAGTGATTGGAAGAGAGGTCTTCTTATATCTTAATTTATCCAAGACCATGGATTCCTGTCTAGCGGAGCAGTGAAAGAAAATAACTTTAGATTTGTCTTCATTGATCAACTGCCCGATAGCCTTAGAAAAATAGCTAATGATTTGCTTAATATTAGAAGCTTCCTTAGCTGTAGCTTTACCTAAAAGGGTAGAGTCATCCACAAATTGAAGATGAGAGATAGGTCTAGCTCCATGAGCAATGGTAACTCCCTCAAGGGTTTTGTTTTCCCTCTTTTTGGTTATAGTCCTACCCAAGCATTCAGCAAGAATGATGAATAAATAAGGGGATAGCGGGTCACCTTGCCTAATACCTCTGGAAGCTGGGAAAGAGCGAGAAGGCCTGCCATTGATAAGAACTAAGTAGGAAACTAAAGAGATACATCCCATAATCCAATCCATCCAATCCTTAGAGAAACCAAATTGCCTCAAAACTTTGATAAGGAAGTGCCAATCCACTCTGTCATAAGCTTTGGATAAGTCTAACCGGATGAACATAGAAGGAGAATTTTGCATATCCATGGAATGGATGGCTTCTGAGCAAGAACTATCTCATCTACTATTTGACGTCCTTCCACATATCCCCCTTGCTCTGGGAAATAATCTTATGCAAAAGAGGCTTCAACCTTTCTGCCATGATTTTAGTAATAATTTTGAGAAGAACATTACATAAAGCAATAGGTCTAAAAGTTGAGATATGATCAACCTCTTGAGCTTTTGGAACAAGAGTAATATAAGTTTTATTGATAACCTTCAAAATTTCTTTGGATTTCCTGGCTTCTTCCACCACCTCTAATAAATCAACATGAAGGATATCCCAGAACTCTTGGTAGAACTCAATAGGAAAACCATCAGGACCTAGGGTTTTCCCTTTTTGCATTTTAAAAACTACTTGTTGAAGCTCATTGATAGTAATAGGAGTAGTCAAAATAGAGTTCTCCTCGAAGTGATAAGAGAAGGGATTGCTTGAAGAACATTTTGTTGTGAAGGTTGAGTCAAGAGGAGTAGCAGCAAAAATATTGGAAAAGTAATCAACAACAATAGAGTTCATGCCATCCCAAGTATAAACAACATCTCTAGAATATGATTTTAAGGAAGAAATAAAGTTGTGAGATCTTCGAGCTAGAAGATTTTGTGGATTTGTGGAGAAATTTGTGTTTCGATCTCCTTCTTTGAGCCATTGAATTCTAGATTTTTGCTTCCATAAGATTTCTTCTCTTTTTTCCCATTCCTCTAACTGAGTTGTGAGTTTAATTTCATCTGCACTTCTCTTCTCTGTGAGGCCATCTAAATAGATTTTCTTATTCAAATTTTCAAGATGAGCAATAACTTCATGTTTTTTTTTATGAACATCCCCAAACTCTTTCCGGTTCCAAGTCTTGATTTTGGATTTAATGTATTGCAGTCTTTTGGCAAAATAGAACATCTTAGTCCCATGCCTAGGTTTACCTTCCTTCCACCATTGTTGCACATGAGGTCTGAAGGAAATGTCTCTAAGCCACATTAATTGAAAACAAAAAGGAGAGAAACTCACATTGGTTTTCCACATTTCCACCATGAGTGGCCAATGATCCGAACCAGCATTATTAAGAGTCTTCACTTTAGGAATGTGACCATGGATTAAGAAATTTTTAGAGAGCAAAAACCTATCCAATCTCTCCATTATACAAGCTAAGCCTTGCCTTCTGTTAGACCAAGTCATAAGGCCATTATCTGGTTGGATATCCACAAGATGGAGGTTTGCAATATATTCGCTCATGAGGTCAGTGCTTTTGTCCAAATTTCTATTTCCCCCCCTTTTCTCATCCGGAGAGAGGATGGTATTGAAATCTCCTCCGATCAAGATCCAAGCTTTAGGAAAATGAGAGATAATATGAGTAATATCCTTCCACTGTCTTCTTTTTTCCTCCAAAGAAGTCGGGGCATAAACAGTAATGCAGAGCATAATCTGGTTGGAATGTCTACTTTGAATAGCTATAGCCAACAAACCCCAACTACCAACCATATGGTGAATAACTACCTCTTTTGGGTCCCAAAGACAAGCAATGCCACCGAAGTCCCTTGGGAACTAAGGGAAACCACTTTTCCAGCTGGCCAAATTTTATTGGCAATTAAGTCCATATCCTCCATTGACATCTTTGTTTCTTGAAGGAAAACAAGATGTGGATGATTTATCTGAATCATTCTTCTAATTTCATTTTGTTTTGAAAGACTCCCTTTGAGTCCTCTAATATTCCAAGTGATGATCTTCATTAATACCAGGGCTAAAAATGTTGGGAAGGGCATTAATCTTACCTTCCTCTACAAGCTTTTCACCTTCTTTTACCATATGATATTGATTGGTCTTGTGACCTACTTTTTGATTAGAATCCATCTTCAATTTTTTTTCCCTATTTCTTGACTTATTCCAATTGAATCCGAGATGGCTTCTAACCTTGAAGAATGCTCATACACAGCCAAAATTTTACTAGATGGTTCAATGGAGTCTATATTGGGACCTGCATTATTTGAAGTTTTGACATTTGAAATATTGTTTTTCTTGTGTAAATTTTCTCCTTTTTTTTTTTGTTGAAAACCTTTGATTTGTTGGTTTGTCTCTGAGTTCTTTCCTTCATATTTAAATTGTGTTTCTAAGATTTCAGTTTCCATTATTTCCTCTTCCTCACTTGGGACATCATTTGTGGAAAGGATTTCAAACATATTAGCAAATGACTTTGATTGATCCTTCATTACTGGTTTTTTTTTAGTGTTCTTCTTCTTAGGTATTTGGAAACCTGCTGAGTTTATATCTTCTTTCTTTTGATCAGGAATTTTATTTGGGCAAGCACTGGCCAAATGACCATATTCATGGCAAATTCTACAACGAAAAGGAATGTTCTCATAGTCCACTACTTGCTCCCAAGTGTCTTCCCCAAATTGTAATGTGATATTTTTAGGTAGGGGTTTGTCAAAATCCATTAAAACACAAATTCGAGCATAAATAATATGTTCAAAATTTTGAGTACAATCATCAATCATCATAAAAGTTCCTAAAGAGTTTCCAATTGAAGAAAAAATAGTAGGATTCCAAAATTCAATAGGGAGGCCAAAGAGTCTAACCCACACGGGAGCTATAGAAGGCATCTCTTCTTTAGCTTTAAATTTAGTATGCCAGGGCTTCATGAAAAGCCCTGCCCTTCCAAAAAACCAAGGACCCCCTTGAAAAGTTTTCTCTCTATCTTCATTATTAGCAAATAAAACAAGAAAATAACCATTTGGATAAATAGAGATTTGTAACTCACCTTTAGTTTTCCAGATTTTTGCAGCCCAGACTTTGAAAGCAGATAGACTCGGACGAAAACCCATGAACCGACAAATTAGTCCTCTTTTTTCCAAATCTTCAATGCCAGTCTGAATGTTACCCATATCAAGCTTAACAATAGGAGTTCCATCAGCTGCTTTAAGACATCCTGACTCTATTTTCTTGGGATCAATATTAGGCATTCTTAGAGGTTTATGAGAAGCCCTAATATTGATATTAGCATTGGGCTGAGGCTGTCCACCACGAAGGGCATCCCTAAAATTCATTTTTGGGACTGAGTCTTCAAAATTCTTACCCTTGACAGGGGTTTTCATAGTAGAATTATTTTGTGGGTGCACCTTAGCACCAGATTCACTTGAGATATGAGCCATTTTTTGATCAACTACTTGAAACTTATTTCGTGGTCTCTTTAATCCTTGCCCTAGACGTCGTGGAAAGGTATGGTTTTCACTTTTCTTTTGTGCAGCAAATTGGAAGCCGTTGTCACTCAAGTTCATAGTATGATCTATTGAAAGACAAATTTCTAACCCATATTGTATCCCCTGCAACATTTCTTGCTAAAATATTGAGCATAAACCACAAAAATATTGGCCGCTAGGGCCCGAAGGCCCTAAAAACCAACCTCTGGAGCTGCTTGCACTCAACCCAGATGAAACCCTCGCATAGCCACTTGCCAAATATATCATTCACACATAGGGATGCGCTAGGATCTGTGTTGCTCCAAATGATATATGAATTGGTGGAGACGTTCTAGGGTTTTCAGGCATCTACCCTCAAAATTTCAGCTCAATCCGAGTTCGGATGAGTGAGATATGGCCGAAACGAGTTTGGTAGTTTGGGCAGTCTTGCGAAAAATGTCTCTCCTTGAAGCTATTGTTTGAGTGAAGAACTTGAACTAGGGTTTTAAAATAACATTGTGTGATGATAGGAATCTTTGTTTGAGATCCTTATATCACATTGGAATAACATCCCTCTTTATGACTCCTTCTAACTAATTCTTCCTTTATGGTTTCAAGCTTGTGGATACATTTTTTTTTAAAGGATTTGGATTTGAGGTTATCAATTATTAATTGTTATGGTTACTATAAATATAGGTAGGTATTATGGTATGATTTTTTCTCCTGAATGTGTCTTAGGGTTGAAATATTTATAATTTGTGGGGACTTAAATTTTACTATGAATAGAAGTGAGGAATGAGGATAATTTGCAAGACATGATGGACTTGTAGATCACTTTAGACATAATATTGAAGAAGCTAGTTTAATTTATTTGCAACCAATAAATTTTTTAATGCCTACGTGGAGAAATAATAGAGCTAGGGAATATGGGATCTCAAATAGGTTGGACATATTTTTAATATCAAATTCATTATACAATTAAATAGACAAAAAATGGTCATGGGTTGATATTGGAGGTGGCTCAGATCATTCTTCCATACCTTTTCAATTTAAAAATCAATAATGAGGTTGGACATGGATTGTTACATAATAAGTTACTTATGAAGGAGGTCACAAAGGAATAACTAAAATGTACTCTGACTTCTTTCAAAAATGATAAAAATCCAGGTCCTAATGGATGGCTTATGGGATTTTTTATCATTTTCTATGATATTTTTAGGAGGATCTTCTTAGAGTAATGGAGGAAATTAAGTTGAGTGGTCAGGTTTTGGGGGAATTTAACTCAATTTTTTTAATATTTGATTCCCATCAAGAAGAATCTTAAAATATTTAAGGAATTTAGACCTATTTCTTTGTGCAACTATATCTATAAAATCATTGCAAAGGTTCTAGTTGTTAGATTGATGAAGATTTTCTCTGAAGTTATTTCCCAAGAGTAGTTTGGGTTTATAGTAGGTAGATAGGCTTTTGAAGATATAGGAGTTGCACAAGAGGGCCTTCACTCTATTAAAACTAAAAATCTTCCTACAATGGTCCTTAAACTAGATCTATCTAAAGCTTATGATAGGACTAGCTAGTTGTATCTCAAATTGATGCTCTTATATTTTCCAATCTTCAGATTAATTAAATAATGTAATGATATAATTTTAGAAAATAATCTACTTTATAATGCTTTCCAATATTTAGAATGGTAACTAATCTAATAATAGATTAGTTCAGAAATGAATCCATACTCTAATATTTTACAATCCTTAGATTGATTAACTAATCTAATGATATATTAGTTTGGAAAATAACTTAATTTTAATGCTTTCCAATAATTTGAATGATAACTTATTTGATGATAGATTAGTTTGAAAATGAATCTAGCTTATAATGCATTCCAATATTTAGATTAATAACTAATATAATGATAGATTAGTTTGGAAATGAATCTAACTTTTAATGCATTACAACCTTTAAATTTATAACTAATCAAATGAAAGATTAGATTGGAAATGAATCTAACTTGTAATCTCTAGATTATTAACTAATCAAAAGATAGATTGGTTTGGTAACTAGACTAATGTTGAACTCTTTCTAGTATTTGGTAACTAGATATTTTTAGGAAATATTCTTGGAAAGAAGTATGTGCTTATTTTGTGTTTTCTTACTATTTACGATTTGTGATATTTGTGGAAAATATTTGGAAAAAAAGTATGAGGTTCTTTGTATGATTTGCTACAATGAAATATATTTTTGGAAAAAAATGGGAATTTATATTTGTGGAGTACATTTTGGAAAAGAAGTATGGGCTTCTTTGTGTGATTTACTACATTGAATTAGCAATGTGAAAAAAAAATGGAAATTTCTATGTGTGGAAAATATTTGGAAAATAAGTATGAGCTACTTTATGTGATTTGCTACAATGAATTATATATGTGAATAGATGGGATTTGATATTTGTGGAAAATATGTTGAGAAGAAGTATGGGCTTATTTAGTTGTGTTTTCTATATTGAATTGAATTTATAGAAAAGCAAGTGCTTGGGTTTAAAAAACAAATTTGTGGAAAATAATTTAGAAAATTAGTAAGGGATACATTTTTTTATGCATTTAATATTTTAGAAATGCATTCATACCTACATGAGCTATTATAATCCCACTTTCCTATCAACTATCATGGAGGTCATAAAAATATGGTGAAAGGATCATACTTGGATAACACCACATTGATATTGGAGTATTTTTGACGATCACTCTTGGTGAAAAATGATTTAATGTAATATAAGCAAAGACTATTCTTTTGCAATTTAAATATTTTAATGAATAAATACACAATATTATATTGTTAAATAATTTTACTATTCATATCCTTGCTAAAGCTTTATTTTATTGGATAGATAGATTTATTTCTCCAAGCTTAAGATTCTAGTTGATTTCTTCATGGAGAACGATTTTGCTTTAATGCTTTATAGGGAGAGAGAGAGAGAGAGAGAGAGCTATCCTTTTGTTTCTTTTGGAAGGGCACAAAATTTAAATTTACTTAAAATTTTCTTCTTTAAATTTTAGCTATTGTGGGGTAACAACACCTAGTTTCATTTTCCATGAGAAGGCAAACACATAGAGTTATTGTATCTTAGAATCCATCATAGATATGGGAAAGTTAAGTATGAAGTTTAAGATATCACCATAGAGGTGTATTTAAACTAGACCAAGAAAATTCATCCAATAGGCCAGCATAGATAGTATTATGGCTGGAAGTAGGAATTGGCATCCTCTTCTCTAAAGACTAAAAATGAATTATCCTAATGCTATGGTCAAAAAATTTGTATTATTGGAGATTGCAAGAAAGGAGGGGAGACCTTTATATAGTGGCCTTTATACCATAGAGGTATGCAAGGTGAGCCTAAATACTTATATGAGGTTGGCCTCTCCTATCTACTCGAGTGATGTCTACAACATCTTAGACTTGAAATGTGGTAATGTCTAGTCAATGTGTGTATTTTATGGATACTCTTGTAAACCATTCAAAAATATCAATCAGGTTTGGGTTTCATTTGGGGTTGTTATAGTTTTAGTAAGGTAAACCTTAGAAAAAAACATGGGAGTTGGCCACTCATATCCACTAAGGGTCATCTATAGTGACTTAGAACTTAAATATAGTAAAGCCTTGTATGCTGAGATAAATAAGTTAAAGGGTGTTTCCCCTTATGATCCTTGGTGGTAAGTGCTCTTTTTAAAAAAATGGGTTGGTAGTTTTGAGTTGTTACACAAGTTATTTTTTTCCTCTATTGATGACATCAACATCTAGGATATATGGGCTCTTTGACACTTAGTTGAATGAATGCTTTTTCAAAAGCCATTTTTTAGGTCAAATTGAATTTATTTAGTGCTAGGTTCCATGCCTTAGAATATTTTTATTTAGGATTTACTTTGTTGTGCTAGGTTTTTATGCTACTTTTGTTGATGTAAACACTCAAAATTATCTAGCACTCTTTGTCATGTAGTCTAAACTTTATTGTACTTGATAGAATCTGCTCTAATGTTGAACATTTGGATTTCATCTATACTTAGCCAAAATATATTTCTCAATGTGCTAGATGGTCCTCCATGATATGTTAGATATTGATATTTTATCAAGACCTTCCTAACATCAATATTTTATTTTTCTAGTATTGTTTCATACATAGTGAAAATTTGAGTCTAATATGAGAATCAATAGATAGACTCTTTTGCCTTTAGTTGCCAAATTCCATATGCTTTCATGCTTGTTACTAATATCATCACGTCAATGTTTCTAGAAGCTTTCTATACTTAGCAAAATTTACCATCAAGATATTACTCCTACCTAGCTTGTGTTCATCTTGATCTGATGACTATTTTAGGTGTTTGGATATGTTATTGAGGTTACCTTAGAAAACTAGAATATTGGAAAAATTCATATCCTTATAAAGAGATGGATGTGGGTGAGGAATTCTACCCATGCTTCCCACTATTAATTATGTATAGGGGAAAGAGTACTCAAGGGAGGATTGTCACCATCATTTCCCTATTCAAAAATAGGATTCTCAATAGTTTTGTTTGTTAGGAAGCTTAGGTAATGCATTTCCAATTCATCAGCTTAGTGGGTGGACATCATAAAGAGGAAATATCTTAGTACATTGTGAATTATCCTAAAAAACAAATGGCATTTAGATTTTTAAAGGTATACTTTATCCCAAGCAATGAGATCAAACCTAAATTTATCCTTCAATCCAGACCAAAGAAAGTGCTTTTGAAGTTGTTAAATTTTATTGCACACAACTATAGGGACCCTAAAAAAAGATAAAAAGTAAATGGGTATGCTCTAGAGGTAAGAATGAACTAATATGGTTTTACCTACATTGCTGAGGATGGTGTATTTCCAACCTGCAAGCTTATTCATTATCCTTTGAATAACATTGTTCTACATACTTTCAGTTGGGCTCCATTTGAATAGAGGAAGGCCAAGATACATTGAAGGGAAATTTGAAATGAAACTATAGCACCCTAAAATTGGCATGGTTAAAACATTAGTAAAAAGATAAAATATAAAAATTTGAATTTCAACCCCAAACTGCCCGTTAAACCGCCTTTTACCCGCTTTCCCCATTTTTCGTGCCATTTTTAGGATTTGTTTTGACCGTTGGACGATATCGTCTCAGATTAGACGAAATCGTCCCCGATCCGACGAATTCGTCCGGAATAGAACGTCCAGACGATTTCGTCCCAAAACCAAATTTTCATAATTAGCTTCTATTTCAACAACCTCTCCAACTCGGGCAGAAGCGTGTCTGCGTAGTTGGAGATTTCCCTGTTGGAGATCTCCCAGATTGGGATGATCCCCAACCTCCCAAACCTCTTCCTAATCCTATATAAACTAGGATTTTTCTAGTTTATCCCCCTGATTCTCCCTGGATGGCTGGCTGATTCTCCCTGAACCCCCTAAACCCCTTAGTTGACGGATTTCATTGCAGAGTTAGCTCCTTATTCCCTCGCACTATTTTTCTTGCATTCGGTATTTTTCATTTTTTATTGCAGGAACTCTACTATTTTTTAGTCGAAGCTAGCTTGGATCGTCGCGGATGATCTCGGACGATTGCGGACGATCTCGTACGATTGGAGGTGATCCTGACTGTAGTCCAGATTGGGGGCAATCTGAGTCTAGAGTTTGCATTTTCTTAGCTTTTTTGCATTTTTCATATCATATCTCTGCACTGTTTTAAGTTATTATGTTTTATGCATCTTGGAGTTCACCTCATTTAGCATAATCGCATGATAAAGTTAAAATCAATCATTAAATCTATTGCATTTCCTTATTTTTTATTAGAATCTATTATTTAGGCATGTTTGCTATTATTTCTACCATTACCCTTTGCTTCTGCACTTGCATATTTGGTATTTTGCATCTATTTTTGTGATTGCAGGTTTTTGACGAATTCGTCAGATTTCAGATGATTCTGTCTGATTTCAGATGACCTTCTATGATTTGGGATGATCCCATGAAATATCAGACGATTACGTACAAATTGAGACGATCTGAACTGCTACAAGACTCAGAATCTCCATCAGACATCCGAAATCAGGTATGACACCTTCTAGCTAGCATATTCTCTGTTATTAGCATTCATTTCTATTTTTTGTATTCATTTAAATCAGCATTGGCATATAGAATAGTTTAGATTCATATCGGCCAAACCTAGGAGTTGAATGATCAAGCATAAAAATGAACACATCAAACACACTATCAACCTAGGCGTGGAAATTGCCATTCAAAAGTTTCCTGGTGAACCCACCATCCATCAAAAATTCACCCTTATACACCTCCCCCGAGAGGCGGGACCTTCAAAGGGCCTCTCAGTCCGAGGTATTGTCCCATCCTTTTCACATCCCCCTTCCGGGCGTGGATCCTATAGCCTGAAGGTAAGGGTGCAAAAAATTTGGAGCGATACATTTTGGTGAACCCGACGTGAAAACTATAAACCTTTTGAAAACAAAACTTTTGAAAATAAAAAAATAAAAAATATATATTATATAAATGTATATGTATACAAAAAAAAATATAAATATAACAAAATCATCATTTCAAGTTTGTATGTTTTAGATTCAATTCTAAATAGTAGATATTAAATATTACTTTTAGAAGTACTAAAGAAACCATGAGTTTTTACTCAAATCCATATGAGCCCATCAGTAATGTTGGAAGAATTCAGCCAAATACATTTGTTGATTATGACCAACCTCATCCCTATTCAACATCACCTCCATCACACTTTTCTCATTTTTCATCCATAACCCAACAGGATAATCCCTTTTCCAATCCTCTTCATAATGATATTATCTATTCTCCCATATATCCATATTATGTCTATCAATCCCCATATAATCCTCCTCCATCCTTTCAATATTCTTCTTTCAATACAACACATCCATTTCAACAAGAAAATACTTATTCTTCCAATCCTACCATGCACTCACA
Organism: Wollemia nobilis; assembly: GCA_028583015.1. Lineage (NCBI taxonomy): Eukaryota > Viridiplantae > Streptophyta > Pinopsida > Araucariales > Araucariaceae > Wollemia > Wollemia nobilis. Next base: position 525,056 of record JAQPPZ010000390.1, on the reverse strand, counting down.
TCATACTTCACAATCTTCCTATCATCATTCTACCCATAACAAAGAAAAGAGAGGTAAGAAACCATTAGGTCCTTTTATGACTGAACTCCTAAGGCACATATCAAAAACCTCTCAAAAACCTTCATCACGTACATTTACAAAGCTCAATCAACCAATGGATATAATTCTCAAGCATTTACTTGATACAAATAAGATTGAACTCCCTTCCATAAGACAACTTGATACCACAACAGATTGGTTTAAACCTGAGCTACATTGTGAATATCATAGAGTAGATGGACATATGACACAAAATTGTAAAGATTTAAGATGTGCAATTCAAGATTTGATTGATGAGGGTCTTTTTAATATAAAGGAATTACAATCTACAACTGATTATAAATCTCCATTAAACAATCAAACTCCTACACAACAAATACCAATAATCAATCAAGACATGGGGATCTCCCAAGAACCCCTATTCAATTATCAACAATAGGAAACCAATCAAATATTGCATGTTAATGTGTCCCATCATGATGATATTACTAATATTGTAATAGAAACTACAAATGAGCAACCTCAAGTTCAATCAACTCAATCCGATATTCAAGATATGGATTCCTCATTTGACCAACCTTCAAAACTATCTTTGGCTCTAGAGAATGATCCAAAATGGAATGTAAGCATAGAAAGCTCATCTTTAGAATCAAAATCTCAATCTGAAATCCACTTTGATAGCCAACAACAAGTGATTAATCCTCAAGCAAAGATATCCCTTTTAGAAGTATTACAAAGTTCTCATAAGGAAACTTTGTTCAAGATACCTAGCCAACAATTTGTTCCTCATCATATTTTCTCTAAGAACATAATTAATGGTGTAAACCCTCTTGAGGTTAACCATATTTCATTCTATGATGAGGAGATTCCTTCCTCTACTCCACAAGAAGACTACTATCTTTACATTACAGGATCTAGTAAAGAAACACCTATTAAAACTATCATGGTAGATAATGGCTCCTCTCTTAATTTATGCACTTATCAATTATTCCAAAAACTCAAAACAAAGGAAGAAGATCTTAATGAATCAAATGTTATTATAAAATATTTTAACAATGAAATTCAAGAAGCTCAAGGTACTATAATTTTTCCCCTCAATATTGGATCCAAGATCCTGGATACTTTGTTTTATGTAGCATATTGCCCTTCATCTTACAACCTACTTCTCAAGAGTCCTTGGATTCATACGATGAGGGTTGTCCCTTCCACTCTTCACCAATGTTTGAAGTTTGAAATTGCAAATAAAATTGTTACCATACATGGTGACCCAAAACCATTTGAAGAATATTTAATGGTTGAAACATCAAGTTCTATACATTCTCTATTATCACAATTATCTTCTATCCATCACTTTTCTTCATCCATATATGATCATCCTTGTTTATCAAATAACACCCATGCATATCTTTCACATATGCTCCCTCCATCTTATCAAGACTTGGAAGATAGTGATAAGAATGAAGAACCTTCTTATCCTTCTGACATTTTATTTTGTAACATGATCAATTTTACACATATAAAAGTCAAATCTTTTGCTACATTATTTTACATTATAACAAAGCTTTTGTTATCGCTACCTTTTATTCATCACCTTTTGTTCTTACCTTCACCACAACCAAATTATCCTTCAAAACCTCCTTTGATTTTGAAGCAACCTTAGACATGCTATACTCAAATAACCTTGTATAGTGTATATAGATCATCTTGTATATACCACCAATTCCATCATAAATCAAAACCAAAATATAAAAAAAAAATCAAAATCCTCAAAATCTTCAAAAAAAATACTAATGCAACTAAAAACCTTAAAGGTAAATTTGAGCCCAACTGGCTTGGACCATATGTCATCACTGCTAAATTTGGATCAGGAGCATACAAATTATCTACCTTAGATGGTAAAGAACTTAAAGAACCTATGAACATTATGCATCTTAAACGTTACTATGCATAAAAATTGGTCATTTCATCATTGTATATATTTGTTTTGCATATTATTTCCTTTTTAGTCACTTATTTAAAACATTTCAAAAAAAACAATCACCTTGTATTTCTTTCAATTCATAACTTAAAATCTAAAAACATCCAAATCATCAAAATCTTCAAAAACATCTTTTATTTTTGTACCTCTCAAATTGTGAAGTATTGCAGTTATATTTTCAGTTATTTTGGATAAATTAGCATTTATTTGGAATCCCGCACTTTCACATTCACATGAATAAATATCTTGATTTTATTTGGTATGATTATTCATCTCTCTTATATCAAAGTCCACAGTTGAATTAAATAAAGTTTTGAGCATAGAGAACTGATCTTGTTATTTACTTGAACCAAGTATATCTTTTCACATTAAAATGATTTCATTGCAAATTCGATATGATGCTACATAGTAGAAATGGTTTCCTGAGCGAAAAGTTTCCCCTGCTATCCTATCATGCACATGGTCTAGAATCTTTGAGAATTGACAAAAGGACAAGCTCACCCCTACCCAGAATAAAAATCCCTTGCTCTACAGACTAATCCGAGCAAGTATCCCTAGCATAGGAAGAAAAGAAAAGTTCAAGAAAAAGAGAAAAAGAAAAAGGTTATTTTGTATCATCACCACAATATTTCAGTATTTTCTCAAATATCAAGCAAAAATACAAAAGTACAAAAAAAAAAAAAGAGAAGCAAAAGAGAAAAGCAAAATGCAATAAAATCCTTTCCCTACCCCTTGAAAAGAAAAGAAGGGTGAATGAGCTTGAATCCCTGGAATTCTCAATTATTCGAAAACTGTGAGGTAAGCCCCATAACAGGTGGTTTGTGCCCAACCCGCTTGGCCTTGGGTAATCCCTAGCGTGGCGATATGTCTATCACATTAGCGACCTTCTTTTGTATAGACCTCATGTCAGCTTATGGATTAGCTAGCTCTTGATAACCTAACTTACATAGTAGTCCGAGTACGGTTACATGCATATAAATCATGGTCAACGAACATTCATTTGGTCAAGGCAAATTACTTGTATCAAATTATCTTGCTCAAAATTGGTGAATGAACAATACAATCGCACACACATTTGTATTTGAGAGATTTTGTATCATTATGATAAATCAAGATCGGTAATGAACTCACATTTGCACATGAGGATTCCTTATAAATCTACATTTCTCTTTGAGATAATTTAAAATATTTCTGTAACTCTTTTTGGAATAATTTTATCCTTTTATTTCAGAATTTTTGTTTTGTATAAAAGCAATTATATACATCTTCTCACAAAATCTCAAAAATGATTTCAAACAAAATGTTCATATTATTATTTTTCTATTTATCAAAGGTCAAAAATTCATCTTGCAATAAAACCAACAATCTATTTTCTTCTTTGGATTTCGCGATGATGGTATAAGTCTATACCTATAATTCTATGCCTAGCGCAAACCATTGTTCTAATTTTATTTTCCATTTATTTTAAAAAAACAAATTCATCAAAACATATGACTTGCATCATTATGTTACACAATTATGCTTTACAAACAAACGAACACTTATTCTATTTCATGTCATTATGTTCAAAATTCAATTTTGCAACCATGGTATAAATTCTAAGGAATTGTTCAAAATTTTATCACACTTAGGAATTTATGCCTAGCAAAATCATATTTCTTTTGGTATCTCATGCATACTATTTTTATGAAAATCTGAAAACAAATCATCAAACCATCATTATCTCCATCATTACAACACAAAGTCTTAAGACAGTCTCTTAAGCACTCTTTTACTTTTAACAATATTTCTATACTGGGATTAGCTTGACGACCGAGTGAGCGGCGACTCCATGAAATGGTCTATAACAACGACAATGTCCTTTGAAATTATTGTTAGAAGTCTCTTTTTATTTTTTCATCAAATCACACCACAACAACCAATTGTTTACATCAGATTATTTCATTTAAAATCTTACAGCATGACATCAAATTATAATATTTCCAAACGACATAATTACATGAATCATCAATCAAACAAGCAAACAATTCAAACATTGAAGCATCATAAAAACATATGAACAAGTCATATCATCAAAAACAAGATCATATATATATATATCAAAAAATTATATACATCATATCAAAACTGGATTGGTATGCCACAATCTATACCCTGGCATACTCAATCCTCTCAAAAATCTCTACAAAATCTATAGTCTATAGACACCTAGCCTCGAGAAGCCCTCGAGCTCTCGACCTCATCCTCCTAGGATTAGATCCTTACCGTAGCGTCGGACCTGGGTGGGCTCTCCACCATGTTTCTTCTCTGTAGAGCTCTGGAACAATAAAAGTGAATAGTAAAAATGAATTAGGGTTTTACCCTATTTTCTTTATTTTATTTAAAAATCCACATTTTAAATTTTTGCTTTTCCGCGTTTTTACCTCAAACGTTCGATTTGGGTAAAAACACGGAGGGGGCACCATAGTCAGCATTCGTACGATTCGACCAAGAATCGTCGTCTAAAAAATTGAGTATATTTTTGCTTTCTCGTAAAACGGGAAAAACTCGTCTTTAACGCATTTTCTTTGGAAAATTCGCTAAAGAGGGGGCAAAATGTAGCACCCTAAAATTGGCACGGTTAAAACATTAGTAAAAAGATAAAAGATAAAAATTTGAATTTCAACCCCAAACTGCCCGTTAAACCGCATTTTACCCGCTTTCCCCATTTTTCGTGCCATTTTTAGGATTTGTTTTGACCATTGGACGATATCGTCTCAGATTAGACGAAATCGTCCCCGATCTGACGAATTCATCTGGAACAGAACGTCCAGACGATTTCGTCCCAAAACCGAATTTTCATAATTAGCTTCTATTTCAACAGCCTCTCCAACTTGGGCAAAAGCGTGTCTGCGTAGTTGGAGATTTCCCTGTTGGAGATCTCCCAGATTGGGATGATCCCCAACCTCCCAAACCTCTTCCTAATCCTATATAAACTAGGATTTTTCTAGTTTATCCCCCTGATTCTCCCTGAACCCCGTAAACCCCTTAGTTGATGGATTTCATTGCAGAGTTAGTTCCTTATTCCCTCGCACTACTGCTTGTATTCGGTATTTTGCATTTTCTTGCAGGAACTCTACTATTTTTTAGTCGAAGCTAGCTCGGATCGTCGCGGACGATCTCGAATGATTTTGAGAGGAGCGCAGACAATCTCGTACAATTGGAGGCGATCCTGACTGTAGTCTAGATTCAGGGCAATCCGAGTTTAGAGTTTGCATTTTCTTAGCTTTTTTTGCATTTTTCATATCATATCTCTACACTGTTTTAAGTTATTATGTTTTATGCATCTTGGAGTTCACCTCATTTAGCATAATCACATGATAAAGTTAAAATCAATCATTAAATCTATTGCATTTCCTTATTTGTTATTAGAATCTATTATTTAGGCATGTTTGCTGTTATTTCTACCATTATCCCTTGCTTCTGCACTTGCATATTTGGTATTTTGTATCTATTTTTGTGATTGCAGGTTTTTGATGAATTCGTTTGATGAATTCGTCAGATTTCAGATGATTCTGTCTGATTTCAGATGACCTTCTGTGATTTGGGATGATCCTATGAAATATCAGATGATTACGTACAAATTGAGATGATCTGAACTGCTACAAGACTCAGAATCTCCATCAGACATCCGAAATCAGGTATGACACCTTCTAGTTAGCATATTCTCTGTTATTTGCATTCATTTCTATTTTTTGTATTCATTTAAATCAGCATTGGCATATAGAATAGTTTAGATTCATATCGGCCAAACCTAGGAGTTGAATGATCAAGCATAAAAATGAACACATCAAACACACTATCAACCTAGGCGTGGAAACTGCCATTCAAAATTTTCTTGGTGAACCCACCATCCGTCAAAATTCACCCTTATACACCTCCCCCAAGAGGCGGGACCTTCAAAGGGCCTCTCAGTCCGAGGTATTGTCCCATCCTTTTCACATCCCCCTTTCGGGCATGGATCCTATAGCCTGAAGGTAAGGGTGCAAAAAATTTGGAGCGATACAAAAACACTCTAAGATATGAGCTATTTTAAGTTATCTTTGATTTGAAGTGTTAATGAAGAAGAGGTTTCTCTTAAGGTAATTAGCCTTCCAACCTATGGCTTGTTCATAAGCTTCCAAAATTTATTTGATTACTCTAGCCTCAGTGACACTGGAATGGTTAGACAAGATGGTATCATCAAAAAACTACTGGTGGAAAACTGATTCAAGGCTAGAGGAAGCTTTAATACCAAATATGGCACCAGAGAGATATGTCACCTTGAGGGCCCTCCCAAGAGAATTAGCAACAATAATAAATAGAAATGGGGATATTGGATCCCCTTGTCTAATTCCATGACTACTTTGAAAGTATTTTCCTATTGCCTCATTGACAATAAAAAAAAACCAGACAGACGAAATGTAAGCTTTTATTAGGTAGACAAATTTGGGATGGAAATCTAACCTATGGAGGACAGTTGAAATAAACTCCTAGGAGATCCTATCAAATTATTTACTGATATCTAACTTGAAAAATAACCCTAGAAAATTGTTAATAGTGTCTGAATGGATCAAATCATCAATAGTAATAACACTATCAAGAAGAAAAACCTACTAGTACTTTTAAGCTCAATGTAATTTTATTGGAGGAACAAGATTTTTAACAAATAATTAAAAAATACTTAATTGGTTATGACAAAAGTATGACAACCCCAATTGTTACCACTTTGTATCCACATTTTTTACATGTTTAAATTGTTGTACTTAGTATGGCACTGAGAGGGGGGGTGAATCGGTGTGGCATTCCAAAACATGAATTAACAGCTCTAAAAACCATAGCAATTAAAACTTATAAACAAATATAATAAGTACAGCAAGAGAAAATCACACAACATAGATTTTTAACGAGATTCACCAAAATGGCTACTCCTCAAAAAGAACGGCTGCTTGGACTACCATCCAAATCCAGCCTCTTGCAAAGCACCAACTTTACAATTTGTTTACAAGCACCAACTGGAAGGAGCACCAACCCCTTATTTATCTGCACCAACAGAAAGGAGCACCAACCCCTAATTTTCCAGCACTAACTGGACTTCAATTTTGAATGAAAATGTTTGACAAATACCTTTGTTATTGTAAAACTCTAACTAATCTACTTCACCTTTGCAATCTCTGCACACTCTGCTCTTTCTTGCGCAATCTCTTCACACAATCTGCTACACTGCTACAGCCAAACTTTGCAATCAACTTTGCCCTTTGTGCTCTTTGCACATTCTGATTTCTCTGCTCACACGCTTTGTACACTCTATGTCATTCCACACTCTGCTCTCTGTGCGCATTCACAATCGCACTTCGAACAACTCAACACAACTAGCTCACATTATGCACTTCGCTATCATCTCGTCGATTCTACGCTATCTGCGCTTTTACGGCCGCATCTCGCACTTCAACATTCACCCGATGGATGCCTAAATCTCCAAAAAGCCCCGCTTATATACTTGAGATTTTGAGATGAAAACCCTAATAGTAGTCGGCTGATTATGCAAATGCAAACCCTAATCTTGGTCGGCTGCAAACCCTAAACATGGTCGGCTGCAAACCCTAAATGTGGTCAATGCAAACCCTAAAATCTGTTAGCCTGCATTGAATGACTTCTGAACTACCTGTCCACTGCATTATTAGATCTAACTACCTGAGTTGACAACAATGACAAAACTCTTGCAACACCTTGCTCAACAATCTCCCCCTTTGGAATTGTTGGCAAAACCTGTGTACATTCCTGTAACTCTTCTCGCCCTTTGTCAATAATACCAAAGGGTCATTGCGGACTCCCCCGAGTCCATACACACCATTCTCAGAACCACATTGAAATAGTTAGCAAAAATCATGGATATGATCAATAATATGAACAAATGCACAAATGCCCCCCCTTGAGAATTTGATCCCAATGGCTAGTCAAATTTTAGACTATTCTTAGGAATATGTGGCCACTTTAATTCAAGCTATCTTCTGAGCCTCAACCTTATATTGCTCTACAATCTCAAACTTATCCACTGATTTTAGTGAAAGCATACACTGATCGTTTAACTATCCAACTTTTTTCTCTGTAATGCAAATAGCATCTGCATATACATCTTGAATATTCTCAATAGACTTGAACCTACTAACAGCTTTTTGTCTTTATCTGTAGTGAGAATCCAATAGACTACCTCAATTATTTATAAAAGCACCTCAAACATTCATCACCAGGCTAGAAATCATCTAGCTGCACATTATAAACTTTTTCTTCAATCTTCCCATTCAACATGCTGATTTCACTTCTATCAACAGAATTGACAAGTGACTCACATCTGTACCAATTTTTTTCCAGCACTAAAATTTTAATGAATTAGCATTATATTAAAAGTTAAAACAAAATTGTCTATGAATTAAATATATTAACCAAGGTGTAATGAAAGATCTGACAATCTTCACATCAAGCGTCGAACAAAAACATGCTGCTATTATCGAAACACAAATACATAGCTAGGGCAAGCATTCTTTCAATAAACAAAAACAATTTGAACTGTTATAATCCATAGCTATAATCAGTGGCAGTAAGAACCATCAACAAAACAACAATGACATAAGCAATACTACCAATGGTGAAGATTCTCAATGCAAACACTACCCTTCACGACACTTCCACACACAACTAAATGAACAGCCAACACACTTGAAAATTATACCACAAAAGCCCAACTGCTAGTCTTTCATCCTCAGATACCCAGACAAATATACAGGAGCATTAAAATAAAACCTTTGTCAAAATGCTCCCCCTGAGGATGTGTTACCTGGAGTTGCTTAGTGCGAGAGAAGAGCAGCTCTCCTTTAGTTCAAGGAGACATGATTTCCTCTCTTCTTTCTTTCTCCGGACTTTCTTGACCTCGGGCTTGGATTTTTCACCCGCGTCCCTATTTTGCATCATTGCGTGAACTTGAATATCTCTCTGGTGTGGTTGTCTCTTATGCATCCATGATGAATGATTATTTTCCTTTCTTCTATGAACTTGATTTATTTCCTATCTGTGTTGTGTTCTTTGCGTCTTATGAAATCTACTGTTTTGCCTTAGATTTGATATAGAAGCGCTTGGACAAAACCTTGCTATGTGCCCATGACCATTGCATTGAAAACATTGTACAAAGTGTTCACTTAGATATGCAGATGTATTTCAACCAGCATAACTCTTTGATTTATTATTTAATCCACAATAAGTTGCCTTGTGACCATACTGGTTACATCTGAAACAATAGCCATTAAAAGTGTTAGTATGAAAAAAGTGAGAGTGGTAGAACCTTTTTTGTTGTGGCTACTTTGCTACAAATCTCCTTTGATATTTTCTTTCTTTTGAAGATATAGCTTTAACCTTTTCTTGCTCGGACCCTTCAAAAGTGAACTTCTTCTTCTCTGCAAAATTGGAAGATACAGGTTGTTCAGCTTCATATCCAAGACCATGCTTAACCGTGGAGCTTCTTTGATGACTTATCATTTTATCTAGCAATTCTATGCTCTTCTCAAATTTAAGATTTGTATTGGCCTCTTCTAGTTGTTTCTTCAATGAAACAATCTCTTCTTCTTGTTTGCGACAAATAATCTCTTTCTCATTGATCTGCGACCTGAGAGTTTCCTCAATCCTTTTAGACTCTTCTACTTGCAACTTTAGATTACTAACTACTTTGTTAGAATCCTCTTCATGTTTGTTACACACATTGACTTTATCATTCAGCTGTGACTTCAAGTCTTCTTTTATTTTCTTGGCCTGTTGGAATTGTAAGAACAAATTTTCAATCTCATCCCCATATTCTTCCAATTTCTTGGACAGTATTTTGTTCTTTTTCTTTTCTATACTCAACTCTTCAAGAGCAGAGATCAATTCACCTTCCCAGTCTACTTCAGCATTAAGGTTTTTATTATCTGCTTCAGTGTTCACCCCTTCTGCATTTTTTGGTTCAATTTCCTCTACCACAGAAACTAAAACTAGCTGAGATGTCTTTTTGAAGGAGGTTCTATTCTTCTTACTTGGAGCTATAATTTGATCTTCATTCCAATTTGCTTCTGCATTCATTTCTTCTTTATTACATTCCTATTCTGATTCTATTTCTTCTTCATATTCACTGCTACTAAACCCATAACACTGACGTTCATTATGCCGGAGTTGATCAAAACATTCTAAACCTTGAGAACCTGCATTATGACCAAGTTGACTCTTGGCCTTTTCTCCATTGTTTGATTCATCTCTTGAATCTACAAAGAATAATGAATTTATATTTATTTTCTTTTATGACCCTGTGTGATCTTTTTTTCTTGTGTCTCATGGTTCCATTCTTGCCTTTCTTTGCCATTAGAGTATTAATCCAAGATCAACCCTAGCTGATTTAGCCTTTAAAGGGAACTTGGCTCTGATACCAATTGTTGTACTTAGTATGGCACTGAGAGGGGGGGTGAATCAGTGTGGCATTCCAAAACATGAATTAATAGCTCTAAAAACCACAACAATTAAAACTTATAAACAAATATAATAAGTATAGCAAGAGAACATCACACAACATATATTTTTAACGAGGTTCACCAAAATGGCTACTCCTCAAAAAGAATGGTTGCTTGGACTACCATCCAAATCTAGCCTCTTGCAAAGCACCAACTTTACAATTTGTTTACCAGCACCAACTGGAAGGAGCACCAACCCCTTATTTATCTGCACCAACAGAAAGGAGCACCAACCCCTAATTTGCCAGCACTAACTGGAATTCAATTTTGAATGAAAATGTTTGACAAATACCTTTGTTATTGCAAGACTCTAACTGATCTACTTCACCTTTGCAATCTTTGCACACTCTGCTCTTTCTTGCGCAATCTCTTCACACAATCTGCTGCACTGCTATAGCCAAACTTTGCAATCAACTTTGCCCTTCGTGCTCTCTGCACATTCTACTTTCTCTACTCACACGCTTCGCACACTCTATGTCGTTCCACACTCTTCTCTCTGTGCGCATTCACAATCGCACTTCGAACAACTCGACACAACTAGCTCACATTAATTATTTTTTAACAAATAATTAAAAAATACTTAATTGGTTATGACAAAACTATGACAACCCCAATTGTTACCACTTTCTATCCACATTTTTTACATGTTTAAATATTCATTTTTCATAAGGTAAGAGACATAATATTGATCTAAGATTGACCCATTCCATTTGGATTGTAACTCAAAAATGCAAATAGCATCAATATTTATTAATACTAGATCAAAGTCACTCTTGAGTAGAAGTGATCATCTTCTATAAAAACCTCATACCCTACTGATATGAGAACGTTGGCCAAGCATTAGGTTTCATTCCACATAAAATATAAAATCACCCTTAACCATACAGTCAACCAAGACCAGTATGTAGGTGAATACCTTCAATATGGAAATCCATCATAATGAACTAACCTTACCAATGGTTATTCATATCTCATAGATCTGATACGCATCTCTTGATGGAATCTCTAGTATAAAAAATCACCACTCGTTAACTTTATACCTCTTAAGGTTTATTTGTACACCTTTTCATTTAGCATCCATTTTGTTATAAACATGAATCAATTAATTTCATTACAAAAAGGTCATTCCTTATCCAGCATAATCCAGAAAGTAAATGATATAATCATATTAAATCATCAAAAAATTGGAGATTAAGCATACATTCATTTCATCATAAATGAACTCCCAATTAATTAGAATTCAAATGTAAACATTGCAATAATCTAAATATATGCTTAACTATTCCATCTACACATTTAGTCATCTCATTTAGATATATCATTTTCATTTTAAAAGTAAAAGCATTATACACAGGAACTAACACATCAGACCACAAATAGAGTGACACATTGATTTATCCTAGGAACCCTTAGGGGAATAAACCCAACCTCCAAATATGTTATTTCCTCATATTCATAAACTTGAGATTTAAATATTACAAATAAAGGGATACAACTGTCCCTTTATAGGTCAACGATTCAATTAAGGAATTTCTCAATTCCCTTCTCTAAGTCATCATAATACATGAAGGTAATTTTCATGCCCCTACTGAATCCAACTGTTCCTTCAAAATTTTATGATGCAATTAAGGAATCTATTGATTCCTTTCTCTAAGAAATCTTAATGAATTATAACATCTCATATGTGATTATGATAATAATTGGACTATATTTTGGAGAATTCATATCGATGTTAGAGGGAATCCTATAAATTCCCTCAAGAATAAATTCAAATTCATTCTTCATAATTGATACAAAGTCAATCAATGAATTAAAGTCCCATACCTTTAATTCATATTAAGCATTCCTATCATACTTCATTATCCCTTATTAAATGCTCTAAATTATCTACTATATCCCTTTCAAGATAGTTTTATTCTTTTCCAAAAATGACACATATCTCTAAATGAGGTCTCTATTGAGCAGTGTTAACTTGGGAATCCTTTAGTATGAAATACAAATGTCCAAGTCTTACCCAAGAGAGTGAACAAGAGGATTATGACAATTTATTATATAATTAATCTGCACCACAATAAGTAGCATCCAACCATATTTTGAGTCACTTATCCAACCAAGACTATTTCCAAAAGTAATCATTATACTCCCTACAACCATTTATCCATCCACATGGAGGTTATTATCTATTTCTAAAAGGTTTAATTTAGTTACATAATACCATAGGTACATTCTGTTTATCTTTAGTATAACTTAGGTATTTAATTTACATATTCCTTATCCTTTATAAGGGTTTACCCCTTTCCTTTTTAGAAAATAATCACCATCACCACCATAGATAAGACAAAAAATGGCCAGACCTGAAAAGCTGTAAGTAAGTTTCCTTTTATATAAATACCCACATGCATTCTTGTGGGCATATGGATTATTCCCCCCATATACCTAAAAGTACAAAAATATTTCACAATATATCCATAGGCTATCTAATTGAATTTGATATGTAAGTTCATAAGGTAATTACTTTAGTAATAAAAAAATTACTCTATGCTTAAGGAAAGGTATCACTTCGTTATAGTGCCATCATCCTACTCAATAGGGGTATTCCATGACCACAAAATAATGTTCAGTCAGGTAGGTAAGGCTAAGCTCTAAATCTTATTACAATCATATCAAACCAAATGGTTAAGTAGCAGACTCAAAGTTAAATAGAATATATGATAAAAGGAGTTGATAAGCTACCAACCAAACAAATAAAAGTATAGTGGTTTTGCTTAGCAACTACCAAGATAGTATTTCAAACCATGAGTGGTTGTTGCATAGGTAAAAGCGAGCGTCGGTAGAGCCTGATCATAAATTTTTGTAGGTGAAGGAGAACTCGCTCATAGGTGTCAATACTACAGAATCCACTGTCTACAAGTAGATCAACTCATTTACACTGAGAATTGGAAGTTCACTAAATAGTTTTAGTTTGGTTTATCACTTTTATTGATAAAAAGGGAACTTTGCATTATCAATCGGCTCTGGGAGCAAATACCCTCTAGATGAAGACATGAAATCACGATTGCCTCTGGGAACTTTGCATTATCAATCAGCTCTGGGAGAAAATAAAAGCTAATTGGGGGTGTTTTGGGAAGACCCAGATGGTCAGATTTCTCCAATTTGGCCTCTAGGACCTAGATTTTGTTGGTGCCATATGCAAGTTAGTGAAGGTGGGAAATGACAAAAACCTGGTCAAAATTACTCAGAATGAAATGAAATTTAAACTGTAACCTATTTAATATATCTAGAATAAAGTGCAAAAGAAAAACTAGAGAAATATATTATAGATTTCTAATCATACCAGGGTGGGGCGAATAGGACTGTGATAGTTTGGGGAGCACCCGGGGGCAGGACGCCCACCGTTTGAGGCACTGTTTCGACACCAATCCACTTGGGATGGGTCCAAAACTGATTATGGGGTGTTGTCGACAAATTTTGTGGATTTTTGTGGCCAAAAATTGGGTTTTGGGTCTGGATTCGTGCTTCCAATAGTCACCCAATAACCTCCCTTTCGAATGAGAGATTAAGGATGTGAAGGCACAAATCGCAAGTAGGTATGTAAATTGGCAGCACTTCGTTGCTCAAATGCTCCTTCTCTGTATCTCTTTTGGGTGAGAAAACTCACCAATTTATAGACCTTAGGGTCTCTCTATTTGAATTGCACATGCGAGGGCACCACTTGAGTTATTTTTCCTATTTTTAAAGAAAAGCTAAGTCCCTAATTTAGAATCTCCTTGCATGAGGTTTCTAAAATAAAGGCATTCATAACTGAAGTCTATTTTCTTGAATAAAAGCTATTCCTCGCAATTGCATGGCCTGAATCCTCAGTTAACTGGCGGAGTTTCCGAGGTTTGACTTTTTTCTAGTCAAACTTGCTATTTGCCTCACCTTGGGGCGAATGCTGCTATTCGTCCCTGGGTGGGACGAATGCCAGTTTGTATTCATCCCTGGGTGGGATGAGCAGAAAGCAAGGTGCCAAAAAGGTGCAAAATTGACCTTTGACCTCTAAAACTACTTTTGGAAGTGGTTAGGACCATTTTTTAACCTTTGGTGGCTGCCATAGGGGCTGTGTGTTTCAATGCAATCAGTGCTTGTTGTCACATAATCGAATTGGTGCTATTTTGGTGTCTACAGATGCCCATTTTTGGGAAGTGTTGTACAATGCGCAGTGTCGAGCAAAAATAGATAACCAAAGCACTAATGATTAGGGTTTCTTAGTAACCTAACCAAATCTTGATGCCCCAAGTATGGAAATGGCACACATTCTTAAATCCTTGCTTCTGACGAGCTAAGGAACTTAATCCAAGTATTAACCTTGTTCGGTGAGGTGTTACTTGAGCTTGGACATTGATCAATCATGAATAGGCAAAGGGCACAAACTTTTGTCTATGGGAACCTTGAGTTCATGATTCATGAATGCCAAGTGTTTGATCAGCTTGTGATTATTGTTTGTTTGCTACCCCAAGTAGGGGCACGATTGTCTTTGTCAATGATCCTTTGAATGCGTGTCATTTCCTTGATTGGGTGTGTTTTTGTTGATTGGTGACTAAGTGTGACTACCCCATCAAGCGACGAATCAATGAGGGAATGAACGACATGAGAAAAGTGACGAGTCGTTTGACCCAATATGACTTAGGTAAGGGTGCATTCATTTGTTTACCATTGAATGTGAAAGCAGTCTTTGAACATTCTGACCTATTTTTGGTGGGTGTGAACCCTTTTTGTGACGCATTTTGGAGCTAAAATTGTCAAAAGTTCGTCCTCCCGTGGAGCGGTCCGGCTATGGTAGCCTTATTAGGGAGTAGGATAGGGACAATTTGTAACCCCAACATCTATTTTGGATGCCAAGAATGTCAGGCGCAAATGCGCCTTCGTTCGGCAATGTTATTGCTATTTTTGGTTGGGTTTTGACCCATTTTGCAATGCCATTTGGGGATGAAATACTTGAAAATCCGTCCTCTCTTGGAGCATTCCGGCTATGTTATCTTTCTTAGGGAATAGGATAGTGAGGATTTGTGACCCCGACATCTGTTTTGCATGCCTGGAATTTCAAGTGCAAAAGCACTCTCATTGGATAGTTTTATTGTTGTTTTTTGGTACATTTTTGTGCAGTTTTTGATGATATATATACAGATGACTCTTTTTGTGTTTATACATTTTTCATGATTTGTTTTTATGTACATGTTTTTACATGGATGTATGAAAATGTGATTATGAATGCGATGTTTCTAATTTGTTTGATGTATGCATATGGAATGAATGAAATGAGTTATTAATAACTTGTCGATGCACCATAGACTGTGCAAGATTTGACTAACTTGCTGTACTAATGGGATGACTTTGTAGAATGACTTTGCATGTGAAAACTTTGTTTTTGTATTTTGCATATTTTCTAATGATGATGTACGGAATGAAATGTACCAATTGTTTTAAAATGTAGTTAAGTTTTTTGGAGATTCAGATATTTTAACTAACTAGCCAAGACTATACATTTATCTCGCAAGACTTTTGAACAAGGTATAAATCCGAATTGAATTTAACCAAGTTATTTCACATCCCTGTGTGTGCAATTGAGTTTTTTTATGTGGTATTTGTTAGGATACCTCCAGTTCCAGATAGGCTATCTACAAAACCTATACTGAGGATCACCTAATTAGCTCCACTAACTTCATTGTTGTATTTAGCAAGATTAATCCACGGGACAATATAAGGTACCATAAGCTAGCTCATCCACATGCAAACATTGGTATATGCACATGCAAAGCTAATGTGATAGACATATCGTCATGCGATTAGGATACCACCATTGCTAGGTAGGCTATCCACCAAACCCGTAATGAGGATCACCTAGATGGTTTTTCAAATGTTGAGAATTCCAGAGATTCAAGTTCAGGTTATGTGTTTGCTCAATGGTTTGGGATACTTTCTCATCTATATAGTGATGAAAATCACTATTTATTTTTCTCTTTGTTTTTCTTTTTGAGCAAGGATTTTGAATAGTGGTGATAACCACTATTATTTGATTTTGTATTTTGAGTTTTGTAAGGTTGAGCTTGTGAATGGCCTTGATCCTGTTGGCCTTGGGGATGACTACCCATCCTATTCAGGGACGTGTAGTACGAATCCTTATGACTTTGGGAACCAAGGGTGATGATGGAGATTATGAAGTAAGTGCATTGATATTTTAGGCCTTGGGGATGACTAACCATCCTTTTTATGGATGTGTAGTACGAATCCTTACAACTTTGAGACCAAAGGTGAGTGGAGATGGTTGTAATGATGGTTTGTTGGAATTTTTTTTTGAATGGTGTTGATCCTTTTAGGTCTTGGGGATGACTACCCATCCTTGGTAGGGATGTGTAGCATGAATCCTTACAACTTTGGGGACCAACTGTGATTGGGATTTGTGGAAGAGCTCATCCTTTTGTTAGTTCTCAGCATTCTGGAACCATTCGCACATGGGGATGAACAGGTTAATATTTCACCTATGGTACCCTAGACTGCTTTGTAGGCTTCTATTGTGTTCACACAACTTAGAAATTATGTTATGTGTTTTAATTTATGTTGGGATGCTACGTAACTAGGCGTGATCCAAGTAAAACTTTCTCGTGTAAAATCTATTTAACTTTGTACAGTTTTTGGCTAGAAATTTAAAGACAGCTGAATGACGAAAACCCTATATACATTAGGAGACAACTGACTGATAAAAGAAAAAAATGGCGAGGGTGTTATGTTGGATGTATGCATTTATAAAATGGATTTGATGTGGAAAAAGAAGGAATTTGTCAAGTAATGACAGTCTATGGTGCGTTTGACTTGTATGACCTAGCAAGTATGCAATGTATGGATGCGATGCCTAATGCAACCTATATTTTTGTATTTTAATTTTTATGAGTATACATGGAATTGAAATGCAATTTTTTTTTTTTTGATTTTTATGAGTATGCATGGAATTGAAATGCATTTTTTTGTTATTTTTTATGATTTTATTGTTTTTGTTTGTTTTGGAATATTTATTTTGACCAAGTGGGTATGGGAACCCGTGGAGCTTTTGGGTTGACCAAAGGGTTTATAGATACCTTTGGGGAATTTTGGGTGGACCAAGTGATTATGAGAATCCTTGGAGCTTTTGGGTTGACCAAAGGGTTTATAGATACCTTTGGGGCATTTTGGGGTTGACCAAGCGATTGTGGGAATCCTTGGAGCTTTTGGGTTGACCAAAGGGTTTATAGATACCTTTGGGGCATTTTGGGGTTGACCAAGCGATTATGAGAATCCTTGGATCTTTTGGTTGGACTATGGCTCTCTAGATGTGGAATGGCCTCAAATGATTGATGTTCAAGGGTTCTATTTCCTTGATTCCTTCAAGAGAGGCAAGCCGATATGTTCCAGGTCCTATTCTACTATCAATGACATAAGGACCTAACCAGTTTTCCGTGAACTTGTCCCTAATATGGGATGGAAAATTAGAATTTTGTTGGTTATCTTTTAAGACCAAGTCACCAACCTAAAATTCCCTTAGGTGGACCTTCATGTTGTATGCTTTCTTAAGTCGCTCTTGATAGATACACAAATGCTCGAGAGCATTAACACGTCGTTCATCGAGCAATGTCAATTGGTCTAATCGGGCCTACCATGTAGTGTCATCATCGATGAACTCTTGCATTGAAATGCGCAAAGAAGGGATTTCCAACTCAAGAGGCATGATTGCCTCGAAGACATACACCATAAAAAATGGAGTTGCCCCAGTGGGCATCTAGATGATAGTGCGATAAGCCCATAGGGCAAGCGGGATCTGAATGTGCCAATCCTTATGATTGTCTGCGACTGTCTTTCTGAGGATGGCGATGAGCATTTTGTTCGACGCCTCTGCTTGCCCATTTTCTTATGGATAATAGGGTGTTGAAAAACTATGCTGAATTTTGTACTTTGTGGTCAAAGCATGCACATATTTCTCTTGAATGACGTCCCATTATCTAATAAGATCATGGATGGAATACCAAAATGACATATGATGTTATGTAAAATAAACTCCGCAATGCGGGATCCAGTCATAGAGGTTAGCGAAATTGCTTCCACCCACTTGGTGAAGTACTATGTGGTTGTTATGATGAACGTGTGATGACTAGATGGCACAGGGGAGATCTTTCCAATTAGGTCGAAGCCCCACTACAAAAAATGCCAAGCCGATTGGATCGGCTGCAAGGCTTGAGAAGGTACGTGTGTCAAATTAGCATGGTGTTGACACTTCACGCACTTCTTCACATATGCACAACAATATCACTCTAAATATGGCCAATAATAGCCCATGCAAAGAATGCGCTTTGCAATGGCCATACCATTGAAGTGGCCACCACATGTACCAACATGTGCTTTGGTGATCACCCAAGCGGACTCTTGCTGGTCCAAGCAACAGAGGAGGATTCCTTCATAGCTCCGACGATACAAAATGTCTCCTAAAAATACATGTTTTGTTGCTTTCTATTTAAATGATCTTTTTGTGCCTTGTGTTAATCCAAGTGGGAGGTTACCTAGCTTGAGGTAATCCCTAATGGGTGTGTACCAATCCTGCTAATCAGAAACCTGGATAGTATGAATGACCAATCCCTCTTGAAGTCCATTCCTAGAAAAAGCTAAGTGGGAAAGAATTTGTAAAAATAGCATTGTGTTGCTATTAAGAGGGGTCGGGGAGAACAAAGACCCCTAGTTGGCTTGAGTTAGACAATCATGGATTTGAAAGAACTTATTTGAAGATGGTTCAATCTAGATCATGTGGATTCCTAGCATTAGGTTAGAGCTTGCATGCTCCATCATGGATTGCGATAATGTTTTAACCTGAATGGTTGTCATTTCACCAGAAGGGTCTTGTAGTATTAATGACCCCAACAAGGCCATAGTATCCACAAAATGATTCGATGATCAAGGGAGTGCCTCGATGTCATACCATTCAAGTTGTACCAATAATTTATCCACAAGGGCTTTGTAGGCCTGTAGAACTGGACATTTACATTGGAATATCCCCTTTACTTGATTGAAAATTAACAACGAATCACCAAAGATGTTTAAACATTTAATTTTCATGGTGATTGCTATCTAAATACCTATGAGCAAGGCTTCGTATTTTGCATTGTTTTTGGTGCACGAGAAGTCTAATTTAAATGACAGAGGCATTTGATCCCCTTGTGGAGTTAAGAATACAATTCTCGTGCCACCTCCTTGCTCACATTTAGAACCATTAAAGAATAAGTTCATGTCATCTTGTGACTCAGGCTCATCAAAATTTGGTGATTTTGAAACATGAAAAACCCCCTCATCTGATAGTTCTATTTTCAGAGGCTGATCGTCTTCAAGAGGAGCCTCTACCAATTGATCGACAATGACTTGACCTTTTATGGATTTTTTTCCAATGAACTCTATGTCAAACTCCGTCAACAACATGATCCATTTTGTCGTGTGGCTACTATGATAAGTATGACTCATCATGTATCGCAATGGATTATCTTTAGACACAACATACATCATATTTTTGAGCATGTAATGGCATAGCTTTTTGGTAGCAAACACCACTACAAAGTAGAGCTTCTCAACGTATACATAGTTAAGTTCATAACTGACTAGGGTGCGGCTAAGATAGTATGTAGCCTATTCTTTGTGTAGTTCATTTTTCTAGGATAGCATGGCACCCAGTGCCACCTCAGTAGCTGAGATGTATAAATAGAATGACACTCCTGGTCTAGGTGGTGCCAATGCTAGTGGTGAAGCCAAGTATTGTTTAATATCGTCAAAGGATGACTGGCACTCGTCATCCCAGTGAAATGTGACCCCCTTATGCAATAATTTATTCATGGGTCGACACTTGTTAGATAGCTACACTATGAAGCACTTGATCGACATGAATCTTCCCTGCAGACTCTTGAGCTGCTTGATGGTAGTTGGGGGAAGCATTTCAAGGATTGCCTTGAATTTGTGTGGGTCTACCTTGATTCCTCATTTAGAGACTATGTAACCCAAGAGATTTCTAGATGTGATGCCAAAGATGCACTTCTTAGGGTTTAGTCTGACCTTATGCTCCATGAGGCGATCAAGGATCTTGCTTAAATCATCGAGATGATCTAGGCGCAAAAGAGATTTGGCCAACAAATCATCCATGTAATCCTCCAAATTTTTATGCATGTAATCATGGAAGATGTACGTCATGGCACGTTGGTAGGTGGTGCTAGCATTTTTAAGGCCAAAAGGCATGACCTTATAACAAAATGTCCCCCAAGGCATTATGAATGCCATTTTTAGTTGGTCCTCGGGATTGATACAAATTTGATTGTATCCTGAGAAACCATCCATGAGGGAAAGCATTTCGTGGCCCGCTGTAGCATCTACCAATGCATCGATGCTCGACAAGGGAAAATTATCCTTAGGACTTGCTTTGTTTAGATCTCAAAAATTAATGCATATGCGAATCCTCCCGTCGGGCTTCTTGACGGGAACCATGTTAGACAACCATGGTGGATAATCCATGCAGATGACAAATGGTGCATCCAATAGCTTTTGTAACTCATCTTTGACCATTAAATCCACTGTTGGGTGCATCTTACATAGTTTTTTCTTTACTGGCTTGATTGTCAAATCAAGCATTAGATTATGCGTGACTAGCTATGGGTCTAGTCCCGGCATGTCTTTGTATGACCATGCAAAAACCTCCTTCTTCTCTTTGAGACAGGCGATGTAGTTGGCTTGCTCTTCGAGAGATAAACTTACCCCCAGCTTGATGATTTGTGAATTCACTGGATCTGAGCCGATGTTTATGTCAGTTATCTCCTTGACCGATGTGTGGGACCCGTCCTCCAACTGGTGTGGAGTTGGGATCAAATGGATATCATTTTCTGAATTTAGATCATCGTTCGGAACGTCAGGTTCCTCTTCAGCATGGAATACATCCTGAGTCTGTCTTGGGGTGAAATGGAACATTCCTCCACAAGTCTAGTACTCTGATGGGGATGGTGGTGTATCAGCACAATCCTAGTAGATAGCATATAGATATAGATACAATGACCGTGTCGAGTCGGTTGGATCATGGATGGGGGCGGTTAGGTCAATGGAGATCATGTTGATGAAATGATTGTGGTCTCCATTATCATGGGTGTTGTAACTCGGACATCCTAGATGATCTGTGTGCTCCATATCTGGCTCTGTGGGCACTGGCACAAATGTATCGGCCCTATGCACAGACAAGCATACAAGGTCTGCCCCAGGCACCAATGGTTTGATAGGGTCTCCAGGCAAAAGATGCTCTCTCTGTATCTGGAGTGGCAGGTGCAGTAATTGCTATAACTGTGCCAGGTTGAGGTGCCACATATGCCTTGGCCCTATGTGTAGGTTTTCAAACATGTCATCTGTTGCATGTGTTTGAGATAGGCCATCTCGGTTTCATCTTCTAAATCACTGTCAGAGATCCAAAAGCCTTCGTTGGCACCAATAGCTACTTGCGACATATGAGGCTCATCTTGTTTGAGCAAATTAATGTGGTCCCATCGAGGTTGTTCCACTCTCTATGGGGGGACCTGATTCTCTTGAAGTGGCATATGCTCAAATGGAGCATCCAATGGTAATATTGTCAGGAAGCTTTCCTGATCAGCATTCATGGGATAGACTTACAAATGATTGCTATTATACTTTAAAGGATCCCAAGGGGCTGCCTCGTACTCTGAATCATCCTCTGAAGACCTTTCTTGATCTTTTCCATATCCCTCTTATGGGTGAGTCCTTGAAATTTCTCCTTGTTCGGCCTAAGGGAAAGGTTTGTTATGGTCAACAAGGTTGGTTGTTAGCAATGGGAGATAATCTCCCAATGTATAGTTTGTGTTAGGATTGGCATATGGACCTGATGCCAACCCATCCTTGTTGCCTATCCCTAGGCCTTGCATGTTATCCACCAATATGTCTAGGGGAAAGGGGTGATTTAACCCTACTCCTGACTTGTCATATAACATTTGATATCTTGGTTGGCAAAGAACATGCACTCCTTGCTCATACCTACCCAACCCATATCCATGCCAATTGCATTGGCCTAGATATCTTAAAGCAAAATTAGGGTTGGATAGATAGTTGACATCTTCCACAAAGGGCTCTTCATCTTCATCTTCTTGCATACAAATTTCAACGCCATTATCCAGGCCCCCATAAACAAAGTTTTTCTGATTGGGTGGGTAGCCTAAAGGAACCACTGAGCCGATGGGGAGTCGAGGCCTCCCCATGTCTTGCATGGACTCAAGTGTGGGTAGTGTTATAATTTTCCTCACTAGATACTCCCCTAGGCACGTTCTGGCCATTTCAACGATGATCATTGGCGGTTGAGGGGAAGCGAATGGGAGTCCTTCCTGAGTCCACTCCATATGGGGTAAAATAGGCATCTCGACTTCCATTCTGCTAGGCATATCTTTTGTCGAGATGGTTTAGACGAGAGGTGGTTCTTCTTCTAAGGGTTTCTTTCCCTTGTCCTTGGATGTGGCCATCGTAGGTGGCATCGTTGTGGAAGGACTAGCAAAATAATATGGACCCAACTGAGGACATGATGGATTAATCACTGGAGATGCCTATGAAATCGAACCCTGTTGAGATGGATTCAACTAAAAATCCAAATGTGTTGATGGAAGGGTCGATTGTAGCATGAATTTCACTGTATTGCAGTATTTGAAGGGCTCTAAATTCGCTAGGACTACATGCACCTATCCTTCAAATGTATACTTTAGGCACTAATGAGCTATTGAAGGGACACACTTCATGTCCCTAATTCAATGTCGGCCCAACAAGATATTATAAGCCATATCGCTTTCCAAGATATGGCACAATGTATGAATAGTCTTTTTTACCACTTGGATAGGTAGGACAATTATGCCAAATGTTGAGTAGATTACATCATTGAACGCTCGCAATGTGTAAGTGGAAGCCACGATATGAGATGTTGGCAACTTTAAATGCTTTAGAGCTGTTGTAGTGATGATATTACTGGACGATCCAGTGTCCACCAACACTCTCTTATACAAAATCCCATTGACCCGCACAATAACATGCAGGGGTGGATCCGCCACATCACCAGTCACTGTTTTTAATTCATCTTCTCTAAAGGTGATGACTAGTTTTGTACATTGTTTTACATGTCCCACAAAGTTGTTGAAAGAATTTGCTTCATGGGGCTGTAGCTCGATTGCTTTTAAAATCTCCATTAGAGACTCCTGATAGGGGCGCTGATTGTTGAATTAGCTCGTATATGGATAGCCTAGCCGACGTGGTCCTTGGACTTTGGGTAAGTCTAGTTTGAATCATGGCCACTGGTCTAGGCAAGGGAAGTTGCGTAGGGTGTTGTTGAGCTTGTGACGTTAATGGAATCTCTCTTGTGGCTACCATAGGCGTAGCTCCTGGGTATTTCTTGTTCCTAGTCACTATGCTTATCATCCCCACATATCCCTACATAGGGAAATTATGTTTGACCTCATTAAATTGAAGAGGTTTTTCCTATGCCTTGTGGGAATTCAAGGGGTCTCTGAATACTCCCATATGTTGGTTGTTCGGAGCTACGGGGTTGTCTACCGCTAATGTCTTATTGTCAATGAGATCTTGTACCAAACCTTTGAACTTACAACATGCATTAAGATCATGTCCCTTATGCCTATGGAACCTACAGTACAAGTCTTCTCTATACCCCTTAGGCTTCGGTGCATTGGGATCTATAGTTTGAATCTCTAGAAGGTTTATCAAATTCGTTGCTGACAAGCGGTCAAACAAAGAGTCCCTGGACTCTATGTAAAGAGTAAATTGTTGCCTAGGGAGACGCTGCTAATTTTTCTCCTACCTTTGGTTTTCTCTCTCATAGTTGTTAGGAGGCACCGCCTGATAGTTAGCCTTTTTAGGATGTGTTGTTTGTGTAGGCTTAGGGACATTGATGGCAACTTGATTAACCATAGCAGGTTTCGATTGCATGGTCCATGGTTTAGTGTTCTTTGTCCATTCTTTCTTCTTAGGTTTGGCGATCTTGCCATCCTGTATCTTAATCTCCTCAATGACTCTGGCTTGCGCCAGAGCTTCCTCTAAACTGGCATATTTCTGCAGCTGCAATAGCACAGAGATTGATCTCAAACAGCTTTTTGAGAACATTTGGGTCAGATCTGACATGGGAGGGAGGTAAGGCAACTTCGAAAGCAACGTCCTCCATTGGGTCATGTATGCCACCATGGTCTCTTCCTCATACTTCTTGAGGCTAGCTAGGTCACTTAATGACACCTTTTTCCTGGTTTTGAAGACGAAGCATTTGAGGAACACGTCCACTAGCTGATCCAAGTTATTGATGCTATGTTTTGGTAATTGGGTGAACCAATCCAAGGTAGGGCTTGCGAATGTGGTTATAAATGTTCTTAACAACAAATCATCGTTGTCCTGAATACCAAAGCATTGGATCAGGAATATAGTTACATGCTCTTGGGCGTCCTCATCCCTTCTAAAGAGTGCCAACTAGGGTATCTTAAAGTGTTTTTGGTATGGAGGTGCCGACATTGACGAATGCACAAGATGACTATAGAGTTGGCGTAAAGTGGGCTTTTGGGGCCTAGAAGTCTTGATCTCCATAGACTCTAAGTGCTCTAGTAGTGCTTTATATGCATCGGAGGATTTAATTTCTTCCTCCTTAGTTTGTTCCCATTGTGGGTTGCGGGGAACTTGAGGCCTATTGAGAGGTATCTGGATAGCACCCCCTCTACCTTGATAGAGCATTTCAACCTACTCTTATTCTTGTTCATACCCTTCATAGGCTTCCTGAGGAGGGCTGGCCAAGACCTATACACATGGGTAGGTGCACACGGAGGGTGCCCATCATTGTTTTGGGGATTGGCCTCCCGCTCAGGTCTAGGAGGTCTTGGAGGCAATACTTGATAAGGTCGCGTGGACAAATCTCGTACCAAGGGGTTATGCCTCTCATACCCTTCTACTTTATGCATGCGAGGGATTGGAACCTTCACAGGCACATTATTATGAAGCAATTTGACTGTCTGACGTTGAATGCACTCTTTGTTAAGTCGACAAAGATGCTCTAACTGTTCTTGATCTTGCCTAAGATGCATGATTTGTGCTTGGCAGGCGGCATGTTTGGAAAATTCCAAGTCACTTTGTTTCGTCGTCTCTTTTTTAGGAAGCCTAGATGCCTCTCCTACATGTCTATCTCGATCGTGGTGATCCGAGACCTCTATGGGATACTTTCCTCTATCGAGGTTAGCTGCATTAACTTGACATTGTAGCCTCAATGGGTGATCTTGATACATGGTAGGTGTGGAGGTACATCACTCCCACACTATGTACTGCTCTTGAGGAATGTGGTAATCTTCCTCGTCCTCTCTTTCATATGTGTAAAAGGTGCGGGTAGAATTGTCTTGCCCTGTCTAGAAAGCTTGATACTCTGGACACTGTCTAGTGTTTCTAACAGTAATGCGGGGTATAGGAGGGATGATGAAATCCTATGGCCCCTTCATCTGGACCCTCTGTTGCTCTAGCACTTCATCACTAGGCCACCCATAACGGTCTTCTAAGGGAGGTCTCCTGTCTACATTAAGTGCTACGTGTAGGTTCTCTTATTGGAAGGACCTATGTTGAGTGGGGGTGCCCCTCAAAGTGGTGCCTCTATAGTCTTGTTCTGTTATGGCATGATGTGGACTCTCTTGTGTGTCAGGCCACCAAGGCGGGATGACTAGGTCCTCAAGACTATATCGGAGGTGACTTGTCCCCCTTGGTGCACTTTCTGTAGTGCTTTCCCGTGATTGGGCTCATCTACAAGTGAACACCATGGTGATGTGCTCCTAAATATGAGTAGATTTTTATATCTTTTAGGATTTTTTATGCTACACTTAAACAGAAAGGAAACACATAATCAATCCAGTGGTTATCTCGTTTAAAGATTTAAAAGTGTGCCCTAAAATCTAGTTTAGTGTGTTTTGATGTTGTTGTGAAAGATTTTTTTGAAGAACATTTAAATGCAAAATGAGGGCTCTTATGACTCCCAAAAAATGGTTGCCCCTTCGATATACCGTTGCCAGACCGATATACCAACCTCTCTATATACCACTATTGGTACATGAGAGCAGATGGTACATGGAACATAGGCGGTACGGAAGGGGGATCACTCTGTTTATGACACCTACCATAGAAGACTTATCCTCATGCACTGGGAATCACCCCCGCTACACTTGGTCAACTTTCGTCAGGATTTACATCTAGCAATAGTCACGATCGGGGTAATGTATGCAATATCTCAAGCCAAAGTGATGATGGAATCCACCTTTGGTCTTGCTCAAGGGTTGGGGTTTTACGACCAACTCCTTGTTGTTTTAGTTACCACGTGGTGTGTGGGGTTCTTTTTAAGTTGCATAAATGAAGCAAGCAAGCATTCAAACTCTCCTATGCAAGCAAATAACCAGAGAATATAAAGCAAAGAATTGACAAAAGGTGTTTAAGACCTCTACTTCTTCTTTGCCCAAGTCAAATGTCTCTGAATTTCTACTTTGAAATAGTCTAGTGTTGGAAAACTTGGTACCTGTAAGCAAAATAACAAGCAACTTTAATAAAAAATTTAACCTTAAAAATCAAGGGACAGAGGTCCCACCGTGATCGCCACTGAAAGCACGAGGATACGAAACAAAAAGGAATATGCCACAAGAAAGAACAAGAAAGAACATATACGAATTGACACAAGATAAAATCAATATGAAATATGGTAATCTCTTTATTGATACACTTTTTAAGCTGTGTTACAATACATCTCCTTCCTTTTTAGGGGATAGGAGTGTCAAATATGTTTCTTATCACAACATCCATGGTAGCAATCCTTCTTCCGCGTGCCCACATGTAAGATGGGCGGACCAAAGCATCACCACCGCTTGCATATATGATTTTTTATTCCTTCCTGCTCCTTTGATGTCATAAACCTACATTCAAAGAAACATAAAATATTAGTAGCACCTGCAGATAAAATAAAGCATGTATTTCCCAATGCCTACTGTCAGTGTATACATGAAAATATTAAAATGATTATTAAATGACCTCATATTGAACTGAAATTTTTATAGAAGCATAAATATGTTATCATAAGACTACTACAAAAAGAACAGTCTAGAAATTCCTCACAGATTTGTATTCGCTTTAGGGTGGGACGAATAAGCCTACAATAATTTATCAGAAAGCATCCTCTTCAATGTCCTATTTAGGAAGATCCAAATGACCTGCAAAGTTGGGGCTAGCTAATTGGGGGTGTTTTGGGAAGACCCAGATGGTTAGATTTCTCCAATTTGGCCTCTAGGACCCAAATTTGTTTGGTGCATTCTGCAAGTTAGTGAAGGCAGGAAATGACAAAAACCTAGTCAAAATTGCTCATAATGAAATTAAATTTAAACTGTAACCTATTTAACATATCTAGAATAAAGTTAAAAATAAAAACTAGAGAAATATATCACAGATTTCTAATCATCCCGGGGTGGGGTGAATAGGATTGTGACAGTTTGGGGAGCACCCGGGGGCAGGACGCCCACCGTTTGGGACACTTTTTCGGCACCAATCCACTTGAGATGGTTCCAAAACTGATTATGGGGTGTTGTCGACAAATTTTGTGGATTTTTTGTCCAAAAATCAGGTTTTGGGTCCGGATTCGTGCTTCCAATAGTCACCCAATAACCTCCCTTTCGAATGAGAGATTAAGGATGTGAAGGCACAAATCGCAAGTAGGTATGTAAATTGGCAACACTTCATTGCTCAAATTCTCCTTCTATGTATCTCTTTTGGGTGAGAAAACTCACCAATTTATAGACCTTAGGGTCTCTCTGTTTTAATTGCGCATGCGAGGGCACCACTTGAGTTGTCCTTCCTATTTTTAGAGAAAAACTAAGTCCCTGATTTACAATATCCTTGCATGAGGTTTCTAAAATAAAGACATTCATAACTGAAGTCTCTTTTCTTGAATAAAAGCTATTCCTCGCAATTGCATGGCCTGAAGCCTCAGTTAACTGGCAGAATTGTCGAGGTTTGACTTTTTGCTAGTCAAACTTGCTATTTGCCTCACCTTGGGGCGAATGTTGCTATTCGTCCCTGGGTGGGACGAATGCCAGTTTGTATTCATCCCTGGGTGGGATGAGCAGAGAGCAAGGTGCCAAATTGACCTCTGACCTCTAAAACTACTTTTGGAAGTGGTTAGGACCACTGTTTAACCTTTGGGGATTGCCCTAGGGGTTGTGTGTGTCAATGTGATCAGTGCTTGTTATCACAAAGCTTCAACAACCAAATCTCTATTCAATCACATTGATAACAAAGTTTCAAATGAATAAATATTTGCAAAAGGGAACATAAAATCCTTAGAAGGGGTCAAAACTTATATAAGGGTTCAAAACTTAAAGTCATAATTTGACACAAATCCTTAGAAGGGGTTAAAACTTATATAAGGGTTCAAAACTTAAAGTCATAATTTGACACAACTACAAGGTACTCAGAGGCCTCAATAGTAATCACTCTATGCATAATTAATTTCAGAAAATTTAATTAGGAAGAGATCCAACCCAATCCCTTTCTTCTTCGAATATCTCCTAATACAAATCAAAGCTAAATATTTTCGTATTTTAATATATCAAGGAAAATTTTATCTTCTAATACAGAGCAAAGCTAACCAATTTTGTATTTTAAAATATCAAGGAAAAGTTTAGTTTTTAACATAAAATAAGATCCTATGTTAATCTAATAAAGCATAGTGAAGAGAGGAAAGATCCAACCTGATTCCCCTAACTTCACTTACCTTTGGGGATTTCCTACAAGAGAACCTTCTTAATCTTCCTTCTTTTCTTACTCCTTCTAATCCTCCATGATTGCTCTTTACTATAGCTAGGAAATATTTCAAGCCTTCTGGTTTCTGATCCACTCAAGATGGAGAGCATACTCCCTAGGACCATTAATATTTTTCTCTCAAACTTCCTAGAAGGCCATTTCTTCACAAAATATCATCTATTTATAGTACACTTCTCCACTCATGGTCCAAATAGTGGCCACATTATAATAATATTAAAAATATGCCTTGGACCC
The DNA here is from genome assembly GCA_028583015.1 of Wollemia nobilis. Classification (NCBI taxonomy): domain Eukaryota; kingdom Viridiplantae; phylum Streptophyta; class Pinopsida; order Araucariales; family Araucariaceae; genus Wollemia; species Wollemia nobilis. The sequence goes on along the minus strand of JAQPPZ010000390.1, from coordinate 495,365 downwards.
ATTATGACTTATCATATCTTGTAAAGTATAACCAAAAGTAGAAAAAGGGCCCACTTAGATATAAGGTGAGTGTCCTTATTTTTTTTTTGTGTTCCACATGGTTCATATACCTCCAAGACACCTCTAATAAAAAAATATAGGAGATAATCTCGCTTTTCTCTCTGCCAATGAGATTATGCCATGAGGAAAAATAAGATAGGCTTTTAGTATTAAATAATGCTAGTACCTAATTTGGTCCAATAAAAAATGGAATTTTAATTTATAAATTAGATGCAATTATCCTAGTCATTAAAAATTATACATGCCTACTTATATTTTTATTATTTTCCTCCTAAACCCTTTCAAAATTCCTATATTGGAATTTTGTAGAATTCCTTAGTCTCTATGACCTCTTTCTATGGAACATTAATTGATCACAAAACCAATTATTGTCCCGTTAATAGGGTTCGAGGGTAACGGGTTGTGTCATACACCCCCCATTAGATTAAACACAGTCCTCTATGTTTAAACATTTACCTTACAAAAACATATTTGTCTAGCAAAAACTAGTATTTATCCTATTGTTTTACAATTTGAATCATTATATTCTTCTTTCATCCAGTACTTCAATATTGATGGTAAGCTTTGTCTTCCATCCATGAGAGTACCTAGACATACAAAAATGTATAATATCAGTAGTACCATGCCCTTATAAACAACATAACATCCATTTTGCATAACAAAAGGTATTGAAGACATCATCAAAACATAATCTCATCACCAAAATTTTAGTTTTAAACCATCTATTACTGCACAAATACTGAATTTAAAGCACTACAATAATAGAATTTGCAAAATGATGTTACAAATATATCATGAAATTATGCTTCTATACTATATTGGACATAAAAAAATCTTATCCTTTTTTTTTTCAAAACTCCCATTGAGGAGTATCACATTTAACCTGATAAAATTAAGTGTGAACAAAGCCACATCATAATTTCATAATCTCAATGTAGGATATTATCATATATCCTAATATATATTTTGGAAATGCTTTCACCAACACTAGACCATCCACCCAGATGTCTCCTAGTTTATATCATCATGGATAAGTCCAATAGCTTCACCAAGAATGGACAACAATCACTTTAATTAAACACATTCACTTTATGAATATAAACAAAATAGCTACTTTAAGTTTTATGATAGATGACTTTATGTTCGCAAAATTTCATCTTTACAACAATATTATATAATTCAAATGATTTCTAATTGCAATTTGCCAAATACCTTGGCATATCAATACATATAGTTCCTAAAGCAGCAACTTCAAATCTCAGGGTTCTTCCTCGGATCTTTCACCTGTCAGATCTATACCTACATTACCAATTTGAGAATATTTTGGAGAAATTACTTGAGAAGTAGCTCAGTTTCTATTCTGACCAATTTCTTGAGTTGATCGAATTGTATTTCCATGTTCATATTATCCCTCAGTATCTGGTTGTGATGGAAGAATTAAACCATAGCTTATAAGTGCATTCATACAAGATTTCAACAATGTAGATATGTAGATATCCCTTTCATGGCATAATTGTACATTTTTTGCTTGCAAGGCTATAACTATTATATCTCTCTAGTAGTGCATTTGTGTTAAATCTAATTGAAACATCTCTCACTCTAAGATGACAAATTCTCTCTCAGTATCCAACTTAAACATTTTTTGTACCCATTTGTCTACTAACTTCAATTGTTGGGTCTCTAACAATTGAATTTGCTTCTTTAGTGCCTCCACTTTGTGTTGCACTTTTCTCACAAATTCATCAACTCCTATTTTGGATGGTCTAACTCCTGTATCCAATCATTGGTATACACATATTTTGGAATATTATTCCTCATATCTCTTTTTAGATGAGTGCTCCTCATCTATAGTCTTAGTTGTTTCTCTACTATTGTTTCCCTCACTAGAATCTTCCCCTTGGCATTGTCATTGTGTGGCCCACAAAATACCATAGTCAGGGGTTGTACCTCTGGTGTCCAAATAGCCTCATCAGGATCTAAATCTAGTGGTTCCATTAGTCGAGGTGTCACAATTGTTTACCCATTTCTCATATAAACCATGGATGGGTCTAATATCCATTGTATAGTACCGAACTATCGCAATAACTGAGTATATTAAAAATACTTGTATTACATATTGGTACATTCTATCATCCATATTTATTGTCTCACATGAGTGATTTGTAAACCATCTTCTACTCAAACTAGGCCCTCTCTCCAAGGTCTCCAAATAACGTCATGGGAGTGCAGATTCTCCTAAATAGAGCAGAATCACTCTCTATGGCCTTCAAGTGGTATGTGGTTAGACCACTCTTTTTTTTTTGCCACCTTAATGCATAAGGTATATCTAGCCCCATAAATTTATGTCCATCATAAGGTAGCCCTTGGGGCCTTGGTACTACTATGTGTTCCCATGCCCAAATGTGTAGTAATGTGCTATATTTTAATCTATTTTTCATCGTTGTTCTTAATTCAAACAATTCTCTATAGTTTTGGGCCAATAATTTTGGTACCCATGCGTACACCATTGACTCTTCAACTATATCTTGCACGATTCACATTAAATTCCAAGGAAATTATACACTTCTTGATTCAAGCAAAATGACACCTAATAAGATATACATTATAACTGTATGCTTATGTGTCACTTTACCCTGCACATAGTGTAGTTCATGTTCTATATATCCCTTATCGGTGTTCACACTTCTTCATTTTGCTTCAAACACTCTTTCCAGAATATACCCCATTTTATCATTATTGGTGGTGCTTACTGTGCGACCTTCTACCGATATCTGGTATATCCTGTATATGGCTTCCAATGTAACAATTATTTATCTATTGGGTAATTGGAATATCCCTCTATTGGGATCCCATATTTCTACTAGGGCAGACAGATAGCATTTTTCTACATGTATTGGCTCTAGCTGAGTCGCTCCTTCAAATCCTACTTTCAACCATTACCAATTGCTCGTATCCAACCAATCCCTAGCATTCAAAAATATCATCTTCAATGGATATTGTGCCCTGATGATATTTAATTGTCAAATGTTTGATGTTTTTGTAGGATTGCAACTGTTGGTTCTAACATTTTCAAAATCCATAACTCAAATAGTATGTACCAGTAGATCGACTAGCAGGAATAATATAATTACGAGATACACTATGATTTTAATTCCTAATATCATTAGTACTAATAGGGTAAACCCTAATATGAGCAATATGATATTCACTACCATGAATAGTGATTAGGTTATTTTTGTATCTAAAACTAGGATAAAATCTAAACCATTTTATCCATTCTACGATGTTGGAGTTTTACCTTGATTTCATTTACTGGATAGTATTTCAAGGTCCATTTATTTATGTAGATTCATAGATCAATAAAATTGAGTTATTGGGTTCTTATCCAATTCCCAAGGGAGTAATCTTCTTTAGATGTGCATATAACACATCATCATAACACACGTGTCCTTCCCTTAATTTACATATCATCCCATCATCAACCCTTCAATGACTCCAACAGACAATTTTGTAGCTTATTTCTTTATTGGCAAAACGCATTTATCGAACAATGCTATTACTATAAAGTGTATCCATATTGACTTTATTATCATATGGTAGAATTATAGTTAATCTTGTATCATATTACTTCTATCTTTGGTATTTGGTTTAAAATGGTTTCATATATGTAGTTTTTTGTGCTTTAAATAACTGTTGCAAATACACTCTAGTTTTTTTCTAATTTTAATACCACATGCATGGCATAGTGGTCAGTTCCCATTTTTAAATAGCTTAGCACCCATTATTTTTTTCAATCACCACTCGGGTAGTCGGGTGCATACTTTTATGAGTCGGGATACTTAGGGAGGTTGGCAGAGCTACATGTGGTGGTGAAACTTGGGATTCCATGGATTACTTGGTGGAGTTTCGTAATACTCATATCAGAGACAAGATTGGTGAGATTTTAAGGATTTACATACTTAGACGTGAGGTTTCACCATCCTTTTTCTCCTTCAAAATATTAGATTTTTAGGTTCTGGTGTTTTTGGGTGACTTCTTCCATCATTACACCATAAAATCTGATTGGAAAATTCTAGAATGTATTGTAATATTGATCAAAAAATAAAAATAAATAAAATATTATTTTGTTTAAATTTGATCTTAAACTTACACTAGTTAGTTTTTGTCTAACTTGCATGGTTTAATTTCCCAAGGTTTCATTTTGATTCATTACTATAGTCATTTAAGTTGTCCAAATTGGTTTTACAATTATAGTTCAAGTGAACCCTTAGTAATTCAGAGCCTTTGGTTCAAATACATTTGAGAATAAGGAGTAGGTAAGGCAAAATATATAGATGTCAAGTAATTTCCCAAAAGAGTCTAAGGTACACCACTTAAAACCCATGTAGGAGAGTTCTCTTAGATCTTACACTTTCAAATGATTGTGGATCTACTCATGGGGGATAGGAACTCAGACATCATAATCTCAAGCACTGACCTTATCGTAATCAAGTATGCTTTGTTTATAATTGTGGAATTTATGTTTGAGTTTTTTTGTTTTTCTCATGTTCTGTTTCATACCCAAATATTTTACTAACCCAGATCTAACTAGAATCTATTAGTAAGCCAGGGCTTTTATACCAATTGTAACAACCCTAATTTTTACCACTTTGTATCCAAAAATTAATTTTAATTTTTTTTTTACATGTTTAAATATTCATATTTCATAAGGTGAGAGACATAATATTGATCTAAGATTAGCCCATTCCATTTGGATTGTAACTCATCAAGGCAAATATCATAAAGAGTTATTAAGACTAGATCAGAGTCACTCTTGCGTAGAAGTGATAAGCTTCCACAAAACCCCTATACCCTACTGAGATGAGAATGCTAACCAAGCTTTAGGTTTCATTCCACATAAAAGGGAAAAACACCCTTAACCATTCATTCAACTAATACCGGTATATAGGTGAATACCTTGAAGACAGAAATCCATCATAATGAACTAAACATACCAATGGTTATTTATAGATCTTAGATCCGATCTGCATATCCCGATGGAATATCTAATATAACAAATCACCACTCGTGATTAACTCATAGAATCCAAGGAATGTCATCTTAAGCATGATTACATTACTTTATACATCTTAAGGCTTATTTGTCCATCTTTTTATGTAGGCGTCCCTTTTATTATACACATAAATCAATTATGTTCATTACAAAAATTCCATTCCTTATCCAACATAATCCAAAAACTAAATGACATAATCGTATTAAATCATCAACATATTGAAGATTAAGCATACATTTTTTTCATCATAAATGAAGGACCGATTAAATAGCATTCAAATGTAAACATTGCAATAATCTAAATATATGCATAATTATTCCATCTACAAATTTAGTCATCTCATTTAGATATATCATTTTCATTTTGAAAGTAAAAGCATTATTCATAGGAACTAACACATCAGACCACAAATAGAGTGACACAATGATTTATCCTGGGAACCTTTAGGGGAATAAACCCAGCCTCCAAAATATGTTCTTTCCTCATATTTATAAACTTGATATGTAAATATTACAATTAAATAAGGGCATATACAGATCCATTTTTAATCAATTTTATAAATTAAGGGATACAACTATCACTTATAGGTCCACGATGCAATTAAGGAATTTCTCAATTCCCTTCTCAAGTCATTGTAATACATGAAGGTAATTTTCATGCTCCTAAGGAATACAATTGTTCCTTAAAAATTTTATGATGCAATAAAGGAAACTATTGATTCCTTTATCTAAGCAATATTAATGAATTATAACATCTCATATGTGATTATGATAATCATTGGACTATGTTTTGGAGAATTCATATCGATGTTAGAGGGAATCCTATAAATTTCCTCAAGAATGAATTCAAATTCATTCTTCATAATTGAGACAAATTCAATCAATGAATTAAAGTCTCATACCTTTAATTCATACTAAGTATTCCTATCATACTTTATTATCCTTTATTAAATGCTTTAAATTATCTACTATGTCCATTTCAATATAGTTTTATTATTTCCCAAAAATGATATATTTCTCTAAATGAGATCTCCATTGAGCAGTGTTAACATGAGAATCCTTTAGTATGAAATACAAATGTCCAAGTCTTACCCAAGAGAGTGAACAAGAGGATTATGAAAATTTATTCTATAATTAACCTTCACCACGATAAGTAACATCAACCATATTTTGAGTCACTTATCCAACCAAGACTATTTCCAAAATGCTCCCTACAACAATTTATCCATCCACATGGAGGTTATTATATATTTCTAAAAGGTTTACTTTAGTTACATAATACCATAGGTAGGTTCCTTTTATATTTAGTATGACTTAGGTATTTAATTTAAACATGCCTTATCCTTTATAAGGGTTTACCCCATTTTATTTTTTGAAAATAATCATCATAACCACTTTAGATAAGACAAACAATGGCCAAACCCGACAAGCTACAAGTAAGTTTCCCTTTATATAAATACCCACATGCATTCTTGGGGCATATCGATTATTACCCCATATACCTAAAAGTACAAAATGTTGGACAATCTATCCATAGGCTATCTAATTTAACTTAAAACGTAAGTTCTTATGACAATTATTGCAGTAATCAAACATTTACTCTATGCTTAATGAAATATATCACTTCGTTACAGTGCCATCGTCCTACGAAATAGGGGTATTCCATGACCACAAAATAATGGTCAGTCAGGTAGGTAGGACTAAGCTCTCCATTTTATTACAATCCTATCCAACCAAATAGTTAAGTAGTGGACTCAAAATTAAATACTCAAAATTAAATAGAATATATGTTAAAAGTATTTGATAAGCTACCAACCAAACCAATAAAATTTAAATTGAATATATGCTAAAAGTATTTGATAATATTTGCGACTACCAAGATAGCATTTCAAACCACGAGTGGTTGTTGCATAGGTAAAATTGAGTGTTGGTGGAGCCCGATCATCGATTTTTGTAGGTGAAGGATCGCTCACTCATAGGTGTCAATACTACATAATCCACAGTATATGAGTAGATCAACTCATTTACACCAAGGATTCGAAGTTCACTAAATAGTTTTGGTTTGGTTTATCACTTTCATTTGTCAAAAGGGAGCTCCGCATTATCAATCAGCTCTGGAAGAAAATACCCTCTAGATGAAGATATAAAACCTCTAATATAAGCTATTCAGTTAAGGTGAAATGATTCAAATAATAATAATGGCTAAATACACCTCCCAATAAACTTTCAATACGATTATGGAAAAATATGAATCTTTTTGTATGATTGTGAGTATCTAAAGGAACTTGATAATTTACAAAATTGATATGAAGTCCTATAGTGAGCCTAATTCAAAATGGGATCGCTTTACCGCTATTGTATTGATTAAGGTGGGGATTTAATAGACCAAAATATAGCTATGCCTTCCTAAACAGGCCATGGATAAATTATAGCATAAAGACCTCCATTGAAATCTCATTCAAAACGTGTTAGAGGGTAACAAATCAATGATAGCTTACGAGGATTAACCAAATCATGACTATGAATGATATTGATGAGCATTGATCATCGAAATTCTGTGAGCAATGTCTTTAGTGATTGAAGAAAATAATGGATTCTATTATGGTGTATTGTCCCTTCATGCTCTAGCATCTGTGGCAACCACTAGATGAGGATATAAAATTTTCTTGTAAAGAGTTATAATTTTGTAGCACAATATGTCTAGAATATTGATGTTAACAAATCAGTTTCACAAGTAGAAATAAACAACTCAGTAAATTTAAAGGATCAAATCATATGTAGGGTATTATCCCATAATTACTATATTTTGGGTAGTGTGTAATATAAAATTACCCACACAAAATTAAGATAGTAACCACCAAATGGTTTCTACCAAGGTTCTATCGGTGGTGGTGGTTTGATCAATCTATTGGTGATTAGGTGTTCCTTGCTGCATTACTCTAAGCCTACTCCACCAATTAATATTAATCATATCAACTATCAAGAATAACAAGGTTTGTATAATCACAATAATTTTAAACAGTAACAAAGCTTCAACAACCAAAGCTTTGTTCAATCACATCAATAACAATAACAGTAACAAAGCTTCAACAACCAAAGCTCTGTTCAATCACATCAATAACAAAGTTTCAAATGAATAAAGCTTCACAAAAGAGAACATAGAATCAAAAATCAAAACTTATAGCAGGGGTTAAAACTTAAAGTCATAATTTGACACAACTACAAGGTATTTTGAGGCCTCAATAGTAATCACTCTATGCATAATTAATTTTAGAAAAATTAATTAGGGAGAGATCCAACCTGATCCCTTTCTTCCTCGAATGCCTCCCAATACAAAGAAAAGCTAAAGAGTTTCGTATTTTAATATATCAAGGAAAATTTTAGCTTCTAATACACAGTAAAGCTAAAGAGTTTCATATTTTAAAATATCAAGGAAAATTTTTGCTTTTAACATAAAATAATATCTTATTTTAATCTAATAAAGCATAGTGATGAGAGGAAATATCCAACTATTGGTCACAAATCTTCCAAAGTACAAGATTTCATCACTTATGCACCCTAGACTCAGCCAAAATTGAAAGGTCGAGAGAAAGAGAAGTCTCTCGGGCCAATCTTCAGAGAGGGCTGGCTCCCAAACTAATCTAAACTGGTTTCAAGATAAAGATGCAGGAAAGAAATGGTAAAATGTAGAAATAAAGGGAAATAACAAAAAGAGATGGAAATATGGCCAAAGTCGATAGTTGATGGGGAGAACAACATCAAACAACAAATAACCTCCACTAGATATTGAAGCTAAGCAGTAACTGATTCTTAGAATGCATATACAGAAATTGGATCAAGCATTGACCATAAGTTCGCTTCCAAGTATACTCCAAACGTTCAAATGCAAATACAGCAAAATATAGAATAGCATAATTCTACTTATATTTTAACACTGGACTAATAGAAGTAAATCACATAGAAAACATCACATGGACAATAGTTTGGATCACCAACTCCAAAAGACACTAAGAATAGAGCAAAATGCATCTAGGATTTCTGCTTCAATTTCTACAAAAAGGTCCTCCTCTTTTTGCTTGAGATTTTACATTGGTTTTTATAGAGGCCTTCTATCTTCCTTTCGAATCATAGATTTTAATACATAAAACATATTTCGAAGAAGAGGTCCACAAAATAGGCACTTGAAAAGAGAAACAATCCCCCTTAATCTACCTTGGAGAAATCACACTCCCTGTTTTTATGGATCAAAACTGAAAATTAAACAAAAACAAGGGACCATATTTCCTCATTAAATGACCATTATCGGGGCAGGTTGGAAGTTTTTAGGAGGTCACAAATAGGAGCTTTTAATACTGGAGGCGTCTTTAATTTTTGTGGCGTTGAAAACTGCCTCATGTTCTTCCATCTTGCGCACATAGGTAAACATCAACATTTAATCTTGGCTCCTCTTTGACCATGATTTCAAAATCTGTTGGAGAGCTTTTATTTGATCCTTATCTTGTTCTCACGTTCTCCTATGCAATTTCGAAGGAAAAATGTGGACTGAACTATATCGGGCCTTTGTTGTTGCTTTTGTCGCAAAAATGTGACAGGTCACAAAAATGCAACATGTCGCGATATCGCGATACTTTCAACTTACTGCTTTCTCATGTTGCCACCAGTCATGAAAATGAAATAAGTCACAAAAATGCAACATGTCACAAAATTGTGACATGTTTCTGCCACTTTGCCCTTCCGTCGCGAAAACAAGACATGTCACGAAATCGTGACATGTTTCTGTCTTCTTGCTCCTTCCTGCTTTATCATCGTGAAAGTGTGACAAGTCATGAAATCATGACATGTCACAAAATCATGACACTTTTCTCCTGCCTGACTCTTTTTCCAAAAATGTCATGAAATCACGACATCTTTCTTTCTTTGGCTTTGTCTCCTCGACATGTCGCTAAATCACTACATCTTTCTCTATTTTGTTTCGTTGCTGCTCCAGTCACAAAATCGTGACATGTCACAAAATTGTGACATTTCGTAATTGGCGCTGTCCTTCTTGCTTTTTCATCATGAAAATGTGACATGTCATGATATCATGACATTTCTTCATGCTTTGCTCTTTTGCCTTGACATGTCATGAAATCGCAATAATTTTATGTCTTCGCCTTCATTGTCGCTTCTTGTCGTGATATCGCGACAAGTTTCTCTTGCTTGGATTTGTTTCCAAAAATTTCATGATATCGTGACATCTTTCTCCCACCTTGTGTTTATCTTTAGCCCTTCCACAAAAACATGACAGGTCACAAAAATGCGACATGTCGCGATATCATGACAACTTTTCAATTTTCTCTTTCTCATCGCAACAAGTCATGAAAATGCGACATGTCGCGATGTCACGACAATTTTGCCATTACTGCTGCCTTTGTTGTTTCCTAGCACGAAAAAATGATAGGTCACGAAAATGCAACATGTCATGATATTGTGACATTTTTCTTTGCTTACACTTTTCGACTTTAGAACCCCATGAAAACGTGATAGGTCATGAAAATGTGACATGTCACGATATCGCGACAACTTCTATGCTTTGATTTGTTTCTGGTATGGACGCCACGAAAACGCGATAGGTCACAAAAATGTGACATGTCACGATATCGCGACAGTTTTCACTTACTTTTCTTAGGCACAAAACTTAGTTATTTTTCATGAACAACAACAACACCAAACCTAATTCCCTTGACTTTACTTCACTTTGGGGCTTGCCTACAAAGCACCATCTTAATCTTCCTTCTTTGCTTACTCCTTCTAATCCTCCAAGATTGCTCTTTAGTATAGCTAGGAAATCTTTCAAGCCTTCTGGTTTCTTATCCACTCAAGGTGGAGAGCATACTCCCTAGGACCATTAATATTTTCCTCCCATACTTCCTAGATGGGACAAATAGTGGCCACATTATAATAATATTAAAATCATGCCTTGGACCCATTGTGATTTATCATATCTTGTAAAGTATAACAAAAAGTAGAAAAAGGGTCCACTTAAATATAAGGTGAGTGTCCTTATTTTTCTTTTGTGTCCCATATGGTTCACATCCCTCCAAGACACCTCTAATAAAAAAAATAGAGGAGAGAATATAAATTTTCTCTCTACTAATGAGATTATTCCATGAGGGAAAATAAGATAGGCTTTTAGTATTAAATAATACTAGTGCCTAATTTGGTCCAATAAAAATTGGAATTTAATTTATAAATTAGATGCAATTATCCTAGTCATTAAGCATTATACACACCTAATTATATTTTTATTATTTTCCTCCTAAAGCCGTTCAAAATTCCTAATTTGGAATTTTGTACAATTCATTAGGGTCTATGACCTCTTTATGTGGAACATTAATTTATCACAAGACAAATTAATGTCTCATTAATAGGTTTCGAGGTTAACAGGTCATGACAAAATGTTCGAGGTTATCGATAAGTTCTCAATTAACTATTGTTTTAAAAAAAATAAAAGAAGTTGTGTCATCTTGGATTGTAGTTAAAAATGAGAGTATGGATAAATATATTAATTTGGTGAATAAGTAAATTTCAAAAATTCATAAAAAAAATGATATTTGTTTTTTAAAGAGGTCGAGAAAACAATACTGGTTAAACTAGAAATTAAAAAGAACAAATTATTGAAGAAGAGGAAAGTCGAATGGAGAATGAAAAGTAGAGTTGTATGGTTAAAAAAATGGAATGAAAATACTAAGTTTTTCCATAATTTTCTAATCATAGGAAGAAGGTTAACACTATCAGGGAGATGCAAAATGAATAAGGGGCCCTCGTTAGGAGTTTTTCTAAATTAACAGATTTGGAAGTAAAACATTTTTAATCTATCTATAAAGAACCAAATAACGTCAATATTGGGGAAATTTTAAAGTTAAATAATTTCTTATCTAGTTTTGTGATAGAGGAAGACAATTAGTAACTTATGAAGGAGGTCACAAAGGAAAAACTTGAATCTACTCTGACTTCTTTCAAAAAGGATAAAATTCCAGGGCTTGATGGATGACCTATAGATTTTTTTTCTAGTTTTCTATGATATTTTTCAGGAGGATCTTATCAGAGTAATGGAGGAAGTTAGGTTGAGTGGTCAGGTTTTGGGGGATTTTAACTCCATTTTCTTAAAATTTGATTCCCAAAAAGGATTATCCTAAAACCTTTGATGAATTTAGATATATTTCTTTATGTAACAGTATCTATAAAACCATTGCAAAGGTTCTAGTTGTTAGATTGAAGAATATTTTTGTTGAAGTTATCACCCAATAAAATTTTGGGTTTATAGTAGGGAGATATATTTTTTAAGCCATAGGATTTGCACAAGAGGACCTTCACTCTATTAAAACTAAAATTTTTCCTACAATGGTCCTTAAATTAGATCTATCTAAAGCTTATGATATAACTAGCTAGTTGTATCTCATATTGATGCTCTTATGTTTTCCAATTTTTAGATTAGTTAAATAATCTAATGATAGATTATTTTTGAAATGGGAATCCTACAAGGGAGGTCCCAGGTTTGAATCTCCACCCTACCAAAAATTTGAATTGGGTACCCAAAATCCAATTGATAATGTTGGTGCAAGCGAGGCCGAGCATGACTCCCGGGTGACATTGACGGTGTAGAACCTCCTGGTCGTGGTCTCTCATATGAAGGCGACACTGCAAGGGATTTTTTGCTTAAAATGTTTTTAGAAAATAATTTAATATATAATGCGTTCCAATATTTATAATGATAACTAATATAATGATAGATTAGTTTCAAAATGAATCCAACTTCTATTGTTTTCCAATATTCATATTGGTTAACTAATATAATGATAGATTAGTTTTGAAAATAATTTAATTTCTAATGCTTTCCAATATTTAGAATGATAACCAATTGAATGAAAAATTAGTCTGGAAATGAATCCAGCTTCTAATGCATTCCAATATTTAGATAAATAACTAATCTAATGATAGATTAGTTTGGAAATGAATATAACTTTTAATGCATTACAACCTTTAAATTTCTAACTAATCAAATGAAAGAATAGATTGGCAATGAATCTAAATTTTAAGATTCATATTATTAACTTGATCAAAAGATAGATTGGTTTGGTAACTAGACTAATGTTGAACTCTTTCTAATATTTGATAACTAGATATTTGTAGAAAATATTTTTTGGAAAGAATCATGTGCTTCTTTTGTGTTTTGTTAATATTTATGATTTGTGATATTTGTGGAAAATATTTGGAAAACAAGTATGGTATTATTTGTATGATTTGCTACAATGAATTAGCTATGGAAAAAATGGGAATTTATATTTGTGGAATACATTTTGGAAAAGAAGTATGGGCTTCTTTGTGTGATTTACTATTGAATTAGCTATGTGAAAAAATAGTGAATTTCTAATTGTGGAAAATATTTGGAAAAGAAGTATGGATATTTTTGTGTGAATTTCTACAATGAATTAGCTATGTGAATATATGGGATTTGATACTTATGGAAAATATCTTGGGAAGAAGTATGGGCTTCTATGATTATGTTTGCTATATTGAATTGAGTTTATAGAAAAGCAAGTTCTTGGGTTTAAAAAAAATATTTGTGGAAAATATTTTATAAAAGTAGTAAGGGATACATTTATTTATGCATTGAATATTTTATAAATGCATTCAAACTTGCATGAGCTATTCTAATCCCACTTTCTGATCAACTACCATGGAGGCCATAAAAAAATGGTGAAAGGGTCATACTTGCATAACACCACATTGATATTGGAGTATTGTTGATAATCACTCAAGGTGAAAGAGGATTTAATGTAATAGAAGCAAAGACTATTCTTTTGTAAATTAAACGTTTTAATGAATAAATACACGATGTTATGTTAAATGATTTTATGATTCATATCCATGCTAAAGCTTTATTTTATTGGATAGATAGATTATTTCTCCAAGCTTAAGATGCTTGTTTTGTTTTCTTCATGGAGATTATTTTTGCTTTAATGCTTGTTAGAGAGAGAACGAGAGTTATCCTTGGGTTTCTTTGGGAAGGGAACCAAATTTAACTTTTCTTAAAACTCTCTTCTTTTAATTTTAGCTATTGTGGGGTAGAAACACCTAGTTTCTTTATCCATGAGAAGGCAAACACATAGAGTGATTGTAGCTTAGAATCCATCATAGATATGGAAAAGTTAAGTGTGAAGTTTAATATATCACCATAGAGGTGTATTTAAACTAGGCCAAGACACCATTCCCAATAGGCTAGCATAGATAGAGTTATGGGTGGAAGTAGTAATTGGCATACACTTCTCTAAATACTGAAAATGGATAATTCTAATGCTAAGGTAAAAAAGACAACATTCATGAAGATTTCCAAAAAAAAGAGGATACCTTTCTGAAGTGGCCTTTATACCACAAAGGTATAAAATGTGAACCCAAATACTTACATGAGTTTGTCCACTCCTATCTGTTCAAGTGATATATGTAACATCTTAGACTTGAAATGTGGTGTGTCTAGTCAATGTGTGTATTTCATGGATACTCTTGTAAACCATTCAAAAATAAAATTTATCGGTTTTAGGTTTCAATTGGGGTTTTTATAGGTTTAATAAGTTAAACCATAGAATAAAACATGGAATTTGGCTACTTCTATACACTGAGTATTATCTATAGTGACTGGGAACTCAACTATGGTGAAGCCTTCTATGCTAAGATAAATAAGTTAAAGGGTGTTTCCCCTTATGAGCCTTTGTTGGTAAGTGCTCTTGTTAAAAAAAATGAGTTGGCAATTTTGAGTTACAAAAGTTATTATTTTTCCTCTCTTAATGACATCGACATTTAGGATATCTAGTGCTCTTTGAAACTTACCTGAATGAATCACTTTGCCAGAAGCCAAATGTTAGATCAACCTGATTTTATTTATTGCTAAGTTCCATGCCTTGGAAATTTTTATTTAGGCTTTCCTTTTTTGTTCTAGGTTTTATTTTTTACTTTTGTTGATGTCAACACTCAAAACTATCTAGCACTCTTTGTCATATAATCTAAACTCTATTGTACCTAATAGGCTCTACTTTAATGTTGAACATTTTGATTTCATCTATACTTAGAAAAAATCTATTTCTTAATGAGCTATATGGTCCTCCATGCTATGTTAGATATCGATATTTTATGAGGCCCTTGCTAACATAAACATTTTGTTTTTCTATTAATGTTTCATACATAGTGAAAATTTGAGTCTAACATGATAATCAATAGATAGACTCGTTTACCTTCAATTTCAAAATTTTGTATGCTTTCATGCTTGTTTTTAATGTCATCACCTCAAATTTTCTATTATCTTTATACACTTAGCAAAATTTTTCATCATTATATTACTCCTACTTGACTTGTATTCCTCTTGATTTGATGACTATTTAAGGTGTTTGGGTACATTATTGAGGTTACCTTAGCAAATTGGTAAAATTTTCTATTGGAAAAATTCATCTCTTTCTAAGGAGATGGATGTGGGTGAGGAATTCAACCCATACTTCCCACTATTGATTATGTATAGGGGAAAGCGTACTCAAGGAAGGATTTTCATCATCATTTCCCTCTTCAAAAATAGGATTTTAAATAACCGATTTTCTTGTTAGGAAGCTTAGGTAATGAATTTGAATATATTTCCATTTGACACACAATATATCAAGTTATATATGGTAGTTTAGCCATGGCCAAGAGAGTTCAATTAATTCATGTTTTTGTTTTCAGGGTACTTATAGCAAAGAAGATAAGATGTATGAGACCGTTATGTCACATTGGAATAAAATCCTTCATTATGACTACCTCTAACATCTTATAATATACTCGGGAGATATCCTCCCAAGGTTCATATTTTGGGTTACTCAAGGGGTTTTTAAATTTCCCCTAGTAGGACTGACAATTTGTTATGTTCGTGTTATCTTTATTTAATGTGAATTAACTAAGAAAGAATATTAGAATGATATTTGGTAAATTTTAATAAATTTTATCTTTATAAAATGTATTCTTGGTCAAAATATAGGATGGGGACCCAAGTGGTGTTCATGTAGGGTTCATAAAATATATGGATGCCAGAAAGGGAACTACGAAGGCACTAGCATCCACGTCATATTCCTTAAGGGTGAACCCACACTCAAATTGGAAGGAACTATTATCACCCTACCATATGTGCCTTATCCAAGCTTTATATTTGGAAAAATAGATTTTTTTATTTCTCTAAATCTGAGTTATAATGTGTTAATTTTGCAAAAAACCTAATTTTTCTCATTCTAACCTAGTCTTTAAATGCAAAGTTTGATATGTCAATGTAAATTAATATGAGTTTAGCAAGCAATATCTACATGTAATTTTTATTTTTGATGCTAATATAAATTGTAACTCTACAAAAAAATAAAATCTTTTTTCAAATAAAAATGTAGACAAACAAACTAGCGTAATGCAGATCTACATGCATTTTCCTTTCAAATACCTAATGAAAATGTGTAATGTTGGACCATAAATATCTTTATAAAATTCTTAACAATGTACATTATTTAATAATAAATAAAAATTCATAAAATAAAATGCAATCATAAATGAGCTAGCCTAGGGGTGCTTTTTGTTCATTTAATGAAAACTATCCTAAATACCTAATAAAAAATGTTTTTTTTTCCTATCTTCTCTTTTAGCAAGGGAAAAAGGGGTAATGCATATAAATAAAATATAGCCTAGATGTAAACTCAATAAACTTGATTAGGGGATTGGTGTCTCCTTTGGACAGAGGTTCATAAATATTATAATGAGGAAAGGATTCCCAAGAGATTGATTGAGAAAATTTTAGTGAAATTTTTTCTCTATGGAGTAGCCCACATTGGGTGAACCATGTTAAATTGGTTTCTCTATTGTGTATGGTGATTTGTGCATTTATTTGATTACTATTTTTGATATTGATATCTATACATTGCATAATATTGATTGAAAAGAAAAGTAAAAGGTGATCTTATATTGTTCACCCCCCTCTTAGTATAAGCTTATTTTTTTTAATTGGTATCAGAGTGGGCTCCTTTGGAAGATTTTAATAACTTGAAGGAAAATCTTAAAACACAATGGATTCTAAGAATGGGTCCTCAAATAATTCAACTCTAGTATTTTATGGAAGCGATTATGTATTTTGGAGTATGAGAATGAAGATCCACCTAATGGCACTTGGAAATGAAATTTGGGAAGTAGTTGAAAATGGATACATACCACCAGCTACTCCACCTATAGATAAATATTTTAAGCTTCTACATCATTACAATTTAAGATCATTGAATGCAATTTTGAAAGGTTTGCATAGAACAAAGTTCATAAAAGTTATGCATTGCAAATATGCAAAAGGAATTTGGGATAAGTTGCAAAGCATATATGAAGGAGATAAAAGTGTCAAAAAGGCAAATATACAAAATCTCAAAGGACAATTTGAAGAATTAAGAATGAAGTATGAGTAAAATATTAGTACTTACCTACTTCGTGTAGATGATATTGT
Source organism: Wollemia nobilis (assembly GCA_028583015.1). Taxonomy (NCBI): domain Eukaryota; kingdom Viridiplantae; phylum Streptophyta; class Pinopsida; order Araucariales; family Araucariaceae; genus Wollemia; species Wollemia nobilis. Next base: position 477,730 of record JAQPPZ010000390.1, on the reverse strand, counting down.
TAATTTCATTGAAGAACTTGGACTTGATATTGAAGAATTAGATGTTTGTGATAAGATCTTAAGATCTCCCCCAACAATATTTAGTGAAAATATTTTTGCTATAGAGGAATCAAAAGATGGTGATTCTTTGACAAGAGATATGTTAGTTGGTATTCTTATAGATTTTGAGATAACAATAAAATATGAACCTAATATTTGGAAGCAAGCAACCTTCAAATCTACTAAGAAGATAAATGGCAAGAATTCAAATTCAAGCAATGAGTCATCTAGTGATGAAGAAGTAAATTATGGTAAAATGAATAAGAATTCAAGAAGATTTAAATATGCATAATATGTTATATGTTTCAATTGTGGAAAGTATGTTCACTATGCAACTAATTTTAAAGAATCTATAAATGGCAATGATGAAGAAAAATAGGATCATAAGAATAGGGAATCAAAAAAATACAAGTACCAAAAGAAAGGCAAGGATGGACAAGGCAGACAAGGAAATAAGTTCTTTGAAATGTAGAAGAGGATTTACTATGCAGACAAGGGAAGTAAGTAATCAAGTGATAGTGATAATAGTTTCTTAGATAATGATAAATATGAAGTTCTATTTTTGATAGCAGAAAAATAAAAATTTAAGAAAAGATCACCAATAATTCTCAAGTATTTTAGATGTGGTAATTTTGGACATCTTGAAGATAGTTTTACAAAGAATGGTTTTAGTTTTAGTGATGATGAATATGAATATAAACTTGAAGGACCATAATAAAATATTCTAATGGTACTATAAGAAGAATAAGGTGATCCTATAGAAGACAAGTCTAAAGAGAATGAAGATATTTTCAAAGGCAAACAAATAGAGGAAGAATAAGAAAAATGATAAGTTGATCTTGAGGGAGAACTTATTTATGCTCTTAACACATTAAAGAATTTAAGAAAGCAAAACTCCCAACTTAAGCTTCAGTTTTAGGAATGTGATGAAGAAAGAGGAAAGCTTATAGAGGATATAAATAAGTCAATAGCTAAGACAAAGAAGTTCAAGGATAAGTTAGAAGCAAAGGTCTTAGAATATGAGAGATTAGAACAAGAAGTAGCTCTACTAAGGTAATAAGTAGAAAAATCTAAGGATAAGCTACACAAGTTTGGAAAGAGATAAAATATCATATATAATATAATCAAGGTATAAAGGCGATCAACAAAAAAAATAGGTCTTGGTTTTGAATAGGCTTAAAAGAAATAAGAAGAAGAGTCAACCTCAAGTTTTGAAGAAGAAGAAACTTTAGAAGAAGATAATGTGAGCTAAAGTGAAACTTCTAAGGATAATTTGGACAATAGAAAGTTCAAAAAGGAAAGAAACAATGCACAAAGGAGAAACATATAGAATAGGAACCAGCACAGGGTAAAAGAGACTAAGAGACCAATGAGGTCAAGGCAATGAAATTTCAATGGATTATGTTTCTCATGTCATAGATTTTGGCACAAGGCTTCATAGTGTAGGATACATGAAATACAGGAATATGGGAACTTCAAGAATAGGTAGTTATTTCATGGGTATTTCTACTCATGTAATCAGTTTGGTCACAAGGCAATGAATTGCAGGGTTCATGACAAGAACAAATATGGCTTCACCAAGATAAATCCCAATACATTTACACCTTAAAGGAATAATAATATTAAGTTTTACAAGTGCAATAATGATGGGGATACAACAAAGTGGTGTAGAGTAGACATTCTAGAACCAAAAATTAATAGGAACAGGAACAAGAATAGAAATAGGAATATGAACATGAACATGAATAGGAACATAGACATGAACAAGAATAAGAACACCAAAAGGAACCAAAAGAATCAAGAGAAGAATATAATGGAAAAATATAAAGATCAATGCTTTATGGGAGTATAAATACTCCCACCCTAGAATTAACCACCTCAAAATAAGGTGGGGGAGGGTCTAAGGTAAGAGACTCATTCTTAGACCCGAGTCCCAAAGGTGACCCTGAGCCATTGATGTCAAAGGTATAGATATTTGAGTAAGGGGGAGATATTTGATTTAATAAGAGAACTTTGAGTCAAGGAGAGCAGTTTCCCAAGGGGAGTAGGAAATAAAAAGGTTAATAAAATTTGAAAAGATAATTGGGTTACCATAAATGACAAAGGGGAAGATTGTTGGACATTTTGAGTAGATGAGTTGTCATTGATGTCAAGAGTGAATGGTCATTGATGTCAGTTTTAGTGAGTAGTGCAAAGGGAAGAAGTTCTGCAGTCAATGCAAAAAGAAGAACCCACATTTCGTTGGTCATATTCGGTTCCAAGTAGTCAGATGTGGTATAAATTGCAAAGAAGAGGCCCAAGCAAATAATATTAAAATATTTTAATATAATATTAAAAATGAAATTTAAATTAATTAATATAATTTTTTTATAAATTAATTTATTAATTAATTTAAATAACCCTAAGGAAGGGTTATAGGTTTAAAATGAAAATAAAATTTCATATTCGATTCAAGCACTGAAGTTTATGGCAGAAGAGGCATCATGTATAAATAATTGCAAAGACCTTTACCTTACCTCCTAATGATATTGATTGAATCTCCTATGCTCCATTGAATTCGTGCACAAAAAGAGAAAAGACATTCCACATTTTTAGAAGGGTCTATAGTGGTGAAGGAATAAATCGAAGAAAGCACCAATACTTAGCACCAAAGGCACTAGTAGCACAGTTGGCATTGGCAAAAGCGCTAGGGTGTGTGGCAAGCAAGGCATGCAGGTTTAAATCCCTTCGGGTTAATTTTTGGCAAAGTAGAAAGGGCACATATTTTTGAGCAAGCATCGAACAAGGGGTTAAAGGAAGTCTTGTGCCTTCCCTTCCCCATGGGAGTGCTTAGCTCATGTGGTGGGCTAGCACATCGATAAGGTTCTCAACAGAGAGGTCTTGTTTTCAAAACCCAGTGAGGCCTTTTTGGTTGTGATAAAGGTATGTGTTGATGTCATGTGTTGGTCACTTAATTTCGTATGTGCTAATGTTGAAAGAAAATAAAAATATTTTATTTGCCTAAGGTTGAAAAATATATTTTTTTTTTATGGTTTGTGAGATTAAATGTTTGCCTGAAATAATTTGGTTATTAAGTTTTTTGAGGGAGATAAAACGGTAGGCTTTTTTGAAAGGCTAATTTTTGGAGATTATAAGGAGAAATTTGAGTGATTATTTTTATGTATGATTTGATGATTGCTAATTTAAATAAGGAGTAATAAGGTGTATTTGATATTGATTATTTGTGTAATTGAGAAATATTTTGAAAGAGTGTTAGTATAAATTTTTTTTATCTAACCATTGAAATTGGCAAAGAAGAAAATTGTGATTGAGATAGGTTTTAAGGGCACTTCTGCATCAAACAAAAGGTATGGGCACATCTTACTAGTGAGTTATTTTTGAATGTTGTGAATGCTAAGTTGGAGTGAAAAGGATTTTTTTGGAATAAGAGTTGTTGATAAAACCTTGTTTGATGAGATTTTTGAGTTGATTGTTGAGGGTTTTTTGGAGTAAGAGTTTTTGATAAAATGTTTTTTGATAAGCTTTGTTGTTGAAGTGATTGGCTGAGTGAAGAAATTGAACTAGGTTTTAAAAGCATTATGAGTATCATTGTTATGTGATATTGTTTGATAATCATTGTTGTTTAAGTGATTGATTGAGTGAAAAACTTGAAATAGGGTTTGTAAAGATCATGAGTACCATTGTTATGTGAGATTGCTTGATAAGCATTGTTGTTGAAGTGATTGGTTGAGTGAATAACTTGAACTAGGATTTGCAAATATCATGAGTATAATTTTTATGTGAGATTGTTTGATAAGCATTGTTGGAAACAATTGAGTAAGTGTTCATAATTTTGAACTAGGGTTTATGAGCAAGGATAATTTCATTGAGTGATTGGTTGAATAGAGTTGATTGAGCCTATTCAAGTGGAAGTGTTGATGTGATAGTTCTAGTTTTGTGAAACAAATTATTCTATATTCTGAATTGATTTGAGAAAGAGGTTGTGTGTTTATGAGTATGAAACATATTGAGTCTTTAACAATTATCTATATATTTCTATGGTAAAAAGAGAGATTGAAAGTGATTGAGAATTATGGTGAATGTGAACCATATTGATTCTGTAGCAATTATCTTTATGTTTCTATGATATTGGACAAGTTCTAGTAAGGACTTCTTGAGCAGATTTGAGGTAAGTTCTAATGAGGACTTGTGGACATATTTGTATGAGATTTTATGGAAGCTTACAATACAAATTTGAGGATAGAGATTGTTGAGCAGATTGGACAAGTTCTAGAGAGGACTTATGGACTAATTAGTGTGATATTTTGTGGAAACTTACAAGGAAGATTTGAGATAAGTCTTTGAGAATACTTGTGAGCAGAGTTGATTGATTAATTTGTTTAAACCTTGGTTTAAGTTTTGGATTAGATCTAGCTAACTTGATTTGTGATTGAATCAAGCTTTGAGTTAAGGCTTGATATAGATATTGAGGATAGATTTGTGCTAGACCGAAGGACTATGTTTAGTGTAGATTTGAGGAAATATTTTGGTGTAGATTTGAGGATAGGTTTTTTCCAGACCAGAGATAAATATTGAGTAAATTTGTGCTAGACCGAAGACTATGTATAGTGCATATTTGAGGACATATTTTGGTGTATTTTTGAGAACATATTTGTGCTAGACCAAATATAGATATTGAAAAAATTTGTTCTAGACTGAAGTACTATATTTAGTATAGATTTGAGATAAAGCTAAGAGTAAGCTTTGGAGGTGACATATTATAGAGGATGATAGTATCTAGTGGATAGATATCCATTAGCCAGGGCAGTGAGGATAGATATTTTGAGTGGAGATATGAGTATTCAATGTATAGATATCCATTAGCTAGTGTAGTGGGGTAGTAGTTCTTCTATAATATCACCAGCTAGAGCTAAGAATAAAGAGTAATCCTATGGATAGAGATCAACAAACTTGATTATGGGATTGGTGTCTCATTTGGACAAAGGTCCATAAACATTGTAATAGAAAAAGGATTCCCAAGAGATTGATTGAGAAAATTTTGATGAAATATTTTCTTCATGGAGTAGCCCACATTAGATGAACCATGTTAAATTGGTGTCTCTATTGTGTGTGGTGATTTATGCATTACTTTGATTACTAATGTTTGTATTACTATCGATACATTACATCATATTGATTGGAAAGAAAAGTAAAAAGTTATCTTATATTGTTCTCCCCCCTCTCAGTATAAGCTTGTGTTCTTCAGAGTTCCCTAATAGAGTGACCAAAAATTTTTGGTGTAAAAACTATCATCATATGAGCAGGAGAATTTCCAACAGTACTCGACCAGTATTGAACAATCACCTAGCCTAGGAGAGTCAAATGTGGTTGATCTCTGGAGAAGGTTTTCTCCTTCAGTTCTATCTACCTATATCGCAAATGGGGGAAGAGGAAAAGGAAATGAGAAATAAAGTAAAGAGAGATTGTAGAAAGAACTAATAAGGATGGGGTATGACTGCATTGAGACACACTCATTCAATGTCACCAGTGCAAATAGAAACCAACCACCTAATAGATCAGCTCATCCTATCCTCGCTTCTCATTAAGTTTAGTAGGTAAGATAAATTCTAGAATCAGTAGGAGGGTGCATGAAATCCAAACAATAGAATTAGAGTGTTATAACCTGACTAAATTTAAAAAAAATAAAAACATAATGACCATGGATGGATGTGAATTCTAGAACTGCATAGCCAAACCCACAAAATCTAGATAGCAGAATTAAGTGAACAAGCTTGGACAACCATCACAAAAATAAACATCCATACTTAAGAAAAAATAGAAGCAAAGACACATTGAGAGACCAAACAGTGATATACTATTATTTACAAGGTAAAGAATAATTACATATGAATTGTAAAGGCCATAGAGATACACGCTTTGGAATGGCAACCATTCCACCATTTATAGAAAATTTTACAATACATTAAATTTACAACATTAACGGAATCAGGTGGTATAATATTATTGTAATAGTTTGAAGATATGCTGGCACTCCATTTTAAGAGAGATGATGGTTGTTCGGAGGAAGTTAGGAACTTCTACATAGTTCTTAGCCCTTGATCATCTTGATATATTCTTAAATTCCAATTTACTTTTCCCTTTCATGTTGTAAAAATATTAGAAGTTGATTGCCTTTGAATCTATGCATTTTCAAACTTCTTTACTGCACCCTTCAACTATTTGCATCAAGTAGCTAATATCATGAATGTTTGTTTTTTGGGGATCCTTAAAGTGTTCATCCTGATGTGTGATGACCTTAACCTTGGACATATTTTTTGGCATATGTCCTATTCAATCATCTTCCCAATTCTCCACCCTATATACGGGAAATCGAGGTCTCATCTCTGCCTTCTTAGCATCGCATTCAATTTTTGTAAGGGAGTTTAGAAAAAATAATATCTATGCTTCCTTCTCATTTTTTCATCCCTATTAGCTAGATTCTTGGGATCCTAATCTTCTATCCAATTTTTGGGTAGATATTTGAGATACTTCTTGATTGTACATCTATCGTCTATCTATCCACCCCATTGCACTTTGGTTCTCCTCCTTCACCTTAATTTCAAAGCTTTAAAATGAAGGCCAAAGTGAAATGCTATCACCTTACAAAGGAAAGTGGATGGAAAGGAATAAAATTTCACCCAAAATAGGAATGTTTATCAAATAGCATTATCTCAACTAGTTAAATTTTGTGACTTTCAAATAGGAGACCAACCAAATATTACCAAGTGATAAATGCATAATTGTCAAGTTATTGTAATACCAATATATGGTTATGATGTAATAGGGGTAGGCCCATTTCAATCCTACATAACCCATAAAAAAAATAGTAGGAATATTTACTTTGATAGTAATAATATGAAGAAAAAGTAATTATTTAACTTATGGTTTAAATATTGCTAAGTGATACATGCATAATTATCTAGCTATTATAATAACAATATGTGGTCATGATGTATTATTAGTAGGGCCCATTTCAATTATATATAACGTGATTAAAAAAATAAGAATATTTATATTTGTAGTAACAATATTAAAAAAAAAGGAAAAACACTTATAAAATTATTATTTAAATTATTTGAATGTAAGTCAATTAGTCTAGAATTGAATTAAAATATCATTTAAAAATAGTTGATGATTAATTAGAAATAAATTTTAAATATTTTAAAAATATATTTTATCTATTGAAATGGTTATAAAAAGTAATATAGAAGCCCTAATTGAAGGATAAAGACAATAGTGTTGATGTAAAATTTTATTATTTATAGATACAATTCCCCTAAAGAACTAATCCCAAAACCTTAGATTCTTCCATTGTTTAAAAAAAAAATAGTAGTAATAGGTCATATGGTTGAGGATATTTGTCAATTATTTGGATATTTATCACATGATTCAAAATTCCAATTTTCTATAAAGCTAAAAATTTAATTTTTATAAAATGGAAAGGATCTAGCAATCCTTTATTTCCCAAGATTTTGTTGTTTGAAAAAACAATATCACACAATATATAAAGCTATCAACAATAATCAAATAACACAATGAAATATCTATAGATTAATGGAAATCATACTAACACGAATCTAACAAAATTATAGTACTAAGTATATGACTTAATCTCAAAGAGAGAGAAGCCATTATTGATATAGGCAAGGATGTACAATGAGGATCATAGGATCAAACATGAAAAAAGAGGGAATGGATATCCATCATCCATAATTGGGCACAACATGAGCCATGTATTCGAAATGGATGGAATGAATATCCATGGTAAAAAAAAACTAATAAGATAAGATATTTAACTAGAAAAATAATAAACTATATGAGCTAATATCCTACTTATAAATAATATGTAAAAAAAATATAAGCTCCTAGGTAATATCGTAAGTGAACTAAACTAATAATATGATTGAATAATACACCAACACCTACCCTTAAGTGAGTCTTAGGAGAAAGTTTACAATATAATGAAAGAGGCATATCCTCTAATATGGGTCTCAATAACTAGTCTTAATGAGGTACCCATGTATAATATAATATAAATATGAAGGAAGTAGGACTCAATAAGACCCCCAAGGACAACTTATTGCACCCCAATAATTGATCACAACTCAAGAAAATGAGGTGATGCCAAAGTTTTATTGAATATGTCTATAATCTTATCATGTGTAGGTACGTACTCCAAACTAAGAATTCAATCTTGGATAATATTTTGAATAATGTGCATATGTATCTCAATATTTTTGATGTGCTTGTTATATACTGGATTTTGATATACATGAAGCACTTTGGTTGTCACACCAAAGAGTAGTAGGATTATTAGGTGGAAAACCAAAGTCTATCAATAATTGGAGAAGCCAAAGAACCTCTTGGCCAGCAATAACTATTGCTTTGTACTTAATATCTATCAATGAAAGTACAATAGTGGATTTCTTCTTGCATAACCAAGTTGATGAGTTTCGTTGAGTCTCATCATTTAATCTCAATGATTTATCAATCTGGGTTGGTGTCAAAGGCTATCTACGATAGAAGGCTAGGGCAGAGTACAATTTAGGCATTTAGATTTCAAGCATTTATTGATGAAGCAAATTTTGGTTTAGCATTTGGTGTCACACTAAAACTAGTCTGAAGAATGGAAACTGAAATAAATTACAGGAATTTAAAACTAAATCTAAATTACAGAATTTAACAATTAACTACAATTGCATGAATTAAAATTGCTAAATTGAAAGTCTAACCTACTCTTGTAGAATTTAAATTGCTGAAATGAAATCCTAAGTTACATTTGCAGAATTGAAATATAGTTATTTTTGCATAATTGAAATTATTCTTGTAAATGAAAATTATTCTAAAAACACATGTCAATGCCCTGCCACAAAAGGTCATGAAGCTTCTGCTACAAGAATTGATAGGAAAATGAAATATGCTGAAAATGGAAAGTTGCTAAAATAGAAAGCAAGGAAAACATGGAAAGAAAAGGAAAAATGCTTAATATAATTTTTCAGATAACATACACACAAATGTTGTACACAAACATAATAGAAAACATAAATCACATAATACAAAATAAAAACAAGAAAATGAAATCTGGCAATCAATCTATTAATTTTGTTGCAACAAAATTATAGATTAAAACCTGTCATAAAATCCCTCCTTCTAGATATAAAAGTGGGCCCATACTTCTCGATCTAGAAGGAGATGAAAAGCACTCCTTAACTAATTAACACTCAGATTAGAAAATGATAAAATAGCTACACTTTTATTGATGACAGAACATGCTGAAAACTATTACAAAAAACTGTTGTACAGTCATAATTGCTACTATTGAAAACTCTCCTCTATTCTAATTCCTAACTGGCTCAACCAATGAGGGAGTTGTGTTATTTATATAAATATTTACAACATATCCGATGCTCAAATCAGCCTATGTGCTGCTTTACAGTGATTTTCCAATAATTTTGGATCTAAAATAAATGCAAATCTAGACAGTTTGTGTTGCAGTAGTAGTCATTGGCCCCTAGAAAGCATCTTCAGTGGTAGGAGTACATGGGAGGAGTCTAAAAATATCTCACACATATTTCTCCACTTCATAATATGCCATTTCTATATTACAAACAACTTTCTATTATGCTGCAATTTTTCTGGGTTTATCTTAGAAGAGGATCAAAATTGATCTTTTCCATGAATGGTGGCTTTGGATGGCAAGGATGACAAAGTCAGATGGGAGATATTTTTCTTTAACATTTTCAACATTATTTCCCTTTTACCATCATCAAAAATTAGTAAACAAGTCAAAAAGCACTTTTTGTTCTCATTCCGAAGATAAGTGGCTCATTCCAAACAGACTACATTTCTCATTTCGAAGATGTCTGTTCATTTCAAAGATCTTCAGAATGAACAACTATGTTCTCTTCAAGTTATTTTAGCTACATTTCTCAAGTGGATTAGTCCTCAGGATCAAATTGCAATAGCCTTAATTCCTCTCCATGTGTGAATTTCATGTCTTGCCATTCATTTGTAGCTTGTTGGAATTTACATGGTAAATTACTGCATTTTTCAATTCTGCTGCACAGTTGTAAAATATTGGCATTTATTGCAAATTCAAACAAATTAGAACATGGAAAAATTATTCAAATATCAACATGAATTATTACATCAATTTGCTACTAAATTTATACACTTCATTCACCAAGTAATAATGCTAAAATAGTGTAATAGTGTTGCACAATTGTCCCTGCTCTGTTATACCCTATTGCTGCCTATTTAGACCATGTGGGAATGCTTCTAAATAGGTCAGATGTCTTCTGTAGTCCTTATGAACTCATTCCATCCATATCCTCATGCTTTGCTTGACAACTTCAAGGTGTTCCTATAAAGTGACAGCTTGCTGATTTTTATATGGTTGTTTTTTCAGATTTTTAGATTTATGATAGTCCTAAACTTTTGGCTTCAATGTGGATTTGAAACAAGTTGAAGGGTAGGAAAATATTCAAAAACCATTGATAAGTTAATGGATATCAACATACCACATTTGGTTAATTGAAATGCATATTTTTACTTGCTACTTAATAAAAAAAAATCAGTCACAAAATGCTAAAAATAGTCAAAAAGAGAGATATAGTATTCCTAACATAAAATAATGTAAACACTTAACAAATAGTATATTTTAGTCAACTATTTGAAAATTAACTTATCATATGGTAGTCAAAAATTGTGCAATAATGAGGTATTTTTGGGCCTCATCATCCCCTCCAACTTGAACTAATGCATGCCCTCATGCATCTTAGTAGGCCATAGTAATATGTAGGTTTTATTCTTGTGAACAACATCCTTTGCTACCTGCTAACTTAGAAATTCCTCCTTTCTGCACTATATCAAGTATTTTGCAATTAAGCACATGTATACTCTTTTTATGTCTTTCTACAAGTTTTAGTGTTGCAAGGTACCTCTTATAGGCTTGATATCATGTGATTCATTTTGCAATAGTCTTATTGTGGAACCATATTTGGCAGATGCACTACTACTAATGGAATTTTCTGTTCTTAACAATATTTCAGCCTGAATTCTTATTTTTGTTATTTGCACCTTTTGAAAAAAATTGATAAAAAATTTGGATTTGAAATGCTTGAGGGATGTACTTACTTGTGGTAGAGCCTTATAAACCTCAATATTTGATGTACCCTATTCTTTTTTCTATTCTGTAGCATTTTCAGCAATTCTGGTATAGTTTCTACTCATTCTAAAGATATCCTGCTCATTTTGAAGAGAATGTATTTATCATTCCAAAGATGTCTGCTCATTTCGAAGAGACTGTATTTCTCATTCCGAAGATGTCTGCTCATTCCAAAGAGACTGCATTTCTCATTTTGAAGATGTTTGCTCATTCCAAAGAGACTGTATTTCTCATTCCGAAGATCTTCAAAAAAAATGCAGAAATGACCTCCTATGCAAAATTTAGCTACAGATTCTATTGTGGTCTCATCTCTAGAGTGTATAAGCCTTCCATAACATCAAAAATCCCTTCTTCATCCTTTTTTTTAGATGTTATTCTTTGTTTTGTATGTTGTTTTATTCTAGTAGTACTAAAATAGAACCTTCAGGTGCATTTTGTTGATTATCCTCCTTCAATTTATCAGACAATTGTGATATATAAACTTGCAGTTCTCCTTCTGAAACTTGCCCTACAAATTGAAAATAGAATTGCTGCCATGTCTGTCCCAAAATTAGGTTTTTGCACAGTTTTAGAATTTCCATGCAATTAAGGGCATAAGGGGGTGTTTCTTGACATCTTGAACATGTTTTATTTTCAACTTGCCAATATTGTATGAATAGTTTATGCCAAATACCAATTATTATACACTAAATGTTGAAATTTTACTATGAATTAAATGCAAGAAACACATACCTTACTATCTTAAAAATTGGTCATGCACTTTACAAGCTGCTTTTGATGATTGTTAGCAGGCTATCTCAAAACATAAACATAACACATGTGTAGTGTGAGATTTGTACAATGGTGGAACAATGATGGGTAGATCAACAAGGCAATGCATGCCAAAAATTGGTTTTCATGCAAGCCAACTCAATAGTGCCTCCAAGAAGGTTTTCACTACAGAATTATTCATTTTTTTTTCTTTTTTTTTCATTTTTTTCCATCTCTTTTTTTTCATTTTTTCATCATAAGAGGCTGTCATTTCTGGTTTTTCAACCAAATTTTGTCCTCTTTTTGTTCAAGTGCTTCAATGAGAGAGAACATCTCTCACTCTTATTTAGATAAGACAAATCCTTATTTTGCAAAAACATGTCAATTGTTGTAAGAAAAAACCATCTCTTTCTGTTGAAACCTGCAACATTGATGCAACCTTCTTTTCCAGATGAGTAGTAAGAATCTTCATACATCATAATTGCCTCATTATTTCTAGAAATGAAGTATTGGCTTTATTGTTCCTCTTCCTTGCTGAAATTGATGCTTGTCCTCATGTATCCCCATTTTGTGGGACATGCCTCTACTGCAGTTGTTTTTCCTCTCTTTTTTTTTCTAGTTTTTCTTGTCTTTCTTGTACCCAAGAAGGAAGTTCACAAACAAGACTATTCTTCTTTTTGCTTTTCTTGTATTTTTTTTTTCTTTTTGTCAAAATTTTTTATCATCACTCTGAATCTTATATTGAAGAGAAATTCTCTTCCATTATGTGTACATCCAATGGAATATCCTTTAAGAACTCCTCCTTAGTTAATGGTGCATGGTATACCCGAAGGCAATTTCCATTCACCACTAACATCCTCCATGAATTACCAATGGGAGAAATAAGCACTGCTCCATATCTGAAAACTTCTTCAATCAAGTGTTTTCCATGCCTCCTAGTTTGCAAAATCTTTTCAATCTATTCTTGAAATAATTAAATACCAATTCCCAAAAGATGTTAAGTTCTTACATCAAGATAAAATCTTGATATACCCTTGTAATTCCATGTAAAGGGATTGAAATATTGTTTCAAAATGACAACAATTTTGCTTTTTGTTTATAAGTCAGCCAGCTAATAATGTTCAAGAATTTTCTTGGCTACACTTCAATTTGTTTCATTCCTAAGAGGACAGAATTTACCCCTTTTTAAAATGGAAGTAAATTTTCTATGTGCAATTTTTCTAGTTTTTTCTCCTTTATCCAAGGCTAATTTATGTGTGTTTGAACTAAAGGTTTTCTATGTATCTCCATTGATTTTTGTCTCTTCAAGCTTAGGTAAGTTCTTGTTTGAGCATAGTTGGATGTTGCTATAGTCAATAACATTTCCTGAAGGTTTTTTTTTTTAATACCAGATTCAACTACATAGACAGGGGTTGCCTATCCTGTATTATTTATACTGATCACAGGTTGGTCTTAAAAAAGAAATATTTTTTGTTTGCACAATAAGACAAGTGTACAACTTTAGCAGATCAACTACTTGTCAGGTAGGATCACCTCTAATGAGGTCAACTATTGTCTGTGTAGGCTAAGAATTGCTAGGTTGCGGTTTAACATGGTAAAATCTTAACAATATTTAAGTAATAATGGAAAACTCTAGGATCATCATTAAGTTGTAAACTCCTATTTTGATTGTGCAAAAGTTTTTGTGATTTTTTTTTATTAATAGATTCAGCTTACATGGACAGGGGTTGCTTGTCCTGTATTATTCATATTGGCCATAGGTTGGGCTGAATGCGGTGGTTTATTTACTTGCCCTATTTGTTGTTGTTGGGATCTCTCTTTGACAAGAATTTAGATTAGGAAACAAATTTTGTATCTCTGAGTTGTGGAAGTAAATGGCATTCATCAATGATATGTCCCTATGAACAAATGCTACAGGTAGCTAATATGGCTATTTTGTTCAAGGGATAGTCTTGTATATCTACCATGATATCTTTCCAACACCTAGTAAAAATTTGTTTATACTACCTTGATGATATGGATATAAAAAAGGTAGTACTAGCAGATGGCTCTTCTAAATTTTTTTAAGAGATCTTATGTTTCTTGATAATGATGATGATGAATTCTTTCTATTTTTATCAAGAATTTCAAACATAGGTAATTTAACCCCCAAGTGTGAAGATCACCTCCTTGTGGTTGTTTTTTTTCTAAATGGACTGAAATGCAACTATCAATAATTATTATTTATACTAGCTATTTCATTTAAATTTTATTCTAAACTTCATAACTTAGCACAATAATAATTATTTGACTACTTTTACCCTCTAAAAACACCATGTTCCCCAGAAATGGTGCCAAACTGATGATTTTCGTTGAGTCTCATCATTTAATCTCAATGATTGATCAATCTAGGGTGGTGTCCAATGTTGTCTACGATAGAAGGCTAAGGCAGAGTACAATTTAGGAATTCAGATTTCAAGAATTTATTGGTGAAGTAGATTTTGGTTTAGCCTTTTGGTGTCACACTAAACCTAGTCTAAATAATGGAAACTAAAATAAATTACAGGAATTGAAAACTAAATCTAAATTGTAGAATTTAACAATTAACTACAATTGCATGAATTGAAATTGCTAAATTGAAAGTCTAATCTACTCTTGTAGAATTTAAATTACTGAAATGAAATCCTAAGTTACATTTGTAGAATTGAAATCTAGTTACTTTTGCATAATTGAAATGATGCTTGTAAATGAAAATTATTCTAAAAACACTTGTCAATGCCCTGCCACAAAAGGTCATCAATCTTCTGCTACAACAATTGACAACAAAATGAAATATGCTAAAAATGGAAAGTTTCTAAAATACAAAGTAGGTAAAACATGGAAAGCAAATGAAAAATGCTTAATATAATTTGTCATCTGACATACACATAAATGTTGTACACAAACATAATAGAAAACATAAATCACATAATACAAAATAAAACAAGAAAATGAAATCTGGCAAGCAATCTATTAATTTTGTTGAAGTAAAATTATAGATTAAAACCTGCCATAAAATCCCTCCTTCTATATCTGAGAGTGGTCCCATACTTCCTAATCTAGAAGGAGGTGAAAAGCACTCCTTAACTAATTAACACTCAGAATAGAAAATGATAAAATAGTTGCACTTTTATTGATGACAGAACATGCTGAAAACTATTACAGAAAACTATTGTACAGTCCTAATTGCTACTATTGAAAAATCTCCTCTATTCTAATTCCTAACTGGCTCAACCAAGGAAGGAGTTGTGTTATTTATATAAATATTTACAACATATCAATGCTCAAATCAACCTATGTGTTGCTTTACAGTGATTTGCCAATAATTCTGGATCTAAAATAAATGTAAATTTGGATAGTTTGTGTTGCAGTAGTAGTCATTGGCCATTAAAAAGCATCTTAAATTGTGGGAGTAAATGGGAGAAGTCTAGAAATATCTCACACATATTTCTCCACTTCATAATATGCCATTTCTATCTTGCAAACAACTTTCTATTATGCTACAGTTTTTCTGGTTTTCCTAGAAGAAGATAAAAATTGATCTTTTCCATGAATGGTGGCTTTGGACAGCAAGGACGAAAAAGTCAGATGGGAGATATTTTCCTTTAACATTTTCAACCTTCTTTCCCTTTTTCCATCATCAAACATCAGTCAACAATTGAAAAAGCACTTTTTGTTCTCATTTCGAAGATAAGTGGCTCATTTCGAACAGACTGCAATTCTCATTTCGAAGATGTTTGTTCATTCTAAAGATATTTAGAATGAACAACTATGTGCTCTTCAAGTTATTTTAGCTACATTTCTCAGGTGTATTAGTCCTCAGGATCATATTGCAATAGCCTTCATTCCTCTCAATGTGTGAATTCCATGTCTTGCCATTCATTTGTAGCTTGCTGGAATTTACATGGTAAATTACTGCATTTTACAATTCTGCTGCATAGTTGTAAAATATTGGCATTTCTTGCAAATTCAAATAAATTAGATCATGGAAAAATTATTCAAGTGTCAACATGAAGGATTACATCAATTTGCTACTGAATTTATACACTTCATTCACCAAGTAACAATGTTGAAATAGTGCAACAGTGCTGCACAATTGGTCGTGCTCTGCTATACCCTGTTGTTGCCTATTTAGACCATGTGGGAATGCTTCTAAATAGGTCATATGTATTCTGTAGTCTTTATGAACTCATTCCATCCATATCCTCATGCTTTTCTTGACAACTTCAATGTGTTCCTATAAAGTGACAACTTGCTGATTTTTATATGGTTGTTTTTTCAAATTTTTAGATTTATGACAGTCCTAAAATTTTGGCTTCAATGTGGATTTGAAACAAGTTGAATGGTATTAAAACATTAAAAAACCATTGAGAAGTTAATGGATATCAGCATGCCACATTTGGTTAATTGAAATGCATGTTTTTACTTGCTACTTAATCAAGCAAAATCAGTTACAAAATGCTAAAAATAGTCAAAAACAGAGATATAGTATTCCTAACATAAAATCATGCAAACACTTAACAAATAGTATATTTTAGTCAACTATTTTTCAATTAAATTATCATATGTTAGTCAAACATTGTGCAATAATGAGGTATTTTTGGGCCTCATCACAAGTAAAAATACTAATGCCAAGATAGTATGAAAAACCTTGAAGTAGACCATCAACCATGAACACTACCTACCTAATTTGAATCTAAATAACCAACAATATGTGAAATCCATGGTGTGTACAAAATACCAAAGTGTGATGTACCCTAAATATATCTCAAGATATGTTTGGATTCCTTCCAATGACTCTCATGGATATCATATGAGAATTGAGAGACAATCCCAATAGCAAAGGAAATATTAGGATGTATATGTATTAAGTAGATAAGGCTATCAACCAACTATTTGTATAAGATAGAATCATATCATGGTGTGGTGCAAGTGGAAGTCAAATTTATGCTTCAATAAAATGGATAAGGGGTTGGATTGCAATAAACCATACCAAATCTATGAAGAAAATCAAATGTGTGCTTTTGCTGACATATGGAAATCCCAAAAGAATACTTTGTAATCTAAAGACCAAGGAAAGAGTGCAGAAGTCCCAAATATGTCATATCAAAATGCTCCATCAATGAGTGCTATGTAGTTTAAATAATGCTGGAGGAGCTTCTAGTTAGGATGATATCATAAAAATAAGTAACAAGTATGATAATATTATCTCCAATCCTCTAGATGTAGACTATATGGTCAAAATAGTAACATGTAAATCTAAAAGCAAGCAAGAAGGGATTCATCTTCTCATACCAATCTTGAGGAGCTTTCTTTATACCATAGAGTGATATTCTATATCAAAAAAAAAGTGAAGGATCTTGTGAAAATCTTGGTGGTTGCCTCATGTAAATTTCCTCATGCAAGTCACCATGGAGAAAGGCCCTCTTCACATCCATATGATAAACTGACCATCCCTATGAAGTAGTAAGAGAAAGTACAAGGAAAATTGAATCGATCTTGGTAATGGGAGTAAATTTATTAGAGTAATCAATCCTATCAACCTATGATAATCCCTTTGCCATCAGATAAGCCTTAGACTTGGATATAGAACCATCGACTACATACTTGGTTCGTGTAACATTCTAAAAAGCATATACCTAACTAGTACATTAATTGAAATCGAGTATTAAAGCAATAAATAATAGATAACAATGGATTTAACAAGAAAATAGGGTTTCGTTTTACTAAAACTTTATCAAATATAGATTACATATACGTCCCTCTTAGGGATACTCAATTTTTGATACAATTGATACAATTTTGAAGACCCTCTAAATGAAGGGGTGGTGTAATCCATAGACTTTTTAGAAGGTACAAAAACTACTTAAGGCCAAAGATAGCCTTCCTCTCACATGATTGGAGTAATATGTTGCTAAGAATACTTTGAAATGCTCATCTCTTGTAAACCTAAATTGAAGAAACAATATAAAAGGAGTTAATAGCAAATGAGGCCTCTCATGATGAGGCTTTTGTCAAGAAATTGCAAGAAGTATAGCTAATATTGAAATAAAACATAAAGATACACAAATATGATCAAGAAATAGCTAAATTGATGCAAAGCATATAGTAAAACATGGAAATCTAGTCAATCTACCATGTAATTTGTAATAAAAACATGAAATAAAGCTAATCTAAGAATATTATTGAAAACTAGAAATTATGACTAAATCAAGGTAAATCTACCTCTAATATTGCTAATTAACCATGCAAAAGTGTAAATGAAGACTAATCTAAGCTAGATTAACCTATTTGCATAACTAGAAATGGAAATATACTACTAAAATAGAAGGAAATGAGCATCAAAACCTATTTGTGGGTGCTTAAAGTAGCTAGCTTTGTTAGTCATAGTTGATAGCCATGATTACAAGAAAAATTCCCTTTATCTTGTAACCAGGGCCAAAAACTGTCAAATCCTCCAAAGAATTGATGATCAAGGGTTGCCTTAGTGTTTTGGAATAGATTGGAGATTGAATTTTCTTGAACTCATGTTGAATTGGTGTATAATTGTGAGGTTTTCTTCTCAAGTCTTTGGAAGCTCCATTCTTGCAATGTTGGTTGTCAAACTAGATTTGGGTAGCATCTCCATACTCTCCCCAAGGTGCAATTGATTCTGTAATTCAATAGGGCTTCGCTATAATGTAATTGAGCTATTCTTTAGGGTTTGATCTTTAGAATTGGGGTCTTAAATAGACTCCCAAAATACTTGCTCTAGCTTCATGGAGAAGCCAAGAATAAGAATTGGCAGTTGGGAGGAAGCTTCTGGATGCTTCCAAGCCCAAAACACTTTAAAATCATTGTAATTTAATTGTTGTAATAGATTTTACTTGTCTTTGGTTTCTTGAGCTTGTAATAGGGTGAGTTGTGTTTGCTCAACACAACTAGGATCCTAGATGTAGTTGTCACCAATGGCTAAGAAGTAGTCTTTCCGTAGTCATAGTTTTCACCCATGACTAAGAAGCAGGCTTCCCGTAGTCACGGTTGTCACTGATGACTAAGGCTAAAAGGTCTTAGGATTCCTAAAATGAGTGTTTAGAACCATTACTTGGTATTGTAAAGGTCCAATGTCATTCATATGATCTGCAAAGGTGCCCATATCAGTAGTATCCTAAACATGACATGTTTTAGGTATCTACAGTTTGATAAACCCATCTACATCGAACCATTAATTTTCTATTAGGAAGAGGAAAAATATCCTGCATGTGGTTCTTCATCAAGTAAGAATACTCCTAAGCCATAAAAATATTCCACTTAGAAATTCCAAATTAATTTAAGAACTATTGAGGGTCATATAACTACATGACTCAAAACCATGACATGTGGGGTGAGATGTGGAATATTGAGAAGTTGGAAGATCACCAATAAAAGAAGCTACCTCATCAATAGTAGTACGAGCCCACTAATGTATGGTTACAGTAGGATGATCATAAAAAACATCCTCATAATGAAGAAAATAATCCTTGAGTGAATAAGAGGAAGATGAATAGTGAGTATAACTGGAAGTTAGGAAGGCTTTTGGAATCATTCACTCATCAAAATATACATCTCTCTAAAAAATAACATAGTGAGTGTTTGGATTGATCAATCGATAAGCCTCCATATCCTCACATTAACCAAAAAAGATAAGTGGTTTACTCTTTCTATCCAAGGATTTCCTCTTTTAATTTGGTACATGCACCCAAGAAAGACTACTAAAAACTTTGAATGCTAAAACATCGATATTGACATGGGTCCAATACTTCTCAGGAGTCATATGCTCAAATTCTTTGTGAGGAGTGTAATTTTTAATGTAGTTGACACAATTCACTACTTTGGCTCAAAAACCTGGTGGAATATCCTAAGAGTGAAGAATGTAGTTTTCCATCTCCCTAAAAGTCCTATTATTTCATTTAGCAACATCATTTTGTAGAGGGGTTTAAGGGATAAAATTTTGAATCAATATATCATGCTTCTCAAGAAAAGCTAAAATAGATCTACTCATAAACTCCTCTCCCCATTATTTGTTCATAGCTTCTTGATAGAAGAAAAATATTGCTTCTCAACGTAGACCTTAAGGACCTTAAAATGGGAAAACACTTCATTTTTTTTACTTTATAAACTCCACCGAAGTGCACCTAGATAAGTCATAAATAAAAGTAAGCACATACTTGGACCTTAGAAATGATGGATTTGGAAAATACATCAAGTGACTATGAACCAACCGTAAGGATACCAAAGATCGTATATCCTTTCCTTTTGGAAAATGCTCTTGATGTTGTTTTCCAAGTGCACATTCTAGAAAAACTCCATATGAACAAGAGACCCTAGAAAGACCTATCACCATGTATTATGTGCTTAAATTCTATAGATATATGTAGTTGAGGTACCCAAATATCTCATGCCAAATTTTTCTCATAAAGTTTGCATAAGCAACATGGCAAGTTCCAAAAGATGAAGTGTTAAATCCCTCAAATCTATTACGATGGGCACTATGATCAATGATCCCTATAGCAAAAATAGTATCTGGATGCAAAAGACTCTCTAATCTCAACAACATGGAGGTAAAGAGAATTTTTTTTCCATCTTGAGAATAAAAATCTAATATATGCAAAGAAGACTTGTAAAAATCCTAAAAAACAAAGAAAAAATAAACACACACAAAAACTTTGACTACAAAGAGGGATTCATAAACCCCTAACCAACCTTAGGTTAACTTAATATTTAACAAAATCCCCTAAGTTCTTCAAATAACTATATCTCATAATATTTCCTCACGTAAGTCCATCTACGTAGGTGTATTGTATGTTCTTCAAATAAGTCCATCAATATCATCATTCTAAATGATCTAGACTTATCACCTTTAGCTATTATAAGGTATACACGCATATTCATACTCTACATAAGGCATTATGTGTAAGTATGCTACGTGTATTGTGATTTAAGCTATCAATATCATTTTTCAACAAGCTATCTTAACTTAGATGTAGTCTTTCCATGACTTAGTTACCATTCTGTCGTAGGGGTCTTAATTACTTATGTTCACTATGTTCACCCTAAGGGGGTATCAATCCCTTAGGTTATCTTCTAAATTCACCCTAAAACTTATTATTATTATATAAGGTTTTATCAAGGAAAACAAAAATAGATCTAGATACTAAATCTAACAAAATATAACCCATGAAACATGCAAAGGTACTAGAAGAAAACAATATTTAAGAAAATAAACATTAGCTAGAAGTAATCAAAACAATACAATTAAATCAAATAGTAATTTAAAGGTAAATATTTTAACAAATAAGAAATTATTACATGTAAACATGTATGGTGAATCCTCCATACTATTAAAAAATATATTACATCAGTTTTGTTAGGGAAAACTCCCCACAAATTTAATTTTCTTGTGCATAAGTAAGTAATAAAATTGTAAGAAAAACTGATGCAAGTAGTCTAGCTATCATCCTTGGTCATCCACATCTTTCCATAAATCATTTGAGGATAGTAGGGGGTTAGGAAACTCATGGTTCAAGATACACATGCCTCTAAATGCATTTAATTTCTTAACTAACCCAATTACAACTATAAATTTTCATCAAGTATTTAACCATCTAATAGCATAGTTGATATAATATAAGAATCATTACTTTTACTATCTCTTATCTAATACCCTTAGACAGTTACTCAACATGCACCATTTACTTAAATCAAATCTAGTCTTGTCTTAAAGAATTAAAGTCCCATACCTTTAACCTCTAGAACAATCCTTTCATTTATTCACTAAATTAAAGCTTTACTCCTTTAATTTAAAATAAAATTTTCTCGCTCATTCGATAAACTAGAGTCCCATACCTTTAGTTTACAAATAAATTATTACCATTTATTTAATGAATCAAAGTCACCTAGCCTAATCCATCAATAAACCATTTATTTATTATTAACTAAATATCACAACTTTAATTAATAAAACCATTAGAATCATTTCCTTTCACTAATCTAAATTTCACAACTTAATTAATGAAATTCTTAAAATAATTTCCTTTATTTTCTATTAACTAAAGCTTATACTTTCAATTTATAAAAATAATATATTTCTTTTATTTTATATAAACTAAATCTTACACTTTCAATTTGTAAAAAATAATACATTACTTTATTTCACAAATCAAAGTTTCCCTTACTTTAACTTATAAAATCATTTACCCATTTATTTATCAAATTAAAGTCCCATTACTTCAATTTAAAAATAAACTATATTTTATTTTATTTCACAAATCATATTCATTTCTAAATTTAATGAAATAGTGTAGGTTATCAATTTTTCTAAGTTAAAATCTATTTTTAATTTATGGAAATTGTAGACACCTAAAACTCATCATGCCGAGGAAACTACTCATATGGGACATGCTAGAAGACCATATGGAAGACCTTTGGAAAAATCCAAGGTATAACAGTGGTTTTTACCACTCATTTGGGCATATTTGCATAGTTAGTGCTAGTTGATACTAACACCCATAGTTAGCAATGCTCACCACGCCTGTCATCCATGGTCAACAATCAGAATTAGTTGGCTTTCATCCGACCAAAAATCAGTTGCAACGGCCAATTGGTTGTGGATTGGATCAGTTTGAGTGAGGAAGGTTCTTGATCCTTCCATACAACAAGCTCAACTACCCAATATTGATCTTAGCTTCCTCATGAAGCTCCTACTAGCCCCTTTGCAATGGCTATATAATCCCTCTCCAAATTGGAGAAAAAAGAGATAGAAGCATAATCAATTGAGCAATGAAGCCCTATCAAATTGAATAACCACTCACATGCATTGATAGGAATACTTTTGATACCCAATTGAAGATCACATTGCCATGGAGGTCCTATGAGGATATAAGAGCCAATAAATGCTAATACATGCAATCTATGCATCCACTAAGTAATTCAATCGCTAAATTTGTCAGAGGACATAGAGGCAACCCTTGACCATCAATTTGGCACAAAGAATCAGGGAATTGGCCTTTATTTGGAGGTCAAACCTACTTCAGTAACCACCATAGCTGTCAACCATAGTGAACAGTGCCCGTCGCATGAATGACTTGTGATTAGCAGGTGATCCCTAATCTCCTTGTTCTCAATTTTGAATTTTTTTTAATTAGGTTATGTTAATCATTTTGCAGGTTTAATTCAGTTTTCTAGAGATATTTGACCAGAAGAATAGGGGTTAATTGCAATTTTCCTTCATTGTTATAGTGTAGTCATAATTGATATTTTTTGTGCTTTCACATCTTCAATTGATTAATTAGGAGCTTAGATAGATTCATATTAGTTTTTCTTATGTTTCTAATGGCATATTATCATGTTTTAGATCAATTTACATGTATTAAATCACTTTCTTTATTTCTTGATTATCATGTTATATTTTATACAAGCACCCTTTTAAAATCCTCATAAAGAGAGGCCCCTTTGTTTTTAATGTTTCTTGTTGTTTATTGCACACATGACTAACAGATTTTTGGGATGAAAGGTAAAAAATGCCTCTAATCATGGAGAAGAGGGTCATCAACACCCTAGAGAAGTTCGTGTCACCCTAGAAGGCATTTTGATTGCATCTACCTTTGAAATGGATTTGAATCTCTATTGTAATTGATGTATCAAATGGGTATCCCTAATAGGGATGAATATGTAACTTGGCTTCATTGAAATCAATAAAAGGATTATTTGTATTTGTTTCATTTCTTGTTTTCAACTTATATTTTCCCATTTGTGCTTATTTTATCAATTGCAATAGATAGATTAGATAGAAAGAGCATTTTTGGTGGTTACAGAAGGTGATCATGATGGAACTCCATATTTTTTACCATTATTTACTGACTCTGGTCTATGTTTTTGTGGTAGGTACTCACCGTGGCTGACATCCATGGTCAAAAAGTTAGCCCATGGTTGACAGACGTGGGCAACAGTCATAGATGTGCATCAGAGTCATGGTTAGCAATAGACAAACCATAGATAAGGAGTAAAAAGCTAAATTAGATAAGGACCTGAGGTAGGCCCTTCTGACACCCTCTGTGTCTTTTTTTTTCTCTATATTTTTACAAAACATCAAAAATAAAATCTAGCTAGGACAAGGATAAAAAGAACAATAAAATGAATTAGGTCCTAAGGGTTTTTATTTGGTGTTTCTACTAGTCGTTGTTAGGAACAACAGGTCTCTGAGTGTAGCCTGACCTAGTCTCCAGTGGTCTAGGTCATATGAGTGTTAGATTTTTCTTGCATGAGGCCCAATTAATGGTAAATTACTCATACTAGTATTCTCTAAATATCATGTAGCATAGTGTTCATATACCTCTAAATATTAAACATTTCTTTTTGCATATCATGTAGGAAATTATCATGTTAATATTGTATTATGCATATTTCCTTTATGCAAATTAAAAATAACCACATGCCATGTTTCACAGTAAACGCTAGTGAGTTAGGAGTCACATCCAACCACTAGTAGGGTTTCAATGATGATGGAGGTGATTTCCATCCGTTGGCCCAAATCCCATGTACCCTATATTCTATACCAATACTGGATCCAAGAACCTTACATAGCCCAAAAAATTTGCATATACTCATCTTTAGATGGGATGACATAGACTGGGTGAAAATGGGTGAGAATCTGGGAGGACCTGTGCTCCCTTCCCAAGTGTGGACTTTCATTGCTGCACTTTGGGGGGATTACATGACTTGGAGTTTATAGCCAGGTTGTTGAGATACGAGCATACATGTAAAATTCATTAAACAATTGAGAAAATCATCAACAATTTGCAAAACATGATAAGAGTTACTTTACTGATACAACAAATTGAAAACACATAAAATAGTCTAGGGCTCATTTTAAAATTGTAAAAAGAGATAATCATCACTGTATTCTTTGTGTGTTATTAAAATTTAAATATAGACATAGGATAGAAAATGGTGCAGACACGAAGAGGTCAATCTAGGAATGGACTAGAGATCGAATCCCAAGCTCCACCTAGTGCACATCATGATGTAGAACTCCTGCATAAGTGAGTAGCACAATAACAATTGCAAGGGTAAAAATAAGGAACAATGCCCAACTCGCGTATTCACTTAGTTATAGGAGTCGTTGGTTTCAATTTTTCATCAGTTATGTGAGGCAAAGGCTATAAAATTACCCAAATTCAAGATGATGGACCTAAGTTAGCTTAAGCCAAAAGGCTATAAATACGATCATTATTGCATATTTCATCGATCGAAAGGCCATGATATCGAGGTATGTTGGTATTTCAAACATATTGTGCAAAATGTGATCAAAATAGGTATGCTTATTTTCAAAAATCCACAAGTTCCTGATAACCAAAATATAGGGGTTTACAAAAAATCCTCTACCAAAATATGAGGCACCAAATAATAATGTTGGCCAAGTCAACCAAGTACAAATCGAACCACCAACCTAGGGGTTCATCGTTATGGTCAATGTTATCACAATAAACATGAGGTATGGACGATCGAATCAACCTCAAGTTCCTATTAGGGTCCAAGTTGTGCCTCCTCCAAGGCCAACCCAGTATGTTCCCAACCCACCAACTAGATCTATGGTGACCATCAAAAGTAGGTTGATCCAAAACCTATAGAAAACTCCAATAAAGTTATCAATTTATGAGCTAATTCAACAGTCTCATAAGCACAGTGATATGCTCATGGATATTTTAAGGTCCATATAAGTGTATCCTTAGGATCTCAAAGCATTTACAAACTTCATGGGGCATATGCAACAGTGTCAAGAACCGGTCATTCAATTTCATGACCACAAAATCAAGATGGTTTCCACTATTTTTTTTTTTTGGTGGTGGCCACAAGGGGTAAACAGACTATGACCACGAGGGAACCATTGCATAACATATCCGCAACATGTGAGGTGAGAGAATTGAACCTGGGCCTCTCAGCAACTAGAGAGGTTTAACTACCCACTTGCTCTCCAACTCCTCTACATGGGCGGATAAGATGGTTTCCACTATTATAGTAGAATCACCGCTGCATATTATTGCTTGTGTGAATCACAAACCATTCAAGTAGGTTTTTATTGACACGGGGTCGTCGATAAATATCATAACTACCAAGGTGTTCACTCACTTCAAGTTACCCAAGATGCATATCATCCCTTATACCTTCATGTTGAGAGCGTTTAATGATGCATTATGATCGATGGTCGATACTATAGTTTTTCCTATCTAGGTGGGACTAAAGACCATCCTACTTATTTTTCATGTAATTGAAGGTGCTATGTAGTATAATATACTTCTAGGGAGACCTTGGATCATATAAATGTGTTGTGTCCCTTCTATTCTACACTAGTGTGTCAAATACATTCATGAGGGACAGGTTCATGTGGTACCTTTGGATGAATAACCCTTTAAATACGTGAATCTAGTAGAATTATTGAGGGACTTCATGCTCCCATCAATGCATCTAGATGTATGTCCAAAATCACTAATCAAATATCCAGGAGGTAAAGTCATAGAAGTGTGTGCTAGACCTGCAACATATATATCTCAATGATCGAAGCACATGATAGCTACTTATGTTAGACCAACTACATCCATGATATAGTGGGATGATAGGAAGTTGAAATAAAATGTGGGCAAAAAGAAAATAAAGTAAACACCCAAGCTAGTTATCATTGAATCCCCTACTCTTGTGGAAGTAGATGAAGTTCAAGGAAGAGTTGAAAATGTGCCTCAGCCTACTTCACCTGCATCTTTAGCAGGGTCATCTACATCGTACATGACCATCCATTTGGTTAATATTGGATTAGGGGAATACATTATGCAGAACATGCTTTTCATGCCTACTATCAAGATTGCACAAGACATGGGTCGACTGTGAGCCCATCGCATCCCCATAGGTATGATGGAACCACTAGGAGTACCACCTAACCAAACCAACTTCATCTATGGAGGGCTAGACTAGATCACATCTCCTATACCCATGGATGAGGATGATAATGAACCATTCACTATAAATGTTCATTATCTTTCTAACCTGGACTATGCCATGAGATAATTTGAGCATTACCATTGGTATGATTATGATCTCAAACTATTTGAGCAGGGGCATAAGAGGCCTATAGAACCATAGTATCATTTACCTACTAATAGGTTTGGGTTAGGATTTTACAGTGAAGGACAAGCTGAACTCCTCATGGTATCTTTAGACTACCTATACCTTAGTCTGGTGAAGTTGACTTCAATCCTTATCACCCTAATCCCTCTACGTTTCATAGGGATAACCAGATACGGTCGTAGGTAACTATAGAACCACCCAAGACATATCATAAGGATATCTTGGTGGGAACTGATCTAAATCATATACTAAGAGAAAATTTGGGTCAACAAATCCATGATACAGTCGATGATATAGGCATGTAGGTTCATAATGATAATTTAGTGATAAATTCTGAGTTAGGAGATCATTCTGATGAGGATATAGTAGAGTCCATCTATGAGATAGGTGGACCAAATTGTATACATGAGATTGATGATGAAAATGAGTCCTTAAATAAGGATCTATATGAGGATGATGCTGAGGAGGCCTATTTGGTCCCTCATAATTTATGTCATCTATTGCCATAGGAAACAATTATTGAATATGATCAATCCTTCACGAGCGATAGTAGTTATTAGGTGTGGGCGTACATGGGACCTCATCTTCCTAATCCCATGATTCCAATTGGTAGTGGTGAAGCTCTATATTATGATAGTGATGATGATTATGATATGGAGAGAGCCTATTTAGGACATCCATACTTTAGCTATTGTAATGCACCATACACTATAGAGGATATTTGCACAGAGAGATCAATCTCCATCCTCTTATTAAAATGAGATCATCGAGTCTTAGTGTTATTTATCATATGGTGTTTCTCTATCCACTAATGTACATGGAGATCCTTGAGCCCAGTGATCCCATTCGATCATCTATTCATAGACCAGATCTGAAGATCCCCATACCTCCAGAACCACATCTCAGGGATGGTAGTTTTGCTAATGTTGAGTCACTTACATGGTCCTAGAGACATAATCCATTCCATCAACATGATCTCCATTTATTTTACCACTCCACTCCATAATCCAATTGATATATCCAAACCATTACATCTAAATATGGATTCTATTGATTGGGATCATGTTGATTCACCACTAGAGCCTGGAGATTTCTTCCCTAATGAAGAAATATTGCAACCTTTCCATTTTGCACCAGGTTGTGCACATGATGTCTATCATGTTGAGTATTCTTCCAATGCAAAACCTATAAACCCAATAGATGACATCCACTTGATCCCTATGCATCATCATCTTGAGGAGGGATCCCATATATCAGTAGAGGAAACCTTTGAAGTGGATATCAGTAATGATCCCACCAATACAAGGAAGTTTCAATTTGGAAAAGTTTGAATCCTGATGAGTATTCCAACCTCATCCCTCTAGTGAGAGAGACCTGCTGTCTTTGCTTGGACTTACAAGGATATTATGGGTTTAGATCCAAAATTGGTTAAGGATATTCTGGGTTTAGATCAAAAATTGGTTACTCATAACATTTCGCTAGATCTATAAAAGAAGCCAATCAAGTATAAACTTAGGAAGATGCATCCAAAAGTAGCCTTAATGGTTAAGGACAAATTTCAAAAGTTGTTGGATATAAAATTTGTCATCTCCATCGACTATCTATAATGGGTATCCAATATGGTGCCTATAGGAAAACCTGATGGAAGTATCTGTATCTGTATGGATTTTAGATATCTAAATAAGGCAACACCAAAGGATTCATTTACATTACCGAATATCATTGCTCTTTTAGATGCAACCGTAGGTCATGAGATGCTTTCCTTAATGGATGGTTTTTTGGTTACAATAAAATTTGAATTAAGCCCTAAGACTAGCATAAAACTGTGTTTATAATTCCATGGGAAACATTTTGCTATAAATTTATGTCATTTGATCTTAAAAATGTTGGTGCCACATATCAGTAGGCTATGACATATATCTTTCATGACTACATGCATAAAATCTTAGAATATTATACTGATGACTTTTTGGCAAAGTCATTATTGCGTTCTGAGCATGCAGAGGTCCTAAGGAAGGTCTTCGATCGCCTGATAGAGCATAATGTTAGGTTGAATCCTAAAAATTTTGTATTTTGCATAACTTCAAGAAAGCTCTTAGGATTCATCATTTCGAAATGAGGCATCGAAGTTGACCTAGAAAAGGTCAAGGCTATTTTAGAAATGCGTCCCCCCATGAACATCAAAGAATTAAGAAGCCTTAAGGCAAAGTAGCATCCCTAAAGTGATTTATCTCTTAGTTATCAGATAAATGTTGACCCATGAATTGACTGCTACACAAAGGAGTCCCATTCAATTAGGATGAGGATTGTCAAGCAGTATTTGTTGAAATTAAGCAATACTTGGTGACACTACCAATGCTAGCTTCACTAAGGCCATATGTGCCATTTTTTTTATATATATCAGCAACTGAATTTGCACTGGGAACCATGTTAACCCAAACTAATGTGCAAGATAAATAACATGCCATATATTATATTAGGCGAACCTTGGTGAGTTATGAGATCGAATATACATACATTGAAAATATGTGTTTAGCAGTAGTGTTTGCTAGAAATAAATTGTGACACTATCTGTTGAGTCATATGATGTACATCATATCCAAATAAAATTCTTTGTAGTATATGATGAGCAATACATGCCATAATACATGTACTACAAAGTGGATCATGCTACTAATAGAATTTGATTTGGAATTCATAAGCCAAAAGTCCATTAAGGGATAAGTCATAGCAGATCAACTGGCTGAGGCACCTCTCAAAAATATTAGGTCCCTCACTATAGAGACTTTTGATGATACAATATTTACCTTATCATAAGGACTCAAACCAAAATAATCGAACAACAAAGCCGATATGACCTTGTTCTTTGATGGTTCGAAGTGTGAGCAAGGGGGTTGTGTAGGAATAGTGTTGTTCATGCCACAAGGAGCTCTAATGACCTTTTCATTCAAGTTGGGATTTCCTTGCACTACCAAAAATTCTAAATACAAAGCCCTAATTTTAGTTTTCCAAATAGTTGTCACCATGAAGATAAAAAGGCTAAATATCTTTGGCGATTCCCTTCTCATTGTGAACCAAGTTAAGGGATTATTTTAATGTTGATGTTTGATATTGAAATATTACAAGGATCTTGTTGGCATTTATCTAGCTCGACTGGAATGGTATGACATAAATGCAATCCCTTGTTCATACACTATATTTACAGACACAATGACATATTTAGGATCTCTAATCCCTTAGAATTTGTCTACCAATTTCATTACCATCCATGTGAAAATGTTATCACATTCTATTGTGCAACATGAAGCATTGGATAAGAAAGAGTCAATCAACATGATTCATGTAGAACCAACTCATGAGTGGTTCTATAGAGCCAGATACTTTCTTAAGAGAGCATCATGGGGGTCTTTGATCTCATAGGATCCGACGGAGAGTGGCATTACCATTCACCATATGTTTTTTTCCCAGTCTACATTTGCAAATGTAGAACCATAGGGGGAGCATGTTGTATTTTTGATTGAGGACAAAATCTTATCATAACTAGATGTCATAGATATATGACTTCCTTAAACTTGGTGTAAACCCTTAGGGATTGTTGCATGCCACAAAATGCACATTGAAATAGAAAGTGACAAAGTATGTCTTGTTAGTATACATCCTATACTGTAGAAGCTACGATGGAGTTCTCCTTTATTTTCTTGAGCCCCAAGAGTCGTCTTGGATAATTTTCTAAGCTCACAACGGTATGTGTGGTGGTAATTTTAGAGGCATGGATATTGTCAAGTGCATCCTTCATATGGGTTATTATTGTCCCACTATGGAGAAGGATTACAATGTGTATATCAGGAAATGCGTTAAATATCAGCATCATGCCAATATTATGCACCTGTCATCATAGGCCTTATAGCCCATTCAAGAGGCTTGGCCATTTGCTCAATGGGGAATTTATATCATAGGCAAGATCTCTCCTCTTTCATCGGGTTGACATACTTTTATTATTACATCTATTGAGTATTTCAATAAGTGGGTGGAAATCATTCCCTTACCAATGATAACTGGAGCATGTATTGCTGAGTTTATACTTACAAATATCATTAGTTATTTTAGGATACCATCCAAGATAATTTTTGATAATGGAATGTCATTTAATAACAAAACCGTGAGAGCTTTGATGTCTAAGTATAGAATCAAACACATTTTTGCAACTCCATATTATCTGTAAGCAAAATGGTAGGCTGAAGCTTCAAATAAGATAGTGATATCCTTCTTGAAAAATATGTTACAAGAGCACAACAAATATTGACACATCCAGCTTCCCCTTGCTTTATGGGCTTACAAGACTAGTATTCAGATTCCCATCAGAGCAAATTTATTTTCACTGGTATATGGTGTTGAGGCCATTATGCCCTTAGATATGGATATTTTTTAATGTTGCATGTCACATTGAAAGAGTTCATTGATGATGACACTACATGACAAGATCACCTAGATCAACTAACACTACTTTATGAATGTCACACGAATGCCCTTGAGCACCTCTACGTTTACCAAGAGTGCTTAAAATAATCTTACAATAGTAAAGTCCATCTAAGAGACTTTGAGGTTGGTGATATTATGTTGAAAGAGAACCAACAAAACTCAAATTTACTGCTATAAATGCGAGACAAATTCATGGCTAACAGGTTAGGTCCTTACATGATATTAGAGAATACTAGTCCTAGGACATATCGCTTGACATCACTCAAAGGATTTGAAGAGCCTGAACCTCTCAATATCCTTCATCTTAAAGCGTTCTACGCCTAAGAACCAAAAAAGGCTCTAAAGGCATCTGTAAGCCCTTTGGTCATTCAAAAAATGCTCTAAAGGCATCTGTAAGCCCTTCGGTCATTCATAAAAGGCTCCAATGGTTCATCAAAACCACTTGATCAATCCCAAAAGGCTCCAAGTATTTCTCAAAACCTCTTGGTCAATCCCAAAAGGCTCCAAGGGTTTCTCAAAACCACTTGGTCAATCCCAAAAGGCTCTAAGGATTTATCAAAATCGCTTGGTCAATCCCAAAGGGCTATGATGGTTTTGAAAAACTACTTGGTCAATCCCAAAAGTCTCAAAGGACTTTCAAAAATCCCTTGGTCAAAATGTTAAAATCCATAAAAAATTTGGAAAAGTATCAAAAATCAAAAACATGTGCATTTAATTTGCATCATTACATTGCATTTCATTTTGCATCTTCATATTTACATTTCATTAGGCATTTTCATCCATCGTGCTTGCATTAGAATAAATTGTGTTTAGAATCTTACAAATGACACCACATTTGTATCTCAATCATGCATCTATGCACTATATTTTTCATCCATTTATCACCCTTGTGAGTAATTATATTTTTCAACACAATTCATCTTGTTGCTATGAAGGATATACTAGGGTTTTTCAATCATTCAACCATACCTAGAGGTCTTCTCAAGAGTTTATAGAAATCTTGCTTTGCTTTTGTAGTTGAGGTCTATTTAGTATAGCCCTTAGCATATCATAATCCTATCACTAATCAATAAATTAAACAATCCTAATAAGGACTAGGTGAATATGAAAGCCATGAAGTAGGACCAGTTATTCGAAGGAAAAAAATTTATTCTTGCTTATCCCTCTATACGGATGGTATGGGAAATATTGGCAATTGGAAAAAGGACAAGTTAATTCCCTACCCAAAATTCCTTGCTTACATTAAAATGAGAAATATCCCAGAATGATATCCCATATCAATCCTCTAGATCGATATCATAGATCGACATCCCAAATTGATATCCCATTTTGATATCATAAGATCGATATCCAAAAAATAGTTTTCCAATGGAAAATCCCCAAAGGAAGTTTTTGAAGCAAATTATCAAATGTAAATCCCAAAAATTCAAATCAAATGAATATCAAATTTTCTAAAGAAAGTAAAATCAATATCAAATCCGTTGCTCAAGAAAAATAAAGGAAAGTACAAAATAAATAGTGATTCTTGTCACTATAGTACTAAAATAAATAGTGATTTTCATCACTTTATATGAGCAAGTATCCCAAAAAAATAAAGAAAAGAGGGGAGCAAAATTGAATCCCTGGAATTGTATGCACTATTGTACCTTATGCATGATGATATGTCTGATGCATTAGCATTTCACTTATATGTAGACCAATGTTTGAATGTGGAAGAGCTAGCCTCAGGTTTCCTATATCGCCTAGTGGTCTAGTCCAACTAAAATTTAAACCTAGGTTTGGGTTAGACATTTTCAAACCCTCGATCTTAGCAATGGGCTAAAAGAATCCTACCTGACATCAGGGTATGCTTATTCCTTATCAAATATACTCACTTGCACACATAGGTATGATGAAAATTTAGGGCATATCCTAGTGAAAAACTTATGTTTTAGAAGTCTAGTGTGGTTATTATACAACTTTTGATAAGACAACTAGGGTGTTTGAGTCTCATGGTAAACCTCAAAAATTCCCAAATAGCAACAATCATTCAAATTGCAATCATAAACAAAAATCAATTTCTTTTATAGGAGATTGTTTATTAGAATTATTTGTACTATATAATTAGATATCAGATGAATGTCAAAAATGATATCTAGACAACCACTGATTATATTATACATATTCTTTTAATTTACAAAATCCCATGAACATAAACCATATATCATTGCATCTCACATGCAGGTGTAAAAATTATTAAACATTCATAGATATAAAGCTACATTTCATGATTTTTATACATTTTGTGGTGTCATCCATTAGATTGATTAAAACTCACATTACATACATTATGCCATAGCATTGTAAACTAAATGTATACAAGTAAAACAAAATATATACATGCATATAATATCAAAATATTGCATCCATATGCATCCATCATAAGTAGTACATCTATATACATAACTCATAACATCTAATCATCTATTGCATAGTTATCTAGTGAATTTCATCCATACATCACATAATATAGCATTAAATCAATAACGCATTGCATCCATATGCATAACATAAAAAATAAAATACCAAAAATAAAGTACACATGTAATGAGATGAAATGTCATATATATGTGTGTGTGTGTGTGTGTGTGTGTGTGTGTGTGTGTGTCAAATATATATAATAAGTGGAGTACATCAAAATTCTTGCAGGCTACATACATGTAGGTCCTCGACCTTACACTCAAAAATGGTACAATAAGCATCTCTAAATATTTGTACTACAAAGGGCTTGCACCCCCAGTTTGTGAGGCACCTCTGTTGCCTCTGCCATCTCTGTGAGTCTTCTATGAGTTGGCACCATGAGTACTCAAAGAATTGTGAGTCCTCTTAGTCCTATGCATCTTATGGTTGGAGATAGTGGATGATTGCTCTGTCTCTCTGGTCCTAGACCTGCTCCTGTGGGTACCTGTAGTGTGGGTATCCTTTGGAGCCTCCCCACCTAACAACTTTATGTGACCCTCCAGTTGGACGATGTGATATGCAATCACTGTATACCAGTCGTTACCCTCCTCCATGAGGGTATGTAGCTATCTGATCTTTGCCATAGGGTCATGACCTCCTAAAAATAAATAAAATGGTATTACAAGAGGTCCTATAATAACCTATGAGGATGAGGGATATCCCCTCGCCACCCTAAGTAAATCCCTCTTAGTAGTCACTACACTCAGTTGTGCCTGTGCTAGATCTCACTGTCTAGTGAGCTCTTTGATCTGCATGTCTATAGTGGTAACCTATTCCTGAAGAGTTGATATCTCCTCCTCATAACCATACCACTGCATTTGCTCGTGAGCTAGCTTCACCTCTAGAGTGGCAATAAATATATCCATGTTTAGTATTTGGATGTGGAGTCTACCCACTTGGCTCTATAGGTCAATTATCTATGCCCTTAGCTACCCAACCTTACTATCTGGAGCTACCTCACCCTCCTTAGAAACCTCCTCCTTGAAATATACCTATAGGCCCTCCTCTACTACACCCCATACTTACTCTATCCATTGGTGGGTCCTACACCCATGAGCATCCACCTATGCACCCTATGCACCCTCTATTGGAAATTCCTCTACTAGCTGACCTATAGGACCCTCACTGTGCAACTAAAAGTCAACCCACCAACCATCATAGTATGGAGTATTACCCACATCTTCTAGCCTCGACTCCTTGAAGTCATCATCATCCTCTCCTAATGGAGTGACCTAGGACCAAGTCAGGTCCCTCTCTAGGACCAGGCATCTATATATGGTCAGCATATCTGGTACATCCTACCAAATACCAAACTACTACAGGATGTGAGATAAGTAGTGATACACCAATTAGCCTTGTGGATGATGATCCATATGTATCTACACGCCTGATGTAGGTATTTATCTACCTCATTCCATGGTGGATAGTCCATGTAAGGTCACGAATAGATATTGATGGGGCATAGATATGAAAATCAATTGATATAATGATCTAGATATCCTACATGATACCTACTCTTGAAGCCCTCATGCTCCCAAGGCTAGCAAGTGGTATAACATTGTTAATCATCTACAATATTAGTGATATACAAGGGCAAATCGATGGGGTTCTATATCAAGATATGCTACCATCCCCAGATCTATAGAAGGAGGCTACAACTAATGTCCACCTGGTTGTAGTGAGTAATCTGAAATAGCTCATGGTAGAGTTATGCTAGGAGAGCGCTCTACTAGGAAAATATAAGTGAAGGTTCCAATGGAACCTCACACCTGAAGAGTTCGATAGGACTATCTAAATGATAATATGCATGAATATTGCCTCCCTCTATGATAAAAATTTTACCTCGTACCACTCCTAAATATGGATGCCTCCATAGTCAATGCAACCCTGTGCCTCCATGCTTTGCTACATAAATATAGCATCAAATACAAATTTCCTCACCATGGTAGGAGAGGAGGTGATGGGCTTGCCATAAATGGGTAGTTGGAATATGTGGTACACGTCCTCCATGGTGATAGACATTTCATCTATAGGTAGGTGAAATGTATTGGTCCTCGCATCCCAATGATGGGCCAATGCAATAAGGTATGCCTGGTCCACTCAGATAGTTGGGAGGTCTAATATGAAGTCAAATCTCACAATAGAAAACCAACCCCACTACCCATCAGTCAGTATGCGATGAATATTGTGAAGGGGATTAGTCTCCCTCGCTCTGTTCATCAATGACTGAGTAAAAGTAATCAAGTAAAAACAAAAAATAATTAAAAGCAACTAAAAAATGACAAACAAATCATAAAATCTTATATAATGCAAAAACATGTAAAATGTGATCAAAATTTAAAAAAAACATCAAAAGAGTACTTCAAAAACGCATTAAATGGCATTAATTACCCCCAAAAGCCAAAAAAATTTAAAAAAAAAAATTGAAATTTTTTGCTAAGGTTTGCACACTATTTGCACATTGTGGGCGCCAACCGCGGTCGGTACAACCATCAAAAAAGTGACCATTGGGATTTAAACCCTGCCATGGCTGATATTCATGGCCCCCAATATACCAATTGGGAGTCACAGTTGCCACCCGCGACTAAGGAGGAAGACCCTTTTTGGGCCCCATTCTCCCCAAATAAACCCTAAAAAAATAAATTAACCCACCCCCTAAAGTAATATATGCTAAACGTAGTTAGGGTGAAATTCGTTATCGGTAGTTTAATGAGGTTCATTTCCCATTTTTGTTAATGTGGTTAACTTTAAATCTAGTAATTTGCAAGTGAGGTCTCAATTTTTGAGTCACCTTGGAGGCACAGGTTCCTCCGCTAGTAGAAGCCTCTAGTTGGTCAAACATCGATGTGGAATGTGTGGAATGGGTCATGTTTTCAATAGTTTCCTTGGTCAAATTTAAATATTTACCTCTCATAGCTCTCAAATTTACTATTATTTTCAGGTAAATAATGAATTTTTCAAAAGCAAATTCTTATTTATAGTTTTCAAATTCGAGTCAGTATGTGATTGATAGTCGTAGTCATCGAATTAGGGTTTTACAACCACGGTTTCGAGTCACAATCAAGCAATTTACCCATAGTTGATAGGTGCGGTCAATGAGCTGCAACAAATGCTCCCAATTACCACCATGAAGAGCCTGAATAGTTCAAAATAAAATTGATCATCAGACCAGAAGTGCATTAGAAAATATAAAATAATCTAAATAAGCCAAACAAATCACAACATTGGAAAATGTCATCATAATGCAAAAATAAAATAACTGGCTGAGACTATAAAGTGCATTCAATCGAGATCGTCGCTATGGAAATCCTTTCTTAGAGTGCTGCACCTCCCAGCAAATAATTCAAAAACATTCAAATAAATTCAAAAATTAACAAAAAAATCAAATAAATCAAAATTCAAATGTGCCTCATATTCAGTTATTTACCCTATACACTTGGTGGTTGTAGCGACTTGCGATCCCAATATGGAAATATGAGTAAATTACCATAAGGAAATTTTGGGAAAATTTATCATCGCTGAATTGTATGCTTCATTTCAATCCCCAAGAAGGCCTTGACTGTTAGACTGCTATAGGGGAATGAGATATTCATCGCAATTCTCCTATGATATTTTCAATAGATCATCGAACAATATGATTCAACACATGCCTAATAGGAATTGTATTCATTTTGATTCCCTAAGAAGGCCTTCATGGCTGGACCATTCCATGGGATAGAAATATGCAATTACTATTAATAGTTGCAATCATGGCTGATTAGGCCTTGTCAAGTATTAAAATGCTAAATATTACTTTGTTCAAAATCATTCATAGTGGTCAAGCGATGTTGAAATCTAGAGCATAGTTTAGAGTATATTCCCTAAAGTATATAGGTTCTAAATATTTAAAATTCATTTAAATATAGTTGCACCAACTTTACTGTTTGAAAGGAAATTAGTTTTGTTGTGAGAGCATATAGGAAATTTTTTAGAGTGTTTCTAAACATAGTAGGAGCAAGTAAGATCATAATAGTAGAGATTTCAAACTGATTGGAGTGCTATAAAAGCATTTTAATTTCTTATGATTAAGAATCTAATGAGAATATTTTCTCATTTTGGTATCATAGCAGGTTTTCTTATACGGATCAAAACCTATGGAGAGTGGTGTGAAGAGATCTGAAGCACACATTTTGTTAGAAAAACTCAAGTGGCCAACACTTAGCAGAGTTGCAAGGAAGAGCTCAAGTAAATTATTAAAATCTCACGTATCCAAAGTTATTTTCTTATGCAATATTTAGGGTTGTTAGATAATTGTATAAAGAGGATTCAAACAAAATTTTATGTGATTTGGAGCTCATTTGCTGATTTGATTAGCATTTTGAGTTTTTCAATAAAATAGTTGTATAATGTGGAAGATAGGGTATTTGTTTTTCAAATTGTGGGATAAATATTATTTATATAAAATCATAATTCAGAAAAAAAATTTAGGTCATTTGGATTTGTATTGATCGATTTGTGTGAATGTTGATTTTTTCTTCAAAAATGCTAGATCTGGAATTGTGATAAAAAGAGAAAAGTAAATGATCACATATTTTTCACCTTTGTGATTTTTCTTCTAAAATTTAGATGGTTTTCATATTATTTTCTTAGGAATACAGAGTTTAATTTTCAATGATATTGGAGCTGTATGAAATTATTTATGTGAAAAACATTGAGGTTGTATCAAAAGCACTCTAAGATCTAAAAAGAGCAAAAGTAAATTGATCACATATTTTTCATTTGTGTGAATTTTCTTATGAAATTTAGTGGATTTTCATATATGTATATCAAAATTCTATAAGAAAAATTTTAGTTTGTTTCAATCAGTATTGGTCGATTTATTATAAATTTGGTGCTTTCAACTTTGGTAAATAAAAAGAAGCATGTATTTTTGCAGTTAGAGGTTAATTCTAAGAGATTGACTTAACATGTTGAGTCAATTGAGTAAAATAATATCTTCTGCTATTATTTATTGCAAAAAAAATGTATTAGAAGCTATATAAATTATTCTAAAGTTTTTTTTTTATTAGCATAAATGGTTGCCAATAACAATCTTCTCATTCCTGAATTTAATGGGTTAGATTACGAGTATTGGTCCATCAAGATGAGGACCTTACTTATTGGAAAATAGCTATGGGTTATAGCCAAAGAAGTTTATGCAAAACCTATAGATTGAAAAACCTTGAGTGTAGCAAATAAAACCAACAAAAAGGATGCCCAAAATAAGAATTCATTTTCTCTCTACCATCTCCAAGCAGCTTTGGAGAAAAACATCTTTCCAAGGATTGCTTCTTGTTCAACAACCCTAGAAGCTTGGATAGCCTTAAGAGATAGATATCAAGGGAGAAATCAAGTGAATCAAGTGAGGCTTCAAACCTTGAAGAGATATTTTTAGAATCTCAATATGCAAGATGATGAAAGAGTGGGATATTATTGTGTGAGAGTGAAAGCCATTGTAAACAAAATGCAAACCCCTACGGAAGACATCAAAACTGAAGTAGTGATGAAGAAAGTGTTGAGAACACTTATTCATAAATAGAACCATATTGCTATCATTATTGAAGAGTCTAAATATTTGTCTACTCTAAATTTTGATGCTCTAATTGGTTCTTTGATGTCTCATGAAGAAATATCACAGGGTGCTACATCTACAAGCTACGGAGGTGATGAGAAAACATTCTCATCCAAAGAAGGTGATAATGCACAATAAATAGGACAAGGAAAAGGACAAGGAAGAGGCCAAAGGAGATGTAAAGGAATAGGACAAGGTGTATCAAGAGGTGGCAATCAAGGAAAAGGAGGTGACAAATCAAAGAAATCTTGTTACAATTGTGGTAAGGTTGGTCACTTTGCTAGGGATTGTTGGTCCAAGACTTCTCAATATGGGAGAGATCAATATGGAAACTATGGATAATAGGAAGGAGATTATTCAAATATATTCCTAACATATGGAAATCAGATCAAAACCTTAATTAACCTTGTATTTTGAATACTAGTTGTTCCAATCACATGAGTGGCAAAGAGGAGCTCTTTGCTACAATGGATTCCTCCTACAAATAAAAGATCAAATTGGGATATGACAAGGCACTACAAGTTGAAGGTATTGGAGCCATGGAGGTTACAAAAAAATAAGGCACCAAGAAGGTAAATGACATCTATTACACCCAAAAACTCCAACATAATTTTCTTAGTGTTGGAAAAATGATGGAGAAGAACTATAGGCTTGTTTTTTATGAAGGAAAATGTGTCATTTTTGATAAAAACAATTGTAACAGAGTTATTACACAAGTACCTATGGAAAATAATAGGTTGTTTCCTCTTAATTTTGGGGAACAAGGAGGTTCTCAACTTGCTAGTGTATCTATTGCTAATCCAAGTGTGCTTTAGCACTTGAGATTTGGTCATCTTAATTTTTCAATCTTGAATTTGTTGAATTCTCAAGCTATGGTAAGTGGACTTCCAAGAGTTCAAGAACACAAGGTGCTGTGTTAAGGATGTGCTTTGGGAAAACACTCAAGATAAAAGTTTCTAAAGGGACAAGCATGGAGAGCAAGCCATCCACTATAATTGGTGCATTCAGATATTTATGGTCCAATGCAAACCAAAAGCATTGGTAATAACTCTTACTTTCTCACTTTTATTGATGATTTCTCTAGGATGTGTTGGATTTATTTTTTGAAAACTAAATATGAAGATTTTGATTGTTTCATATATTTCAAAAATAATATAGAGAATCAAAGTGAGTTTGTTGTAAAAAGTCTCGGGACTGATAGAGGAGGAGAGTATTATTCAAATGCATTTCTAAAATATTGTAAATATTATGGAATAAAAAGGCAATTCACAACTGCCTACACCCTACAAAAATGGTGTGACTGAAATAAATAACTACACTATAGTAGAAATGGCTAGACCAATGTTGCAAACTAAGCATCTAAGTAACATGTATTAGGCTGATGTTGTTAGAACTAGTTTTTACATTTTGAATAGGAGTCCTACTTCTATTTTATATGGGATTACTCCTTCTGAAGGATGGTATGGCAAAAATCCAAATGTAAAACAACTATTCCTGCCTTGTGCAAAGTTTATGTGCTACCAACTGCACTATAGACTCATGTGTGACATCACTTTCCCATGCTATCTCCTTGACCTTGCTCTCAAACAAAAATTATTTTTCTTTATTTCTTTGTTGCTCCCCTTTAGAGATTTTCACACATGCATGATATTCCTGATCACTTATAAACAAAGGTTTTAACTTTTATTTATATGCATCTCCATGCCTTCGAATGATGTTGATGGATTTTATTAA
Organism: Wollemia nobilis; assembly: GCA_028583015.1. NCBI lineage: Eukaryota > Viridiplantae > Streptophyta > Pinopsida > Araucariales > Araucariaceae > Wollemia > Wollemia nobilis. The sequence goes on along the minus strand of JAQPPZ010000390.1, from coordinate 436,280 downwards.
TCTCCCCAACCATTGCACGTCGACAAATAATAAAATTCAACTTTAGACCTTAGAATTATTAAATAAGAATTTAATAATTCACCTCTTAACTTTGAATTGGGATATCTCCTTCATTCTTTTGAATTTTGCCATGAAACTTTTTGCACCTAGGTTTTATTTGAAAAACCTTTTCATCCATAATTATTTGGAGAAGTATTAGCATAGTGGTTTTAATGAAAAACTCTTTCCAATGGTTTTAATAAAAACCCTTTCCATTGGTTTAAATAAAAACCTTTACCATTGGTTTTAATAAAAACCCTTGCCATTGGTTTTAATAAAAACCTTTACTATTGGTTTTAATAAAAACCATTAATATAATATTTAAAAATTAAATGTTATATGCCTCTTATGCCACAAAACATTGTATACATCCATGCTATCCAATATCATAAATTATTATTTATGAAGTGCTTTTTCCACTAAAACTCAATGTGATCCATGTGACATCAATGACAACACAATATAACTCAAATTGCCAGCAATCTCCCCCTTTGTCATTGATGGCAACACCTTTAATGAAAATCACCACAATCACTACAAAAACCATATTTGAGAATCAAATGTGCTCCCCTTGACTCAATACTCTCTATGGAGGTTGTTTCCCCTATCTCAATGCTCTCTTGGAGGCTGCTCCCCCTAACTCAATGCTCTCCCCCTTACTCAAATCTCTCCCCCTTTGACATCAATTACAAAGAGACACCTATGGGGCTAAAATATATGACTCTTAAGCTTAGCCCCCCCACCACATTCTCTCTTGAGGTGATTAATTTTATGGTGGGAGTACATTTAATCCCATATTATATTGTTCCTTTCCTTTGTCAACTTCCTTCCACGTCTTTCTGATATCCTTTTCTTGATGAGTTACTTGATCTTCTTGTCTTTAAGCTATTTAGAATTGAATCCTACACCATTTTGCAATATGTATAAAATTATTACAATTAAAACACTTGATATTGTAGCCTTTGGATGGTGCCCATATCCTGAATTCTTTCTTGAAATAATTTCCATATCCATTCCTTTCCTGAACCCTGTATTGTGAAGTTATGTTTTAATAATAATTATGACCATGACTTTTGAATTGTGTAGCTCAAAAACCAAAACCATTTTGCTCATTTTATTTGCACTGAGAAGCTCTATGACCAATCATGTTGCATAAGAAGCAATGTCCTTGAAAATCATACCTTCTTCCTTTGAAGTTCCTTCTAGCAAAATCAAACTTCTTTGATCCATAGACCCTACAATGTATAGCCCCGTGTCCAAATCCATTACAAGAAAAACAATGTCCTTAAAAAGCCCTTTTTTCATGCCTTGGTTCATCATACCTTTCTTGACCATTATACTTGTGATAATATTTGACTTGTGCATTGTATCCTTGATCCTTCCTTGTAGTATCTAAATTCTCTTCCTTAATTTCTTCCTTGCCTTCCTTTTCAAGAATTTCTTTTCCTATTGAAATTTATTCACCTATCTCGAAAGAAGATCCAAACTGGATGTTTGGATCCATAGGAACTTTGGAACTTTCTTCATGAATCTTATGTTCTTCCTTACTTTCATATTTTAGAACTTCCTTTCCTTTTGAGTGTGACTTTTCTTGGAAATAAGATACAACATTAAAATATGTTTCCACTCCTTTTTGAACCTTCTTATATCATGTATTTCTGTTATTACCCTTAGTTATTCATTCATCATTTCCTCTATCCTTTTTGCATACTGAAGCTCATCTCTTAGATCATTGATTGTCTAAAGTTGTTCTTCTCTGATTTTGACATCTATTCGAATCTTGTTTTCAATATTATTGATTTCTTCTTTTAGCCTTATGAATTTTGATTTTTATTTTCTTGGCTCATCCTCTTATTTTTCTATTACCAAAAGTAATACTTCTTCATATTCATTTTCACTAAGATCATTATCATATTTTATAGCAAATAAACTCTCATGATTTCTTTGACCATGTCTGTTTCCTTGATGTGTCATCTCATCTTCATTATCATTGAAGCCATTGCAATATCCTGATATATGATCTCTTTGACCACACACAAAGCATTTTTCTCTTTCACCTTCTATTACTAGGAATAGATGTTCTTAATTTTCATCATCTGAATTGTCTCTATCATTGTGATATGAGCTATCACTTGCTTATTCAATGTAGAAATTTTTCTTTGTATTATGAAAAAATTTCTTATTATCATACTTTCTTTGATTGTACCTATCATCTTTGTCATGCTTATGCTTTCCATATTCTTTTCTTCTGTGACCCTATTTTTCATCATCACTATTTTCTTCGTGTGAACACTTGTTTGTATAGTGACCATAATCATCACACTTGTAGCATTTGACTTTCTTCATATCCCTATAATTTTTTAAGTTCTTTTTTCCTTTTGATTAATTTAGCTTCCTCATCATTATCTGAATATTTATCTGTCTTTGGATATTTCCCTTTCTTTTTCTCTAAAGTCTTGAATGCAATTTCTTTCATTGGAGACTGATGCTTACTTATCCTCATATCATAAGTTGTGAGAGTTCCTTGTTGTTTTTCCATTGTTATCTTGTCGATATCTATTGTTTCTTCTATTGTTGAAACCTTTGCATCATACTTCATGGGAAGTGATCTCAAAACATTTTGAGTAACATCTAATTTTTTCATCTCAAATCCTAGATCTCTCATGGTGTTAGCAATATCATCAACTCAAAATAAAAACTTTGCAATATCTTCATAATCTTCTATTTTCAATTTCTCAAATATTTTTCTATGAGTTTATAGTTTTGCCAACTTTACCTTGGAATCTCCTTCATAGGTATTCCACAACTTGGTCCACATTTCATTAGCTAAATTATATACCATAAATTTTGCAAAATCTATCTCATGTAGCCGAATAAGAATACAATTCATTGCCTTTGCATTGATCTCAATCAATTTCTTGATAGTCTTATCTATCTTAGGATCACCTTAAAACTTATACTCTTTTGCAACCATCTACCATAACTCATATCCTTGTGATATCAAGTAGTTCTTCATTCTCATACTCCATAAAGCATAATTGTTACCATCAAACAATGAAGCCTTACTTGTATATGATCCATTCTGTGAAGCCATATGTATTCTTGTAGAATCTACCCTCAAGTTGTTAGCCTTTTAGAAGGAACCTTCTCTGATACCAATTGAAGAACACAAGATTAAACTGAGAGGGGGGGTGAATAGTATAGCGCCCACTTTTTACTTTCTTTCCAAACCATTATCAATTAGTGTCCTTAATTGCAATAACTAAATATAGTAGTGTGCATTAATGGCATAGATAACAATAGTAAACAAGTGCACAAATCATCACACACAATTGAGACACAAGATTTAACATGGTTCCCCAAATGTGGGGTAGTCCACAAGATAATATCATAATAATATTTCACAAAGAAATAGGGATCCTTATCCTAATACAAATGATTACTATGATCTACTCAAATCTAGTCTATCCTGATCTGCTCGTGTGAGATCCACTGATCTGATCAGTGAGGCTATCCACTGATATTCTCATCTAGGTAATCCACTAATTTTCTTAGCTAGGCTATCCACTGATCTGCTTAGTTAGACAATCCATTGATCTGCTCAGCTAGGCAATCTTGATATGCTTAGCTAGGCAATCCTGATCTGCTCAGGTGGGCTCTCCACTGATCTGGTCATCTAGGTAACTCAGATTGGTATGTTTTTCTATTTATTTTCTATCTCTTTCACTGCTCATAAATCTACCTCAATACCTTCTCACAAGGCTCAAAACATCCTGCTCAAATGTTGTCCCAAATCTATACTCAAGGCCTTCACAAAAAGACTCAAATAATGTTGCTCAAATGTTGTCCCAAATCTATACTCAAGGCCTTCACAAAAAGGCTCAAACAATGCTGCTCAAATGTTGTCCCAAATATAACCCAAAATCCTTCTCAAAGGCTCACTCAATCATGCACAAAAGTTGCCTCAAATATGTCTAGAAATTCTATCCCAAAAGACTTCTCAAAGGCTCACTAAATCATGCACGAAAGTTGCCTCAAATATGTCAATAAATTCTGTCCCAAAATCCTTCTCAAAGGCTCAATCAATCATGCTCCAGTAGCACTAAAATCTCATCCACAAATCAATGAAGGCAAGGCTAAATTATTAACTCAACAATGAATGGAAATGTACTCTTCAATGGATGACAACAATGATCCATAATAATCTCAACAATGTATGACAACTACTCTCTCAAATGGATGATAACAATGCTCAAAAATGAACTTAACCATGTATGACAAATACTCTCTCAAATGGATGATAATAATGCTCAACAATGAACTCAACCATGTATGACAAATACTCTCTCAAATGGATGATAACAATGCTCAAAAATGAATGATAAATATATGGCAAATGAGCTATCCAATGAAAACCTCTCCAAGCATTAACAATGAGGACTTTAACCAACCAAATACAATTTCCACAAGCTATAGCAATAGGTTCTCAATAATATCTTCCTCATGCAATGTCAATAAGATCTCAAGAAACAAGCACAACTCCTTCAAGCAAAGAGATCTAAAATAGCCAATAATTATCTCCTCAAATGAAAGACAAATGTATCCACAAGTGACTAGAAAATGATCTCCACAATGGTCTCAAATAGGAACAATGTACTTCAACAAGTAACCAAAAATTATCTCCTCAAGCAATGGTAAAAATCTCCTCAATAATGGCAATACTATCAATGAACTCCACTAAAGAAATAATGAACTCAAGCATCAATTTTATCCAAAAATTTGATTTTATAATCCATCCACTTCTTCTTAATAGCCAAGGCACATAAGCAATTTGTCTTCAACTTCAAACCCTAACTCATGTGGATGTATTCTAACTCAAGGTAGCAATTAACTAGGTCTCAAGTTCTTAGTTTAATTTCATAATTAAATCATGCACTAGAACATATAACAAATTCAACACTTTTCAACCTTATGACTCCCTAATTTTATGAATACATACAACAAGCACCTATGCTTTTCTTTTTAATTCCACACCTTATAACTCCACATATAACAATCACAAATATTTAAGTTTAAACCATATAACTCCCTAAGCACATACAACAATCATTTATTTTTACTAAATACCTTACAACTCCCTAGTTATAATAGAAATGATTTTCAATTCACCAAAACTTTGGCAATATCAAATATTACCATGCGCTAGAGATAAATACCTTTTTACAAAATTCATAGTCCTTGCAACTTTTGAAATCACTAATGCCTTTGCAAAAATTAATGTGCCTTCACAATCTTCGAAATCGTTAATACCTTGAAAAAATAATGCACCTTCACACCTTTGCAGGAGTCAAACTATGTTCCTCTCACTCAGCATTGTGAAGCACTTACCATGTGGGCATCATCCCACATTGGGATTTAATCCCAAAAACCCAACTTTGTCTGCGCTCAAATCTGAAAACTCAAATTGCTTTTCTTAGCAAAACACTTTGCCCCTGGTGGGATTCGAACAACGAACCTGCCTTGTACAAATTTTGTGCACTACCAACTGTGCTATAGGCTCCTGTGTGATGTCACTTTCCTACACTATCTCCTTGACCTTTCTCTCAAACAAAAATTATTTTTCATTATTTCTTCACTGCTCCCCTTTCGATGATTCTCACTCATGTGCAATATTCCCGATCACTTATAAACAAAGGTTTTACCTTTTATTTATATGCACCTCCATGCCTTCGAATGATGTATACGGATTTTAGTAATCTCCCCAACAATTGCAGGTCAGCGAATAATAAAATTCAACTTTATACCTTAGAATTATTAAATAATAATTTAATAATTCACCTGTTAACTTTGAATTGGGATATCTCCTTCATTCTTTTGAATTTTGCCATGAAATGTTTTGCACCTAGGTTTTATTTGAAAACCTTTTCATCCATCATTATTTGGAGAAGTCTTAGCATAGTGGTTTTAATGAAAACCCTTTTCCAATGGTTTTAATAAAATTTCTTTCCATTGGTTTAAATAAAAACCTTTATCATTGGTTTTAATAAAAACCCTTGCCATTGGTTTTAATAAAAACCTTTACCATTGGTTTTAATAAAAACCATTAATATAATATTTAAAAATTAAATATTATACGCCTCTTGTTCCATAGAACCCTGTATACATCCATGCTCTCCAAAATATCATAAATTATTATTTATGAAGTGATTTTTCCACCAAAACTCAATGTGATCCATGTGATATAAATGACAACACAAAATAACTCAAATTGCCAACAAGATACAATGTAGAACTTATATGAAGCATGGAGCATTTGAGATCTCCACATTTTTTTTGAAGATGCTATATGTTTCCACTCCTTTTATGAGTTATTGTAAAATTTTCTTATGATTTTTACATGCTTAGTTTATTACCATTATCATATATTTAATATTGCATACTCATTTTATATCTGGTGGTATATTTTTTGTTTAGTTTCTAGCATCAAAAACTAACAAGAATTGGAATATGAACAAGTTAAAATTATCATCCAGTAGATCAAAAAACCAACAACATTACAATCTATTCAAGGACAATTGGTTATTTTTGCTATTGAACAAACATCGGTACTCAACTCATGGTAATTGAAAATATATGATTTCCTTAGGTGTGATGTTTTTATTGAGGGATTAAATTGCAACAAATGAAAGAATATTAGGTAACACACTTATCACTTTCCCTTAATGGGAGACATAACCTATAAGAAAAATTTTATGACATTGTATTAATATGCCTCAATACGGACAAAGCCAAAATAGTTGCTCAATACACCCGTGAGATGGCATGTGGTGGACACTTCAATGGAAGTGACATTGCTAAAAAGCTCATTCATATGGACTATTACTAGTCAACCATGGAATAAGATTCTCATAACCATATATGGAAATATGATAAATATAAAAAGCATGATAATTTAATTCATGCATTGTCTCAAGAGCTTCAATCAAACATATCACCCTAGTCATTCTCTACTTTGGGGAAATATATTATTGAAAAAATAAATTTGATGTTGTCTAACGGATATAAGTTCATCGTCATGGAAACTAAATACTTTACCAAGTGGATAGAATCCATGCCCTTAGCCTCTTGTATTGGTATTTATGTCTCCAAATTATCCCAAATCAAATCTTGTCATGATATGTCTTTCATAGTATGCTTATATCCAAGAATAGTACTCCTTTTAAAAATAAGGACGTAGTCAAACTCTATGCTAAATTCAAAATTCAACATAAATGGTCAATGCCATATTACTTGTAGGGTAATGGGTAGGTTGAAGCCTTTAACAAGATATTAATCAAAATCTTAAAGAAACTTGTAAGCAAAACTAGTAAGGATTGGAATTTATAGTTATATCTTGATTTATAGGTATATCACACCAGTATGAGAATCCCAACTGGTGCTACACTCTATGACTTAGAATTCTTATTTCTTAGAATCTTTATAAAATATGCAACAATTGATGATGAGTATGACCATGCATGACTTAGCCAACTCGAGTTGCTCGATGAAAAGAGGACTCATTCCTTAGAACACTTACATGTGTATCATCAAAGACTTAAGAAATCCTTTGGAAAAATAGTTTGATCTAGTTCCTTCTAAATAAGAGACCTAGTTTTGAAAGAAAACCAAAACATATTAATGCTACATAAGAACTTAATGGTAAATTTGAATCCAATTGGTTAGTTACCTTTCATCATAACGTCCAAATATGGGTCAGGGGTATATCACTTGACCACACTAGATGGTGATGAACACAAAGAAACTATTAATATAATGCATGTAAAAATATAGTATGCTTGAATTTACATGTTTTATTGGTCATGTTCTTGATTGCATGATTGATTATATTCATGGTAACCTTTTAATACATTTATTATTACCTTCATATGCCTGAATTTCATGTTTGCTTGCTTTCACATTTTCATCCCATAAACTCACAAGGGGGTATCTACAATAAAGTACTTTTCTATTAATCAAGCTAGAAGATCCACCACTTAGTAGTAAAATATTTTACAGGATTAAAATTATCCTATGGCATGGGCACTTGTCATTTATTAGGCTAAGAGGCCATCTCTTAGGGTCTACTCATGATATACATAAATCAATTTGTAAAGAGTTATTCTATTAGCCTTCCCTCTATATATATATATATACAATAATTCATGATTGGATGTTGATTACCAATCCTTACATATTTGCAAATGAAATAGATTTATTCTCTATTATAACCCATGATAAACCATATAAATAATAATTTTTAACATCACTTAGCATAGATAACCTCTTGAAATTCAAAAATCAACACATCTTAGAATTTGGCCAGATTTATTTTGGACCCTAACCATAGTATTAACGTGATTACTTCAACCTTTTACACATTTAATTTTACACATCTATTATCATTCAAACCAATATTACATATCTTCTTCAACTAAAATTCATTATTTCACACCTATCTATCACATTATAATTTTATGTTCATTCGTATGTGAAATTATATGAAATACCCATCAAATATTTTCAATATATCAAATTTTTTAAAACAAAAATAATTTAGAAAAAATGATAAATTAATTCAAAAATTAAATTTATACTCATCAATACATACAATAGAACTCATACAACATCATCAATGCATAAAAATATTTATTTTCTCATATATACAATTCAAACATATTTTCACATAACAACAAATCAACATCAAACAACATAAATGTGAACCAATAAAAAGACCAATATATATAACTCAACTTGATTTGGTGTACCATAATATATCAAAATTGGTACACTTATATTATGTCAATGGGATGAAGCATCTCATACAAAATTGATGTTATCACATAAAACACCAAGATCATCACTTGCCTAAACCTAGGTCTCTACCCCACCCTTAGTTGGGAAAGGAGGAAACTAGACCAACAATTGCAATGGTCGAGTCACTGATATTGTCCCAAAGTGTGAATGAGATTGGTACCTCAAGGGTTACGGTTGTCTTTGATCTAGAGTAATAGCTACATAGTACATAAATCTATAGTGAGTGATCCTCACCATATTTATTGTATACTAAGCTCGTAGACTAGTTATCTAGTCAAATAAACCTTTGATAGCTATGTCACTATTATTCTTCAATGTAGTTACTCTTACTATGATTTCATATCGCTTGGCAAAAATTTGATCTCTCTTAACTTGGTCCTTATATCTCTTTAAAATAACCTAATCTCTCTACCAAATTTGTGTCTCATGTTATTAGTTTCTAATCCAAAAATACCTATAGTAGCTCAATCCTCCTCACCATAGCCCTCTTATCCTGCTAGGATGCCCCCTTAATAGTCTTGCTAGTCCCTAACTTGATGTCATGAGTTGTAGCCATAGGAGTAACAATAAATTCTCAATATGGCATCAATTTATTCCTCGATCTACATTGCAAAATATATTATTCTATTTGGATGTGATGATGAACCAATATAGTTAGTCTTAGCTCCATTCAAATCTGGTTTATAATCAGTGTAAATAAATATAGAAAAATTTGGTGATAGCATTAAATATACCCTAAGGAAACCCTCATGTCATATAAATTAGGATCCATAATAGGAGGATCATCCACTTCCTCCTCAATAAAGCCCTTAGGATTAGAAATATTCCCAAAGCCAATATACCTATCCTAAGTAACATGTCAGAATAACTACTCTCCTAGCATATGTAATCCCCTGAACTAGGTCAAAATATATTTTAATCTTATCTAGATGATAGAGTTCAAACTCTACTCATGGTCCTCATATCCATCTGATCCTTCATACCCTAGCTAATTCAAATTCATTAGGTGCCCACCCTATATGATCCCTCTAAGGGCACCAAACTATTTGGTCATGTTGGAGGTCATCAATCACCCTCCAAGTTGGCAACATCACTCCCCTAAAGGCTCTCCTATCTATCTCATGGTAATGATCCCACTTGAACCCTATTGACACATTTAGATCTACTAGAACCATAGTTAAATCGATAGACTACCTAACAACTACATGCTCTCATATCTAAACCTATACTAGAAGATAGTAGATCAGGATATTTTCCTTCCTGTAGGCCATAATATGGAGAATTTAGTAGATCATGTACATGATAAAATATCCCTAGGCAAAGTGCACGTGGTCATCCCTCATATGGATGATCTGAAATAGTTTCTAGTGTAGTAACCTCTTACCGGTATCTCTAACCAACAACCTTAAAACCATAACACATCAAAAAATTGTTAGCTAATATAATAGTCATTGCTATAAAATGGTATTAATGTTAATGTCATAGTACCTTAGCTCAAAATGACCCCCATGAGAAGCCTAGAGATTGCCTAATATTGATTATGGCTCATTAATCTATTGACACCTTAGATAGGCACTCATAAGATACTCTAGACATCCTCAAAAGTAACTATCACCTCTGTAGTAGGTAGTAAAAATATACCAAACTCTAAATTTCATCACTCTACCATAGCAAACAAAAGGGAATGGTCAAGCTTGATGGTAAGCATAGTCATCAAATGCACTAGATCCACCATATTTAGTACATTTCAATAAACTAGTGGCATAGTAGATATTGTATATCATAAAGTGTGAGGGCATCACTCTCTACACTCTAACACTTCTAACATCTACAATAAGGGAACAATAACAATACAAAAATCAAAACTAGTCAACCTGTAGAAAGATCTTTTAATTCTTATAAAATATGCTAGCTAAGAGTAAATCTATCAAGTGGTAAATTCATCAAAATAATGTGAATCTATCAACCCATAAAAGTCATGAATATGCCACATTATTGACATATGTGATTCAACATATTCATGCTCATGGGATGAATACGTTGACCACAATGTCCTAGAACCAAAAAGACAAAAAATGAAAAACTTAATAAATAGAAAAAACTCAAACCTATATCGAGGACCCATCTAGACCTAATCCACTGTGAACTTTGTCTAATTTTTAAATTGATTGTATTTATTGTTCCATTTTAGAAACCCTAAATTTTATCTAGATACCTTTCTCTCTCTCATGCATGGTAAAAATGATATTTACCCATGACCTTTTACCTTATTTTATATTTGAGTCTAGTAAAACTTGTATTTCATTAATAGTACATCCAACCTATTCAATTTCCTTCATGCCTATTATTTATCCCTCAAAAAATCAAGGGGGCACCTAGGCTAGGGGTAATAAATGATTTAAAACCCTTTGTCATCCATAAACAAGAAAATTATCTAGTAAAAGCTTAGAACATATTTCACTTTTGCTAAAAATAGTATTTTAGTACATTTTTCCCTGTATTGATTAATAAAAGCCCAATCATCATGCTTTTCTCAAAAATGTAGGCATCTATAGCTTTTTTTATGAATTTATTAAATTTTAAAATGCATCAAAAATGGGTAAATGTAAATCCCTAAAACTAGAGCGCCTATTTTACATCAATATTTGAAGTAAATTAACAAAACAGTCAAGTTAACCATAACAATTAACCCGACCCCAAGAACTACAGGTAAAACCTAGTAGAGGAAAATATATCAAATCAAAGTAAATTTTCCCCAAAGTGAATGCACTTTCATCCTAGCATATTTAAAATGATTCAAAATTCCCCCATCATATTTGACATCTAACAATCAGATGTGAATGATCATAAATATGCCTAGTGATGTATTCATTTAGACAACATATTCTCACCCAAAAATTAAAATTCTAAATTATGCTTATAGAGGCCTTCCAAGGAATAAGTATTGCTTTATTAATAACTCATAATAATAGAGGATCATTGAGAAGCGAAAGAAGATGATATTCTCTTCTAATTCCTTACTTGCCTTAATCAACCTCACGTAAGTGGTATAATCGATAAATCATCCATCCAACCAACCAGACCAGCTAACTAAATCATGTAGCACGCCAACCACCCTCCTCCTCTTATTTAGGAAACTCTAGGAGGTCCAATTTCTATAAATTGGACCCTTGGGAGAGCATTCAGATAATAACTCTCTCTCACAACAAAGTTCGACCAAAATTGCAATTAAACAAAACCAGAGACCTCTACTTCAGATCTAGTCAAACCCAACAAGGTAAGCGCTCTGCCTCATTGATCTAATCATTTTGCCCCCTTAAATAATCTTCAAATTGGAGAGGACATTTTAGATGACCTACCCATATATCTAACCGTCACGTCCACACCCACTTTGATCCAGTCCCCTTTGTCCAAAGGAAAGTCTGTAATGACCTTTCCAAACTCACCCATCGATTCTAGTCCTTCACATATTCCTCTTCCCTTCCTACCCCTCCCCCCATAGAGCCCCCTTCCCCAAACCCCTGAGTTTGCTACCCTGTGCTATCCTCCCTGATCTTCATATCCCCACTGGCCTACCCCTAGTATTGACTCCATCGACATCCACCAAATCTCCATCCCGCTGAAATCTCCCAATCCTGCACCCAAAGCAGACGTCAACAAAGACCAGAGGAGGGGATGACCAAAAAATGCAAAAAAACTTTCCAAAGCAGTTGAGATCAAAATAGCTGATGGCACAGTGCCTACCACCTTGGGCCCCATTTCTAAACACTCCATCACAACTCACCAAGATTAGGATGGAGTCAGACCAAAACTAACTTTGTCTCAAGGGAGAGGCAAAGGGTGCAAAGCAAACTCCAAATTGTCTCGATGAAGATTGTCTCATGGAATTTTAGAGGCCTCAACGAAACTGCAAAATAGAGAACTTTTAAAACAATAAGAAAAAATCTAAAACCAAATATCATGTTCCTTCAAGAATCCAAATTAGATGAGAATAGCAGCACTCAAGTCTACAAGCTAATCTAGAAAAACAAAAATTTTGCCTTTTGTCCCTCCACAGGGGCATCAGGGGGTCTCCTCTATTTATGGGACCCGACAACCATTGAATGGAGAGTTCTTTCAGTCTCAGACAGAACCATAAACATTCTATTTACTCATAAATTCACTCACCTACAATGGATCGCCACCAATGTTTATGGACCTAACAGTACTGTTAATAGACGACTGCTGTGGGATAACATTTTTGCAATGTGTAACAACTTTGTAGACTTTCCATGGATGCTTTGTGGCGATTTCAATTCTCCCCTCCATTTTTTTGATAAACAAGGAGGCAATTCGATCACCAGTAGTTGCATAGAAGACTTTAGCGACTTTTTCAACCACAACGAGCTAATGGACATGCCGCTCCAAGGGTCCAACTACACATGGAGTAATAGACGAGCGGGAATCCATCACATCCAAATCTAGCTTGACAGATTTATCTTATCCAAGGAACTCATTCCTATTTTTGGTGATTCCAGGCTTCATAGCCAGCCAAAAATTGTCTCTGACCATAATCCCTTAATTTTGGATTGTTCTTGTCCCCAACAAATCTTCAAAATCCCTTTCAGGTTTGAAAATATGTGGCTCACTCATCCAGATTTAGGGTGGTGTATTCACCAATGGTGGCAGCAGGATTTCTGTCCAAACCCTTGCATGAATCTATTCCTCAAACTGAAAGTGGTCAAACTCAAGCTAAAATGCTGGAACAGGGATGTCTTCGCCAACCTCTTTATCAAGAAAAATCATCTGATGGATGAGATGAAAAGGGTGGAAAATCTGATTCAGGGAGGAGATCTGAGTGCCAAAACTTTCCTTAAATAAAAGAGCCTCCTTTCAAAATTTCACAATGCCTTGGCTAAGGAAGAGACATATTGGAGGTAAAAATCTAGAAACCTCTGGCTCAAATAAGGAGACACCAACACGATGTTTTTCCATGCTTCCACCATGTATCACAGAGGCTCTAATAAAATCTCTAAGATGACCAAGGCTGATGGATCCATTGTCTTTGACATCCATGCAATCAAACAGGAAGTTGTTTGCCACTTCCAAGAAATCTTAGGACCAAGCACTAGCTGCCATCCCCGCACCTCAAGTTCTCTACTACAGAACATCCCAAAGTTTGTGTCTAACAATGATAATGGAAAATTTCTTGAAAGATTCACTGAAGAGGAGATCAAAGAAGCTTTGTTCGCAATGGAACCTGATAAGGCCCCCGAACCTGATGGCTTCCCACCCTGGTTTTTTCAACACTTATGGGATATTGTGGGCCAAGATGTTGTTGCTGTGGTTAAATTATTCCAGAGAGACAAAAAGATGTCAAGAGATGAAAATTCCACTTTCATTGTTTTAATACTCAAGTCCAACAATCGTGCTTCCCTTTTTTATTTCAGACCGATTAGTCTCTGCAGTGTCATTTACAAACTTATCACCAAAGTTATGGCAAATAGGTTGAAAGAGATCCTTCCCTCCATCATCAATCAATGTCAAGGGAGCTTGATCAAAGGTAGATTTATTTTGTATGGAGTGATAACCATCCATGAATTGGCCCACTCGGCATCTAAAAATAAAAAACCCAGCATGTTCCTTAAGCTTGACATGAACAAGGCTTTCGATCGGGTTTCCTAGAAATTCCTGTTTGAAGTCCTGGAAAATTTTGGGTTTCACAAAGAATGGATCAATATGGTTCATGAATATATCTCAACTACTTGGTTCTTTGTTCTTATCAATGGCTCACCCACAGGTTTCTTCCAAAGTTTCAAAGGCATCCATCAAGGGGACCCTCTGTCCCCCTTTCTCTTCATCATTTTGGTCGAAACCCTTGGAAGAACCCTTTCAGTTGCCTGCAATAGTGGTCTTGTTTCTCGGATCAAACCAGCTTCAACATCGAAAGCCATATCCCATAAATAGTTTGTTGATGATACTATTCTATCCTCTCATACTCCCATTCTCGAAGCAAAAATCATTAAGAACATTCTTGATTCTTATGAAGAGGTGGCTGGTCAGAAAGTCAACTACCATAAAAGCAAGCTATACTTTCTCGATACTCCCACTCACAGACAAAATAGGATTGCTGAGATCCTTGGGTGCAACATTGGGAGCCTTCCAACTACTTATCTTGGATTACCGCTTTTCCATGGCAGATATGTCTGGCCATGTGGAACCCTATTTTAGATCACCTCAACAAGAAACTAGCAGGGTGGAAAAGCTCAATGCTCAGCCAGGTAGCCAAATCCACTATGGTCCAAGCTTACCTTCAAATTATCACTATTTTTTTCTTATCTATCTTCAAAGATCCAACTACCATCTGCAAAAAAATTGAACAAATTCAACGCAGATTCCTTTGGGCTAGAAATGAAAACAAGAATAAATTTTTGCTAGTTGCCTGGGACAGGGTCTGTTCTAAGAAAAAGGATGGAGGACTCGGATTCAGAGACATCAAGTGGATGAACATGGCCCTCATTTCCAAGCAAGCCTAGAGACTTACCATCAATGAAAAAGTCACTTGGATTGATATCATTAAATCTAAGTACCTCCATCAATTTTCCTTTCTTGGAGAGCACAACCTCCCTATCAGATCCCATTTCTAGAATGGCATAATCAAAACAAGGAAAATCATCATGGAAGGTTTAATGTGGTGTCTAGGAACTATAATGACCATCCACTTTTGGTACGACCCATGGATCCGTGATAAACCTCTTAGCAAAGATCTGTATCTTGTAGTGCTCAAGGCAACTACCGAAGCCACCTTTGGAGATAAGGTGTGTCACTTAATTAACCAAGGTCCTACAAGACCTGAATGGAAACACATAGCTCTTAACGGGACTAGGCATATCATCGAGGCTCTCAGGTAGTTACAAAACTTGTTGAGGACTTGCATCATCCCGAGCTCACACAAATATGACTCCATGGTCTGGAACCTTGAAGAATCTAGAAATTTCACTGTCAAATCAGCTTACTACAATCAAGAAACTCCCATAGATGGTTTGGACTTATCAAATCAGGTTTGGGTTCCCAAGATCATTCCCAAGGTCAAATTCTTTTGCTGGTTGGCCATCCAAAATAGAATCCTTGCCATTGACAACTTGATAATCAGAGGGTTACTCATCCCCAATTGGTGTATCTTGTGCAAAAATGTTTGTGAGTCAACTTTGCATGTTTTTTTGGAATGTCTCTTTTCTCTATCAGTTCTCAACCAGGTTCATAACACCTTTAACATCTCCATAGTCCTCCCACATTCCATTCCCCGCCTTATTAAGCAATGGCCCCGACATTTCAAGAGCAACCAACTAAAATTCATGTGGTAATCTTACCTCCACCTTTACCTATGGCAGATATGGCTCGAGAGAAATGTTAGAATTTTCAAAAATCAAGCCATTGATAAGAATATTATCATTGTCAAAATCATGGCCCTTGTTGCGAAGAATGCCTCTCTTGTTTTGTATCCAAAACCCCCCCTCCTGTATTAGAATTGGACCTAACCAAACTTTTCAATCTATCTAACATCTCTTTCATGCCCTGTAATTCAGTTGGTAGGTATGTCATCAAGTGGGTCTTACCACCTACTAGGTGGCACAAGCTCAATTTCGATGGTACAGCTAAAGGCAACCCAAGAGTGGTTGGCAGAGGAGGAATTCTCAGAAACCACAAAGGAGAAATAATTTTGGCCTTTTCCCAGAACCTAGGAATTCAATCCAAAAATATGGTAGAGGCATGGGCTCTGTTCCAAAGTTTGATCCTCATGGAAGGGTTGACCATCAATAAACTTATCATCGAAGGAGACTCATTTCACTGTATCAACTGGCTCAATGGCACCGCTAAGCCTCCCTGGGCCCTTGCTTCAATTTTCCAAGAATGCAAGGCCCTAATTGGCAATTACCTAAAATTAGTCATTAAGCATCAATACCAGGAAGGAAACAAAGCTACGGACTAGCTTGCTAACAAGGGAGTCGATGAATCTGACATTCAAGTGTGGAGAGACTCCTTCCCCATTGGCCTAAGGAACGATCCTACAAGTTTCAATGTTTGCACAATGTGAGATGTTGCCAGGGGATTGGTTTGATATGTTGATGAAACTTGTCATGATATCGCAACACTTTTTCCTTCTCCTTCGACAGCAAAAATGCAACATGTCGCATTATCGTGAAACTTTTCACCTTTGGCTGCAAAAATACAACATGTCGCAATATTGCGACATTTCTTTCTCCTTTGTCCGTGATGTTGCAACATGTCACGATATCATGACCCTTTTTTCTCCTTTGGTCATGATGTTACATCATGTCGTGATATCACGACACTTTTTCTCTTTTGGCCATGATGTTGCAACATGTCACGATATCACGACACATTTTCTCTTTGGCCGTGATGATTCAACATGTTGTGATATCACGACACTTTTTCTCTTTGGCCACGATGATGCAACATGTCATGATATCGTGACACTTTTTCTCTTTGGCTGCGATGATGCAACATGTGATATCGTGACACCTTTTCCTTCTTTGGCCATGATTTTGCAACATGTCACGATATCACGACACTTTTTTCTCCTTTGGTCGTGATGTTACATCATGTCGCGATATCACAACACTTTTTCTCTTTTGGCCACAACGTTGCACCATGTTGCAATATCGCGACACATTTTCTCTTTGGCCGCGATGATGCAACATGTTGTGATTTCATGAAAATTTTTCTCTTTTGGCCATGATGATGCAACTTGTCACAATATCGTGACACTTTTTCTCTTTGGTCATGATGATGCAACATGTCGCGATATTGTGACACTTTTTCCTCCTTTGGCCACGACAATGCAACATGTCGCGATATCATGACACTTTTTCTCTTTTGGCCACGATGTTACAACATGTCACGATATCGTGACACCTTTTCTCTTTGGCCACAATGATGCAACATGTCGTGATATCGTGACACTTTTTCTCTTTGACCACGATGATGCAACATGTCACGATATCATGACACATTTTCCTTCTTTGGCTGTGGCAATGCAACATGTCATGATATCACGACATTTTTTATCTTTTTGCCGAGATGATGCAACATGTCGTGATTTCGTGACACTTTTTCTCCCTTGGCCATGATGCTGCAACATGTCATGATATCGTGATACTTTTTTTCCTCTGGCCACGATGATGCATCATGTCACGATATTAT
The DNA here is from genome assembly GCA_028583015.1 of Wollemia nobilis. Classification (NCBI taxonomy): domain Eukaryota; kingdom Viridiplantae; phylum Streptophyta; class Pinopsida; order Araucariales; family Araucariaceae; genus Wollemia; species Wollemia nobilis. The sequence continues at coordinate 418,184 of JAQPPZ010000390.1, read as the reverse complement.
GATATTTTTTCTCCTTAGGCCGTGATGATACAACATGTCGTGATATTGTGACACTTTTTCTCTTCTGGCCATGACATTGCAACATGTCATGATATCATGACACTTCTCCTTCTTTGGTCGCGACAATGCAACATGTCGCGATATCATGACACTTTTTCTCTTGTGGCCACGACGGTGCAACATATCGTGACACCTCTTCTCCTATGGCCGTGAAAATGCAACATGTCACGATATCACGACATATTTTCTTCTTTGGCCTTGACGATGCAACATGTCATGATATCATGACATATTTTCTTCTTTGGCCTCGACGATGCAACATGTCGTGATATCATGACACCTTTCCTCCTCTGGTCACGATGACGCAACTTGTCATGATTTTGTGACACTTCTCTTCTGGCAGCGATGTTGCAACATGTCGTGATATTGCGACACTTTCTCTTCTTCGGCTGCAATGCTGCATCTTGTCGCGATATCACGACATATTTTACTCCTTTGGCTACAACGGTGCAACATGTCACGATATCGTGACACCTTTTTCTCCTTGCTTTTTCCCTATTCTTTGGACCGTGAAAATGCAACATGTCGTGATATCGTGACACCTTTCTTCTTGTGGTGTTTTTCTTTTATTTGATCTTTAGCTCTTGGGCCTCTTCGGTCGGTTTGGAAAACATGTAAAAAATACTTGTACAAGGTTCAATGACCTTTCAACACCCTTTCAACCAATATAAAAAAACAAAGTGTAGCCAAAATTCCCTTATGGAGTCGTTGAATGATTTGGCCCAAAGGAAGGAAATAAAGCACCCATGATCAAAATATTGATGATATTTTTCTATTATTCATTAGTAAATTAATTTCTAACAATCATTTTATACTGTAGTATTTAAAAATTATATAATGCATGTTTACACTCCTTGTCTTAAAAAATCTAATCAGTTTTTCTTATGTTAAGTTTTTCCTTCCATTGATTGTATATGTGTCTTAGGAGGTTCTTATAGGATAAAAATAGTTGTTAAAATTTCTATTGCACTAGTAGAGGACATCTACAATTACCCTACCATCATATTTATGACTATGTCATTAGATTGAGTGAATATATTGACTAAATCAATTTTAGGAGACATATTCACACAATTTGATTGTGTAATCATCTTGCCATAATAAGTCATTCTCTATTTTTAGTACCCAAAGTGAATACACCAGCTATAACTATTACAAGAGGTGTATTCACCGTATATCTGAGAATCCTCAAATCCCTAGTCTTTCAACATCTAGTTCAAACCAAACTTGTTATTATGCATCCTTTGGATAATATAGGAAATATTTATTTTCAATATATTTTTCCAAGGTAAGGTCACCTTGATTTTTCATAAATAGAGGACCTAACTATACAAACCATGAAGAAATAATCTTCTCATTTTTTGGTAGGCCCTCAAACCATAATTTCCATATTTTTCTATCTATTTTACAAGTATTCACGAATCTACCAACAAAAAGAGTTATAGTCAATGTATTTGCACATGGAATATATTTGACTCTAGATGGTGTATTCACACCAGAACCAAAATAGATAAGTACTCTTGATTCTCTAGTTTTCTAATTCATAACATAGATCTTTCTATTTTATTTGCTTTGTTGTTTCTCATTTTAACATAATTAAATAAAGAAAAAATCAAAAGAATCTTTAGATTAGCTAATGTTTAATTTTTTTCCTAAGCATAAATATAATATCACCTATAGCATTGCATTAGGTCAATTTGTGTGATTTCATACTTCTTGCACCCTTGTCTTCATAAGAAAACTTTATCTTTTTCTTTGTTGTATTTTATATTGCATTATAATGCACTCCAATTTTGCTCATTAGATCCTAGGATAGATTACCAAACCTAGGTGCTTTTCAAAATTGAACACATTAAAATAGATTAAGATATATAAATCCCTTGGTGAATCTAAATCTCTCCCACTAAATAAAACACTACATATAAAAGCACAATCCTCCAAAATTGTGGGTTATCAATAATGCTCTCTTGCCAAAGTGTGGACAAAGCCATAAGCCATTACACCTAGGGCCAGGGATCTATATGGGTGCACCATTTTTTGCATCTCATAATATCCTAAATCAAATTAGTGGAGTTGCCTATGATAAGAATATCATCAAAATACAACACAAGACAAAAATATCATTGCGATGTTTGATGTAAACATCATGCTCAAACTCAAATTACTAAAATCCACAATTAGGGAAGAAATAATATATTTTATCAAACCAAGCCTAAGGAACCTACTTAAGACAATACAAAGATCGATTCAAGCAACATACCAATAGACATGGGCCCTTTAGCTCAAATCTAGGTGGTTTTTGCATGTAGATTTTCTCCTAAAGTTCTATATGAAGAAAGGTGCTCTTCATATCTATCTGATGTACCTTCCATCCGTATAAGGCTATAATGGAAATAATCATTCTTATGGAGTCCATCTTGGTTACACATGCAAAAGTCTCAAAGTAGTCCACTCTCTCCTATTGAAATAAGCACTTAGAAATAAGGTATGCCTTGTACTTTTAAATATGACCATCTAATGTGTCTTATAGATTCACTTACACCATATAACATTCTTTAATTCTAAAAAAGGAACCAATTCTCATGTTTTGTTCTACATAAATCCCTTATATTCTACTATCATGGCATATTATCATTCGATATTCCACTTAGCTTAAACATAGGTGACTAGATCTTATGAATGGAATACCTTCACAACTCAAAATAAGTCTTTAGATGCCATTCAAGGGATAGAATGGATTTTACATACTTCATAAGTGTCTTAACCCACTTGGATGTAGGAAGCATATGTATCTTGCACCGTATCAATATCCAAAATTGAAATTAAAGAATCCAATTCATCACCAATCACCTCATCATGCAAAATTGGATTATTCTAAATTGAATAATTCTACTTATCCTATGCTAATATAGGGGAAGAGGATGTTGGAAGTATTACATTATTTTAGACTATGCTAAAGTACCCCCATGGTACCATTGCACATTTGTAAATATTAGTTTAGGGTGTGTAATTTATATTCTCCCTAAAGTATGTGATAATGTGTAGGATGAGTCCAAGTGTCATGTAGTAAGAATGTGCAATGTGTCAATATGAGAGAAAGTGCAAGATGTCAAGAGAGATAATGAAGAGTCACATTATATGTGGAAATATGAGATTTTTTTCTTAATGAGAGAAATATGAAAGGATGCATATCCTAGATATTTGAGTAGAGCAATAGTTAAAGCATTGAAAAGTCATGTAAAGTTATAGATTATACACAAAGCTTGATGCATTGTAATCTCTCTGAATCATTCTTGTAACCTTTTTATATTGAATATATTTGTGTTATATTGTGAGATATTATTGTCATTCTAGAAGTGTGATTCATTTTTATTTGTGAATGGAATTTTATGCTTGATCCTAGATAAATATTTATGTGAGTTAGTCTTACTAGAAATATAACAATGGTATCAAATCCAACATAGAAGGAGCCAAAGTTATTTTAAAGAAAATATTGATAGTTTCCATATCACACATCTAGAATTTGAGATTTGTAGGAAAAAAAATTTAGGATCCCATATTTCAAAATATGAGGGCGAGCTAAGGTTAAGGTGAGAGTCATCCACCTATAAATTTGATGACTTGGCCTAGTGCTACTAGTAGTACTACATGGTCAAGGTTTTATCTTATAAGTAGCATCAAGATGTGATATAGAACAATAGGAATTTAGGAAATCATTAATATGCTATCGCTAGAGGTCCTTGGATGATTTTCAAAGGTTAAAGAAGTAGTTGGGAGCCAACAACTCTAATACACCCATGGTGGATGAATTTTATGAGAGCCACTTTGTTTACTCAATCATACACATGGAGGAAGGAGAGTTTTAAATGAAATTTACATCAATCAATTATTCACTAAAATTCATAATGAAAGAGAAGGCCTATGCCCTTTGTTTTATAAATTTGTATGAATTTATTTTGGAAGATTAGACATTGGATCAACTATAGTTTCTAAGTGAATGGGTGAAAACAATTTGTGTGCTAAGGAGCTTTTATTTTTTGCATGGAAATTCTATTGACTATAGCCCAAAAACTAGTCATAGGAAATATTAATGTGATTTGGTTTCACAATATTTGGTAAAAGTATCTAAGCCTATTCACCTTCCATTTTGTCATAGCAATGAGGTCAACTAACATCATTGCAAATTATTTGGGGACATAAATAATTTATGATAAAAAAAGTATTGAAAGGATTTATAACACTCGAATTTGTAACACTATGACAATGGCTGATATATCTAATCAAAACCAATGTGTCATACATGCCATGTCCTAAAAAAAAATAACACATCAATAATATTTTGATGGAGACCAAGCATGAAGGTGAAGTTTTATTTTTGAAAAGTAATATTTTTTTGAGCATTAAGTTTATTCAGGAGCTATATAGTGCTAATATTAATTTGTGAAATAAGGTGGAGTCATAAGGTTTTAAAAGGTTATTACATTTTCTTATTTAGGAATAAGGAGGAATAAGTTTTTTTTTTATTATTTAGAAATTTTCTGATAGATTTTAGAATTTGAAATCACTTTAAGATTTGATTTGAAAATCTGAATTTTGTGTAGATACCTAAATTGTATCATTCTAAGGGGAGCTTCTCACATAGACACATTCATAATATCATAAGATATAATCTTGGACTTTCCAAGCATCAATAATGGTTCTCACCACTCATTTGGCCTTTTCAAGCCATCCAAGCCTAGCCACTCAAGCCAAGAGTGACCATATCCTAGCCGCTCAAGCCAAGAGTAGCTAGATCCTAGCCACTATAGATGACAACAACCAGATCTTAGTCACTACAAACGACAATGGCTAAACCCTAAAAGTAATTTTGTTGACAAATAGGCCTAATCACGAGAAGAAGTGGTAGTCTGTATGCAATAAAGGTGATCGAGAGTAACTTTGCATTCCTTTTCATGACCATTTCACATAGGAGACTTGATTTTGCATTTAAACTTTAGTTAACTGACCTCCAAGCATAAAAAAGGACAAAATCTTCTCATGCTAACAACCAGTTCGCATAGGATACTCAAGTTTGGAGTTATATTTCAAATAACTGACCTCCAAATATAGAAAATACATAAATATTATCATGATAACTTACACTATGCATGAGAAATTCATTTCTAGGGCTTGGACATAGACCTAGGATTTCACACTATAAAAGGTGCAATCCTAAGAGCACCAAGGATCATCGATCTTTTATTCATCAATATTGGTCATTGAGGATATTTTTTTGAGACTTGGAGAGTTCCCTTGGAGATCACAAGTATGGTGAAGCCCTGATATATTTAAGAGCATAGCAACCATTATTTAAACATTGGATACAAGATTTTGTCCATAGCTTTGGAGCAAAGAGAACGAGAGTCACTTTAGTAGTCGATGTCTTGGAAAATGGCCTGTAGGCTTAGCTTAGGATTTTAGACATTAGATTCATTATTTTTTTTAGCATATCCTTAGTATAGCATAATTTCTTTCGTTTGCATCCATAGCATTAGTCTAATATGCATTTGCTTTCATTTGTTATATTTAGTACTAACAATCTCATTTGAGGATGCATTCTCGGACATCTAAGCATGTGTTTTTGTTTCATTGCTTACAAGGCCACAAGTTCATCGAACAAAATCTATAACATACGAGATAAAAAAGGATCCCTCTAGGAAATAGACCTAGAGAAGGAGGCATCTGTAAGACCCCACATATTTTCGTGTGCGAAACTGGGAAAATTTTTGAAAGTGCAACACCTCTTCATGAAAGGGGTACTCTTTGCATATGTGTAACCTTATTGTATCAAAATGGGTATCCCTAAGAGGGACCGACATGTAACCAAGTTTCAATACAAATAAATAGATCCATATTTTTTATTTCCATGTTATATGCTTTTTCATTGTCTTCCATTTCATCTTGGGTTTTTAATAACATTGCAAGTAGAGTAAAAAAGTGGTGCATGCATCTTGGGGTCACTACAAATGGTGATCACGGTGGGACCTCCACTAATTTTTCATTTGATGCCAGAATACTAACTTAATTTTGTGTGCAGGTCTAGTTTCTCTAAGCTATAATGGCCAAAAACTAGCTGCTCTGATCTACAATGGCCAATAGAGCTTTAGCCACTCTGATCTACAATGACCAAGAACTAGTCACTCTGGTCAACAACGGCTAGAACTAGAGTGTAGTAGAGGTCAAAACACCGACTCTCTGAGCTGAATCAAAGGTTGGTATATCTTCTTTGATATTTTACATCTTTCTATTTACTTCTGTGTGTCTAATACAAAGAACTTAAAGCACATTTATGTTTGGAAATTGAAAGAGTAAAAGGAGCAAAAATTAAGCATTTCACATATCTTAGATCTTCTTTTAAATTTTCCACTAGGTATTGCTAGGAATAGCGACTTATGCCTAAAATGTTCACCCTATAATCCAATGTGCTAGACATTGTATATTGTTTGCTTGCTTTGAGGTCTTGCTAGAGGCCATAGTTGCACAAAATAAAGTGCGCTCATACAAATCATAGTAGTCCATGCATATTTCTAAATATTGAAATGTATTTTTGCACTTAGGCATGTAGGAAATATTCATTATTGCTACATGATACACTTTATGTTACACAAGTTTAAAATGAACACCATAGACACACATATCATTTAAACATTGGGGAGTTGGATTTCATCACCAACCTTCAATTTAGTCTAGTGACGTTGGAATTCATCTCCTTCCACTAGTTTTCTCCCTAGAGCTTCCTAGAAATGTATTGAGAAACTTACTTATAGTTATACTAAGTTACTTGTGCTCAAACTATCTCCCATTGTTGGAACAATCATTGGTTCATAGTGGAAGAGCTAGGCGAACCCCCCATTGGGTATTCAATGGTGTACCCTAGATTTTTTTTTTTAAATCATGTTTTGCATGGGTGTACTTGATTGTCACTATGGATGAGTCTTCTAATTCTTAATACAAGAACAAGAGCAAGAAATCGAAAGAACAACACATTAAAACATGCCAAATAGTTTAGGTCACACTTAAATCGGTAATCAAGATAAATATTTATTTGGTATTGTGTGGCTATTCCTAAATTACAACTTAAAATATCAATTCATAGACAACATGGTCAAAAAAATAAGTAAGAACCCTCAATCTGATACCAAGGGAGATACTGAAGCAACTCATACCCATAGGCAGAGTCATAGTAACATTAAATGACCTACCTGTAATATAGTGAGATGTAGCTCCATGAGCCTAAGGGGTGATAACTCAACCCTTGGGGGATCTACTCGAGAAAATCCAAGAAAGGAACAACATCATGGAACAAAGTCACATAAAAAAAATAGGCTTTACAGCCATCCTCATCAAGGATAAATGAGGAGACCTCAAGGGCATCCTCTAAACACACAGAAACATCTCAAATACATGAGGAAGCTTCAAGGGATTCTTACTCACATGGACATAAAGAAGGTTCTAAAAATCACTCTTCACATAGGGATGACGAGACTACTACATATCCATCCACATGGATAAAACATGTTACAACAAGGCCCTCTTCATCAAAAATGCAAATAAGAATTGCAACATATCAAGACTCACAAGAAACATATGAAACAGGGCTCCCTACTGAAGGGTAGGGAACAAGACCTACATCTAGCCATGGGAATAAAATATAAGAAACCATTCACATAAAAGGAAATATTCCTATATACTATGACCTCATAGGAGTGAATGGCACACCACAAGACTAGCCATGGAAAACAAGATAGCTAGATGGGTTGGATTGGTTTCCTACATGACCAACTCAAATAACTATAGCTACTGAGAACTTTGCATCTATAAGCTCATGAAATGTGACTTCTAAACATGTCTCTCAGTCTGGGGGTACCTCAAAGCAACCCTATAGTAGACATGTGAAGTCTGATCATAAGGATACTCAATAGTACACTGAACAAGTTAAATTAGATAGCAAGAGTACAGATACAGCATAAACCTCCTCGAGGAATCTGCAAGTCAAGATAACAAGATCAAATTCAGATAAACATGAGTATTTTGTGATAGTGCAAACTGAGCGAATGAGGAAGTTATAAAATGCACTATGTAAGGATCGAGAGCTAGTGGAAGCTCTCTAAAATGATTAAAAAAGAGAAAGACTATTTTGCCAACATGATAAATGCTTAAGAGAGTGGGCTGAGCAACTAGCTCTTAACAATTTAAATACAAATAGTTATGACCACCAAATAACTAGACGCGCTGACTTGCCTAAGGAGAGGTGCACTAGACAAGATAGCCCATAGTGAAATACTCCACCAAACCATGAAAAAAATCCAAGTAGTATGGGAAGGGTAAACACAACAAACCAAGATCACAATATTGAGTTCCCTCGTAGGAGGAAGGAAAAAAGAACAAATCAAATGGAAAGAGAGTTACCTCCATTGCCATTGCAAGTAGGCCTACAAGAGGAGTAAATATGTGCACCAAAAGGCATTTCAAGAGCTTTCTAAAAATATGAAGACCTTTGAGAAACAAGAGGTGGTTTGGAACTCACCAACATTGAGCAAAATACACAACCAACCATTGTTCCTATCAATCCCTATCCCTCCATATCCTAAGCACTTTGAGATTCCTAGGTTAGAAAATTTTAAGGGTGAAGAGGATGCACAAGATCATGTCACCAATTTTATCAATGTATATTTTCATATTGAATACAATGACGCTCTCATGCTAAGAACATTCATAATGATATTTTTAGGTACTGCCACTCAAAGGTTCAACCAACTACCTAAGTATAGCATAACCAAATTTTAACAACTAGTAAATGCATTCTTAAAGTGTTTCTCCTTTGGTTCTAAGAAGAAAGTGAACCTTTTAGACCTAGCCAAATTGAAACAATATGATGATGAGCTAGTAATGAATTATGGGAATAGATGGATAAAAGTCATGGTAAAATTATCATTCTTCATTCCCACAGAAGATATCATTTGCATGTTCACAAAAATTTTCTCTAAACACATCTCCCTCTTGCTACAACTTTAGTAGTATCCTTCATTTGAGGAATATTTGGCATAGGCCAAGCTCATCAAAGAAATAAAATTAAATGAGGGAACCATTAAACTCTAAAACAAAAAGTAGTGGAACAAGAATGGTAATAATGACAAGTATAAATAGAAGTAGGACAACTCTGCTCTATTCAATCAAGTTGTATTGGCTACACCTAAGGATGTGGATGCACAACAACACAAAAACTATCAAGCACATCCTCCACCAGCTAATTACGACCAAAAGAACAATCAGGGAAGAAATTGATAATGCAAGTCAGCTCATTATTTCACACCTCTAACCGAATTGATGCAATCAATATTTAATCAGTTGAGAGAGGCCAGGAAGATCATATTTCTTGATATAACTCTTATATATCCCAACCATCCTAAGCCAAAAGGATACATGGAAGATCAATTTTACCCTTATCACAAGATACCGGGGAATGACATTGAGGATTGCATTGGTTTTAAGCATCAAGTGCAAAAAATGATTTATATAGGAGAACTCAAAGTTGACAACCCACTGGCTCCTGATAAAAAATACATGGGCATATACAAAAATCCATTGCTCAATCATGGGGCCCCTTGAGAGCAAGGGGTCCAAGTCAATCATGTTCGATCTGACATACCTACCCATGGATACGTTGGGATGGTTGATATTGTTAACATAGCAACAAGGACTAGGTGGTATGGTCAACTGCAATTGCATGTAGCTCCAATGAACATCCCAACTGCTCTTAGGCAAAGGCAAGACAACATTCCATGTCCACCAACGCAACCTGTGGTAACTATTCGGAGTAGAATGGAGCAAAACCTATAGATGACTCCAGCTAAGTTATTCATCTATGAGCTCATACAACATTACCCAAAGCATATGGAGACTCTAATGGATATTTTAAGGACAATTGAGCTCCAAGTATAAGATGCAAATGCATTCACTCACTTTGTGGGACAAGTACAAGAATGCCAGGAACTTGTAATCTGATTATATGATCATGAGATTAAGACAACTCCTACTACCTTACCAGACCCTCCGCTAAAAATTGTAGTGGCAATCAACAACTTACCTTTCAAGAGGGTCTTGGTCGATATAGGTTCATCAATAAACATCATTACAACAACAACAATAGAGAATCTCGAGATCCCCAAGTCCAATATCATTCCAGAATCTTACACATTGAGAGCTTTTAAAGATGCTTTATGCAATACTATGGGAACGATAGTCCTACCCATCAATGTGGGGCACAAGACCATCCCTGTGATGTGTCATGTATTGAAAGGATATATGCAGTACAACATCCTCATAGGGAATCCTTGGATAAGGGCCATGAAGTGTGTGCCTTCGATATTACACCAGTGTGTCAAGTATGTGCACGAAAACAAAGTCTATGTGTTTCTGGTCGATTAAGAGCCTTTTAAATACATCATTCAGGTGGACATTCCAAGGGAATTTATAATCCCTTCTACTCAATTGTACGTAGAACCTTCATCCCCAACCACACAAGTGGATAACGAAGACAAAGGGGTAAGAAAAGCCCCATGCATTTCAACACCTCCTGGTGCACTCAAAGTAGTCAATGCTTCTAAAGTACCATCAACATCAAAACCAAAAGAAAATCAAAAGCTAAAGGCACCCTTAGTTAAGGAAGAAAGGCCCAAGGAAGTGCCAACTATAGCCATTGCTGAAATTCCAAGTCCTATGGAAGAGGAAGATCTTCAAGATCAAGATGAAGATAGTGATTATCACCCTACTTTGTCAGTGTCATCCGTAGGGTCATCTACATCACATGCATCAATACACTTGGCAAGAATAGGCATAGGGGAGTACCTTGTGCAGAACATTACCTTTACGCCTATCATTGAGTCTACACAAAATATGATAAGGCCTAAGGACTCGATACTGCCAGTGGAAATAGTGGTCCCACTTGAAATCCCTCCCAAAAAAACCAATTTTGTCTATATCAGCTTGGATTGCACCCATAAGTTTTCAAACATAGAAGAGGATAGTGATGAATTATTTACTGTTAATTTTTGTTACCTGTCTAATCCTGAGTTTTCTCTAAGATATTTTGAGCATTGCTATTGGCATGGCTATGGCCTTGGCATATATGATTAGGGGTGCAGGTGGCCATACGATCCACAAAATTAGCTTCCTTCTGACAGGTTTGTGTTAGGATATTATATCGGAGGTCGAGATGACTCTCTTGTAGTAGCATTGGACAAATTAAGCTTAGGGTTAGAAGACATTGATTTCATTCCTTATCATCGCATAAGAATAGGAAATTTTAGCAATAGAAAAATGGCCACGGTAAACATACGACCACCAAAAATATATCATCCAAACATCTCAATTGATTCCTATTGCAAACTCAGGAATGCATGCACTGGTACCTTTTCTAAACCCTACTTGCAATGCTATTTAAAATACCAAAGATAAAATGGAAAGACAAGAGGAAAAAACATATAACATGAAATAACAAAAGATAGATCTCTTTATTGATATTGAATCTCGGTTACATGTTGGTCACTCTTAGGGATACCCGTTTCGATACTATAAATTACAAATAGGTAAAGAGTGCCCCTTTCGCAAAGAAGTGGTGCGCTTATTAAAGCTTCCTGGTTTCACACACAAAAATGTATGAAGGCTTACAGATGCCTCCTTATCCAGGTCTATTTCCTATGGGGATCCCTTTTTCTCTCGTATGTTGCAATCTTCGTCTAATGCACCTGTGGCCCTATAATCAATGAAACAACAACGCACATTTAGGTCTCCGAGATTGCCTCCCCAAATGAGGTTGTTAGTAATCAAAAAGTGTAACAGAAATATGATAAAACTATGCCATAAAATCATGTAAATATATGCTAATGATGTGAAAACATAAAGAAACATAATTAAATATGATATGATTAAAACCTAAGCTAAGACTACAGGCCACTGTCTAAGAAAATGGCCGCTAAGGTAAACCTTATTTTCTTTTCCCTAAAGCTATGGGTCAAAGCCTGTATCTGATGTCAAAATAGTAGGTATTATGCTCTTCAATCCATTAGAGCTTCACCATGTACGTGATATCAAAGAGAAATCTCCAAGTCTCGAAAGCTCTCCTCAAAAATATGTCTCTCTAATTATCTCTTCTCTCTTCTATATTTTGGTGCTCTTAGGCTTGCACCTTTTATAGTGTATCTTCTATATTTTGGTTTTCTTAGGCTTGAACCTTTTATAGTGTGAAATCCTAGGTCTATTTCCAATCCCTAGGAATTAATTTCTCATTCATAGTGCAAGTTAGCATGAGAAGATTTTGTCCATTGTCTATTTTTGAAGTCTAGTTAACTGAAATCTAACTGCCCACTTGAGTCTTCTATGCGAACTGGTTGTTAGCATGAGAATTTTTTGTCCTTTGTTTATGCTTGGAGGTTAGTTAACTTAATTCTATATGCAAACTCAAACCTTCCATGTGAAATAGTCATGTAAAGGAATGCAAAGTCACTCTCGCTCACCTTTATTGCATGTAGACTACCATTTTTACCTGTGATTAGGCCTGCTTATTGGCAAACCGCTTCTTATGGCTTAGCCTCCATCATTTGTAGTGGATAAGATCTAGTCATTGTCATCTATAGTGACTAAGGTCTGGCTACTCTAGGCTTGAGTGGCTAGGATCTAGCTGCTCTTGGTTTGAGCGGCCAAGCTTGAATGGCTTGAAAAGGCCTCAAATGAGTGGTGAGAACAACTATTGGTGCTTGGAAAGTCCAATATTATATCTTATGATCTTATGAGTGTTTCTATATGAGCATCTGCCCTAAGCATGACATGATTTAAGTGTCTATAGATACCCCTTTTTGTGATGAGCTGTATGGAAAACACAATGCTGAGCAAAAATGTAGACTGATCTATTTGTAGGGTGTATGATGATCAATGGTATGATCAACACTGGATGGCCCAATCATGCAAGATGGCATGCATCTCTTGAATCATTGTCTCAATGTTTAGAGGACTTAGCTCAATGGATTTTGCATGTTAAATTGCACTCATTCCTCAAACTCAATCGGGTAGCTTCAATTGCTACAACAATTCCGACCGGTAGGAGAGCTACAATTGAAGATGTCATGTCTACTTATGTTCCTAGCAAACAAGGGAAATTTATGATTGTTGTATGCAATGATTCGTAGGATGAACATAATTTTTCTATGATCGAGTGATATTTTATTGATTTTGATTATGATTATGTTGAAATTTTGAAATACCTCTTCACACAATGAGTTGGTGAAGAAATTAAAATGAATGAAGTGATAAGTCGCTTGACCAATATGACTAATATGGTTCCTTTCTAGCATTTGTTGCTTTTAATGGGACATCCAAGTGTGATTCCAATTGCTTATGATAATCATCCATCCCTATCCCAAAGAGTGATCCAGCTATCAATAGCCTTCTTAGGGAGTTAGGATGAGTGATTATGTTTATGCCTAGATTGTATCACTTTGACTTATTTCTTTTGATGTCATAATGGAATTAGAATGATCCTTTTCACACCCATGGAGCAATCCGACCATCTTGGTATTCTTCGAGATTGAAGGGTAGAACATCGTAATTCCAAAATGAGTTGTTTTTACCCCAAGTGGACTTATGGTTATCTACTCATATCACCAAAATACATGGAGTGTGAATCACTACAATCACCGAGTTGATATATTAGGTAACTAGATATGGGGCCTACCTAAGATTCTAATTTTATGTGATTTTTTTATTATTTTGAACATTCTGATGATCGTAAACCACCAAAGTGTGTTTATTTGTTGTTTTAGTGGGACCCCTCAAGGAGAAAATCCCTTATTTAGATTTGTGGATCTAGCCACTGTCAGGTCTAGTGACTTCTGAGTTCTTGCTTGTGGCCACTATTACGTTGATCGGCCAAGAATTTTGGGCCACTGACGTCAGCGGCATCCAAGGCATAATTAAGGAAATATAAAAATTTGTTTTTCTAGGGTTTGACCTATCAATTTCACTATTGAAGATTTATTTGTAGAGCTCTGGTGCGACGACGATGGTTGCAAATTTGAAACTTGTTGGTGTTGAGGACATGACTACGTAGGGTGAGACATCAGCTACTAGAGGAGTTGGAGCTTCTTGGGTATTTCTCTCTTCAAAACCCTAGCTCCCCTTTCTTTGTCTAAGAAAAACTGAACCTCACTAAATAACGAGCAAAATGAACCTCACTAAACCAGCTAGCAACGAACAAACTCCATAATTAGGCTTAGGTTACCTTTTACTATGGTGGGTTAGTCCCCAATTTTGCTTTATGTCAATGGCTTTAGCCTAGGGTTTTTTTTAATTTTCAATTATTCATCGAATGTCGCCATTTTGGGTATTTTGAAATTAGCTTAGTTTTTATGCTTGGGTAGGAACATTTGCTTTACATTCTATTTTTTTTCCCTCTCTATTATTTTTTTTGAAATCATTTTTTTAGTTTGTAATTTTTTTTTTTTTTTTGGCCAAGGGTTCATGGGTTTTCTGTGTCGGGTTTCCTCTCAAAGCGGCCAAGCTTGAATCCCAATGGTAAAAAAATTTGACCGTTGGGTCTTGGTCGCTGCTACCTCCAACGTCCAGGTTTCGACCGCTGTAGGCGACAATAGCTAAAGCTTGAGTCTTGTTTCTTTTTTGTGTATTTTGTTGAATTTTTTATGAATTATTTTTTGACTTTTTGAATTTTGCTTTGCTTGATTAGGTGCAATTTATTCTTCTTTTGCTTATATTTAGAGTAATTCATACTATTTTACCATTTTCATGTTTATCGTGAATTATGCCTTAGATGCACTGTAGTTATATTTTGTCTTTCTTCTGCTTTACTTAGATCCTTATTGCTCGGGCTTGGGACCTAAAGCTCCTGCTTGACTTGCTTCCTAGCTTTGATGACATGGATTGGGCCTGGTTCAAGGCCCACGGGTTGTATTATGTCATCATCTTATCCTACATCATGGTAGATCAGGACTACCTCATAGATCTGGCCCACCGTTGGGACCCATGAATTAATACCTTCCACCTCTCGATTGGCGAGATGACCATCATGCTGGAGGATGTGTATAGGATCTTTCGGATTCCTTTTTATGGGGTGGCCATTACCTCCTCGGATACTAATGATCAGGTGGCTATCTTAACTCGAGTATTTGGAGTGCACTCTATGAATGCTCTCAAGGACACCAAGTCTAGAGGAGTGTCTATCAGTCATTGGTATGGGGAGATCATCTTCATGGTGAGGCATGTCGTATTGTTTATGGTCATTAGCAATGTTCTTATCCTAGACTACTTAGGTTTGAGGTTCTTATGGAATCTTATGGTGATGGTGCAGGACCTATTGGATAGAGAGGATCCTATCATCTATGCATGGGGTAGATCATTATTGGCTTAGTGCTATGATGATTTGTACCACATCCATCGATAGGGATGTGTCGGCATTGCTTGAATTTTACTCCTATAGGCTTGGGGATGGGAGCTCATTATAGTAGACCACCCTAAGGGGATTCTAGTTGAGATCATAGTGGTCAACGCTTGAACATAGTGCTATGCTGCTATATGGGCTTGAGAGCATGAGAAACATAAGATCCATAATTGCATAGGGGATTTGTCCCACTACACTAATTCTTTTACCATACTGTTGGTTGGAGATGTCATGTGGCGGCCTTACTATGAGTGTCCTGCTTGGGATGATCCAACTATTTTTACCAGTAGGACATGGTGTGAGTGATGGCTCATTGGCCATAATATTTCCATCCAGGAGTATTTATTCTACTCTCAGGTTCTTTTTTAGTATGGATTGTAGTAGGATGTGCCATTGATACCATTCTTGTATAGGCACCTCATAGTAGAGAAGGATCTACCTCCACGATAGATTACCAAGCTCTCAGATGAGGAGGATGCCCTAGTTGTTAACCGTACATTGGCTGGGGAGTTACAGAGGCCTACACTTAGTGGTGGGATGATCGAATGTGGTATGGCATTGGTAGCCTAAGGTGCAAGGATGATGGCATGGGTGATGGCACAAATATGATAGGACATAGAGTCTGATCTAGGACCAATGTATGGGGCTAGCTAGTGGAGTAGGTGGTAATGGAGGATCCTGATGTTCCCAAGGAGGAGGAGTTAGAACTCAAGGAGAGAGACTCTCCTCTAAGAGCATAGCTACATGAGGTCGATGTTGAGCTTCAGGCCACTAAGATCTAGGTACAGTGATAAGATTCTACGATTAAGCAGCTCACATCACAGATACAAGATTTGCATGCCACTATTGGAGGTGGCGATGTCAATATGCAATTTTTTGTTCCTCCTTCTACACCATAGGAGGCTCTAGTGGTAGGCTTAGGGGTAGATGTGGGATATCTCTAGTCTCTATTGGATGAGCATGAGACATAGATCCAAGGACTTATGGATCATGTTACCCTTCTTTAGATGCAACTCAAGAGGCATGGGATTGTCTCTTAGAATCTAGTATGTGTGGGTTGTTCATAGGTCAGTGGGCACTCCACCTTTTGGTAGTCTTCTGCCCATCCTGGCCAGATAACTTGGACTCAGACAGAGAGACTGATAGGCTCACATCATTTGACTCACGACACCACCATAGGGGGAAGTGTCACTAGAGGAGGTAATGTAGGTGGCTCAGGCCTAGTATTTGACTGATGCCCTATTTGGTCCTTGATTCATTTTTGACGTCGACTAACCTACATGATTATAGCCTATAGGAATTTTTGTATATCCATTGGACTTGACACACATACTTTTATGATAGGTTTTGATTATGACTTATTATGTGTATCATTTATTGCTCATGTTTTTGTTATTATTTTATTTTATGATATGATGCGATGATGGTATTGAATATGCTAAATGATAGATGATATTTGAAGATGCTAGATGATAGATGATATTTGAAGATGCTTAGATGGATGTGTAGATGCTTATATGTTTTGATGATATGATGCGATGTATTTTGATGATGAATGATGAATTCATGATTGTATGTAAATGGATATTGCCTATATGTTTTATGATGTGGTTTATGGATGATTAATGACTTGTTTTTGTGAATGCGATGTTATTGCTAAATGCATGTTTTAACTTTGCTTTAATTTTATGCATCTAACTTATGTGATGGAATGGTATAAATTAACCTGTATTCTCTAATCACTTAAATCATACAGAATGCATATGACATTGATAATATTAATGGGTGATACCGCAGAAAATAAAAAAATAATCATGAATTTAAATAATCACTCTTATTATAAGAATTGATTAAGTATTCATATATGAGATGTAATGGTGTGTAATGTATTTTCTTAATAAGTTTCTATAAATTAAAATATATAAATTAGTAAGTGGTCATATATATATTATTTCTAATATATATGCGGTATATGTCCTACTATGTTGATACCCCCTAATTTATAGAATCTTATAAATAAAGTGATGGTGTGAATGATGTTATGGTTTGTTGCTATGTAAGAATTTTTGGGGCTTTCTTGAGATTCAAACACTCTATTTCCCCTATCAACAACTGTCTACTTACCACTTAGACTTTTGAAAAGTAAGGCTTTTGCCATGGACCTGGTATTTTCATGATCCCTATGTGTGCATGTGATTATATATTTTGAGATAGAATTCAAGAATTTCCTTTGATGTCAGGCAGGATTATTTCAGCCCATTGCTAAGATCAGGAATCCTCAAGTGTTAATATCATCCTTATGTTGGACTTGGTTTGAGTATTCCACTAGGCAATATAGGGTTACCTAAGCTAGATCATCCACATTCAAACATTGGTTTACACAAATGCATGAAGAAATTGTAATACTTATCTTCATGCGTAAGGATTTCTCCTTCCATTTTTGTACAATGCTAAGAATTCTAGGGATTCAAGCTTTATTCCCTTATTTTTGACTTCTTTTTAGATTTGTATATTTTCTCATATGTAGTGATGAAAATCACTGTTTATTTTGATTTATTTTTTCTTGAGTAAGGATTTTGTAGTGATGATAATCACTATTTATTTTGCTCATATGTAGTGATGAAAATCACTATTTATTTTGATTTATTTTTGAGCTTTATTATTTTTTCTTTTGAATTTTGAATATATGATTTGTGTATCGGATTATTGCTTTGAAATCTTGATTGTATGCTTGTCCTTTTGAATATGTACTTTGATTTGGAATTTTTACTTATTTTGATTTAAGCAAGGGATTTTTATAGGGTAAAGCTTGTCATTTTTCCAATTATCAACACCTTTAAACCGGTTGCACAGGGGGATAAGCAAGGATAATCCTTTTCGCTTAAGGTAACCTAGATCACTTTGCAGCTTTCATCCTTTTCTTGTACCAACTAGGATTTTAGTGTTTCAATTAGTGATGGGCTATTGAATATCCAAGGCTTTATCACAGCTAGATCTTACCCTCTACTAATCATAGTTTTTTTCCTCAAAAGGTGATAAGATTAGTAGGTGTGGTTGACTAACCAAAAAACCTTAGTTTATTTTGTATAGCAAAAAATAATGGTTGTGTTGAAAAACACAATTACACATTTATGTGGATGGAGGTATGGATTTGAATGATTTGTGTGACAAACTGTGGTATTTTTTTTTTTTAGACTTATGTCATATGCAATTGTAATGGATATGAAAATGCAATGCAATTTTGTGGATGCAAGATGTGAGATGCAATTGTTTTTGTATTTTTGATTTTATGTTGTTTTTGTATTTTTGATTTTATGTTGTTTTTGTATTTTTGATTAATTTTACCAAAGGGCTTATTATGCCTTTGGGGATTTTGTTATTTATTTTGACCAAGAAATATGAATTACCCTTGGAGCTTTTTTATTGTATTGGTTTTGACCAAGCGGTATGAATTACCCTTGGAGCATTTTTTGAATTGATTTTGACCAAGCGGTTTGAATTACCCTTGGAGACTTTGATTGTATTTTGACCAAGCAGATTGAATTACCCCTAGAACCTTTGATTGGATTTGTTTTTGACAAAGAGGTATGAATTACCCTTGGAGCCTTGATTTATTGTTTTTGACCAAGCGGTATGAATTACCCTTGGAGCTTTTTGATTGTATTTTTTAAATTTTATGTTTTTATGATTTGTTTGTGTTTTTGACATATTTGAATGTTTTTGAATTTTATGGAATATTTGAATGTTCTTTAATTTTATGTATAAAATTCCTTTAAGTGAATGATATTGAGAGGCTAAGGCTCCTCAACACCATATAATTATATAAGGTGATATGCTCCAGGCCCAACGTTTTGTGAAATCATATATGGACCTATCCAGTTTATCGTGAATTTATCTCGTAGATGCGGTGGTAGATTTGAATTCTGCTAGTTTTCGTTGAGCACTATATTAGGTGGAATTTACTATTGTAAGCTCATGTAAGGTGATCCTGGTAAACATGAAGATGATCTAACTAATTTACTCGATCATCAAGAAGCATCAACTGATCAAGGTGACCTTGTCGCACAACATCATCATCTATGAAGTCCTTTAATGCTACGCATAGAGTCAATATTTCCAACTCTACAGGTATGATGGCCTCAATGTCATATACTAGTGAAAATTATGTTACCCTAGTGGGCATATGTATACTAGTCCTAAATGCCCATAGTGCAAGAGGCAACTACATGTGCCAATACTTGTGATTTTCTTACACTGTCTTGCTCAAAATGGAGACTATTATTTTGTTTTAGGCTTCTGCTTGCTTGTTTGCTTGTGGATAATAAGGCATTGAAAAACTATGCTGAATATGGTATTCGTTCATTGATGCACACATATTTTTTTTCTTGAAATATGGCCTACTATCCAATATTATTATAGAAGACACCCCAAAATGGCTTATGATATTGTGGAATATAAACTCCACAATCCTTGGTCTAGTTGTTGATGTTAATGGAATTGCTTCTACCCATTTAGTGAAGTATTTTGTGGTCGTTATGATGAATGTGTGTCATCCTGAGGATGGGGGTGAGATCTTCCCAATAAAGTCTAGTCCCCATTGCAATAATGGCCATGCTGCTTGGATGGGCTGCAAATCTTGTGATGGTAAGTGCATTAGATTTGTATGATGATGGAACTTACTATATTTCTTGACATATTCATAGTATTCCTTTTCAATAATGGGCCAATAGTAACCCATCCTAAAGATGCACTTAATTATGGCCATGCCTCTGAAATGGCCTCCACATGTTCCATCGTGAGCTTACAAAATTTCCCAAGATGCTTCCTAGGGCTCAAGACAATGGAGTAATACTCCATCATATCCTCGTATATAGAGGATTTCTCCTAGCAAGATGTATCTTGTTGCTCTCCATTTAATGTTTGTCTTTTAGTATGCGACAAACCTTGAGGCACTATTCCAAGCTTCAAGAAGTCTCACAATTGGGAAAGCCAATCTTGATAAGCCATAGCTTCTATAGAATAGACAAATTGCTCTTCCTGCATTTTCGAGGTAGTGAATACGAATTGAGGAACAAATCTACGGTATATATTTGTACCACACTCCATAGGTCCTTGGGAGATAAAAAACCCCCAAGAGGTTTTTTACAAGAAATCTTTGGCTACGAAGGACCAATCCTGATTTGGCTCGATGTTGATCATGTTGATTGATTCTTGATTGTCAAAATCTTCATGGTGTATTACTGAGTACGAAAGCACCTTCAAATGGATGATTGTAAAATAATTAAATGGATTATGAGGGATTAAGGATCCCAAATAGGCCATAGTATCTACAAACCTATTCAATGTACGAGATATTACCTTGATGCCATATCATTATAGTCGGGCTAGGTAGGTGTCAACAAGTTCCTTGTAGGTCTTCAGGAGTGGGCACCTACATTGGAATAGTCCTTTGACCTAGTTTACTATGAGCAAGAAGCCACCAAAGATATTCAATCTTTTAATACCCATCGCTACGACTATTTGGAGTCCTAGGATCAATGTTTCATATTTTGTATTGTTTTTTGTGCATAGGAAGTCTAGTTTGAATGATAAGGGCAATGAAGCGCCCTGTGGTGTGATAAAGACAATCCCTACTCTACCTCCTTGTTCACACTTCATACCATCGAACAACAATGAGATGTATCTTTCTTTATTAGGTTATTCAATTTTTGGTAGATTTGATAATGCAAAGACTATAGCATCAAGAAATTCTATGGTGAGAGGCTTGTTATCCTAAAGAGGCACCTCTACTAATTAATCTGCTATGACTTGTCCTTTTATGGAATTTTGGATTACAAACTCTAGATAAAATTTTGTCAATAGCATGATCCACTTTGTGGTACATGTATTGTGATATGTCTTGCTCATCATGTACTACAAAGGATTTTGTTTTGATATGACGTAGGTTGTATGGCTCAACATGTAGTGTTGCAACTTTTGAGTTGCAAAGACCACTACTAAACACAACTTTTTGACATATGCATATCCTAGCTCATAACTCACCAAGGTGTGACTGATGTAATATATGGCTTGCTCTTTGTCTTGTGCATTCTTTTTTGCTAACATGGTGCCCAATGAAAAATTAGTAGCCGATATATATAGTAAAAATGGTATGTATGGCCTTACTGGATCCAATACTGGTGGCATTGCTAGATAAGTTTTGATCTCTGCAAAGGCTTGATGGCATTCTTTGTCCCAATGAAAGGGGACTTCCTTGCGTAGTAACCTGTTCATAGCTCTGCATTTTTTTGATAATTACATGATGAATCTTTTGATGGATGATACCTTGCATTGTAGGCTCCTCAACTCCCTAATGTTGGTAGGGGCAACCATTTCTAGTATAGCCTTTACCTTTGCAGGATCTACTTCTATGCATCTCTTGGATACGATAAATCCCAAAAGCTTTCTAGAAGTTATGTCAAATACACACTTCTTAGGATTCAATCAGACATTGTGTTCTATGAGGCGATCGAAGACTTTTCTAAGAACTTCAACATGATCTTGCTATAATAGGGACTTGGCTAGTAAGTCATCCATGTAATATTCCAAGATTTTATGCATATAGTCATGGAATATGTATGTCATGACTCACTAATATGTGGCACCAAAATTTTTGAGACCGAATGACATCACTTTGTAACAGAATGTTTCCCTTGGAGTAATGAATTTTTATGTTGATCTTCGAGCTTAATCTAGATTTGATTGTATCTATAAAAACCATCCATTAGGGAGAGCATTTAATGACCTATGGTTGCATCCACAAGAGCATCTATTTTTGGTAATGGGAATGAATCCTTTAGTGTTGCCCCATTCAAATATCTAAAATCCGTGTAGATACAGGCTCTTCCATCAGGTTTCCCTATGGGTACCATGTTCAACACCCACTCAGGGTAGTCTATAGGGCACTATGAATATTGCATCCAGTAGTTTTTACAATTCGTTCTTCACCATAAAAGTGACAGTTGGATGCATTTTCCTCAATTTTTGCTTGACGTGCTTCTTCATAGGATCCAATAAAATATTGTGAATGACTAACTTTGGATCTATCCCTAGCATGTCTTTGTAAGTCCAAGAAAAAATATTTGGCCTCTCCTTGTGGAGAGGAATTAGGATGGCTTGTTCCTCTGGAGATAGACTTTCTTCGAACTTGAATTTCCTTGGTTGGGTAGGATCATCACTAATGTACACCTTGAAATTCGCTTCTATAGCCATATGTGACCCATACTCCAACTTATGAGGCATGGGCATCAAATGAATGTCATCATTGGGATTCATAGGACCTACTGAATTAGGTTCCAAACCAACATGGAAGACGTCGTACACACAACCTGATGCAAAAAGGAATAGTTGTAACATATCTTCATTGGCGAAGAGGTCTTCAGGATCTATGGGTAAATTAATGTGATCCCAATCAATAGCCTCTACATCAAGATGCAATTATTTAGTAGGATCTCTTGTGTTATGAAGTGGAGTGGTAAAATCAATGGAGATCATGTTGATGGATGGAATGAAGTCTCCAGGACCACATGGGTGTAATATTGTCTCAAGGGTTTCCCTTCCATACTCATGATGAGGTTCTGGAGGAATGGGAATTTATGGATATGGCCCATGAGTAGGGAAGACAATAGGATCATTTGGCTCTAATTTCTCTCTGAATTTAGGCGAAGGGGATTGACCATCCGATGAATGGTAGCTAGGTCAATAGGTCTCCCCAAAAATTGGAGATGAGGGTCTATGGCATGGATTGCCACCTCTCTCTACTAGCTCATTGAATTGTCGCAAGTGGTGAGGTCTAAGATAAGCCATCTTGGTCTCATCCTCAAAGTCATAATCACTTATCCAAAAATTATTAGCATTGGTATGCATTCGTAATACAAGGGGCTCATGTCTTGGCCCCAAGTAGGACATCTCTATTTCATATTTATATTCTTCATCACTTATGAAGAATTTATTTGCATTTGTCTCTTGCCCCAAAGTCAGGGGTTGATGGATGATGCCTAAGTAAGCTCTTCTGTTGAGTCTTATGATTCATAGTCACTTTCATCCGATGTATATCCACTCTCATCGTGGATGGACCATGTGAATATTTGCAAATAGCAAGGCCCCTAATAGGCTAGGCTAAGTTGCATCTCATCATAACTTACCTTATATCCATTATCCTCATACCACAAGTTGTACCCTATTGGGGTGGAATCAATTGAGGTTTTTGGATGATAAGTTTCTAGAGGCAATATGTTCATTGTGGCCACTTGTCTGTTGCTCAAATTTGCTATTCTTAGGGGGTGATACAGAATGAAATCAATGTCTTCTCCTAACCCTATGCTTAATATTTACAATGCTACTGCAATAGAGTCATCTTGACCTCTGCTATAGTAACCTAAGCCAAATATATCTAAGAGAAGCTGATATAGTGGTTCATATGGCCACCTGCACCCCTGCTCATATATGCCAAGGCCATAGCCATGCCAATGGCAACACTCAAAGTAGATCAGAGAAAAATCAAGATTAGAGAGATAACAAACATTGACTGTGAATAATTCGTCACCATCCTCTCCTATATCTAGAGACTTATGAGCATAGTCCAGGCTGGCATAGATAAAATTGGTTTGGTTAGGAGGGATTCTAAGTGGAACCATTGTTCCTACTGGTGGCCTCAAGTATTTAGGCCTCTGTATGTCTTGTGCAGACTCAATTATATGTGTAAAGGTAATTTTCTACACAAGGTACTCCCCTATGCCTATGCTTTCCAAGTGTATTGATGCATGCGACATGGATGACCCCACGGATGATACTGGGGAAGTAGGGTGATAATCACTATCTTCATCTTGATCTTGAGGATCTTCCTCTTCCATAGGACTTGTCATTTCAAAAATGGCTACAGTTGGCACTTCTTTGGACCTCTCTTCCTTAAATAAGGGAAACTTTAGCTTTTGATTATCTTTTGGTTTTGACATTGATGGTACTTTAGAAGCATTTACTATCTTGAGTGAACTAGGAGGTGTTGATGTGCATGGGTATTTTCTTACCCTTTTGTCATACTTATCCACTTATGTGGTTGCAGATGAATGTGCCACATAAAGTTGAGTAGATGGGATTACAAATTATCCTAGAATGTCCACCTGATTGACATATTTAAAAGGCTCATCATCGGCCAAAACCACATAGACTTTTTTTTCGTGCACATACTTGACACACTGGTGCAAGATCGAAGGTACACACTTCATGGCTCTTATCCAAGGGTGCCCTAAGAGGATGTTATATTGCATAGCTCATTCTAGGATATGACACATCACAAGTATGGTCTTGCACCCCACCTTGATGGGTAGGACTATCATTCCCACAATATTACATAAAGCATCATTAAAAGCTCTCAATGTGTAAGCTCTTGGAATTATATTAGAATTGGGGATCTTGAGGTGATCTAGTATAGTTGTTGTGATGATGTTTATCGATGAACCTATATCGACCAGAACCATCTCGAAATGTAAGTCATTGATCACCACTACAATGTTTAGCGGAGGTTCTAGTAAGGCAGTAGGAACTATATTAATCTCATGATCATAGAATTGGATTACAAGTTCCTAGTATTCTTGTACTTATCCCACAAAGTGTGTGAATGCATTTGCATCTTGCGGTTGGAGCTCAATCATTCTTAAAATATCCATTAGAGTCTCCCTATGCTTTGGGGACTATTGTATGAGCTCATATATGGATAAATTAGCTAGAGTTTTCTATAGGTTTTGCTCCAATCTACTTTGAATAGTTACCATAGGTCACATTGGTGGACTTGGAAGGTTGTCTGGCATTTGCCTAGGAGTGGTTGGGATGTTCATGGGAGCTATAGGTGGTTGCGGTTGGCCATAATTCCTAGTATTTTTTGTTATGTTAACAATCTAAACCATTCCAACACATCCGTAGGTAGGTATGCCAACTCGAACCTGATTGACTTGGGTTCCTTGCTCTCAAGGGGCCTCATGATTGGGCACTGGGTTCCTATATATGCCCATGTATCTATTATCGGGAGCTAGTGGATTTTCAAATTTGAGTTCTCCCACCTCAATCATGTTTTGCACTTGATGCTTAAACCCAATGCAAGCCTCAATGTCATGTCCTAGTATAATGTGATAAGGGAAAAATTGATCTTCCCTATATCCTTTTGGCTTAGGATGGTTGGGATATATAAGAGGTATATAAAGAAATCTAATCATCCTAGCATTGCTCAATTTATTAAACATTTATTGCATTGATTTTGTTAGAGGCATGAAATAGCAAGGTGGCTTGCATTCTCAATTTCTTCCCTGATTGTTCTTTTGGTCATATTTGGCTACCAGGGGATGTGCTTGATAGTTCTATGGTTGTTGTGCAACCCCATCCTTAGGTGTATCTAATATGACTTGATTGACTGGATTGGGATTGCCCTGCTTCTACTTGTACTTGTCATTCTTACCATTCTTGTTCCACTCTTTTCTATTTCAAAGTTTAATGGTTCCCTCATCTAATTTTATTTTTTGATGAGCTTGGCATGTGCCAAAGCTTCCTCAAGCGAAGGATACTATTGGAGTTGTAGAAATAGGGATAGGTGTTTAGAACAACTTTTGGTGAACATGTGAATGATCTCTTATATGGGAATGGAGAATGATAATTTTGCTATGACTTTTATCCATCTATTCCCATAATCCATTACTGGCTCATCATCATACTATTTCAAGTTGGCCAGGTCTAAAAGGTTCACCTTATTCTTAACACCAAAAGAGAAATGCTTTAAGAATGCATTTACTAGTTGTTCAAAGTTGGTTATGCTATGCTTAGGTAGTTGATCGAACCATTTAGTGGTAGTACCTAAAAATTTCATTATGAATGTTCTTAGCATAAGAGCGTCACTGTATTCAATATGAAAACAAGCATTGATAAAGTTGGTGACATGTTCTTGTGCATTGTCTTCACCTTTAAACTTCTCTAACCTAGGAATCTCAAAGTGCTTAGGATATGGAGGGCTAAGGATTGATGGGCATAATGGTTAGTTGTGTATTTTGCTCAATGTTGGTGAGTTACCAGCTGTATCTTGTTTCTCAAAGGTTTTCATCATTTCAACAAGCTTCTAAAATGCCTTTGATGCACATATTTTCTCCTCTTGTAATCCTATTCACATTGGCAATGGAGGTAACTCTCTATCCATTTGATTTATTCCATTTTCCTCCCCCCTATGAGGGGACCCAAGATTATGATCTTGGTTTGTTATGTTTGCCCTTTATCCATTATTTAGATTTTGTTCATGATTTGGTGGGGGATTTCATTGTGGGCTATCTTGTCTAGTGTGCCTATCCTTTGGTGAGTCAGCGCATCCTCTTCTTTGGTGGTCACCACCATTTGTCTATAAATTTTTAAGATCTAACCGCTCGGCCTACTCTCTTAAGCACTACTCATGGTGGCGCAAGAGTCTTTCTCTTTGTTTCTATTATTTGAGAGCTTCTACTAGCTCTCACTCCTTACGTAATGCATTTTCTAATAGCCTCATTCAGTCAGTTTGTGTTTTCATAGAAGACTCATGTTTATCTGAATTTTTTCTTGTTGTCTTGACTTATAAATTTATAAAGGGAGTTTCTGCTATATTTGTACTCTTGCTATCTAATTTGACTTGTTTAGTGTACTATTGAGTATCCCTATGACCAAAATCCATGCATCTTCTACGGGGTCACTTTGAGGTACCTCTAGACTGGGATGTGTGTTTAGAAGTCATATTTTGTGAACTTCCATATGTAGAGTTCTCAGTAGCTACAATTTAGTAGCTACAGTTATTTGAGTGGGAAATTGATCCAATTGATCTAGCTGTCTTGTTTTCCATGGCTGGTCCTATGGGGTGCCATTTACTCCTATGAGGTCATAGTATATAGGAGTATTTCCTTTTGTGTGAAGGGTTTCCTATATATGATTCCCATGACTAGATGTAGCTCTAGTTTCCTACCCTTCAGTGGGTAAACCTCTGTCATATGTTTCTTGTGAGTCTTGAGGTGTTGCAATTTGTGTTTGCCTTATTGATGAAGAGGGATTTGTGGTAACATGTTTTCTCCATGTGGATGGATATTTAGTAGTCTCATCATCCCTATATGAAGAATGGATTTTATAACCTTCTTTATGTCCATATGAGCAGGAAGCCCTTAAATCTTCCTCACTTTTTTTGATATGTGTTTGTGTGTTTAGAGGAGGCCCTTGAGGTCTCCTCATGTCTCCTTGATGATGATGGTTGTGAAGCCTCTTTTTTTTGTGTGACTTTATTCCATGATGTGGTTCCTTGGGGTTTCTCAAGGAGATCCCCCAAGAATTGAGTTATCACCCCTTAGGCTCGTGGAGCTACATCTCACAATCTTATGGGTAGGTCGTTCAATGTTACTATGACTCCACCTATGGGCATGAATTGCTTATATATCTCCCTTGGTATCATATCGAGGGTGATTACTTCTTGTTTTGACCATGTTGTTTTATGAACTAATATTTTGAGTTGTAATTTAGGAATCACCACACAATACCAAAAAAATATTTATCTTGCTTACCGATTTAAGTGTGCCCTAAACTGTTTGATGTGTTTTGATGTGTTATTCTCTTGATTTATTTTTTCTTATTCTTGTATTAAGAATGAGAAGACTCATCCATAGTGACAATAAATTATACTCATGACAAACATGATTTTATCAAAAGAAGTTAGGGTACACTACTGAAGACCCAAACGAGGATTCGCCTAGCTCTTCCACTTTGAACCAATAATTGTTCCAACAGTGGGAGATAGTTTGAACATAAGTAACTTAGTGTCACTATAGGTAAGTTTATCAACCCATTTATAGGAAGCTCTAGGGGAAAACCAGTGGAAGTATATGAATTCCAATGTCACTGGACTGAATTGAAGGTTGGTGATGAAATCCAACTCTCCAATGTTTTAAATGAGATGTGTGTGTGTGGTGTTTATTTTAAGCTTGCGTAACATAAAGTGCATAATATAGTAGTAATGAATCTTTCCTATATACCTAAGTACAAAAATACATTTCAATATTCAAAAATATGCATGAACTATTATGATTTGTATGAGTGCACTTTATTTCATGCAGCTATGGCCTCTAGTAGGGCCCCAAAGCAAGCAAAAAACATACAATGTCTAGCACGTTGGATTCTAGGGAAAAAATTTTAGGCATAATTTGTTATTCCTAGCAACACCTAGTGGAAAATTTAAAATAATATCTAAGATATGCTCAATGCTTAATTCTTTCTTCTTTTATTCCTTCAATTTCCAAACATAAATGTGCATTAAGTTCTCTATTTTGGACATACAAAAGTAGATAGAAATCTATAAAATATCAAAGAAGCTATATCAACATTTGATCTAGCTCAAAGAGTTTGTGTTTTGACCTTTGCTGCACTCTAGTCCTGGCTACTATTGACCATAGCGACTGGTTCTTAGCTACTATAGCTCAGAGCGACTAAGCTCTATTGGTAGTTGTAGCTCAGAGTGGCTAGTTTTTGGCCACTATAGCTAAGAGCGACTAGACCTGGACACAAAACTAATTTAGTATTCTGATAGAAAATAAAAAATTAATGGTGGTCCCACTTGTTAGTCTCACAATGACACTGAGAGGGGGGGGGAATCAGTGTATCTCTTAAAAACTTAAATATTCAACTTTTAATGCCGAAACAATGAAAAATTAAAACCCAATAAATAAAATATAACAAAAGAGCATCACACAACACAAGATGTATCGAGGTTCACTAGTTTTGGCTACTCCTCAAAAATTGATTGTTTGGACTCCCATCCAAATCTAGCCTTTTCAAAGCAACAATTTTACAATCAATTTACCAGCACCCACTTGAAGGAGCACCAACCCCTGATTTATCTACACCAACAGAAAGGAGCACCAACCCCTGATTTACTAGCACCAACTGGAAGGAGCACCAACTCCTGATGCCAAGCACCAACTTGGACTTCAATTCTAAAACTAGAAGATTGACATATAAATGCCTTCACTTTAACAAGACCTTGACTGGTCTATTGCTTACTCAACATCTCCCACACTTCACAAAACACACACCCTTCTCGCTCGCCTCTCGCGTGCCTCTCACTCTCCTCTCGCTCTCTTTGCAATATTAAATCCACCTCGCTTTAATCCCGAGCACTTACAAAATTCTCCAAGCAACACTCCTTTTATAACCATCCTCTCTCTGTGTAACTACAGTTGTAACTTCAGTTGTAACTCCTTTTGTATATATAGAGTAGGCATTTCATCAAACACATTACATGCAATGAATTGACACCATATTCTCCTACCAAGACTGTTCGTCATCTCGGGCATGACTATTCATTTTCTCCTTTTTGCATGCATGCATTTTGGTTTTTGAAAAAGCTTTTCAATTCTATTTTGATGACTATTTGTTTTTTCCTTCTTCGACTGTTCATTTTCTCCACATGGATATGCATTTGTTTTCTCCTTCGATGATAGTACTTTTTCTTCTTCATTACTATTCATTTCTATTTTGAGGCTTTTCTTGAGTCATGAAAACACGACATGTCGCGATATCGTGACACTTTTGTTACTCTGCCTACATGGCCTTTTTGAGTCACAAAAATGTGACATGTCATGATATCGCAACACTTTTGCTTATCTACCTTCCTACTATTTTCAAGTCGTGAAAATGCGACATGTCATGATATTGTGACACTTTTACTTCTTTGCCTTCTTGCTCTTTTCAAGTCACAAAAATATGACATGTCGCGATATCGTGACACTTTTTCTTTCTCTTCCTTCCTGCCCTTTTCGAGTCGCAAAAATGCGACATGTCATGATATCGTGACACTTTTTCCTTCTTGCTCTCTCTCTTCACTTTGGACCGCAAAAATGCTACATGTCACGAAATCGTGACACTTTTTCTTCCTTGCATTTTCTCTTCGCTTTGGACCGCAAAAATGCAACATGTCATGATATCGTGACACTTTTTTCTCTCTCCTCTTTCTCTTTGCTTTGGCCCATGAAAATACATGTCGTGAAATCGTGACATTTTTTTCTCTCTCCTCTTTCTCTATGCTTTGGTCCACGAAAATACATGTCACGAAATCATGACACTTTTTTCTCTCTCCTCTTTCTCTTTGCTTTGGCCCACAAAAATACATGTGAAATCATGACAATTTTTTCTCTCTCCTCTTTCTCTTCCAACATGTCACGAAATCGCGATAGTTTTTCCTACTTTCTCTCTCTTCCAACATGTCACAAAATCGTGACAGTTTTTCTTGCTTGCACTTTCTCTTTGAACATGTCACGAAATCGTGACAATTTTTCTTGCTTGCACTTTCTTTTCGAACATGTCATGAAATCACGACAGTTTTTCTTTCTTCTCAACATGTCGCGATATCGCGACAGTTTTTATTTCTTCTCAACATGTCGCGATATTGTGACAATTTTTCTTTCTTCTCAACATGTCATGATATCACGACAGTTTTTCTTTCTTGCTCAACATGTCGCGATATCATGATAGTTTTCTTCCTTGTGATTTTATTTTGATTTTTAGCATATGGGCCACTTTGATATTTTGGAAAATCACTGTACATACTCTAAATAACCTCTTAACTCCTATCCACTACATCAACTGATCTGTCTGACTGTGTTGACAACAATGACAATACTATTGCTGCACCTTGCTCAACAATCTCCCCCTTTGGAATTGTTGGCAACACACGTGCAATTTTTTGTAATTCTTATCCCCCTTTGACAATAATACCAAAGGGCTACTACAGACTCCCCCTGAGTCCATGCACAACATTCTCAAGCACAAATTATTATAGTTAGCAAAAATCACAAACATGAGCAAAAAGATAAACAAATTGACCACTCCCAATTTATTGCGAAGGTACTCAACGACTTCCTTGGGCAACGGTTTTGAGAAGATATCCGCTACTTGCTCTGTTGTTGGAATGAAATCCAACTTAATCTCACCTTCTGCAACTTTCTCCTACGTACAACATGTTGTCACTGCAATATATTCTCCCTCTGTTGTGAATAAGGAGACTGACTCTTTTTTCTTATTGTTCCACGTGACCAACCTGTCTCTAATATAGAGTGCACCTCTACTGGTACTCTTTCTATCATCTACACATCCTTGCTCAACTTTCAATCTATCGTCATGGGAGTGCTAACTGGCTTACAATCCTCCATTGTGAACTTTTTATCATCTCTCTCACTAAACCAAATTATCAAAACTGTTATAATCCATAACTTTGAACAATGGCAGTAAGAACCATAGAAAGTATAACACTGACATATAGAAATACTACCAATGGTGACAACTCTCAATTTAATCACCACCCTTCATGGTACCTCCAAAAACAACTACAAGAACTAAAACACACTTTGACAACTATACGACAACTCCCCCTTCCTACTTGCCTTTCATCCTTAGATAACCAAACAACATAGGAGAATTCAAATAAAACTTTAATATTTCTCCCCCTGAGGATGTGCTACCTGGAGTTGCTTAGTGCAATAGAGGAGTAATCTCCTTCAGTCCAAGGAGACATGATTTCCTCTCTTCTTTCTTTCTCCAACCTTTCTTGAACTTGGGCTTGATTTTTTCAAATGCATCCCTATTTTGAACCTTTTCGTGAACTTGAACATTTCTCTTTGGTGGTTGTCTCTTGTGCATCCTTGATGGATGATTATTTTCCTTTCTTTGATGCACATGATTTCTTCCCTATCTGTGTTTCATTCTTTATGTCTGATGAAATCTGCTGTCTTGCCTTATATTAGATACAAAAGTTCTTGGACAAAACCTTGCTATGTGCCCATGACCATTACATTTAAAACATTACACATGGTGTTCGATCGAAAAAGTAGATGTATTTCTATCATTATAACTCTTTGATCTATTATTCAATCCATAATAAATTGCCTTGTGACCATAATGGTTGCATCTAAAACAATAGCCATTAAAAGCATTATTATGAATAGAGTGAGAGTGATAGAACCTCTTTTGTTGTGGTTACTTTGTTGTAGATATCCTTTGATATTTTCTTCCTTTTAAAGATTCAGCTTCAAACTTTTCTTGTTTTGATCCTTCAACAGTGAACTTCTTCTTCTCTGCATATTTGTAAGATGAAGGTTGTTCATCTTTACATCCAAGACCAAACTTAGACATGGGGCTTCTTTGTTGCCTTATCATTTCATCTAGCAATGTAATGTCCCCATTTTTCATATTTTTATTATACATAGTTGTGGAGTGGATTCTTGATGTGTTGTGGTGTGTTAAGAGTATTTTTGGTGAAATTTGGCAATTAAATAATAAAAAGGGGGAAATGAGGGTGTATGCCCCATTAGGAGAATAAATATCATTTTATTATTATTTTCTAAGGTATTATTAAGTGAAATCAAAAAGTGCAACCTCAATAAAGAATTAAAAGAATGTCTATATAAATAGGAGTAGGGGGCTCATTTGAGGGAGCTTGGATCATTTTATCTCTTCTACATTGTTGTATTTGGCTTTGTAGCTAATACACTTTTCTCTTGTGGACGAAACCCTACGAGAGAATTCTCTCTTGCGGACGAAACCCTACAAGGGATAGCTTTGAGGACGAAAACCCTCTTGGCTAGAAACCTAGGATGAAAACCCTAGAGTTTCTTTGAGGTAAATCCATCCAGGGTTTACAATTGGGTTTATTGAGACATTTTGCATCATTTATTGAGGATTTCTTCGACAGCATTCATATCAAATTTTGCGAGATCAGATTTGGGGTTTTGGGAACCCTTCTTGGTGTGGTATTTTAGATTTGGTGTGGCATTATAGTTTCAGATTTTTGCAGCAGAGTTTAGCAGTTTTGTGGTTGGGCATTTGTGAGTTGTTTTCATTCAATAATTTAGCAGAGGTTGTGTTGTTTGTTCAGCATCCAGGGTTTATATTAATGTTTCAAAATTTTAGTTAGGAATATTACCATATCTACAGCAAGGGTTTGAAAACTCCATTTGGGGATGAGCATTTACTATTTTTTTCTGTATGAGAGTTCTTGCTGTGAGTAGGAGTTCGAAGCTTTAGCTTGTTGGTGACGTAGCCCACCCTCAAGGACAGTGTTGTTGTGGTTGAAAGACACCATCACAATGCTTGGATTTTTAGTTTACAGGTGAAGAAGACATTGAAGGTAGTTTGCTAATAAATGTGTGAAGTTATCTCAGATCATATGCAGAGTTATTATCAAGTTTCTAGCTTCAATATCTATTGGGCATTTTCCCCAGCTGGCCGAACAATTTTGGAAGGGTTTTTGTGAGTTCGAACTGCATATCACAAGAAAGACATTGGCATTGCTTACCAGCAATTTTGTAGACTGTAATGAGGGTTCTATGTCAGTTTTGAGAAGCATTTTAAGAGCAGCAAATAACCTACAGGGCAGTCATGCCTCTACAACATTAGGCCATACATTTTCAACCCCATGTGGGTGTTTGGGTCCATTCCTCATCAATTGCACTGGAGATACTTAGTGGAATTTGTTAAGCAGCAAAAAGGGGTATTTGTAACTATTTTCAAATCAATGGAGAAGACAGTATTTTATAAGTTATGAGAAAAACATGTTTTTCTGTAGCTGATGCAAATTTCAGTTTAATATCGGACCCGAGAGATTTTTACGGGTAAACTTATCTTTCTATATTTTCCTTCATTGGGTTTATGTATTATGATAAAAAGAAGTTTGTGTCAAAATTTCATTGTATTTGGTTAAGTAGTTTGAAAGTTACGATAGTATTCATTTCTAGTTGTGTGTTATCATTCTCAAAAGAAAAAAAAAACATATATTGAAAAAACTACAAAAAAATTACAAAATACCAAGCATTACCAAAAACAAAGCATAGTATCAGTTCTCTCAAACTGGGGTTAGTCATTACAGTGGTATCAGAGCCAAAGATTCTGCCAGCCTGTCTGGGTTCTCTATCTAGTGTGTTTTCTCATAATAGTTGCAGCTGAGAGTTGGTTAGTTTAATGTGAAGATGGAGCCACACAGTGATTGGGATAGGTTTCAGCATGAGTTTTGGTAAGGTCAGAGAGAGTTGCAGCAAACTCTCAAGCAGTTGATAGCTGCTATGTCACCTAAGTCAGCACCTACGGTTTCCTCTAAGGCTAAGGTTGAGCCCCCCATATTAGAGTTACGGGATCATTTTGTTCAGGAATGGACCAATGCTAGTGGAAAATTCAAAGAAATGATGTCTCTTCATGATTGGGTGGACATGAGGATGAGGCAACAACCTAATCAAATAGGTAATCATCATCAATAGAAATTGCATAGGAAGGAGAGAAAAGATGAACCAATGTCTCCCACCTCAATTCCTATACAAAGAAACGTTGTTGGGTCCAAGAAGGTCGAGATGATAGAAGAACTTGTTCCAGAAAACTTTAGAAGGCAGTTGGTAGAAAAATAAATGGTTTCTAGTGGTTTACAGGTCGTAGGACCTCTATCAAATATGGATACAACAAATTTTTTTTTGCAGCAAAATAATATTTCTTCTAGATACCTTACAAGTTCAGCTCCTTTGTCTCAGATATTAGTACCAAATGCAATTGATGAAAAATTAGCAAGGCAACAAATTGATGGAATAGTACAACAGTATGAATATGAAGTAGACAGCTTTATGGAATCAAATTCTGCTCTGGACATTGATGTGTTCAGTGAAACACAAGTGACATTCAAAGCCATTGAAGAGCATGATGGAGAGTATGATGAGAGTGAACACATAGGAGTTTACAAATTAGATTTCAATAATGATAGAGTTGGTGAGTATTGGTTTGATTTGGAAAATGAACATGAGATTTACAATAAGCATGCAACACCAAAAATACATCAGCCATTATATGCATGGGATCCAAGTATTTCAGCACCTAGTTATGATGAGGAACCGATTTGGGATGAATTTCATCTTGAACAAGGAGCTGGCCAAAATTTATTTCAAAAATCATGCAAAGGAAATGACATTGAGATGGCTGATCCTTGCATTAAAGACAAATCCAAACTGTTATTTCATAGGGCTGATTATGATCAAGAAGAAGAGGAGGTAAATTTTGAAGGAGTAACTATTTCAGCCTTAAAACAAGGAAACATGCCCATGGATTACATCACCAAATTGGCCAAAGATAGAGGTAACAATTATATGAGGGTAGTAATGAATGAATTTTCTCATTTACCTATTGTTACAGTCGTCTTAACAACAATAGAGGAGTTTCATTTGTTCTTTGGAAGGTTATGTAGATCTCATAGCATACATGGGGATATTGTGAATATTTGGGACAACAGATTCACACCTTGGGATCTGGGTATATTGGCACCTAGATGTGAGGAAGTAACCATGGGGAATGAATGCCCTATTGACTTCAATACCATCCACATTTCATTTCAGAGTTCCAAAAACTCAGTTTTGAATTTCCAAGAAGTTCGTCCTATTTTTGAGAGTCTTTGGGTGATCTTGGGAAACATCCCCCCCTTGGAGCCACTCTTGAGCCATGGGGAGGCACAAAGTAGCCTTAAGGAAGTCGCAAGAAGGTATGTTATCAGTTCTGATTTTTGTTTGCAATATAACAGTAGTTCTCCATTTATGGGCAGCATTAGCATTGTGGAAAAAGAGACATTGATTGCACCTATGGTTGCATTCTTGTTGAGACCTAAGACTACATTTTTGGTAATGAATGAGGATGCATATTTGATGATAGAATGGACTGAGTTTTTGTTCAAAATGACTACATCACTGATGGAGATTGAGGTTGCACATTTCATGTTCTATGAGGACATACACTTCTTGATAAAAGAGGTTGTGTTTGTGACTTTTGTGTCTAATATTACCACTCTGTTTGAGACCCCTTGGTCTGCATATTTCATAACTAATGAGGCTATTTTTCTAAGGGCAACTTGGACTGATTGTTCATTGATTTTAGAGGTTGCATCTTCTCTGTATTTTAGGACTATTTTTGTGATGAATTATGGGACAGAGTTGGAGATGTATGGGACTACATGTTGGTTTATTTGTGAGATTGCATATTTGTCTTTGGAGGCAACATCTGTTGAGAGAGTTAAGACTAAAATGTTGACAACATACTGGACTGCATTTTTTATGACCGATGGGGCTATGTTTTTGACTCATTGGATAGCACTTTTGAGGGAAGCTTTGGCCAAGTTTTTTATTAAGAAGACTGCAAACTCCATGACAAATAGGACTGCAATAATGATGACTGATGCAGCTACGTTGACAATGAGTTTTGGGGCTACTTGTGACACATTGTTTGGGAAAATTCCTCCCAAGATAATTGAGATCTTCATGAGGTTTGAATTGGCACTTTACATGATGTATAAGAAGGTGTTTTGCATGTTGTTTAGGACTGTCTTTTCTTCAAAAATTAGAGTTGTGTTTCTTGAGGAGCTATTTTGGGCAGCATTGGTAAGGGCATTTGAGGTAAATGGCAAGTTTGGCATTGGTATTATCACATGGTGGGCCTTAGAAACATTCATAGGATGGAAAATAGGGACTGCAAACATTGGGAAGATAGACGTTGCATCCCGGGAGCCTTGGAAGGCTGCTAATGGCATCCTGAAAGCAACCATAATTTATTCTATTGATAACACATTGATGGCTGCCATTTCTATAAGAAGGAATGCAATTTTGATCAGTCATGGGACATTACATTCTGATCAGCCTTGCTTAGATTGTTTTGATAAGGAGGAGGAAGATACCATTTCATTCTTGGATAATCTTGGGAACACATCTTCAGTATTGGGGTGTTTGGGGGAAAATGTTCTTCTGTTGGGGTCACTTTTGCACCACTTGAAGACATGGATCAGCCATGATACTACTTACATAAGGTATGACATTCATTCTGATTTTTATGATAGTTGTTTGAAGATTTTTGGCATTCATGAGTTGGTTACATTGATAAGTTATGGGAATGAAAGATTGATGATGGATGGAGCTGGTAATTGGTATGGCATAATCACGTCATGTGGAAGAAATTGGGCTGCATTATGGAGTATTTTTGAGAGCAGGACATTAGCATTTGGAGATGATATCTTGCTAATTCTCAGAACTGATTTTTGGGCAGCCATTGGAACTGTTTTTGGGAATAAAAAGTTGGCATCGCTGGTAATTCATTGGGATTCATTTTGCATTCAAACTATGACTGCACCTACACTTTGTGAGACAAAATTGGAAACAATTTTCACTTTGTATAGGCTAATTGATGAGACATCAGGGGCTGCGCTTCATATCAGGTCTGATTTTCTCATATTTGCTGTGTTTTACTTGATTAGAAGGGCTACTACATCACACCAAATTTTAGTGTTGATTGAGAGGGGGAATGAAATTGTTCATGATAGAAAGTGTGCAGGAATATTTTTCATGATGTCAAAGACTGCTTTTCATTCAGAAATCAGAACTGAGTTTGTTTCGAAAAAGGAAATTGAGGAACATGAATTGGTAGACTTCATATACACTTATTTGCAAAACATGAAAGATGAAGCATATATGGCAAAGATAGTACTTCAAAAATCAGCATGTATGGACCTTGGAGTGGCCTTGATTGATACTTGGAGAATTGTGTCTCTACATGATGATGCTGCCAAGAAGAAGACAGGTGGCGCGACATCGGCATGATGGACCTACTCCTTTAACATTTATTTGGGATCCTGGAATCACCATTGGTTTCAGCTTGATGATGAGAAGATGGTGTTGGAATTGCTTGAGGACAAGCAATTTTGGGAGGGGTGGTATTGTAATGTCCCCATTTTTCATATTTTTATTATACATAGTTTTGGAGTGGATTCTTGATGTGTTTTGGTGTGTTAAGAGTATTTTTGGTGAAATTTGGCAATTAAATAATAAAAAGGGGGAAATGAGGGTGTATGCCCCATTAGGAGAATAAATATCATTTTATTATTATTTTCTAAGGTATTATTAAGTGAAATCAAAAAGTGCAACCTCAATAAAGAATTAAAATAATGTCTATATAAAGAGGAGTAGGGGGCTCATTTGAGGGAGCTTGGATCATTTTATCTCTTCTACATTGTTTTTTTTTTTGAAAAAAAATGAAAAACTTGTATTAATACAAAGAACAATTACAAGCGGGAGAGAACACATCCCAACCAAGAACAGCAAACAACACATCAAGAGAAGAGCACAAAGGCAACCCAGCACAACACAAAGCAAAGAAGTCAATAGGGCGCAAAAAAATGACAAGTTGCGAAATTGCGACATGTCGCGAGATGGCGATCGTCAACCTCGGCTCCCCCATTGCGGTGCTAACAGTCACGAAAACGCGACATGTTGCGAAATCACGACATGTCACGAAATCATGACATGTCGTGAAATTGTGACATGTCACGGAATCACGACATGTCGCAAAGTCACGACGATAGCACCCACCAGCAACCCTTCGACAAAAGTGTCGCGAAATCACGACGAATTCACCATATGGCAACCAGATCGCAAAAGCGTCGTGAAATCGCGACAGTTTTTGCCAATCCGCTGGAAAGCCAAAAATGTCGTGATTTCATGACAGGTTTCCCTTATGACACCAGACCGCCAAAAGTGTCGCGATATCGCGATGGTTTTTCCTTTCGGCGCCCAGTTCTCAAAACTGTCACGAAATCGCGACGAAATATCCTCTCGGCACCCAGTTCTCAAAACTGTC
This sequence comes from Wollemia nobilis, assembly GCA_028583015.1. Taxonomy (NCBI): domain Eukaryota; kingdom Viridiplantae; phylum Streptophyta; class Pinopsida; order Araucariales; family Araucariaceae; genus Wollemia; species Wollemia nobilis. Next base: position 378,922 of record JAQPPZ010000390.1, on the reverse strand, counting down.
GCGATATCGCGACAAATTTTCCACTTTGCTCTCCATCTGCAAAAGTGTCGCGATATCGCGACAATTTTACCAGTAAGCATCAAATTTCCAAAACTGTCGCAAAATCGTGACAACTTAACCAAGCGCCTTCCCCTAGGGCCGCGATGGCGCGATATGTCACGATGGCACGACATGTCGCGAAATCGCGACACAAACCCGTCAAAGGCCCGGAGGGCACAACCTGTCACGATATCGCGACATGTCATGATATCGCGACAAAAACCCGGTGAAGGCCGAAAGGGCGCAACCTGTCGCGATATCGCGACATGTCACGATATCACGACAGAAACCTTCCTTAGCAAAAAAACACTGCACATCATTTCAGAAAACGTTCAAGGCCTTGTCAAATCTCTGCATCCTTCACAGGCATATCACTATGCAGCTGCATCCCAACCTTCATTTCAGCACCCATCTTAGCAAGGAAATTAGTCGCCTTATTGAGATCTCGATTCACATAGACAGGTATCACATCATCTAATTCCCTCCAAAGCTCTTTGATTTGGGAAACTAGGATCCGCAACCTCCAAGATTTCAAGAAAAAGTTTCTCATACAATCAAGAGCACCCACAAAAATTTGGGAGTCAGACTCAATAATAATCTTCCTGTGTCCCTTTTTGGCTGCCCAGAAGGATGAAGATTTAATGGCAAAGGCCTCAGCTTCATTGTTTGTGGCACATCCCAGACCCTATAGTTCCCAATAGAGCAAAGACCCAGCATGATCGCGACACACAACTCCAATTCTAGCACTTCCTGGATTGCCTCTAGCCGCTCCATCAGTATTGATTTTGATCCATCCTACAGGAGGAGGTTTCCAACTACCACTCACCTGCATTTGTTGAAAAACAACTCCCTCGTCCAAAGGCTCAGAAGCAGACTGAATTTCCCCCTCAGTATGAATGGCAACCGTTTCCGCCACTTTGCTACAAATGACTTGCCATATTCCTTCTAGAGAGGAGAAGGTTTCACGAAAAATATGGGCATTTCTCTCCAGCCAAACCTGCCACCAGATAAAAAATAAACCAAGCTCCCAGCCAATTCGGAGAGCATTGGATTTAAATCTACCTTTCTTCCAGCTTTCCCATATGTTGTTTCGAGATAAGACCCCAATAGCCTGAAGATTAAAGTGTGAGAACCAGCGCTTCCAGATCTGTCGAGTGAAAGAACATTCAAACATTAGATGATCCACCGTTTCCTCCTGCTTATGGCATAACACACATTGGGAAGGGCCAATGATGCCTCTGAGTCTGAGATTGTCATAGGTGAGAATTCCATTATGCAAAAACTGCCAGGCGAAGAAGTTCACTTTCGACCAGCCCTGGGGATGCCAAATCTTTCTCCAGTCATGAACCAAAAAAAAGGGTGGAGGGGGCTCTGGGAGGATCTCACCATATCCTTCTTTCACAGTATAAACCCCAAGGCTTCCATAGCCCCAGGCCAGTTCATCCTCCACATCTCTCCTAGTAAGAAACCGTTCTGCCAAGATTTTTCCCAAATTAGGTACCAACTCCGGAGGGATAGGTATTGGCCACTCATCCAACCGCTTAAACTTTATGATCTTGTAGTCCCCCAATTGACTAGTGTTAAAGTAGCTCTCAATTTGAATCCATCCCTTATCTTCTAAAGTAGATTTTATCGGTTGCAATTCAAGAAAAACAACAATAATGGGAGGATTCTGGTCCCAAGAATCAGTCCAGAACCGAGCCTTATCCCCACGCCCCACTTTCCAAAATAGTTGATCTTTGATGAGTTGATCTCCAAGCTTGAGCGCCTGCCACACTGGAGATCCAAAACCTTCCAGTGGAAAGTGGCCCACATCATTAGGATGGACAGAACCCAGGTATTTTCTAGAGAGAATTCTGCTGAAGAGGGATGTTGGCTGAGAAATCCACCTGCAGTACAGTTTGCCAGCCAAAGCATTATTGTTAAACTTGGAGCTTCTTAGTCCCAAACCCCCTTTTTCCTTGGGTTGGGTAACCTTATCCCAGCCAACCAAGGCCCATTTCCTCTCTCCCTTAGCACCTTCCCATAGAAATCTTCTAGCCATTTTATCCAGCTCTTTCCAAATAGACTGGGGAGCAGCCAGGACGGAGAATTTGTAAATTGGCATGGCCTGAATAATTGACTGCAGAAAAGTTAGACGACCCCCATAACTTAACCATCTATTAGACCAATGGTTCATTATATCTTTAATGCCATCCAAAAGGTCCTTCCAAACATCAATTTTTAGTTTTTTGAAATGCAGAGGGACCCCCAGATAGACTACTGGGAGAGAGGTCCGAGTGAAACCTAAAATCTCAATAACTTTGTCCTGTAACCGTTGATCAATATTGAAGAAGATCACTTTGGATTTATTATCATTGATGACTTTATTAGAGGCCCGAAGGTAGACATTTAGAGTATCTCTGATTCTTCTTGCTTCCCTAAGGCTGGCCACTCCCACCAATCCAGTATCATCTACAAACTGTAAATGAGTCAAAACTTCAGCCCCGACCTTAAAACCTGTTATCTGACCTTGAAGTCTTCTTTTCAGAAAGAGTCTACCCAATCCTTCAGCCAAGATGAGGAAGAGATAAGGAGAGCAAGGATCTCCTTGCCGCAATCCTCGAGAGGCACCAAAAGGAGGCGAGGGAAGTCCCTTGATAAGAACAGAGTATGAAGGCGAAGAAATACAGCTCAAGACCCAGTCTGTCCAGTCCTGAGAGAAACCAAAGGCAGTCAACATCTTTGCCAAGAAGCCCCACTCCACCCTGTCATAAGCCTTGGACATATCCAGTTTAATGAACATTCCTTTGTTCCCAGTTTGGTGCATTGAATGGATAGCCTCCTGAGCAAGAATCACTCCATCCAAAATTTGCCTCCCTTCAACAAAACCCCCTTGCTCCGAGGAAATTATATTATGCAGAATAGGTTTTAACCTTTCAGCCATAATCTTCGTAATTATTTTATAGATCACATTGCATAAGGCAATAGGTCTAAAATCAGATAAATGAACCCCCCCTGCTCCTTTTGGAATTAAAGTAATGAATGTATGATTTAGAGCCTTGAGCATTCTTTTATTGGTTCTGGACTCTTCAGTGACAGCCAGAACATCTTCCTCCATGGAATCCCAAAAGGCCTGGAAGAACTCAATAGGGAAGCCATCAGGACCAGGCGATTTACCAGTACTCATCCCAAAGACCACCTTCTTAAGTTCATCTTTATCTATAGGTCTAAGTAGAGCCTGGTTTCTTCAGGAGAGATTAAAGAAGGAATGACAGCAATAACTTCATCTTGGGCTGCCCCATCTTGCTCCATGCTTTCCGTAAAGAGTTTTGAGAAATATTCCATTGAATGGGAGTGCATACCAGGAAGAGTGTCAAAAGAGTATCCATTCTCATCTTGAAGGAAATCCATAGTATTCATTTGTCTCCTAGCACAGGCAGAGCGCTGAAAAAATTTTGTATTTCTGTCTCCTTCTAATAACCAAGTATTTCTTGCTCTCTGTTTCCAGTAAATCTCTTCTTGGTTATCAATATCCTCAACCGCTTTGCGCAAAGCATCATCCTCGAATTTAAGGTGCTCGGAAATGTTTCCTTCCCTGAAAAATTTTTGCACCTCATCCCATCTGGCCAACAAGGGGGCCCGTTGGAGCTGGAAGTCTGATTTGTTAGTTTGCCTCCACTGTTTCAATTTACACTTGACAAATTGAAGCTGTTTGTGAAATTTGAACATTGTAGTCCCAAAAGGTGGGCGTCCATCTTCCCAGCACTGAGGAATTTTTCTTCGGAGATCTTCTTTTTGCAACCAAAAATTTTCAAATTTAAAAGGTTTATGGTACTGCCCTGTCCTAGCCCCTCCCTCCAGAACAATGGGAAAGTGGTCTGAAACTGGGCCTTCCAAAATCTGAAATTTAATATTCCATTTCACAAATGCTTCCTCCGAGACTAGAAACCGGTCTAGTTTTACCTTCCTACTATATGGCTCTCTTCTCTTATTAGTCCACATAAAATAAGTACCAGGACCTTTGATATCAACAAGGTGAAAGGCCTGGACTTGAGCAATCAGAAGCCTATCCCTTGGATCCAAAACTGGGAAACCACCTTCCTGATCACTGGCAGATAATTTGGCATTAAAATCCCCAGCAACAATCCAATGGCAATCTTCCCGGGAGGATCTCATTGAATGAACAACATTCCATTGAAGCCGCTGGCCATCAATGCTTTGAGCCCCATAGAAGTTAGTAATTAAAACCTGTTCAGCTGTAACAATATTCTTAAAGAGAGATGTGAGAACCCCCCTCCAAGCTGTATGTTCTATTGCTATCCACACCAGAGGATTCCACAGAGTAACAATTCCCCCCGAAGCTCCTTGGGCCGCCACATCCATATATCCAGCGCCCCTCCATATTCTACTAGCAATTTTACACATAAGATCTGAAGACATTTTTGTTTCCTGAAGGAGAAAAAAGTCTATTTTGTGTCTTCCTAAAAGTCTTTGAACAACAAATTGATGGGTTCTACTGTTTAAACCCCTTACATTCCAGGATTGTATGATCATTGGAAACCTTGGGAGCAATACGAGTCAATTGTTCTCACCGATTCTCCATTGATCAGCTTGTCCCCTTGCGCTACTATTAGATCCTTATTGGATTTTATGCCAGCTCCTTGGGAATTACTATTCTTAGACCTCTTTTCCACCTGGGTGATCCCCAACGCTGGTCTTTCTCTGTTCTTTTCTGCACTTCCCATGTGGACATCCTTAATAACTGGTTGTGCAGGGGAATGAATTACCATAGCCCCTAGGTTCTCTGACTGCAAAGTCTCAGGGGTTTCAATCACCTGTTCTAAGACAGGAGTAGATGATAGAGGAGCATGAGAGTGGGTGTTAGAATCCCCATCATTCCCAACCACTCCTTCCATGACTTGGTCTTCTTGGTCTACAAGGGATTTGAAGATTTCATATCGATTGGTTGGCTTGGTTTGGGTCTGCTCTTTGCCATTTCTCTTTTTGTTTTTCCTCCGCTTCTGCTGTTCAAAGCCATCTTTGTGGGCATCAGAACCCTGGGGGATATTGAGGGGTTCTTTGACCGAAGTAAACTTACCCTCTCTGGGGCGATTTGACACTCCCGACGGAGCTTTCGCTTTTGTGGTCAGGCTATTTGGGCAGAACCTAGCCAAATGGCCATGCTTATGGCAGACTCTGCATCTGAAAGGTAAGGCTTCATAGTCTAGCTACTGTATCCAGGTTAGTCCTGCCAAATCCAATTCCACCTCGACAGAAAGTGGCTGGCTAATGTCCATTTCTACACATATTCTAGCAAAGACAGCAGTATTTCCTTCCATGGTATCTCTTGAAACTCCCAAAAATCTACCTAGAGAATTACCAATCAACTCAAGGATTTGCTCACCCCAAAACTCCATTGGGAGAGCATACAGCCGTATCCAGATCGGGACAGCCGTGGGCTCAATGCGAGGGTCAAAACCCACTCTCCACGGTTGGACAAATAATCCTACCGGGCCGTGGCTCCTCTTCTCTGATTCAAATGCTCTGTTTCTATCTGCTAGAGAAGAGAAACTAATAATAAAATACCCATTTCTTATAGGCCATAGAGAGTACTCACCAATGGGCTCCTAGTTCTGTCTCACCCAGGTGTGTAGAAAGTTCAGAGTGGGCCGAATACCCGTGAATTTGTAGATCAGATCATGGGTAGCACGATATATAATCGTATCCTCAACCAGTTTTGGTTCTATGACAATCTTTGGCCTGGACGCAGATTGTGGAAGGCAGCCGTTAACTCTGTTTGCAGATAAACCCTTTCCAGCATTCTTAAATAGCATTTGATAAACACTGCGTTGAGCTTCATCGAAAGAAGATGCAGGGTTTTCTTTTAATTTATCAGCATATGAGCTTTTCTGCCCATCGGAAGATCCTGGAGGAGACCCCATTGGGCCCTCCCAAGGCAACGAGCAGTCCTTCAAAGAGGTGTAGAATCAATCCACAGGAGGATCTGGAAGAGACTTCCAACCAGAGACCCTGGAGTTTCGCCCGGTGCCTGCACAGACGCTTTCCCGCAAAAACGCCAGAGCTCCGCAAAACTCCTATCTCTTCTACATTGTTGTATTTGGATTTGCAGCTAATACACTTTTATCTTGTGGATGAAACCCTACGAGATAATTCTCTCTTGCGGACGAAACCCTACAAGGGATAGCTTTGAGGACAAAAACCCTCTTGGCTAGAAACCTAGGACAAAAACCCTAGAGTTTCTTTGAGGTAAATCCAGCCAGGGTTTACAATTGGGTTTATTGAGACATTTTGCATCATTTATTGAGGATTTCTTTGGCAGCATTCATATCAAATTTTGCGAGATCATATTTGGGGTTTTGGGAACCCTTCTTGGTGTGGTATTTTAGATTTGGTGTGGCATTATAGTTTTAGATTTTTGCAGCAAAGTTTAGCAGTTTTGTGGCTGGGCATTTGTGAGTTGTTTTCATTCAATAATTTAGCAGAGGTTGTGTTGTTTGTTCAGCATCCAGGGTTTATATTAATGTTTCAAAATTTTAGTCAGGAATATTACCATATCTACAGCAAGGGTTTGAAAACTCCATTTGGGGATGAGAATTTACTATTTTTTTTTGTATGAGAGTTCTTGCTGTGAGTAGGATTTCGAAGCTTCAGCTTGTTGGTGATGTAGCCCACACTCAATGATAGTGTTGTTGTGGTTGAAAGACACCATCACAATGCTTGGATTTTCAGTTTACAGGTGAAGAAGACATTGAAGGTAGTTTTCTAATAAATGTGTGAAGTTATCTCAGATCATATGCAGAGTTATTATCAAGTTTCCAGCTTCAATCTCTATTGGGCATTTTCCCCAGTTGGCCGAACAATTTTGGAAGGGTTTTGGTGAGTTTGAGCTGCATATCACAAGAAAGACATTGGCATTGCTTACCAGCAATTTTGCAGACTGTAATGAGGGTTCTAAGTCAGTTTTGAGAAGCATTTTAAGAGTAGAAAATAACCTACAGGGCAGCCGTGCCTCTACAACATTAGGTCGTACATTTGCAGCCCCATGTGGTTGTTTGGGTCCATTCCTCATCGATTGCACTGGAGATACTTAGTGGAATTTGTTAAGCAGTAAAAAGGGGTATTTGTAACTATTTTCCAATCAATGGAGAAGACAGTATTTTATAAGTTATGAGAAAAACATGTTTTTCTGTAGCTGATGCAAATTTCTAGTTTAATATCAGACCAAAGATTTTTATGGGTAAACTTATCTTTCTACATTTTCCTTCATTGGGTTTATGTATTATGATAAAAAGAAGTTTGTGTCAAAATTTCATTGTATTTGGTTAAGTAGTTTGAAAGTTACGATAGTATTCATTTCCAGTTGTGTGTTATCATTCTCAAAAGAAAAAAAAACATATATTTAAAAAACTACAAAATAAATTACAAAATACCAAGCATTACCAAAAACAAAGCATAGTATCAGTTCTCTCAAATTGGGGTTAGTCATTACAAGAAACTTTGTGCTTTTCTCAAATTTGAGATTTGTATTGGCCTCTTCTAGTTGTTTCTTCAATAAAATAATCTCCTCTTCTTGTTTGCAGCAAACAATCTCTTTCTTATTGATCTGTGATCTGAGAGTTTCTTCAATCCTTTTGGACTCTTCTTCTTACAGCTTTAGATCACTAATAACTTTGTTAGATTCCTCTTCATGTTTTCTACATACATCGACTTTATCATCTAGGTGTGACTTCAAGGCTTCTTCTATTTTCTTGGCTTTATGAATTTGTAAGAAGAGATACTTCTTAGACAATATTTTGTTCTTCTTCTATATTCTTCCAACTTCTTAGACAATATTTTGTTCTTTTTTATTTCTATATTCAACTCTTCAAGTGCAGCGATCAACTCACCTTCTAGATATACTTCACCCTCAAGGTTTTCATCACATACTTTAGAATTCACTCCTATATTTTCTATTTTTTCTTCTTTGAGTGCCGTGAAAAGAACTTCACCTGTTTCCTTTTCAGAATCCTCACCGTAGCTGTCTTCTGATGAACTGACATTCCTGGAGATGAAACTTTTCTTCCTGAAGTAGTCGTTTCTAAAATTTGTTTTTTTCTTCCAGTCACTTCTTTCTTGGTGTGATCCTTCATCACTTTCATCCTTCTCATTAAGTGGAAATTTAGCTGCAACATGCCCAAAGCCTCCACAGTTGAAACACTTAAATGGTAGCTTTCCTCTGTATTTTCCTTTTCCCCTTATTAGTTTTCGAACAAAGTTTGCTTCTATTTCATCTGATGTCTCTTCTTCCTTGGATTCTTGTTTTGCTTTTATATTTTTGTAATTTTAAAGTAGCTTCTCTATCTGTGGGTTTAGTTTTTCCTATTCTCATCTCATATGCAATCAAAGAACCATGCATCTCATCTATACTAAAAGTATTTAGATCTTTAGATTCTTCCATTGCTAAAACTTTAGAATCAAATCTTTGGGGAAGAGATCTTAGTACCTTTTTCATGATGACATCATCTTCCATTTCCTCGTCGAGTCCTCTAATCGCATTAATGATTCCATTAACTCTCAACATGTATGCCTCTATGTTCTCATTGTCATTCATCTTTAATGCTTTGAACTGAGCTTGATGCATTTGTAACTTGGCCTCCTTGATATTTTCGTCTCCTTCATGAATGCTCCTTAGTTTGTCCCACATGTCTTTTGTTGTTTTACGACTCATAATATTTATCAGTTCACTGTCCACTAAACTGCACATGATAGCATTCTTTGCTTTAGAGTTATTCTCAAACAGTTTCTTATCGACAACATCGGTTGGAGGAGTGGTGGGTATTGTGTATCCACTATCTATTGACTCCCAAATATCATATCCCAAAGAACATAGATATGTCTGCATCCTAAGTCTCCAAAATGTGTAATTAGTTCTATCTAGCAATGGTGCTTTGTTTGATAAGAAGCCTTCACCACCTGCCATTGTGTCACTTCCAAGATCACCCTAGCCGATTAAGCTTGTTTAGGAACTTGGATCTGATACCAATTGCTAGTCTCACAATGAAACTGAGAGGGGGGGTGAATCAGTGTAGCTCTTAAAAACTTAAATCTTCAACTCTTAATGCTAAAACAATGAAAAATTAAAACCCAATAAAGCAAATATAACAAAAGAGCATCACACAACACAAGATGTACCGAGGTTCACCAGTTTTGGCTACTCCTCAAAAATTGACTGTTTGGACTCCCATCCAAATCTAGCCTTTGCAAAGCAACAACTTTACAATCAATTTACCAACACCCACTAGAAGGAGCACCAACCCCTAATTTATCTGCACCAATAGAAAGGAGCACCAACCCCTGATTTACCAGCACCAACTAGAAGGAGCACCAACTCTTGATGCCAAGCACCAACTTGGACTTCAATTCTGAAACTAGAAGATTGAAATATAAATGCCTTCACTTTAACAAGACCCTGACTAGTCTATTGCTTACTCAACATCTCCCAAAATTCACAAAACACACACCCTTCTCACTCGCCTCTCACACGCCTCTCACTCTCTTCGCAAGATTAAATCTGCATTGCTTTAATCCCGAGCGCTTACAAAATTCTCCAAGCAACACTCCTTTTATAACCATCCTCTCTCTGTGTAACTGCAGTTGTAACTTCAGTTGTAACTCCTTTTGTATATATATATTAGGCATTTCGTCAAACACGTTACATGCAATGAATTGACACCATATTCTCCTACCAAGATTGTTCATCGTCTCGAGCATGACTATTCATTTTCTCCTTTGTGCATGCATGCGTTTTGGTTTTCAAAAAATATTTTTGATGCTATTTTGATGACTCTTCATTTTCTCCACATGGGCATGCATTTGTTTTCTCCTTCGATGACAGTACGTTTTCTTCTTCATTACTATTCATTTCTATTTTGAGGCTCTTCTTGAGTCGCAAAAATGCGACATGTCGTGATATCGCGACACTTTTGTTACTCTGCTTGCCTGGCCTTTTCAAGTTGAAAAAATGTGACATGTCGCGATATCATGACACTTATGCTTATTTGCCTTCCTACTCTTTCCAAGTCGTGAAAATGCGACATGTCATGATATCGTGACACTTTTATTTCTCTGCCTTCCTGCTCTTTTCAAGTCGTGAAAATGTGACATGTCGCGATATCACAACACTTTTTATTTCTCTTCCTTCTTGCCCTTTTCGAGTCGTGAAAATGTGACATGTCGTGATATCGTGACACTTTTTCCTTCTTGCTCTCTCTCTTCGCTTTGGACCGCGAAAATGCTACATGTCACGAAATCGTGACACTTTTTCTTCCTTGCATTTTCTCTTCACTTTGGACCACGAAAATGCAACATGTCATGATATCGCAACACTTTTTTCTCTCTCCTCTTTCTCTTTGCTTTGGCCCATGAAAATACATGTCGTGAAATCGCAACACTTTTTTCTCTCTCCTCTTTCTCTTTGCTTTGGCCCGCAAAAATACATGTCATGAAATCACGACACTTTTTCTCTCTTCTCTTTCTCTTTGCTTTGGCCCACGAAAATACAACATGTCGCAAAATCGCGACACTTTTTTCTCTCTCCTCTTTCTCTTCCAACATGTCACGAAATCGTGACAGTTTTTCCTGCTTTCTCTCTCTTCCAACATGTTACGAAATTGTGATAGTTTTTCTTGCTTGTGCTTTCTCTTCGAACATGTTGTGAAATCATGACAGTTTTTCTTGCTTGCACTTTATTTTCGAACATGTCATGAAATCGCGACAGTTTTTCTTTCTTCTCAACATGTCGTGATATCGCGACAATTTTTCTTTCTTCTCAACATGTCGCGATATCATGATAGTTTTTCTTTCTTCTCAACATGTTGTAATATCATGATAGTTTTTCTTTCTTCTCAACATGTCGTGATATCATGATAGTTTTTCTTTATTGCTCAACATGTCACGATATCGCGACAGTTTTCTTCCTTGTGATTTTCTTTTGATTTTTAGCATATAGGCCACTTCGATATTTTGGAAAATCACTGTACATACTCTGAAGAACCTCTTAACTCCTGTCCACTACATCAACCGATCTGTCTAACTGTGTTGACAACAATGACAATACTGTTGCTGCACCTTGCTCAACACCACTATGATCGCCATCTGTAGCAACCCCGGGAATGCACGCACCGATCCCTTTTATAAACCCTACTTGCAATGCTATTTAAAATACCAAAGATAAAATGGAAATACAAGAGGAAAAAAAATTTAACATGAAATAAAAAAAGACAAATCTCTTTGTTGATACTGAAGCTCGATTACATGTCGGTCCCTCTTATGGATACCCATTTTGTTACTATAAATTACAAATAGGTAAGGAGTGCCCCTTCCATGAAGAGGAGGTATGCTTATAAAATATTCTTGGTTTTGCACACATAAATGTATGAGGGCTTACAGATGCATCTTTCCTAGAGGGATCCCTTTTGCTCTCATATGTTGCAATCTTCATCTGATGTACCTGTGGCCCTACAAGAAATGAAACAACAATGCACATTTAGGTGTCCGAGATTGCCTCCCTGGATGAGGTTTTTAGTAATCAAAGAGTGTAATAGAAATATGATAAAACTATGCCATAAAATAATGTAAATATATGATGTGAAAACATAAATATACAAAATAAAAGATGCTATGTCTAAAACCTAAGCTAAGCCTGTGGGCCACTATCCAAGACAACAACCGCTAAGGTAAACCTTGCTTTCTTTACCCCAAAGCTATGGCTCAAAGTATGTATTTGATGTAAAAATAGTAGCTATTATGCTCTTCAATCCATTAGAGCTTTCCCATATACGTGATCTCAAAGAGAACTCTCCAAGTCTCGAAATCTCTCCTCAAAAAGATGTCTCTCTCTTTGATTCTCTCTTCTCTCTTCTATATTTTGGTGCTCTTAGGCTTGCACATTTTATAGTGTGAAACCCTAGGTCTATGTCTAAGCCCTAGGAATGAAATTATCATGCGTAGTGCAAGTTAGCATGATAAGCTTTTGTCCATTATCTATGTTTGAAGGCCAGTTAACTAAAATATAACTACCCACTTGAGTCTTCTATGTGAACTAATTGTTAGCATGATAAGATTTTGTCCTTTTTTTATACTTGGAGGTTAGTTAACTTAAGTCTAAATGCAAACTCAAACCTCCCATGTGAATTGGTCATGAAAAGGAATGCAAAGTCACTCCCGCTCATCTTTATTGCATGCAGACTACCACTTTCGTCTGTTATTAGGCATGTTTATCGGTAAACCACTTCTTATGGCTTAGCCACTATCATCTATAGTAGTTAAGATCTAGCCATTGTCATCTGCAACAACTAAGTTCTGGCCACTCTAGGCTTGAGCAGTTAGGATCTGGCTACTCTTGGTTTGAGCGGCCAAGCTTGGATGGCTGGAAAAGGCCCCAAATGAGTGGTGAGAACCACTTTTGATGCTTGGAAAGTCCAAGATTATGTCTTATGATCTTATGAGTGTGTCTATGTGAGAAGATACCCTAATCATGATACAATTTAGGTATCTACAATTCTACCCCAATAGGGTACAACTCATGGGATGAGGAGAATGGATATGAAGTAAGTTATGATAAGGCACAACTTGGCTTAGCCTACCAAGGGCCCTGCTATTTACAAATATTCACATGGTCCATCCATGATGAGAGTGGATATAAACCAGATGAAAGTGATTATGAATCAAAAGACTCAATAGAAAGAGCCTACTTAGGCCTAAGCCATCAACCCTTGAATTTGGGGCAAGAGACAAATGCAAATGGATTCTTCATAAGTGATGAAGAATATGAAGATGAAATAGCGATGGCCTACATAGGGCCAAGACATGAGACCCTCATCTTGGGGCTGCATGTAAATGCTAATGGTTTATAGATAAGAGATGATGACTTTGAGCATGAGATCGATATGGCTTATCTTGGGCCTCACCATTTGCGGTAAGTCGATGAGCAAGTAGAGAGAGGTGGCACTCTATACCATAGACCCTCATATATGATTTTTGAGGAGGCATGTTGACCTAGCTGTCATTCATCGGATGGTCAATCCCCCTTTGCCTACATTTATAGAGTGATTAGATCCCAATGATACTATTGTACGCCCTACTCATGGGCCAGATCCAAAAATTTCCATTCCTTTAGAACCTCATCATGAGTATGGAAGGGACACCCCTAAGACAAGATTACACCCATGTGGTCTTGGAGACTTCATTTCATCCATCAACATGATCTCCATTGATTTGACCACTCCACTTCATAATCTAGTAGATCCTAAAAAATCATTGCATATTGATGTAGAAGCTATTGGTTGGGATCATACCAATTCACCCATAGATCCTAAAGACCTCTTCCTCAATGAAGAGATATTACAACCATTCCATTTTGCATCAGGTTGTGCATATGACGTCTTCGATGTTGGTTTGGAACCTGAGTTAGTAGGTCCTGTAAATCCCACCGATGACATTCATTTGATACCCATGCCTCATCAGCTAGAGGATGGGTCACATATGGCTATAGAAGCGACATTTTATGTGGACATAAGTGATGATCCTACCCAACCAAGAAAATTCAAGTTCAAAGAAAGGCTATCTCCAAAAGAACAAGACATCCTAATTCCTCTCTTCAAAGAGAGGCTAAATAATTTTTCTTGGACTTATAAAGACATGTTGGGGATAGATCCAAATTTAGTCATTCACAACCTTTCATTGGATCCCATGAAGAATTCTATCAAGAAAAAGCTGGGGAAAATGCATCCAACCGTCACTTTGATGGTGAAGAACAAATTGTAAAAACTACTGGATGTAATATTCATAGTTCCCATTGACTTCCTTGAGTGGGTGTTGAACATGATACCTGTGGGGAACCCGATGGAAGAGTTTGTATTTGCATAGACTTCAAATATTTAAATAGGGCAACACCAAAGGATTCATTACCATTGCCAAACATATATGCTCTTGTAGATGCAACCGTAGGTCATGAAATGCTCTCCCTAATGGATGGTTTCTTTGGATACAACTAGATATGGATTAATCCTGAAGATCAACATAAGACTACTTTCATTACTCTGTTGGAAACATTCTGTTACAAAGTGATGTCATTCAGTCTCAAAAATGTTGGTGCCACGTATTAGTGGGCCATGACATACATATTCCAAGACTATATGCATAATATTTTATAGTATTACATGGATGACTTACTGGCCAAGTCCCTATTACGACAAGAGCACACTAAAGTCCTTAGACAAGTCTTCGATTTCATCATAAAACACAACGTCTGATTGAATCCTAAGAAGTTCATATTTGGTGTAACTTCTATAAAGCTTTTGGGATTCATCGTATCCAAGAGGCATCAAATTCGAACCTACAAAGGTAAAGCCTATACTAGAAATGGCCACCCTTACCAACATTAGGGAGTTGCGAAGCCTACAAGGCAAGATAGCATCCATCAAAATATTCATCGCGCAATTATACAAAAAAATGCTAACCTATGAATCAGTTGCTACACAAGGAGGTCCCCTTTCATTGGGACAAATAATTCCATCGATCCTTTGTAGAGATCAAAAATTATCTGGAAACACCACCAATATTGGCTCCACCAAGGCCAAAAATACCATTTTTACTATATATATCAGTTACTAATTTTGCATTGGGCACCATTTTAGCCCAAAAGAATGCACAAGATAAAGAGAAATACATATATTACATTAGTCACACCTTGGTGAGCTATGAGTTAGGATATGCATATGTCAAGAAATTATGTTTAGCAGTGGTCTTTCCAACTTGAAATTTATGACACTACATGATAAGCCATATGACCTATGTCATATCAAAACAAAATTCTTTGCAGTACATGATGAGCAAGACATATCACAATACACGTACTACAAAGTGGATCATGCTATTGATAGAATTTTATCTAGAGTTCATAAGCCAAAAGTCCATCAAGGGACAAGTCATAGCAAATCAATTAGTAGAGGTGCCTCTTCAGGATAACAAGTCTCTCACCATAGAATTTCCTAATGATGTGGTCTTTGCATTATCAGATCCACCAAAACTTGAAGAACCCAAGAAATAAAAAGACATGTCATTATTATTTTATTGTTCAAAGTGTGAACTAGGGGGTGGAGCAGGAATTGTATTTATCACACCACAGGGTGCTCCATTGTCCTTATCATTCAAACTAGACTTCCCATGCACAAGCAACAATACATAATATGAAGCACTAATCTTGGGAATCCAAAAAACCATAGCAATGGGCATTAAAATATTGAATATATTTATTGAATCTTGTTAATAGTAAACTAGGTCAAAGGACTATTTCAATGTAGGTGCCCACTCCTGAAGACTTACAAGGAACTTGTTGACACTTACCTAGCCTGATTGGAATGGTATGACATGGAGGCAATCCCTCGTATGTCGAATAGATTTGATGAAACCATGGCATATTTGGGATCCTTAATCCCTTAGAATCTATTTACTTATTTACAACCGTTCATGTGAAAGTGCTTTCACACTCAGAAATACACCGTGAAGCTTTTGACAATCAAGAATCAGTCAACATGATCAACATCGAGCCAAATCAGGATTGGTCCTTCACAGCCAGATATTTCTTGCAAATGGCACCTTGGGGGTATTTGATTTTCCAAGGACCTATGGAGTGTGGTGCAACCATACACCATAGATTTTTTCCTCAATTCATTTTCATTAGATTAGAAATATAGGAAGAGTAAGCCATCTTTTCTATAGAAGTCGTGGCTTATCAGGATTGGATTTCCAACTGCGAGATTTACTGAATCTTGGAATAGTACCTCAAGGTTTGTCACATACTGAAATGCGAATATTCAAATAGAAAGAAACAAGATACATATTTCTAGGATAAATACTCTATAGATGATGATATGATGGAGTATTACTTCATTGTCTTGAGCCCCAAGAAGCATCTTGGGCAATTTTGCAAGCTCACAATGGCACATGTAGAGGGCATTTCAGTGGCATGACCATCATTAAGCGCATCTTGAGAATGGATTACTATTGGCCCACCATGGAAAAGGACTACTGCAAGTATTTCAATAAATGTGGTAAGTGCCAACATCATGCAAATCTAACGCACTTGCCATCGCAAGCCTTGTATCCCATCCAGGAAGCATGGCCATTCTCGCAATGGGACTAGACTTGATTGGGAATATCTCACCCTCATTATTAGGTTGACACACATTCATCATAATAGCCATAAAATACTTCAATAAATGGGTGGAAGTGATCCCATTAACATCAACAACTAGACCATGGATTGCGGAGTTTATAGTCCACAATATCATAAGTCATTTTGGGGTCCCTTCTAAGATAATATCAGATAATGGGCCATATTTCAAAAAAAAAATGTGCATTCTTTAAAGAAAAAATACCATATTTAGCATAGTTTTTCAATGCCTTATTATCCACAATAAAACGGGCAAGCAAAAGCTTCAAATAAAACAATAGTCTCCATTTTGAGGAAGATGGTAAAAGACAATCACAAGTATTGGCACATGCAATTACATCTTGCACTATGGGAATACAATATTAGTATACGAACACCCACTGGGGAAACACCATTTTCACTAGTATATGGTATTAAGGCCATCATGCCACTAGAGTTGGAAATTATGACTCTATGCATAGCATTAAAAGACTTCATAGATGATGATGTTGTGTGGCAAGACCGCCTAGACCAGTTGATGCTTCTTGATGAACGATGAGTTAATACTTTAGAACATGTTTACATTTAACAAGATCACCTTGCATGAGCTTACAATAGTAAAATCCACCTAAGGGAATTCAATTTTGGAGATCAAGTGCTCAAAGAAAACCAATAGAATTCAAAATTTTCACCGCACCTGCGAGACAAGTTCACAGCAAATTGGATAGGCCCATACATGATGTCAAAAATAATGGGGCATGGAGCATATCACATTATATCATTATATGGTGTTGAAGGGCCTGCACCTCTCAATATCATTCATCTAAAGGTATTTCACACATAAAAAAAACAAAAAAACATTCAAATATGTCAAAAAAACAAAAAAATCAAAAATGTTAAAAACACAAAACAAATCATAAAAACATAAAATTTCAAAAAATAGTCAAATTCTCCAAGGGTAATTCATCCCGCTTGGTCAAAATCAATTCAAAAATCTCCAAGGGTAATTCAAACTGCTTGGTCAAACATCAATTCAAAAATATCCAAGGGTAATTCAAACCGCTTGGTCAAACATCAATTCAAATGCTCCAAGGGCATTCAAGCCGCTTGGTCAAAATCAATCAAAGGCTCCAAGGGTATTCAAGCCGCTTGGTCAAAATCAATTCAAAATGCTCCAAGGGTATTCAAACTGCTTGGTCAAATCCAATAAAAAATGCTCCAAGGGTAATTCATGCCACTTGGTCAAAATCAAAAATCCCCAAAGACACAATAAGCCCTTTGGTTGAATCCAACAAAAATATAAAAACAACATAAAAATAAAAAATATAAAAACTGCATCTCTTATCTTGCATCCACATAATTGAATTATATTTTTGCATCCATTACAATTGCATATGTCATGAGAATCTTAAAAGTGATACCACAGTTTGTCACACAAATCATTCAAATCCATACCTCCATCAACACAAGTGTGTAATTGTGTTTTTTAACACAACCATTATTGGTTGCTATACATAATATAATAAGGTTTTTCAGTTAATAAACCACACCTAGTGATATTATCAACATTTATGGAAAACAATTGTGATTAGTAGAAGGTAAGGTCTAGCTGTGATAATGCCTTGGATATTCAAGATCTCGTCACTAATTGAAACACTAAAATCCTAGTTGGTACAAGGAAAATATGAAAGTTGCAAAGTGGTCTAGGTTACCTTAAGCAAAAAGGATCTTCCTTGCTTATTCCCTTGTGCAAACAGTTTAAAGGTGCTGAGAATTGGCAAAAGGACAAGCTTTACCCTATCCAAATCCCTTGCTTAAATCAAAATAAGAAAAATCCCAAAGCAAAGTACATATTCAAAAGGCCAAGCATATAGTCCAAATTTCAAAGCAATAATCCAATACACAGATCATAAATTCAAATAAACATACCTCAGAAATCAATAAAAAATAAATAGTTATTATCATCACTACAAAATTCCTAGATCAAATAAAAAATCAATCAAAATAAATAGTGATTTTCATCACTATATATGAACAAATATCCAAAGCCAAAAGAAGCCAAAAAGGGAATAAAGCTTGAATCCTTGGAATTCTCAACATTGTACAAAATTGGAAGGATAAATCCTTACGCATGATGATATGTCTATTACAATTGCTTCATGCATTTGTGTAGACCAATGTTTGAATGTGGATGAGCTAGCTTAGGTAACCCACTATTGCCTAGTGGTATAGTCCAACTAAGTCCAACATAAGGATGAGATGAACACTTGAGGATACTTGATCTTAGAAATGGTCTGAAATAATCCCACCTGACACCAAAGGAAATGCTTGAATTCTATATCAAAATATAAAATCACTTGCACACACAGAGATCATGAAAAACTAGGTCCATGGTAAAATCCTTACTTTTCAAAAGTCTAAGTGGTAAGTAGACAACTATTGATAGGGTAGCTAGAGTGTTTAAATCTCCATAAAGCCCAAAAAAATATTAAATAGCAACAAATAATAACATCATTCACACCATTTTATTTATTATATTCTATAAATTACGGGGTATGAACATAGTAGGACAGATATTGCATATATGTTAGAAATAGTATATCGATGGCCACTGACTACTTTATATCTTTTAATTTACAAATACTTATTAAGAAAATACATTACACACCATTACAACTCATATATGAATACTTACCTAGGTGTTGTAGGTGAGTTGGAGAGAAGAGGGCAATCCTCCAAGGGAGGTCTTAGGTTCGAATTTCCACCCTACCAAAAAGCTGAATTGGGTAGCCAAAATCCAATTCATAATGTTGGTGCAGGCAGGGTTGGGTGTGACTCTCAAGTGAATTTGATGGTGTATAACCCCTTGTTCATGGTCTCTCAGACCAAGGCAGCCCCACAAGGGGTTTTTCACTTAAATATATATATATATATATATATATATATATATATGAATACTTAATCAATTCTTATGATAAGATTGATTATATAAATTGATGATTATTTTTTTAATTTTTGTGGTATCACCCATTAAGATTGTCAATTTCATATGCATTCCATATGTTTTAAATGATTAGATCATACAGGTTCATTTATAACATGCCATCACATAAGTTAGATGCATACAATTAAAGCAAAGTTAAAACATGCATTTAGCAATAACATCTCATCCACAAACACAATTCATTAATCATTCATCATCACATCATAAAACACATAGGCAATTTCCATTTGCATACAATCATGAATTCATCATTCATCATCAAAATACATCATGTCATATTGTAAAATCATATAAGCATTTACACATCCATATAAGCATATACAATATCATCTATCATCTAACATATTCATCAAGTCAGCATAGTACCATCATCGCATCATATCATAAAATAAAATAACAACAAAAACATGAGCAATAAATGATACACATAATAAGTCATAATGCAAAAGATATCATAAAAGTATGTGTGTCAAGTCCAATGGATGTACAAAAATTCACGTGGGCTATAGTCATATAGGTCAGTCTACCTCAAAAATGAATCAAGGACCAAATAAAGCATTAATTAAATATCGGGCTTGAGCCCCCTGCATCACCTTCTCTAGTGCCACTTCCCCTTGTGGTAGTGTCATGAGTCGAATGATGTGAACCTGTCAATATCTCTGTTTGAGTCTGGGTCCTCTGGCTAGGATGGATAGAAGACTACCCTGAGGTGGAGAACCCACTGACCTAGGAACCACTCACACTGGGTGGCTCCTTAGGAACAATCCCATGCCTCCTGAGCTACATCTGAAGAATGGTGATGTGATCCACATGTCCCTGGATCCACTCCTCATACTCATCCAAAAAATACTAAAGATATCCCACATATACTCCTAAACCTATCGCTAGAGCCTCCTGTGGTGTAGAAGGATGAACAACAAACTACATCCTAGCATCACCACCCCCAATAGTAGCCTGTAGATCCTATATCTATGTTGTGAGCTACTCAATGGTAGCATCTCACTCCTGTACCTAGATATTAGTTGCCTAAAGCTCAACCTCAACCTCATGTAATTATGCTCTTAGAGGAGAGTCTATCTCCTTGAGCTCTAACTACTCCTCCTCAAGAACATCAGGATCCTCCATTGCCACCTTCTCTACTAACTAGCCCCATACCTTGATCTTGGATCAAAATCTGCATCCTATCGGATCTGCACCATCACCCCTACCATCATCCTCGCACCCTAGGTTGCTAACACCATGTCACATTAACTCCCCCAGCCATTATAGGGTCAAAAACTAGGGCATCCTCCTCATCTAAAAGCTCTATAATCTACCATGGAGGTAGGTCATCTGCTGTGAGGTGCCTGTACAAGAAATGTACCAGGGGCACATCTTGCTACAACCCATACTGACGAAGAACTTGAGAGTAGAAGTACTCCTATATGGTAACCTTACAGCTAATGATCCATCACTCATGCCATGTCTTGGAAGTAAAGCTAGATGGATCATCTCAAGTAGAACACTCATGGTAAGGGAACCATATGGTATCTTCGACCAAAAGTATAGTAAAAGTACCTATGAAATTATGACTCTTGTGCTCCTCGTGCTCTTAAGCCCATCTAGCAGCACAACACTTTGCCTAAGCATCGATCATTGTAATATCATTTGGGAGCCCCTTAGGGCGATCTACCTTAATATGCTCCCATACCCAAACCTATCGGAATAAGCTGCATGCAATGCTGACACATCCTCACTAGAAGATGTGGTACAACTCATCATAACACTAAGCCAATAGTGACCTACCGCATGCATAGATGATATGCTCCTCACTATCCAATAGATCCTGCACCATTGCCAAAAGGTTCCACAAGAACCTCAAACCCAAGAAGTCTAGGATAAGAACATTGCTAATAACCATCAGCAATACGACATGCCTCACTGTAAAAACATGCTCCTCATGCCAATGAATGATAGATACTCCTCCAAACTTGGTGTCCCAGAGAGCCTTTGTGAAGTGTCCTCTAAACACCCAAGCATAAACAACCACTTGATCATTAGTGGTCGAAGAGACAATGGCCATCCCATCAAATAGAAACCAAAATATCCTATATACATCCTTCGACGTAATGGTCATCTTGTCAGTCGGGAGGTAGAAGGTATTAGTCCATGGGTCCCAACGATGGGCCAGGGACGTAAGTTAAGCTTGATCTACCATGATGTAAGGTAGCCTAATGACATACTATAACTCATGGGCTTTGAACCATGCCTAGTTTGTGTCATCAAAGATAGGAAGTAGCTCAAGCAGGGGCTTCAGGTCTCAATATCGAGTAGAGATGATCTAATAACAAAGGAAAATAAAACATAAACTACAGTGCATCTAAGGCATAAATCAAACAAAGCATAACAACATCAACACTCCTAAGTCTAAACAAATGAAGGATAAATGCATATAGTCGGGTAGCACAAAGCTTAGGAGTGGTTCAAAACTTTCAAAAAATAACAAAAAAAATCAAAATATGTCTTAAGAAAATCATAAAAAGGAAAAAAATATGGCTAAGGGTCTAGCCGCTATCACCTAAAGCGGTTGAAACCTGGCCACTGGAGACAACAGCATCCAAGACCCCACTATCAAATTTTTGATCATTGGGTTTCAAACCTAGTCGCTCTGAGCGACAATGGCTCATAACCTACCACTCTGAGCGACAGCGGCCACGGGGCAACATGGCAAACCTATGAACCCTTGGCCAAAAAAGAACAAAAAAATCCAAAATTTGTAAAATAACATAAAAAGCACAAAAGTGAAGGGAAAGTAAATTTTTTTAAAGAAAATTCCCACTCAGGCATCAAAACTAAGCTAAGATCAAAAATGGTTAACATGGTAGCAGCAGGTGAACAACAGAAAACTTGGGAATCCTAGGCTAGAAACTACAAAGACAAAGCAATAAGAAAAAAAATGGGGACTAACCCACCATAGCAAAAGGTAAGCTAAGCCTAACTATGGAGTTTATTCATTACCAACAGGTTTAGTGAGGTTCATTTTACCCATTACTTAGTGAGGTTTAGTTTTACTCAGACAAGAGAAAATAGGGTTAAGGTTTAGAAAAGAGAAATACTCGAGAAGATCTGGCTCCTCTAGCCATTGATGTCTCACCCTACGTAGCCATGTCCTCAATGCCAACAAACTCCAAAGATGCAACCGTCATTGTCACACCAGAGCTCTCAAAAGTGAATCTTCAACAATGAAAATGAAAGGTCAAACCCTAGAAAATGCAAATTTCATATTCCTTTAATTATGCCTTGGTCGCTGCTGATGTCAACAACCCAAACTTCGTGGCTACTTAAGGCAACAATAGCCATAGGAGGACACTCAGAGGCTGTTGGACCTGATAGCATCCAGATCCACAGATCAAAATAAGGGACTTCCTCCTTGAGGAATCATACAAAAACATTAAATAAACACATTTTGATGAATTGAAGTCATCTTAATGACCAAAATAATAAAAAAATCACATAAAACCATAATCTCAAGCAGGCCTCATACCTAGTTACTTACTCTATCCACTCGACAATTGTAGAAATTTGCACTCCATGTATTTCGGTGAGATGAGTAGATTACCATAAGGCCACTTGGGGAAAAAAAAATAATTTTGGAATTATGATGTGCCACCCTTCAATCTCGAAGAAGACCAAGATGGTCGAACTACTCCACGGGTGTGAAAGAATCATCCTAATTCCCCTATGACATCAAAAACATTAAGCCAAAGTGATACAATCTAAACATAAATAGAATCACTCATCCTAAGTCCCTAAGAAATTTATTGATAGTTGGACCGCTCCTCGGGATAAGGATGGATGATTATCATAAACAATTGGAATCACACTTGGATGTGGTATTTCCCATTAAAAGCAATAAATTCTAGAAAGGAACAAAATTAGTCACATTGATCAAGCAAATTGTCACTTCATTCATTGTCATTTCTTCACCAAATTCATTATGTGAAGTAGTTCAAAACTTCAACATAATCATAATAAAAATCAACAAAATATCACTCAATCATAGCAAAATCATGTTTGTCCTACAAATTATTGCATACAACAATTACAAGTTTCCCTTGTTTTCTAGGAATGTAAGCAAATATGACATTTTCAATTGTAGCTCTCATACCGGTCAGAATTGTTGTAGCAGTTGAAGCTACCCAATTGAGTTTGAGGAATGAGTGCAATTTAACAATCCCAAGCCACTGAGCTAAGTACTCCAAACATTGAGGCAATGATTTAAGGGATGCATGCCATCTTGTACGATTGGGCCATCCAGCATTGATCAGATTATTGATCATCATACACCCTACAAACAGATCAGTCTACATTTTTTCTCAGCATTGTGTTTTCCACACAACCCATCACAAAAAGGGGTATCTATAGACACCTAAATCATATCATGCTTTGAGGATCTGCTCACATAGACACATTCATAAGATCATAAGACATAATCTTAGACTTTCCAAGAATCAACAGTGGTTATCACCACTCATTTGGGGCCTTTTCAAGCCATCTAAGCCTAGCCACTCAAGCCAAGAATAGCCAAATCCTAGCCACTCAAGCCAAGAGTGGCTAGATCCTAGACACTCAAGCCAAGAGTGGCCAGATCCTAGCCATTATAAATGACAACAACCAGATATTAGTCACTACAGATGATAGTGTCTAAACCCTAAAAGTAGTTTTATCGACAAATAGGCCTAATCATGGGTGGAAGTGGTAGTATGCATGCAATAAAGATGATTGGGAGTAACTTTGCATTCCTTTTCATGAATAGTTCACATAGGATACTTGATTTTACATTTAAAATTTAGTTAACTGACCTCCAAGCATAAACAAAGGATAAAATATTCTCATGCTAATGACCATTTCTCATAGGAGACTCATGTTGGTAGTTATATTTCAGATAACTGACCTCCAAACATATAAAATACATAAAGCTTCTCATGCTAACTCACACTACGCATGAGAAATTCATTTCTAGAGCTTGGACATAGACCTAGGGTTTCCCACTATAAAAGGTGCAAGCCTAAGAGCACTAGAGATCATCGATCTTTTATCCATCAATCTTGGTCATTGAGGAGAGTTTTTTAAGACTTGGAGAGTTCCCTTGGAGATCACGAGTACGACAAAGCCCTAATGGATTGAAGAGCATAACAACCATTATTTTAATATTGGATACAATATTTGGTCCATAGCTTTGTAGCAAATATAACGAGAGTCACTTTAGTGGTCGTTGTCTTGGAAAATGGCCTGTAGGCTTAGCTTAGGATTTTAGACATTAGATTCATTATCTTGTTTAGCATATCCTTAGAATAGAATCATTTCATTTTTTTGCATCCATAGCATTAGTCTAATCTGTATTTGCTTTCTTTTGTTATATGTAGTACTAAAAGCCTCATTCAAGGAGGTATTCTTGGACATATAAGTGTGTGTTTTTGTTTCATTGCTCACAAGGCCACAGGTTCATCGGACATAATCTGCAACATATGAGAGCAAAAGGGATCCCTCTAGGAAATAGACCTGGAGAAGGAGGCATTTGTAATACCCCATAAATTTTTGTGTGCCGAATTGGGAAGCTCTTTTAAAACGCACCACCTCTTTGCAAAAGGGGTACTCTTTGTCTATGTGTAACCTTATTGTATTGAAATGGGTATCCCTAAGAGGGATCGATAAGTAACCGAGTTTCAATACTAATAAAGATATCCATATTTTATATTTCCATGTTATATGCTTTTTCATTGTCTTCCATTTCATATTGGATTTTTAATAACATTGCAAGTAGAGTAAAAGAGTGGTGCATGCATCCCAGGGTTGCTACAGTTTGGAGGGATAAGGATTTCTACTCCAAAATAAAAATATTTGATATTTAAAATTGATAAATTGATGATTTAATGCAATATTGAATTTTGAATATTAAAAAATGAAGAATTTACAAATTGTTTATTTAAAAATTTGGAGAGTGAGAAATAATGAAAATAATTACTAACATATTCACCACTCCCATCTATCCTTAGAAACTTGATCCTTCTATCTAGATTATTTTCAACAAAGGCCTTGAAATTTTTGAACCTCTTAAACACTTCATCATTGACGTGAATGGTATATACTCACACATATCTAGAAATATCAAGAATGAAAAGAAGATGGTACCCATTTTGTGATAGATAAAGTGTTCCCAAGGTCCACAAATATTACTATGCATGATCTACAAAGGGTGATATATCTTCCTAGTAACTTCTTTTAAAAATGTCTCTCTAGAACACTTTTCCAAAATGCATCCCTCGCATGCAAAAATTGGAGGGGATATGTGTGGAATCCTAGTAGTCATCTCATGCTAACTCATGTACCTCAAAGAACTATGACTAATATGCAAAATCCTATGATGCCACTTCTAACTCTCATTATTAGAATGTGCAACCATTGCAACAATTTTTTTTGGCTAGGAGAGGAATGACTCTTTTAACCATATTATATATATTACCAAATTTATCATAATATATATATATATATATATATTTAAGTGAAAAACCCCTTGTGGGGCCGCCTTGGTCTAAGAGACCACGAATAGGGGATTATACATCATCAAAGTCACCCGGGGGTCGCACCCAGCCTTGCCCGCACCAACATTATCAATTGGATTTTGGGTACCCAATTCAGATTTTTGGTAGGGTGGAGATTCGAACCTGGGACCTCCCTTGGAGGATTGCACTCTCCTCTCCAACTCACCTACAACACTTGGGTAATTTATCATAATATCTAGAAGCAACAATTCTAAATCCATTATCTATATCCTTAATCACCCATATATCAAGCTAGAATTTTAATTTCTTTTTTGTATGAGTAATGCAATAATTAGAAAAAATATTAGGTCCAACATTAGGAACATGATGTACTTTATCAATTTATGAAGATCCAATAGTGATATCTCCACTTTCTACAACTTGTAATGAAGAGTCATATCCAATCATAATATGTTTTCTTGCATGATTTTTGTTATATCCTTGATGAAAATTCTTGTGCTTTGTCATGTACCTAGTAGCTATGAATTATATATACACTCATTTTAAGTGGATGTCTAATATGCAGAATGAATTACAACATGTTATTATGAGGTTTTTTCATCAAAAGTATCCTCACCTTGTGCATAGAAGAGAACATAATTAGCATCCATTTATTCCTACTTCCTTTAATTCCATTATTCGAATTTTATAAAATTTTATTTTGTGTCCTTTATTTATGCAAAACTCACAAGTAGGCTTCTAGTAAACTTCTTGAGCTTCTAGGTGACATAGTTGGGACCATTTAACAAGGACACATGACGATCTATAATTTTTCTTTGAAAGTTAATAAATTTACATGTAATTATAAATAGAAAAAACAATATTGGTATAAAGATCTTGAACATATTAGGACTCTAATCCTAACTCTTCACATTATTTAATCCATTAATGTAATTATGGACCAACGTGTCCTTTCACAATAACAAACATAGGTAGATTTATATATGCATTCCATGGGTGTCTCCAAAGCCTCCATTTAAGAACAATTATCTAATTTTATCCATTGGTGGACCTAACTCCATTGAAAAGGTGATTCTATCCATAAAAAGTGATTCTTATTTTCATTTAAAATGCATTGTATTCCACTTATATCTATTTAGCATATTGCTATGAACCCTTGGTTCTTACCATATGGTATCAAAGCCTACGATATTAAGGTCAATTCATAAATAATTTTTTCACCCACAGTACTCAATGCCTTTCATTCTAGTGTATTCATAATTATCATTCATTGTATTTTCATCACTAGTTTCTTCAAATGGTATCTACCATTCAAATGTTTTCACAGTTTGACCACACATACTATCATGACATCTAACCCTCCCAAATAATTTAAGGTGCATCACATAACTATTAATACATTAGTGTAGACACAATGAACAACATACGTACAGTAGATGCATAGAGAAAAAGTGATTGAAAAGGAAAAAAAGGCACTCCAAATTCAACCTAAAATCTAGAAAAATACTTCATAATTCGTTGTTACCCTCAGCCAAGCAACAAATCAAGAAATATGGTGGAAAAATTCACCCTGCATGCTTTACAAATTTTTTTGGTGTCATTTTGAATTTTTTGATGTGAATTCTATATTTTCAATAGGTTTATTTAATAAAGTCTATAGTTTTTTGATAATTTCGGTAACCAGAATCCATTACTAGTAATGAAAAATGCAACATCAAAAGAAATTAGGTTAAAAAATATTTTACAATGTCAATGTGTGAAGTATAAATTTTTATTAACATCATAAGCACAAAATCTAAACCTTTAAAGCTTCATATAATTTATTAAAATAAAAAAAATTAAGTATGTCACATGAATTTCATCATCAAGGAAGCTTTAATTTTTTTAAATTAAGGTTAACATCGCACATCAGTGGGAAAAACAATTTTAAGAGGTTTAAAAAGGTTTTGAGGTAGATATTTTAGTGTGACTTTGGTCGCGTGCTCTTTTGAAACTTTGTGAGACCATACATTGTATTCCACTTATGCCATTCTCAAAGTATGCACCTCCATTGAACATTGACCACTAGCTTGGTGCTAAAATCTCACAGTCACCATACCTCTCACCAAGATCATTTCCCTGCTTACCATTCATCCACCAGTCATCTAGCTGCTAATGCATCGTTGCCTCACTCCAACATGTGATTCTCTACCACCTCACTCCATGCACCCTATTCTCCTATTGGATGCTTGCCCTATCACCCTTGATCCACACCCTACAGGTCATAGAAGTTACCACCAAAAAATTCAAATTCAAAAGTGAAGGGGCAACCATTATAGAACCAAAATTTTTAAATTTTTGACAATCAATTTTGCTAAAACAAATTCTTGTTTAAGAAATTTTTACAAAACTTTCTACCAACTTTTTTGCAAAAATTTGCAATATTTTGTAACCAAGCTCAGGGAGTTGTAAACCTGCAAAAACCATACCATGTCATATGGGAGAATATTACAAGACCTTGTTGAAAACATTTCTAAAGAAATCCTACAAGTGATGAATAAATGACAAGATGATTTTGAAGCAAAAATGATGATAAAAATGGAAGAGCTAACCCTAAAAATGGATTCCACTAATCAATCTGTGGACTTGGTACAACAAAATATGGCATTAATTCAAGATGACCAATAAATCATGACACCCATACAACAAGCATTACTAGGGGGACCACAAACATCAATCCTACCTCAAACCACAAAATTTTATTTCCCAAAATTTTGAGGCAATCCCACAAATTGGATATATTGGGATGAAAAATATTTATCCTTCTATCAAATACATGAGGTCCAAAAGGTTCATATTGCATCCTTCCACCTAGAATGAATTGCTACTAAATGGTACCAATGGTATGAAAAGATAAATGAATTCCCTACATGGATAGACTTTTAAAAAAACCTAATGGTATGATTTGGCCCAAGAAATTTTGAATATTTCATAGGGGCTCTCACCAAACTCCAACAAATCATGATAGTATGCGAATACCAAGCTCAGTTTGAGAAATTAGAAAATATTACGTTGGGACTAGATGCATCATTCTTCCAAAGTTACTTCATTAGTGTCATAAAGGAAGAAATTAAATTAGAAGTACAAATTCTCAATCCTACCAACATGATGCACATTGTTGTGTTAGCCTAGATGGCAGAAGAAAAAATCAATAACCAACTTTGACTAGAAAACCTATCTAAATAAGACTAACAAAATACGTCAACCAACCTAAAAATAAATAGTCATGCCAATTAAATGAATTAGCTTGGAGGAAATGAAATAAATAAGAGAAAATTGCCTTTATTTTCATCATGTTGAGAAATTCTTACCTAATAACAGATGTATTACACCCAAATTATATACTCTGGATGCAACCATTCCTTGAAAATCAACAAATGATGAAGAGGATATCGAGGTTGAACTAGTGGTGGATACACCTGATGATAGCCCTCAAGGTCCACTAGAAATTTCTTTCAATGCCCTCACCAAAAATTCTTCTCCCCAAACTATGAAAGTCCTAGGAACCTTCAAACGACAAAACCTTACCATACTTATTGACTCTAGCAGTACCCATAATTTCATCGACCCACGTGTGGTAAAGCAAGCCAACTATTTTATACATCCTTGCAATAATTTTGAATTCATGATTGGTAATGGGGGAAGGATCACCTGTAAAGGGAAATGCCAAAATATTAAGCTCACCTTGGGCGACTATACCATGAAACATGACATGTATGCAATTCCCTTAGGAGGTTGTGATATTGTCTTAGGAGTACAATGGTTACGAACACTCGACACAATCCAATGGGACTTTGATGAATTATGGATGAAATTCACACAAAGAGACCAAACATATACTCTTAAAGGAATAAAATATGGTCCTTCTCCACTAGCAAGCTCTCATCACATGGAGAAAGTTATTCGTAAAGGAGGCAATAAAATGGTTGCCCACTTATTTTCTCTCCAAGCCACTAAAAAAACACAACAAAGGTTTTTCCCTTGTGATCATTCTGATCCTCCTATTATTCCTACCTATCCCCCACCAACACTTCAACCTTCCCAATATCCCTTCTTACGGGATGATGATATTAAAATGGTGCAAGAACATGAGCACCTACTACTTGGAAAACAAAATATGAAGCTTATCACTTCGAGCTTTGAGGACAAAGCTATCTTTAAGGAAGGTGGAATGTTAGGACTCTAATTATAACTCTTCACATTAATTAATCCATTAATTTAATTATGGACCAACGTGTGCTTTCATAATAACAACTCTAGGTAGATTTATATATGTATTCCATGGGTGTCTCTAAAGCATCCATAGAAGAACAATTATCTAATTTGATCCATTTGTGGGCCTACCCCTAGTGAAAAGGTGATTCTAACCATAAAAAATGATTCTTATTTTAATTTAAATTGCATTGTCTTCCACTTATTTTTGTTCAGTATATTGCTATGAACCCTTGGTTCCTACTAGAAAAAATATGTGATTTAAAAAAAAAATGGGCTCAAAAAATTTTCATATGCAAAACTTATGGCCTCTAGAACTTTGTCCCTAAAATAAAAAAAATTACCTCTAAAACATTTGAAAATAAAATAAAATTTAGTATTCATAGTAAATGGGATACCACCATGTGTTGTTGCATAAGTCGTAGAATGGGTATATACTATGCACTAACTATATAGAATGCTAGCAAATAGCTTGACACCACTTGTCACCATTTGATTTGCTATATTTTCTACAAATTGTGTTTCACCACTTGTCACTATTTGATTTTTTCTAAGATTTGTGCATCACCAATTCTATTGATAACTATGTGAGATACTTGTCAAGTTTGATGATATGGTAAAATATAATTTGGAAATCCTATTTTTATAAGCGTCAAGTGGTGTATAGACTGCCATGTTGGTCCAATAAGAGCATGCCACATGTCACCTCAACATGTGTGCCATATAAATATCCTCAAAATATATCACATGTTTCCATGTTCCATATATTTATACAATAATCTCAAATTTCATGTATCACCTTAGGATCCACGCATCTCCTACCAAGTCACCTATACGGATTGCCACATCAACTGTATGAAAGAAGCTTAAAAAGTCTAACAACTAGATAATATACTATCAAAATACAAGATCAACAAATTAATCAATTGCAAAGGAATAAATTAAAAGAATGTGCCTATATTTATTAATGATATTGAATATATTTACAACAAGGTTACAAGAACATCCCTCTTAGAATTTTTACCATTGTGATACATATTACTGAAGATACAAAATTTACAACATCGCCTTAAGGGCACTTATATTGCAATGTAAAGTAGTTTGAAAGCATTCAAAGGGAAAGAAGCATAAACATGTAATATATTAAAATTAATCAAAGTGTGTAATAAAATGGTGGATTTATCCTTCTATTCATTAATTCATAGCTTCAAAACTCTATTACAAGATATCCCCTTGAGGGTTTTACAAATTGATACTTTCAACATTACAATGTGCAAGGGATATGATCCCTTGCAAGGTCTTAAAGCGATGTTCTATGGTGTGAATCTCACATTTCTACAATTGAGAGATATCCTTCAACCTATTCTTCTTGTCTTCTTAGCTCCTCCCTCATGTATATAATACCTGCACCTACACACAAGGGATTGAAAGGGGGTTAATAGCACCTGTGTTATAGAAATAAAGCATTGAAAGCATAGAAAAGGAGTTATTCTAACAACATCAAAACTAATCTATAACACATGGAAATTATTCTAGATGTTGTATAAATGAAGTATAATATAATATAAATGCTTTTGGAGAGATTCAAACATATATTTCAAAGTAAAAGTGTGCAGAAATAGTGACCGTCCCTTATAGGGACACCTAGACCTGCAACATTGGAGACCTCAAATATGCCATCAAATATGATCCAAAATTCACCAAATTTATACCAAAGGTTCACCTAAGCATTCCTAAGGGGTCTCTGGAGTAATTTATCCTAAATTCAATGTTTTTTTCTGACCATCCCTAGGTGTCACACCTATTGACTATTGATCGTCCCCAGGTGGGATGATTATAAATCTAGCCTATTTTTGCCATCAATGCTCATGTAAATTGGTCCAAATTTGGTTTAGGAGTGTTACAAAAATATGGGGCCAAGTTTAACTTCAATTTTTCTGGTTTGGAATTACTCATATAGGTTTCTATTGCCCCTAAAATTGCCTTCAAATGAAGAGGGTTTCAAGGTCAAATTGAGAATAATGCTTGGTTTGCAAAGGGTGAAGATAGAATTGGGTAGTACTTCATTGCTCAAAATGCTTCCAATATCTCCTTTGAAATTGGGTGCATACACCTCTGTTTATAGATCAAAATTGCATCTAGGGAAAAGGGGCAAGTCTTGCCATGCGAGGCAAGTGCCGCCAATTGTCCAATTTGATAACATGCATAAGTGAGGGAAGGTTGCCCATTTGGTGCTCCCAATATTTTGTCCCTAACCCTAATGGAAGTTCCCCAATCAATTTGGGATGATTGGACATGATAATGATAGTATTTTATTGTCATTTCCCATGTTATTTTACTTTGTCAAAGGTCTATTTAGGGACCATCCCACCCAAGGACAATTATCGATGGTCATCCCTAGGTGGGATGGTCAAAAGGAGGTGCCCCAAAATTACCCTAAAATGCTATGAAACCTCAAAAATGTGTTTTGGAGCCTTGTGAAAGCCTAGAGGGGTGCCCAATGGGGCCATAATATGTCGATAAGAGTGGAATATGTGATGCACTAGTAGTATTATCCGATTTACATGATTTAGGTTTCTATAGATGCCCCATTTTGGGATACGCTATGTGCAACAAAGCACTAAGCAAAATAGATCACTAAATCATAAAATTATTAAGGTTGTTAATTAACCTAATAAAAATTGGATGCCTCCATTTGTGGCAAGAGCATACATTCTTGGAATCCTTTCTATTGACAAAGTTGAAGGATCAATTTTAGGTATACCTTTCAGCCGTGTTGTAGTAACAATATTATGGGGCTTAGAGTATACTAGGTCTTGGTGCCTTGTATTCTTGTAAAAATTTATATGATTCAATTACAAAGGTTTCAAGGAGATCAAGCCTATTTTTTTGTTTCTTCTTTGCCCCAGCATGGGCTTGAAAATTTATCTTTAGCCAATATTATTTTGAATGCATGGAATTTACACTTTTGAGTGTTTTAATGTTGATTCAATTTTTGAATTCATTATTATGAATACCCCCTCAATAAATGAGTCAATGAGGATATTACCAATGATAAATCAATGAGTCACTTGACTCATATGACTGAATTTGGGCAACTCTCTATTTTACCCATGGTATTATATACCTGTTTGAAGGGGATTTTTGATTGTTTTGATGAATATTTCTAGAAGAAAAAGGCTAAAATTTTCATTCTCATGAAGTGGTCCAACCATGGAGGCCTTCTTGGGGATTAAAAATAAATAATTTTTATGGATCAAAAAATATTATAGGTTCAATCTTGATCCCTACCAATTTGGTGACCATTTTGCCCTATTTTTTGTGGGTTTTTGACCTTATTTTTGATATTTTTAAGATTTCTCAAAGTAATTTTTTGGTGACCATACTAGGGGGTATGAGTAAAATATTTATTATTGTCCCAAGGTGGGACTACTAGCCAACTATATGCACGTACCACCTAAGTGCGGTTGGATTCTTTTGGAGCTATATAAGCCCAAAATGGGGTATATGAGCTCATTTTTTCATTCTTCTTGGAGAAGTTGGAGGTGAGAGAGGTAGGAGAGTGATATTATGAAGTGAAGAACTATCAAAACATCAAGATACAACATGATCCAGCCAGTGGATGCAACAGGTGGTGGAGCCGGTGCGAAACGGGTATGAACCACATGTCTTTCTCTGCCCTATTTTATTGTGTTTTTATTATTTTTGCTGTAATTTTCATACTAAACCTATGATAATGGTTAATAAACCATAGTATTAGTGAAATTTATGAAATTGAGCTTTTATTTATGTTTTAGATGCTAAAAATTATGATTAAATTACATATTTTTAGTGATTTTTATGGTTTTTAAGGGTAATTTTAGGGGTCATATTGACCCTGTTTTACCCATTTTTGGGGACTGTCCCTATAAGGGACTGTCACTAGTGGCCATACCTAGGTGGTATGACTACCAAATTGAGGGCCATCGCTGTGTGGGACGGCCAAAAACTAGGCCAAAAGGGGCCCATTTTTACGTAATTTTTGTTAGTATAACAATGGCACAGAGAGAGGGGGGGGTGAATCTGTGCAATTTAAAAATTTAATTTCGAATTTGAAATATGATTTAAAACATAAATAAACTCATGTATAGCAGCAACATATATACAATAGAAACAACCACAACACATGATATGTCGGAGGAAAACCACAAGGGTAAAAAACCTCCCAAAGAGAAATGCTTGCTATGACTACTGCATAGAACAAGCCTCAAAATGAAATACACTAAAGTTTCTCTAAGAAAAAAGAAGGAGGTTTGAAACCCACCTATATCAGATCAAAATAATAATAAGATGATGAAAAATAAAGCATAAAAATGCTTCCAGTAAAAGCAAGCTCTAACAAGCCTGCAAGCTCAAAACCAACAACACTGTTGCAATCCAACTGTGCACCCAGCCACTGTAAAATGATTTTTCTATAAAATATGATCAAACACCTGCAATAAACATATCAAAATTATTCTCTCTCCATCCACAATAGGTTCCCAAACCTGCATGCTAAAATTTATACACTTATGTCTTCTAAAGAAATTTTGGCAACATTCCAGTAGCACCCTGTTACTCTCAACAAAAACTCCATCATACCACCATATCAAACACTGAATTTATAGAGAAATGACATGTATAGAAACCATAAATGGTTTCCAAAACCATGAGTAGAAAATCACTCAAAAAATCACGCCCAAGTTGAGGAAATTTCTAATTTTCCAAAAAAGAAATTGTTGCCAACACCACTACACACACTCACCAGCTGCCAATCAACGTGGAGATGCTATTACACAACCAAAATAATATTCCAAAGTTTCTAAAAACTAATTTTGCAATTATCACATCCCATATCTCTAAAATCCCACAAAAATAGGCAGCAAAATATTCTTTCCTTACACCACTATGATGGATGTCATAAAGTGGGTCCCACAACAAGTTGAACACCCCAATTAGCATATTTCCATTTTTGAGCCACAAAATAAATTCCAATAAATATTTGAAATAATTCCTAACCCTTATGATGCATTATAAAATAATTAAAATAAATTTCCCTCCATTCCTAAGTCTTGGAACACATTCCAAGGAACTTGGATATGACATAGTGGAAATTATTAAATGTTGAATGTTACAATATAGCACCAAGGCACATAGAAAATACAAATGCAACATTATATCACATTTAAATAAATAAATGTTCCATAAACATATAACCAATAGAAATAATATATGCAATAACCACAAATTATACCTCCAAAGTCTCCATAAAAGGTGTGTTCAAATACACACAACATTTTGCAACATTGCCCAAACTGCAGCATAATCACCATGTTGAATAGGATTCCAACTAGGAGAAAAAGTAGAAATGTTGAAAATAATGAAAACACCTCAAATTCTCAAAAATATCCCCCTTTGGCATTTTTGGAAACACAAAATAATTTGTAGATAAACTACAACAACCAAGACCATGAAATAGGCAACAAGAAGGTCCTGTAAAGCCTATAAAGCACAAACCAAGAAGTGCAACAATATTCAACATATATCACACCTGAAAAAACATCAAATGTCTTACCCTAACACCAAAAATATATATCTGAAAGCAAAGAGCACAAGAAGAAGATTATCCAACTCTCTCCCCCTTTGACAATCAATGACAAAGGGCAACCAGTGCATCTGAAAACATGATAAACATTACAACTCTCCCTGAACCAAAGCACCAAGACACTTGAAACTGATGTGAATATTAAATAACAGAGTGTAGTGATAAAAACATCAATGGGAAATATTACAAGATACCCCAAAGAAGTTCTACACAAGATACAGTGCCACTAGCTCGCACAACACTACAACCAGGTACCATAGAATGCTCAAACAATACTAAACCTTGTTGTTGTGAAAATAATTGATATATATCTGATATGAAATTATATTCAACATGAAAATATAGTAGCTACAACAACAAAGAGATACCCAACAAAATCTCACCAAACTGCAAGAAGTTTCCAAGCAACTAGGCAACAACCGATCAACCCGAACAACACCAAACTCTGCAACAATCATCCTCAAGCATACATCAGAAAATATGAGCATGAAATAGCATAAATAGGATCATAAAATCATACCATAAGAATCTCCTCCTGAGGATGTGCACCAAAAAAAATATCTAGTGAGATGGAGAAGAAACAACTCCCAAGAGTTGTCTCAAATGCTCAAATGTCTCCATAGGCAATGACTTAGTGAATATATCAGCAACTTGTTGCTTTGTAGGCAAAAAATCCAAAGCAACCATACCATTAGAAACTTTAACCTTCAATAAATGATACCTTATATCTATGTGCTTAGTCCTTGAATGTAAAACTGGGTTCTTAGAAATATTAATAGCACTAGTATTGTCACAAATAAGAGAGATAGGCTCACCAATCTCAATACCCAAGTCTACAAGCTTTTTTTTCATCCAAATAACTTGAGTACAACATGAGGCAGCAGCAATATACTCAGATTCAATAGTAGAGAGTGATACTGAGTCTTACTTCTTGCTATACCAAGAAACAAGCATGCCACCAAGATAGAAAGCACCACCACGAGTGCTTTTTCGATCATCAACACATCCTGCCCAATATGCATCTATGTAGGCTCTAAGTGTGAAGTATTTTCCTCTTGGATACCATAATACAAATTCCATAGTCCCCTTGAGATATCTAAAAATCCACTTAACAGCTTTCACATGTGTTTCTTTGGGTGCACTCTGAAATCTAGCAACCATACAAACAACTTGCAAAATATCAGGCCTAGAAGCAATTAGATATTATAAAATTCTAATAATATACCTATAGAGTTTTTGATAAACAAGAGGAGAATCATCATCCTTACTTAGATTACATTCGGTTACCATAGGTGTACTCACAGGTTGAGAATCCTCCATGTTAAACTTTTTTAATATTTCCTTGACATATTTTGATTGTGAAATGAAAATTCCTCTATCAAATTGAGCAATTTTTAGACCAAGAAAATAAGACAAATATCCAATCATATACATCTCAAACTCACTTTGCATAGCAGCAAAAAAATTATGACACATACTATCTTTGCTTCCACCAAAAAATAATATCATCAACATAAACAACAATCACTAGTTGATGGGAATCAATGACTTTGAAGTACAAGTTGCTATCAACCTTACCCTTTTGGAAGCCTTGCTGCAAAATATACTTATCCAACCTTGCATACCATGCTCTTGGGGCTTTCTTGAGTCTATACAAAGCCTTATTTAACCTACAAACATAGTTCTCATCCCCAAGCTGAAATCCTTCAGGTTGCTCCATATAAACTTCCTCTTCCAAATTGCCATTAAGAAAAGCAGATTTCACATCCATTTGATAAAACTTAAAATTATGAATAGCAAAAGAAAGAAACATTCGGATGGCTTCTAATCTAGCAACAGGAGCAAAAGTTTCACCAAAATCAATACCTTCAACTTGAGCATGTCCCTTGCACACTAATCTTACCTTATTTTGAACAACTTTGCCATCCTCATTGAGCTTGTTTCTAAACACCCACTTGGCTCCTGTTAAATTTTTGTTCATTGGTATTGGAACCAATTCCCAAGTGTTTTTATTTTCAATTTGATTAATCTACTCTTCCATAGCATGAGTCCAACTATTATCCTTAGAAGCTTCAATAAAATATTTAGGCTCAACTTGTGATAACAATGAAAAGTGACTTTGCTCATTTGGTCTTACCAATTTTCTCCTTGTCTGCACACCTTGTGTTGGATCACCTATGATTTGATCCATTGGATGATTCTTCTTGATGTATTTTGGAGGTGACTTGGTAGCTTCACTTTGTTCTTCTCCTTCTTAAACTTGCTTGTTTTCATCTTGCACTTCTTCTTCCTCATATGGTTCAAACTGTGATGGTGAAGACTCCTCAAGATCAACTTTGGGAACATGTCCTTCATCAACCCTCACATTTGCACTTTCTACCACTTTTCCAAGCTTCTTGTTGAAGCATCTATAAGCCATGCTTTTTGTGGAGTAGCCAAGGAAAATCTGCTCATCTGCTCTATCTTCAAACTTGCCAAGATTGTACTCATCTCTCCTTATGTAGCACTTGGACCCAAATACTCTGAAATGCTTAACTAAAGCTTTATTTCATGTCCATAGTTCATAGGGTGTAATATGGCTATGAAATCTAAGCATGTACCCATTTTGTATGTATACTGTTGTATGCACTGCTTCCTTCCAAAACATAGTTGCAACCTGTGAATCATTAAGCATTGTTCTAGCCATTTCTTATATTGTTCTATTCTTTCTATCAAACACCCCATTTTGTTGAGGTGTTATTTCTGCTAAAAGTTGTCT
The DNA here is from genome assembly GCA_028583015.1 of Wollemia nobilis. NCBI lineage: Eukaryota > Viridiplantae > Streptophyta > Pinopsida > Araucariales > Araucariaceae > Wollemia > Wollemia nobilis. The sequence goes on along the minus strand of JAQPPZ010000390.1, from coordinate 340,510 downwards.
TCTAATACCATGCTCATGACAAAAATTATCAAACTCACTAGAAGTGAAATCACCACCTCTATCGTATCTCAAGCATTTGATCCTCTTTCCTATATTATTCTCAACCATAGCCTTAAACACTTTGAAACAAATAAAAGCCTCTGATTTCTCCTTCATGAAAGATACCCATGCTAGTATAGAATAATCATCAATAAACAAAATAAAATACCTCTCACCATTAGTTCCTTTAGTCCTCATAGGACCACACACATCGATATGCACAAGATCCAAAGGCCTTGTTGTAGAATATTCCTTAGTTTTGAAGTGTGATTTGGTTTTCTTGCCTTGTTGACATGATGCACATATGCTATTGTTTGTCTTAGTCAACATTGAAAGATGTCTTATTGAATTCTTGGAGCTGATATTAACAAAGCTATCAAAGTTAATATGTCCAAGCCTCTTGTGCCATAACCAACTATCATCAACTTGTCCAACCAAGCATGTTTTCTCATTTGCACTACAAATATTGTACAAATTTCTTGAAGTTATTGTAGCCTTTGCCAATATTTTACCACTCATAGAACATCTAATATCACAACCATCTGATTTAAAAATCACATCTTTGCCACTATCACACATTTGGCTAACACTTAAAATATTATGCTTGAGGCCATCAATAAAAAGAACATCATGATAAGTGATTTTACCATTGTTGATGTTGACCATACCTTTACCCACAATCTTTGCATTGTTATTGTTGCCAAACTTTACTGAACCACCATCATAATATTGCAATCTTGTAAGTTGCCTTCTATCTCCAGTCATGTGACTAGAGCATCCACTATCAATGATCCAAGATGTAGCCTTTCTTTGTGCTTTGAAATCGGTTTGAACAATCAATGAATCATGCTTAGTAATGTCTTCTTGTTTTGACTTTCCCTTCTCAACCCATGTCATCTTGGGCTTGTTTTCTTATTTCTTATCTTCCTCATACCTCATGAAATTCTTGGGAAAATGGTCTTTATGCATCATGGATTTCTTGTTTTACACCTTTGGAGGCTTGTTTCTACGTCTATCCTACATTTGATTAGTCACAAAAATAGTTCTGCAATCTCTAGCAATGTGACCAAAGTTATTACACTTGTAACACTCAACATGAAAATCAATGAGAGGAGCAAATTATTTGTGACTAACAAAGCTCTTAGGCCTAAAATTTATCCTAAAATCCATCATCATGTGACCATAAGTATTGCACTTAAAACAATAACCAGAAGAGGAAGGAGTATACTTGTATTAAACTTGATTCCATGAATTGAAACTACTAGGTGTTCTTCCCATTTGATGTTTTACCTTTTTAAACTCATCATTGCTGGTATTTATGGTAAGATAAGGCATATTTATATTTTTGGTATGATTTTAGACCTTTTCTTCTTTCTTTTTATCTCCTTGGGGTTGCTCTACAATGGGTTTCTCATTCTTCAAGCTTTCACCAACTGATTTTGCATCTTTGGCAACATATGAACTTTCACCTTCATCAAAACCCAAACCAAACTTGATTTTTGTGTATCTTTGACTACCAATAAGCTCATCAATATGATTAGAACTTTTATGAAATTTAAAATTAGTTCTCAAATCCAAATTAGCCTTTTCAAGTTGCTTTCTCAAAGTAACAATCTCCTCTTTTAGTTTGCAACACAAATCAGATTTTTCACATACCCAATTCTTAAGATCATCTATTATTTTCTTGGACTCTTCAACTTGAACTTTTAAGTCTTGTATCATTTTTGTAGCCACATTATTGGACTCCTCTAAATATGAAATATTTTGGTCAGAAAATATTTCTTACTCTTCATATTGCATCAACAAGTCTTCATTGAGTTTGTTTAGCTCCTTGATCTTTTCATTCATCCTTTTGTTTCTCTTTCTCTCAATTTCATATTGTTCCAATGCTATTGCAAGATCTTCCTCAAAATAAATTTCAGATTCATCATCCTATTTTTTTGCATTTAAATTGAATTTGTCTTCAATATCCATAAAGAGGACTTCAGTAGCCTCTTCATCTGAATCATCTATGATCTCATCTGAAGAATCACTATCTTTATGTGTCATCAAAACCTTTCTCCTTGAGAATCTCTTGCTAAATATTGAAGCTTTATTTTTGTACTCCTTATTGTTCTTGTGACTCTCACCATAATAATCTAAGTGCTCCTTGTAAGGAAATTTTGAAGAAAAATGCCCAATGCGCCCACACTCAAAACATTTCAATGGCAACTTTCCATTATATTTCCCTTTTCCTCTTTTCAATTTTTGAACAAAGTTTGCTTGCTCTTCATAGAAGAATCTCTCTTCATCGTATTGTGGATTCAATTTCATTTTTTTGAATGCTTTTAAATCACTCTCCTTTTCAGTAGAATTGCTGCAACCAACTCTCATCTCATATGCAATAAGAGAGCCATGTAATTCATCTAGTGAGAGATTACTTAAGTACTTTGCTTCTTCAATTACAGAAACCTTTGAATCAAACTTTGAAGTCAAATAACGAAGAACCTTCTCCACAATAATACTATCTGTGATAGTATCTCCTAAGATAAGTGATGATATCACTCACATGAAGCATGTAGGTAGAAATATCCTCATTCTCATCCATTCGGAGACTCTCAAATTGAGCTCTAAAAATTTGAATTTTAGCTTCCATAACTTTGTCATTACCTTCATGAATAGCTTGCAAATTATCCCATACTTATTTTGATGTTTACAAACCCATAAAATTCACCAATTAACTTGGTGCAAGAGCATTTGTGATAGTATGTTTTGCCTTCATATTGTTTTCATATTCTTTGATTGCATCAGGATATGTAGGAATTGTAGCAGGAAAAGCATAACCATTCTTAACTGAAAGATACACACCAATACCAAGAGAACCCAAATATTCCATCATATTGTAACTCCAAAATGCATAATAACTCCCATAAAAGTATGGCACCTTGCCAGTTTTGACATCCCTATTAGCCATTGTGAACCAAGAATCAATCCGAGCTGATTAAGCTACTAAAAGGACAACCAGGCTCTGATACCAATTGTTAGTATAACAATGGCATAGAGAGGGGGGTGAATCTGTGCAATTTAAAACTTTAATTTCCAATTTGAAATATGATTTAAAATAGAAATAAACTCATGTATAGCAGCAACATATATGCAAGAAAAACAACCCACAACACATGATATGCCATAGGAAAACAACAAGGGTAAAAAACCTCTCAAAGAGAAATGCTTGCTATGAATATTGCATACAACAAGCCTCAAAATGAAATACACGAAAGTTTCTCTACCACAAAAGAAGGAGGGATGCAACCCACCTATATCATATCAAAATAATAATATTATTATGAAAAATAAATCATAAAAATGCTTCCACTAAAAGCAAGCTCTAACAAGCCTGCAAGCTCAAAACCAACAACACTGCTGCAAACCAACTGTGCACCCAACCAATGCAAAATTATTTTTCTATAAAATATGATCCAAAACCTGCAATAAAAATATCAAAATAATTCTATCACCATCCACAATAGGTTCCCAAACCTGCATGCTAAAATCTATACACTTATGTCTTCTACAAAAATTTTGGCAGCATTCCAGCAGCACCCTGTTAATCTCAACAAAAACTCCATCATACCACCATATCAAACACTGAATTTATAGAGAAATGATATGGAGAGAAACCATAAATGGTTTCCAAAACCATGAGTAGAAAATCACTCAAAAAAAATTCCCAAGTTGAGGAAATTTCTAATTTGCCAAAAAAGAAATTGTTGTCAGCACCACTACACACACTCACCAGCTACCAATCAAAGTGGAGATGCTCTTACACAACCAAAAGAATATTCCAAAGTGTCTAAAAACTAATTTGGAAATTATCATGTCCCATATCTCCAAAATCCCACAAAAATAGGGCAGAAAAATATTCTTTCCTTACACCACTATGATGGATGTCATAAAGTGGGTCCCATAACAAGTTGAACACCCCAATTAGCATATTTCCATTTTTGCACCACAAAATAAATTCCAATAAATATTGGAAATAATTCCTAACCCTTATGATGCATTATAAAATAATTAAAACCAATTTTCCCTCCATTTCTAAGTCTTGGAACACATTTCAAGGAACTTGGAGATGACATAGTGGAAATAAATAAATGTTGAATGTTACAATATAGCACCAAGGCACATAGAAAATACAAATGCAACCTTATATCACCTTTACATATATAAATGTGCCATAAACATAAAACCAAGATAAATAAGATATGCAATAACCACAAATTATACCTCCAAAGTCTCCATAAAAGGTGTGTTCAAATACACACAACATTTTGCAACATTGCCCAAACTGCAGCATAGTCACCATGATGAATAGGATGTCAACTAGGAGAAAAAGTAGAAGTGTTGACAAAAATGACAACACCTCAAATGCTCAACATTTTTAAGGTTATTTTATGCATTTTTAGGGCATTTTTGACACCCTATTTTACATGAGAAGATAGTTAGGAGTCAGTACAGAGTTTTGAATATCTTTAAGGTCACTAGATACCATTTTAATACTACATAATGGTTATGGATCGATGTCATTAGTTTGAAATATGTTACATGGTTAGATCTCATGGTGGGCGATCGTGCCTATCAAACTGCACTGATAGATATATGGGACCCATGGAATAATACTTTACATTTAGCTATGGGGGAGATGAAAGTGACACTAGAGGACGTATATCAGATACTATGTATTTTGATAGAGGGGTACCTGATAGTATCCTCTCCTATAGAGTGGTGAGAGATCATAGTGTGGAAGTACTTTGGGGCATGCTAGGAGGATGCAGTGGTTGATATTCTTAGTGGAGGTATATTAGTGTCTCCATTGTACTAGGCTAGTGTACTTGGTATTAAGCATGCCCTGTTGATGACATTGATTGAAAACATGTTGTTACCTGATTCTTCAGGTGCTAGGTTCCAATGGAACCTACTAGAGCTGGTGTTCAATCTTGTAGATTGTATAGAGTATGAACCCATAATTATGGATTGGGGTTCTACTTTATTAGCATAGCTATATGATGAGCTATATGAAATCCACTCTCATGGGTGGAAGGTTTTGGGCTAAAACTTTCTACTATAGGTTTGGGCTTGGTAGCATATTGTTGTGGAGAGACCATGGGGACTACGATGGATCCCTTGAGTAGAGCTATCAGATAGGGATATTGGATATGGTGAGTTATGGAAGAGGTCATGTGAGGTAGGCTAGATCCGTTGACATTTTAGGGAGGTTGAGCACTATGAAGAGCCTTTTGCAGGGTTTAGGGTGGCAGACATCGAGTGGAGGCCCTATACGGGTTGTCTTGATTGTACGGAGTCTGAGACACATCTCCACCAAGTTTTGTGAAGTAGATGGTTGATAAGCTGACATGGGATAAAGTGAGAGTACTTCTCTTATGATCATGTGCTATGATATTTTAGGATATTCCACCATTTACCTAGGGAGCTGATGTTCTACCATCATCATGGGGATGAGAGGACTCTAGCATGGCCAATTGTAGAGGCACTGGGAGAGGAGTCAGATCCTGAGGTGGTAGTTTTTGATTTGTATGATGTAGGTACTACAAAGGAGTTTGACGCATGGTGGGTCATATCGTAGTGGTGAGGGGAGGTACCACTATGCAGGGATGCAACTACCAGGGTAGCAGATGCAACTAGGGGTGCTCCAGACGAGGAGAGTTTTGGTGAGTCTCTAGATGATGAGGAGGCAAACATACTTGAGTGATTTGTGCATTAGCATGTGTCAATGGATAGGGTGGAATTGATTGATGTACAAAATCTAGTAGGCTTTGATGATGATGACCTTGGAGATCAGGATATGCAGGCATAATAAGCAGAATGAGATGCTACGATTATAGAGTTGTAGAGTGATTGGGATTTACTATAGTCATAGGTGTAGAGTGCATATCTTGAGATGGAGAGGTAGATAATTTTGATAGCTACACTTCAGGCACAGGTTCATAGATAGGGTATTATCCATGGGGAGTCAAACAGTGGTGAGTTAGCCATGATGTGGGAGGATATGGTACATCTCCAAGATTTGGTTGGTGACCTATCAAAATTAGTATCAAGAGGAGCACACCTACGTGGATATGATGGAGGATGATATAGTGCACCTTAAGGGGTGCATACCAGATCGAGAATTAGATATTGGATCACAGCGTAGCTAGAGGAGAGAGATGGGATAGTCGTTTGCTCGAATGAGGGCTTTGAGCTATACATGGAGGATGGAGGTGTATGGAGGTAGCTGGTTAGGGGGAAGTAGGTCTGGGAGCTCATGATGGACTCACACTGACAGTGGAGGAGAGAGTCATGGTACCGATCCTATGTGACCATGGATATCAAGCTATAATGGTTCTTTTTGGATTTTTTTTGGTTTTGTAAAGTCTGAGGACTCACTTTTATTGTAGCCTACAGGCAATTTATGGACTATGATGTAGCTTTTCTTTTACATATGGATATGCATATATATATATGACTTTACTTTGATCATTTTGTCATCTTTTACTACTCTGTGATATGTAGGCTTATTCTATGCTTTATGATTCTTGTGATAAATGTCTATCATGGATACATGTATTTATAAGATAATGTGAGTTGATGATATGTAGATGTGTAAGCTTTCTATATATGCTTTTGTAATTTAAAAGATATGCATAAAATAGTCAGTGGTCGATTAAATATTATTGTTAATATTTACCTGGTATCTATCCTATTTCATGAACATCACTTCAGAAACAAAAGTTTATAAGGAAAAAATATGTATGATTTTATGTAACGATTGATGTGATTTAATTTTGTATGATGGATTTTTGATGACTATTTGATGCATTATATGCTAGCACCATAGACTATACAAAATATATATGTGTCATTTTCATGTTATTCTAACATTTATGTAATGATTTTTGTAATTTTGAAAAACATGTGACATCATGATGTAAAATGAAATGGATAATGTAATATGATATGATATTATTTGATAGTTTTGAAGAGACTCAAATAGTCTAGTTACCCAATCAAAAGTCATATAATAACTATACAAGATATTTTGACAAAGTATGCACCTACTAAATTAACCAAGATAATCAATATCCCTGTGTGTGCATGTGATTTCATTACCATGATAATGCATAAGATTAGCCTAGTTCAAATGGGATTCACTCAGTACATCGACACTAGAATTTTCCCTACGAGTATCATTATCTTGAGTTTTGTACTTAGTTGGATTAGACTACTAGGTAATATAGGTTACAATAAGCTAGCTCATCCACATTCAAATATTGGTCTATACCTAAGCAAGTTTATTAAGTGAGACATATCGTCATGCGATAGGCTACCGCAATTGACAAGTAGGCTATCCATCAATCCTATAATGAGGATCACCTTATGGTTCTCTAATGCTGAGAATTCCAAGGATTCAAGTTCAAGGCTCCATTATTTTATTTTAACTTTAACTTTCTCAAGGGATGTATACCAAGCATTACCTAAGCAGGATTCTACCTTCTAAAGATCATGATAGCTTTCTACAAAATCTTAGAAGATAAGTAGACATGGTTGAGTGATCAAAAACTTTAACTATGTTTTACTAACAATGGCTAAGTGGTAGGAAACAGACATATAACGTAAATTGTAAATGTAAATGGTATATGTAATGTAAACATGTGGTAATATGGACTCATAATAACAATGATTTTAATGGATGCCTAGTATACTGACCTGGTGCTAGACATGTATGATCAATTTGGAATGATGCATAATGCAATGATGAGTATGCCTAATGTAATTTAAATGAAGTGCAATGAAGCAATATTTTTTTATTTTGATGATTTTAATGATGTTTTTGTATTTTTGATATATATGTATATACAGGTTGACCAATGGGCTTAATGAATGCCATTGGGGATTTTGGGTGACCAAAGGGCTTATAAACACCTTTGGAGCATTTTGGGATGACCTAGGCAATCGTAGACTGCCTAGGAACATTTTAGTTTGACCTAGATGGTTATAGACCACCTAGGGATGTTTTATGGGGACCAAAGGGCTTATATATGCCTTTGGGGATTTTTGGATTGACCTAGATGATCATAGATAGTCTAGGAATGTTTTATTTTGACCTAGACGGTCATTGACCGCTTAGGAGCATTTTAGGTGACCTAGATGGTCATTGACACAAAGGAAATGCCATAGACTTCCTAGGGGTATTTGGTTGTGACCAAAGATCTTATATATGCCTTTGGGGCTTTTTAGGTTGACCTAGATGATCATAGATTATCTAGGAGTATTTTATTTTGACCTAGATGGTCACTGATCACTTGGGGGCATTTTGGATGACCTAGACAATCATCGACACTAAGGAAGTGCCATAGAATACCTAGGGGTATTTTGTTGTGACCAGAGGGTTTATATATGTCTTTAGAGATTTTAGGGTTGACCTAGATGATCATAGACAGTCTAGGAGTATTTTATTTTTACCTAGATGGTCATTGATCGCCTAGGAGCATTTTAGGTGACCTAGATGGTCATTAGCACTAAGGAAATACCATGGACTATCTAGGATTATTTAGTTGTGACCACAGGTCTTATAGATTCCTTTGGAGAATTTAGGGTTGACCTAGATGATCGTAGATAGTCTAGGGGTATTTTTATTTGGCCTAGATGGTCATTGACCACCTAGGAGCATTTTGGGTGACCTAGATGGTCATAAAAACTAAGGAAGTGCCATAGAATACCTAGGGGCATTTGGTTGTGACCAAAGGGCTTATATATGCCTTTGGAGGTTTTAGGGTTGACCTAGATGGTCATTGACCACCTAGGATAATTTTGGGTTACCTAGATAGTCATCAACACTAAGGAAGTGCCATAGACTACCTAGGGGTATTTGGTTGTGATAAAAGATATTATAATGCCTTTGGAGCTTTTAAGGTTGACCTAGATGATCTTAGATAGTCCAGGGATATTTGTATTTTACCTAGATGGTCATTGACCACCTAGGAGCATTTTGGGTGACCTAGACGATCATCGACACTACGGAAGTGCCATAGACTACCTAGGGGTATTTTATTGGTTCTCTAAGCATGAAATGGTCGCAAATGACTAATATTCATAGGTTTAGGCTCTTCACTTCCTTTTATGGATGCTAGGCGATAAGTTCTAGGTCCAATCTAGCTTGTAATTATGAATGGACCTAACTAGTTTGCTACAAATTTGTCTCACAAGTTGGAAGGTAAATTTGAGTTTTGTTGGCTCTCTTTTAGAACTAAATCCCCAACTTGAAAATCTCTCTGGTGTACTTTCCAGTTGTAAGATCTCTTAAGACGTTCTTGATAAAAACATATATGCTCAAGGACATTTACACATCATTCATCAAGTAACGTTAACTAATATAAATGAGCTTTCCTAGCTGTATCATTGTCGATGAATTCTTGCATGGAAATGTGTAGTGACAGAATATCTAACTCCAGAGGCATGATGCCTTCAACACCGTACACTAGTGAAAATAGAATTTCCCCAGTGGGAATATGAATGCTAGTGAGATAGGCCCAAAGGACAAGAGGTAATTTACTATGTCAATATTTATGATTTTCCTTTACGATTTTCTTCAAGATGGCTACTACTATTTTATTTTATGCCTCTGCTTGCCCACTGGCCTATCGATAATAGGGCATGTAAAAGCTATGATTTATGTTATACTTTGCTGTTAACACACGCACATCCTTATTTTTAAAGGGTGTACATCCTTATTTTTGAAGGGTGTTCCATTATCTGATATTATTTTAGATGGAATACCAAAATGACATATGATATTATGTAGCATGAACTCTACAATGCGACGTCCAGTCATAGTGGTAAGGGTAATTGATTCCACCCATTTTGTGAAGTAATCAGTTGTCATTATGATAAACATGTGATGGATTGAAGAGGCAGGTGAGATTTTACCAATTAAATAAAACACCTATTGTGCAAATGCTCAGACCGATTGAATTGGTTATAAGGACTGTGAAGGTACATGTGTCAAATTTGCATGATGTTGACACTTCACGTACTTATTTACATAAGCACAAAAATATTGCTCTAAATTTGGCCAATAATAGCCCATGCAAAGAATACACTTGGTGATGGCCATGCCACTAAAGTGACCACCACATGTACCGTCGTGTGCTTGGGAAATGACATAATCCAACTCCTGTGAGTCTAAGCAATGAAGGAGAATACGTTCATAACTTCGACGATACATTATGTATCCTAATAAGACATATTTTTCTACATTTTTCTTAAATTCTCGCTTTGTGGTATGCGATAATCTAGGTGAAATATTTCCCAATTTAAGATAGTCTTTAATATGTGTGGCCAAATATTGCCTTGAAGAATCCTCAATATTATGAATAGCGTAATTCTTTTGACATTCATCTCGAGTGAATGTTGATTGAGAATGAACTTGAAGATATAGCTATCAAAAGAATTTTGAGGGAACAAAGTCCCCCATTAGACGTTATTCAAATAATTGTGTAGTTGAGAGAACCTTTCGTGTGAAGGTTCAATATGAATCATGTGAACATCTAGTGTAGCGTTATGCTCATCACACTTAGGCATAGATTGCACTAGCATTTTAATTGAATAGTCGTAATATCACTAAAGGGTTTTGCGGGATTAGCGACCCTAAGAAAGCCATTGTATCCACACAAAAAATAGATGAGCAAGGGAGTGCCTCTATATCATACCATTCAATTTTTTCCATAAGTTTATCCACTAGGGATTTGTATACTTGCAATACGGGACGGCTACACTAGAATATCCCTTTAGCCTGATTAACTATGAGCAAGGAGTCTCCAAAAATGTTTAACTTTGTAATTTTTATGGCGATTGTCGTCTGAAGACCAATGATGAGGGTTTCATACTCGATACTATTGTTGGTACACAAGAAATTGAGTTTAAACAAAATAGGTATGGGAGCCCCTTCTAGTGTGAAAAACACAATATCTGCACCACCCCCTTGCTCACATTTAGATCCATCAAAGAATAGAATTATGTTTGCCTGTGACTCAGGCTCTACATAATTAGGTGATTCTAATATGTGAAACACTCCATCATCAAGAAGATCTACATTTAGAGGCTGGTCATCTTGAAGAGGAGCCTCTGCTAGTTGATCGGCTATGACCTATCCTTTGATTGATTTTTGTCCAATGAACTCTAGGTCAAATTTTATCAATAAAATTATCCATTTCATCGTGCGACTATTGTGATATGTTCTACTCATCATATATCACAATGTATTTTCCTTAGATATGACATACGTGGTATGATTGAGCATATAATGGTATAGCTACTTAGAGGTAAATACCACTGCTAAGATTCTCAATGTATGCATACTTAATTTCATAACTAACCAATGTGCGGCTAATGTAGTATGTAGTCTGTTCTTTATGAAATTCATTCTTTTGGGACAACATGGTGCCCAATTACAACTCAGTAGCTGAGATGTATAAATAGAATGACACTCCTGGTTGTAGAGGAGATAATATGGGCAGCAAAGCCAAGTATAGCTTAATATCATCAAAGGCATTTTAACATTCTTCGTCCCAATGAAATGAGACCCCCTTGTGTAGCAACCTATTCATGGGTCGACACTTATACGATAATTGCATTATGAATCATTTTATGGATGCGAACTTTCCTTGCAAGCTGCATAGCTGCTTAATGGTTGTGGGGGAGACATTTCTAATATTACCTTGACCTTGTTTGTATCAACCTCTATGCCTTGCTTGAAGACTATGAATCCCAAAAGTTTACCATATGTGACACAAAAGACACACTTTTTGGGATTAAGCCTGACATTGTGCTCAATGAGGTGATCTAGAACCTTACACAATACACCGATATGCTCATGACGCAATAAATATTTATCAAATAAGTCATCCATGTAATCTTCCAAAATATTATGCATGTAATCATGGAAGATATATGTCATGGCTTATTGATAAGTGGCTCTAGCATTCTTAAGGTCAAAAGGTATGACCTTATAACAAAATGTCCTCCAAGGCATTGTAACTACCATTTTGATTTGGTCTTCTAGATTAATATGGATTTTATTATATCTAGAGAAACCATCCATGAGATAAAGCATTTAATTTCCTGCTATAGTGTCTACCAACACATCAATGTTAGGTAAGGGAAATTCATCCCTAGGACTCACTTTTTTAAGATATCTAAAGATAGTTTAAATGTGAATCCTCCCATCAAAATTTTTTATGGGAACCATGTTTGAAATCCATGGTATATAGTCTACTAATATGATGAAGTCAACATCCAACAACTTTTGCAATTAATATTTCACCATTAAGGCTATTGTTGGGTGCATCTTGCACAACTTTTGCTTGACTGATTTTATCTTTGGGTCCAATGTAAGATTATGCGTGACTAGATTTGGGTCTAGTCTTGGAATATCTTTATAGGACCAAGCAAAAGTGTTCATCATTTCTTTCAATGCTTGTGTGAAATCATCTTGCTCAACTAGGGATAGACTTTCCCCTAGTTTGATAATGCAAGGATTATTGAGATCTATACTGATATCCTTGTCAATTTTTGGCTCAATTGACATATGAGACCCATCTTCCAATTGATGTGGAGTGGGAATTGTATCTCTCCAATTTTTTTGCATCCCTACCTTCAGGCTATTGGATCCGTGCCCGGAAGGAGGATGGGAAAATGATGTCGCGGTACCTCGGACTGAGAGGACTTTGCGAAGGTCCTGCCTCTCAAGGGAGATGTATTTTGGTGATTTTTTGACAGATGGTGGGTTCACCAGGAAACATTTGGCGACAGTTTCCACGCCTAGGTTTTGGGAATGAGTTTTGATGAGTTCGTTTTATTTTTAAAAATTCATCCTAGGTTTGGCCGAATGATTCTAACTTAAACTACATGAAAATGCAATTTAAATGAATACAGAAAATAGAAAAGAAAGTAGAAACAGAGAATTTGCAGGAGGCCAAATGAAGATTACCTGATCCGGAAGTCTGATGAAGTTTATGATTACTTGTAGCAGTCTGGATCGTCTGCAATTCAACAGGATCACCTTCAATTTGATAAAATCATCTAAACTGACAGGATCGTCTGCAATCTGACGAATTCGTCAAACGAATTCATCAGAGACCTGCAAAACAGCAAACAGATGCAAAATACAAGAAATTATATTTTGTAAACAGGGGCAAACTATATGAAAAAGTAATATGAGTATTGAACAATATACAAGAACAAAATTAAATGCAAATCACTGTGTTTAAATAGCAGAATATGATCTTAATATGCAAACTAGACAAAATGGGTGAACTCCAAATGCAATATAGTATAAAAACTGAATAGACAATCTAATTTATAGCATAAAATGATAGAGAAAAGAGAAAGAAGAGCAAACTCCAGGCACTGATTGCCTCGATGTGTCTTGCGATCAAAATCGTCTCGCATCAGTACGAGATCGTCTCGAATTTGACGAGATCGACTTCGATCTTGACAGGTTCGTCGACTGCGATAGGTGCTGGCTCCGGCTGAAAACCAGTGGTGTACCTACAATAAAATTAATATAGGACTAGTGCAAGAGCAAATTTGAAGTTTTTTAGAGCATAGGGAGTTGATTTACATAAAAATTCAACCAGGGGTTGGGGAGGGAAAAGTATTAGAGTTAAATAGGCATAGGATAGTTGTTGGGAGGTTGGAGATCATCCCAATTTGGGAGATCTCCAATGGGGGAAGGGTCCCAACGGCGCAAACACGCTTCTGCCCAGATTGGAGACCCGTTGGAACAGATTCCAACTATGAAAATTCAATTTTGCGATGAAATCGTCTAGATGTTCTAGTCCAAATGAAATCATCAAATCTGGGGCGATATTGTCTGATCGGAGACGATATTGTCAAACGGTCAAAACAACTGCTAAAAATGGCACAAAAAAAGAGGAAACGGGTTTCTCGATAGTTAACGGGCGGTTTGGGAGGTTAAATTTGAATTTAAATTTATTTACTAAGGTGAATGTAATTATTCCAATTTTACTGCGCCAATTTTAGGGTGCTACATTTTGCCCCCTCTTTAGCGAATTTTTCGAAGAAAATGCGTTAAATATGAGTTCTTCTCGATCTACGAGAAAGCAAAAAATTATTCCCATTTTTAGGCGACGATTCTTGGTCGAATCGTACGAAAACTTACTATGGTGCCCCCTCCGTGTTTTTACCCAAATCGAATGTTTGAGGTAAAAACATGGAAAAGCAAAAATTATTTGTGAATTATTTTGAATAAAATTAAGAAAAATAAGGTAAAACCCTAATTCATTGTTTACTGTTCATTTTACTATTTTTGAGCTTTGAAGCTAAAATGGTAGAGACAGCGCACAGATCTACAGAGGTTCACCGCAGTCTACGGGTAAGGGTTAGCGAGATGGCTACTCTCCGAGCAGAGAGAGATCATCTACGAGCTCAGGTGCAGACGTTACAGGATGCGGTCACGGACTAGGGCGAGGTGTTGCAGCTACGAGACGAGAATGCTTGTCTTAGGGCACGAGGCAGAGGGGTGAGCACTCAGGAGCTGATGCGGTCAGTTTCTCAGACCACATTCTATTAGGCCGTATACTACCAGGCAATGCCAGAGGGCCAGAGGGTACAGGTGCCACCTGCCATAGCAGATCCTATTAGGATAGGGTCAACGAGGAGCTCATCTCGATCGACGATGAGGACTCGCAGTACCACACATACTGTGATGGGACCACCTCGCCCTCCACATGGCGGGGGAGGAGATGAGGCCGAGAGCTCTAGAGGCTCTCGAGGCTAGAGGGCGGGATACTGCCACTGATATTGTATTACACTTGTATGGATAGAGGATTGAGTATACCGAGGTACAGATTGTGGCATACCAATCCAGTGTTGATGATGTATATATTCTGTTGATATATATAGATGAGATATTTTTGATCATATGACTTGTCTTATGTGATGCTTATGATGCTTTTTATGTTTGATTGATTGATTTAGTTGATTGATGTAATGATTTTATTGATGATTCATGTAATTATGTCATTTTGGAAAATATTATAACTTGGATGTCATGCTATAAATATTTTAAATAAAATAATCTGATGTAACAAATTGATTGGTTGTAATGAAATGTGATAAAAATAAAAAGATATTTCTAACAATAATTTCAAAGGACATTGTCGCTATTATAGACCATTTCATGGAGTCGTTGCTCACTCGGTCGTCAAGCTAGTCCCAGGATAGAAATATTGTTAAAAGAAAAGAGTGCTTAAGAGACTGTCTTAAGATTTTGTTGTGATGATGCAAATGATGATGATGATGATTTGCTTTCAGATTTCCATGAAAATATTATGCATGAAATATTGTAAAATGATTTTTGCTAGGCATAAATTCCTAAGTGTGATAAAATTTGTGAATAATTCCTTAAGAATTATACCATCATTGCAAAATGCAAAGGTTGACATAATGACATGAAATGATCAAAATGTGTTTGCTTTTTGAAAAGCATAATTGGTGTAAAATGAAGTCATATGTTTTGTATGATCTTTGATAAATTGGGAAAAAAAAAAATTGTTACAATGATTTGCGCTAGGCATAGAATATGTAGGTATAGACTTATACCATCATCGCGAAGATCAAAGAAAGGATAGTTTTATTGCATGATTGATTTTTTATGAACAGAAAAGATGAAAATGAGGACTTGCGCTAAGCATAAAATTCCAATTTTGGTTTTGAAACTATACCATCGTTGTGAAAGTCGATAAGATATATATGATATGTTTTGATTGAAATTTTTGATTTCTTCTATTATATAGTTGTCTTTGTGGTAAATAATTGTACTTGATTATTCCAAACAAGTTGCAAACATAATATTTCAAACTATTTTGAAGACAAAAAGTTAGATTTATAAGGAATCCCATGTGCATAAGTGAATTCATTGCCAATCTTGATTTATCATAATGATAGACAAAATCTCTCAAATACAAATGTGTGTGCAATTGCATTGTTCATTTACCAGTTTTGAGCAAGATACTATGATACAAGTGATTTGAAGAAACCAAATAAGTGTTCATTAACCATGATGTAGATGCATATAACCATACTAGGCTACTATGTAGATCGGATTATCAAGAGCTAGCTAATCCATAAGCGGACATAGGTCCGTACAAAAGAAGGTCGCTAATGTGACAGACATATCGCCATGCTAGGAGTTACCCAAGGCCAAGAAGGTTGGGCACAAACCACCTGTTATGGGGCTTACCTCACAGTTTTCGAATAATTGAGAATTCCAGGGATTCAAGCTCATTCACCCTTCTTTTCTTTTCAAAGGGTAGGGAAAGGGATTTTATTGCTTTTCTTGCTTTCTTTTGAACTTTTCTTATTTTCATTTTTCTTGATAATGCTTGTAACATTGTTGTAATGATATAAAAGAACATTTTTCTTTTCTCTTTTTCTTGAATTTTTTTTTCTTTTTCTTTTTCTAGGGATACTTGCTCAGATTAGCTGTAGAGCAAGGGATTTTTATTCTGGGTAGGGGTGAGCTTGTCCTTTTGCCAATTCTCAAAGATTCTAGACCATGTGCATGATAGGATAGCAGGGAAATTTTTCACTCAAGAAATCAGTTCTACTATGTAGCAAAACATGGAAATTACAAATATAATCATTTTATTGTGAAAATATGTGCTTGGTTTAAGTAAATAACAAGATCAATTCTCTAAGCTCAAACTTTATTTAATTGAATTTTGTGAACTTTGATATAAGAGAGATTAGTAATCATGCCAGATAAAATCAAGATATTTATTGTGTGAATGTGCAAGTGAGGGATGCCAAATAAATGTTAGTTTTATCCAAAATAAGTTGAAACATAGAATTGCAATAATTGTAAGAAAATAATGATTTTGAGAAAGTTTTGAGAATGTTGACTCTCTCTTTATTCTGTATATTGTTTTGGTTTCGAAAGAGTCAAGCATATAGCTATTTTTGGATTTTTATGTTGATTTTTGTTTTGGAGCAAAAGGACCTTTACAAGTGCTTTTAAAAAATGCAATAAATATTTTTGAAGATTTTTGAAGATTTTATGAATGTTTTTGAGGTTTTTTAAATAAATTGAAAGAAATACACGATAATGATTTTGAATAAATATATACATGGATGAGATAATAAAATTTATGCATAATAACGTTTGAGATGCAAAATATTCATGGGTTCTTTAAGTTCTTTACCATCTAAGGTAGATAATTTATATGCTCTGATTCAAATTTTGCAGTAATGATGTATGGTCCAAGCCAGTTGGGCTCAAATTTACCTTTAAGTTCTTTGGTTGCATTTGTATTTTTTTTTTTTTTTTGAGGATTTTGATTTTTTTGTATTTTGATTTTAATTTATGAATTGAAATTGGGGGTATATACAAGATGATCTATATACACTATACAAGGTTATTTGAGTATAGCATGTCTAAGGTTGCTTCAAAATCAAAGGATGTTTTGAAGGATAATCTGGTTGAGGTGAAGGTAAGAATAGAAGGTGATGAATAAAAGGTAGTGATAACAAAAGCTTTGTTATAATGTAGAATAATGTAGAAAAATATTCGGCTTTTATATGTGTAAAATTGATTATATTACAAAATAAAATGTAAGAAGGATAAGAAAGTTCTTCATTCTTATCACTATATTCCAAATATTGATAAGATAGAGAAAGTATATGTGAAAGATATGCATGGATGTTATTTGGTAAACAAAGATGATAATATATGGATAAAAAAAGTGATGGATAGAAGAGAATTGTGATAATAAATAATATATAGAACTTGATGTTTCAACCATTAAATATTCTTCAAATGGTGTTGGGTCACCATGTATGGTAACAATTTTATTTACAATTTCAAACTTCAAACATTGGTGAAGAGTGGAAGGGACAACTCTCATCGTATGAATCCAAGGACTCTGGAGAAATAGGTTGTAAGGTGAAGGGCAATATGCCACATAAAACAGAGTATCCAGGATCTTGGATCCAATATTGAGGGGAAAAATTATAGTACCTTGAGCTTCTTGAATTTCATTGTTAAAATATTTTATAATAACATTTGATTTATAAATATCTTCTTCCTTTATTTTGAGTTTTTGGAATAATTGATAAGTGCATAAATTAAGAGAGGAGTCATTATCTGTCATGATAGTTTTAACAAGTGTTTCTTTACTAGATCCTGTAATGTAAAGATAGGAGTCTTCTTATGGAGTAGAGGAAGGAATATCCTCATCATAGAATGAAATATGGTTAATCTCAAGAGGGTTTACACCATTAATTATGTTCTTAGGGAAAATATGATGAGGAACAAATTGTTGGCTAGGTATTTTGAACAAAATTTCCTTGTGATAAATTTGTAATATTTCTAAAAGGGATATATTTTCTTGAGGATTAATCACTTGTTGTTGGTTATCAAAGGGGATTTCAGATTGAAATTTTGATTCTAAAGATGAGCTTTCTATGCTTACATTCCATTTTGGATCATTCTCTAAAGTCAAAGATAGTTTTGAAGGTTGGTCAAATGAGGAATCCATCTCTTGAATATCATATTGAGTTGATTGAACTTGAGGTTGCTCATTTGTAGTTTTTGTCACAATATTAGTAATATCATCATGATTGAACACATTAACATGCAATATTTGATTGGTTTCTTGTTGTTGATAATTGAGTAGGGGTTCTTGGGAGATCCCCATGTCTTGATTGATTATTGGTATTTGTTGTGTAGGAGTTTGATAGTTTACTGGAGATTTATAATCAGTTGTAGATTGTAATTCCTTTATATTAAAAAGATCCTTATCAATCAAATCTTGAATTGCACATCTTAAATCTTTACATTTTTGTGTCATATGGCCATCTACTCTATGATATTCACAATGTAGCTCAGGTTTGAACCAATCTGATGTGGTATCAGGTTGTCTTATGGAAGGAAGTTCAATAATATTTGTGTCAAGTAAACACTTGAGAATTATATCCATTGGTTGATTAAGTCTAGTAAATTTACGTGATGAATGTTTTTGAGAGGTTTTTGATAAATGCCTTAGGAATTTTGTCATAAAAGGACCTAATGGTTTCTCACCTCTACTTTATTAATTTTGGGTAGAATTATGATAGGAAGATTGCGATGTAGGAGGTGAGTGAATGGTAGAATTGGAAGAATAAGTATTTTCTTGTTGAAATGGATGTGTTGTATTGAAAGAAGAGTATTGAAAAGGTGGTGGAGGATTATATGTGGGTTGATAGACATAATATGGATATATGGGAGAATAGATAATATCATTATGAAGAGGATTGGCAAAGGGATTGTTTTGTTGGGTTATGGATGAAAAATAAGAAAAGTGTGATGGAGGTGATGTTGAATAGGGATAAGGTTGATCATAATCAACAAATGTATTTAGCTGAATTCTTCCAACATTACTAATGGGCTCATATTGATTTGAGTAAAAACTCATGGTTTGTTTAGTGCTTCTAAAAGTAATATTTAGCATCTACTATTTAGAATTGAATCTAAAACATGAAATGATGATTTTGTTTTTGTTTTTCTTGTATACATATATATATTTTTGTTTTTGTTTTCAAAAGGTTATGATGCATTCACGTCGGGTTCACCAAAATGTATCACTCCAAATTTTTCGCATCCCTACCTTCAGGCTATTGGATCCATGCCCGGAAGGAGGATGGGAAAAGGATGTCGCGGTACCTCGGACTGAGAGGACTTTGCGAAGGTCCCGCCTCTCAAGGGAGATGTATTTTGGTGATTTTTTGACGGATGGTGGGTTCACCAGGAAACATTTGGCGGCAGTTTCCACGCCTAGGTTTTGGGAATGAGTTTTTATGAGTTCATTTTATTTTTAAACATTCATCCTAGGTTTGGTCGAATGATTCTAACTTAAACTACATGAAAATGCAATTTAAATGAATACAAAAAATAGAAAAGAAAGCAGAAACAAAGAATTTGCAGGAGGCCAAATGAAGATTACCTGATCCGGAAGTCTGATGAAGTTTATGATTACTTGTAGCAGTCTGGATTGTCTGCAATTCAACAGGATCGCCTTCAATTTGATAAAATCGTCTAAACTGACAGGATCATCTGCAATCTGACGAATTCGTCAGACGAATTCATCAGAGACCTGCAAAACAGCAAACAGATGCGAAATACAAGAAATTCTATTTTGTAAATAGGGGCAAACTATATGAAAAAGTAATATGAGTATTGAACAATATACAAGAACAAAAGTAAATGTAAATCACTATGTTTAAATAGCAGAATATGATCTTAATATGCAAACGAGACAAAATGGGTGAACTCCAGATGCAATATAGTATAAAAACTGAATAGACAATCTAATTTATAGCATAAAATGACAGAGAAAATAGAAAGAAGAGCAAACTCTAGGCACTGATTGCCTCGATGTGTGCTGCAGTCGAAATCATCTCGCATTAGTACGAGATCATCTCGAATTTGACGAGATCACCTCCGATCTTGACAGGTTCGTCGGCTGTGATAGGTGCTGGCTTCGGCTGAAAACCAGTGGTGTACCTGCAATAAAATTAATATAGGACTAGTGCAAGAGAAAATTTGAAGTGTTTTAGTGCATAGGGAGTTGATTTACATAAAAATTCAGCCAGGGGTTGGGGAGGGAAAAGTATTAGAGTTAAATAGGCATAGGATAGTTTTTGGGAGGTTGGAGATCATCCCAATTTGGGAGATCTCCAACGGGGGAAGGGTCCCAATGGCGCAGACACGCTTCTGCCCAGATTGGAGACCCGTTGGAATGGATTCCAACTATGCAAATTCAGTTTTGCGACGAAATCGTCTGGACGTTCTAGTCCAGACGAAATCGTCAAATCTGGGGCGATATTGTCTAATCGGAGACAATATCGTCAAACGGTCAAAACAACTGCTAAAAATGGCGCAAAAAAGAGGAAACGGGTTTCTCGGCGGTTAACGGGCGGTTTGGGAGGTTAAATTTGAATTTAAATTTATTTACTAAGGTGAATGTAATTATTCCAATTTTACTACGCCAATTTTAGGGTGCTACAGGAATCAAATGAATGTCATTAGTTGGGTTTTATTCATATATAGGAAATTCAATATCAACCTCATGTTGAACAACATTATGAGTAGTTCTTTGGGAAAATTGAAATGGCTATAACATTTTCTCGCAAGGCCAATACTCTGATGGTTATGGAGTAGAATCTTCCCGACCAAAGTCAATTGCATTAATATCAAGATGCAATTAATTTGATGGGTTATTCGGATCTAGAAATGGTGTGGTTAAATATATGGAAATCATGTTGATGGATACATGATTTCCCATTATGGGGTGAGTGGGTCTAGAGACTTGATGTTATCTCATGACTCATGGCGGTGGCTCTAGTGGAAATGGAATAAGTGGTAATGGTCTATGTGGAAGAGGATGAGCTTACTCTTCGTGCGGTAAGAGCTGGTGTCAGATGGGGCATTGCACAAGGAATAACATGTGAAGATAATATTAATCCAAGGGGAACACTCTCTTTTGTTCATCATCTAAGATAGGGTAGTTGATTGGTGTGACACCATAGTCATCATCATCATCACTCATCCATTCATGAGGATGACCTTGATCCTCTTCCTCATTATCATATTTCAAGGTGTTGGGAAACATTACTTGATAGTCCTTGATCTATCATATATATGGGGAAATGATCCTCCAAGGAATGGATGTGATTTGGATTGGCATATGGATAGCATGCAAGCTTATCCTGATACCCTAGATATAGGTGTTCTAGACTATCTATGAGAACATCCAATGGTACTAGCTTATTGTACCCTAACCTAGATTTATCATAAGGTAGTTGATATTAGGGTTGAAATGGGACATGAGTACCCTACTCATATAAGCCTAAACCAAAACCATACCAATTACAATGATATAAGTACCACAATGCATAATCTAGATTCAACAAATAGTTTACATCCTTTGAGAAAGGTTTGTCATCTTCTTCTTTTGGAGGAATTGGCAGAGTCCATACTCTAAACCTCCATATATGAAATTAGTTTGATTGGGAGGTAGACCAATAGGTACAATGCTACCTATGGTAAGATCAGGTCTCCCCATATATTGCATTATCTCTATGGATGGAATCATTGTGAAATTTCTCACTAGATATTCTCCTATCTCTATGGTTGTTGATGATGAGGATGAGATGGACGAAGATGTAGATGGTGGAATGGAAGGTGATGATGGAATAGGTAGACCCTAAATAGGTGTATTCATTCAAAATTCTACATGATTTGAAGGTAATGTTGACTCTGGCATCTACTGCACCATATTACAATATTTGAAAGGTTCTATATTGGTAGAGACTACATGGACTTGTCCTTCATGAGTTTATTTAAGACATTTATGTGAAATGGATGGGACACACTTCATATCTCGTATCCAAGGTCTTGCTAGAAAAAATGTTATACACCATCTCACCTTCCAAAACATGACACAATGTCGGTATAGTCTTGCACCCCACTTGGATGGATAAGACTATGGTACCAATAGTAGAACATATTGTGTCATTGAATGCACAAAGAGTGTAAGTTGATACAACAACATGAGATGCTAGCAATTTTAAATATTTTAATGTTGTGGTTGTAATGATATTGCTCGAGGAACCGGTGTCTATGAGCACTCTTTTGTATGGTACCTCATTTACACATGTGATGATGTGTAAAGGAGGATCTGCCACATCATTGGCTATTCCATTAAGCTCATGCTCATAGAATGTTATTACTAGTTCCTTGCACTATTACACATGAACTAAAAAATCAATGGAGTTAGACTCCTATGGTTGCAACTCTATTGACATTAAAATGTCCATCAAAGCATCCCGATGTGGAGGTGATTGTTGTATTAGATCATAGATGGACAATCATGATGATTTTGTCCTCAAGCTTTGTGTAAGATTGTTATTTATTGTTAAAATTGGATTAGATAGAAGGCCTTATACTACAAGTGGTGTATTTTACGATGTAGTGAGAACATCACTTGAAACTATAGCTGGTGTAACTTGGATTGGATATATTTTATTCCTAGTCACAATACTCACCATCCCAACATACCCTTGGATAGGGGGTGTTGTCTTCACCTCATTCATCAATTTAGAAAGTGCTACCTATACCTTGTGAGTTGGTAATGGGTCTTTGTATATACCCATATGTTGATTGGTAGGGGCTAGTGGAGCATCAACTTGAATTTCATTCCTCTCAATCATATCTTGTACTAGGTGTTTAAAACCATAGCACATTGGTAAATCATGGCCACCATGCCGATGAAATTTGTAATATTGATCCTCTCAACATCCCATAGGCTTGGGTTTACCTATTTTTGGATCAATGGGTTTGATATCTGGTAGATTAATCATTTTTGCAACCCACAATTGATCGAATAGAGAATCCATAAATTTAGTGATGGGAGTAAATTGTTGCTTAGGGCAATGTTGTTGGTTTTGTACCTGATTTGCTTGACCATTACTATTATAGTTCATAGGAGGAGGTTAGGCCTAATAGTTTACATTTTGATGAGGTGTCGCTTGTGTAGTCCCAGGGAAATTTATGGCCACTTGATTGACCATTGTTGGCTTTGCAGGTGTTGAGCTATTTTTAGGATTCTTTGTCCACTCCTTCTTACGAGGTTTGGTTATTTCTCCCTCTTGGATTTTTATTTCCTCTATGTTTCTAGCATGTGTTAGAGCTTCTTCCAAGGTAGGGTATTGATGTAATTGCAATGTCAAAGATATGGATTTTAAGATGCTCTTTGACAACAACTGATTTAACTTAGTCACTGGTAATAGATAAGGTAGCTTAGCCAAAATAATTTACCACCTATTTTTGTAATCAGTAATTGACACATCCTCTATTTCAACCTTGTGAGGTCTGTTAATGTCACCTTCCTTTTGGTATTAAAGGTGAAACATTCCAAAAATGCATCAATGAATTATTCAAATGTGTAGATGCTATGTTTTGGAAGTTGGTTGAACCACTCAATGGCAAGACCATAGAGGGTACTTAGGAAGGTTCTAAGGAGCAATGCATCATTTTCCTATATGTTAAAGCACAAATTTAGAAATCTAGTAATGTGCTCTTGAGCATCTTCTTACCCATTTAATATATCAAATTTGGGAATTTTTAAATGCTCAGAATAAACTGGGGAAGGAATGGATTGGTGTAATGGTTAGTTCTTTACCTAACACAAAATAGTCTTTTGAAGCCGATTGCTAGTTGTCCTACCTTCTATAGTTTCTAAGCGTGCAAGCAAATCTTGATATGCATCTGAGGATTTAATTTCCTCTTCATTGTTTTGAACTCATAGAGGTCTATGAGGGATATTAACCATACGTTAGGGTGGTTTATTGATATCAACCACTCCTCCATAAGGTTCTTCTATATAATCCTCATTTTGTTCCAAATCATCGTAGGCTCCATAAGGTGTTTCTGGTATAGGCCTACAAGGAGAAACGAATGCCTCTTGAAGGTGATCTATGTTTGGCCTATCATATAGATTCTATTCATGCCTAGAAGGTATAGGAGGCAACATTCGATTACGTCTAGGAGACCTATCTTGTTGGACATTTGGTTGCCTTAGGTGAGCCTCCTGTCTATGCGTATTTGGAGTAGAAGCTCCATTACGGAAAGTTTCTTGAATTTGGTGTTCAAGTATTTATTTATATAGTTGCTACTATTGTTCTAAAATATCTAGGTAATTTTTATCATACCTAAGTTGATTAAACTTGGTCTAACGGTCAACATACTTATTTACCAACTGATTGATCTGATCAACTATATTGGGTCTAAGTGCCTTAGCATTGTTACTCTGATATCTATCTTATTCAGGGGGTTTTGTGAGGTCTATTGTTGTTTTACCTCGATTGAGGTAGGTTGCATTAACTTGAGGCTCACCCCTAAATATATATTCTTGATAATATACTAGTGCAAATGCACAACGTGCTTGCATTGACACATTTTTATGAGGATAATCTGGATGCTTCTCAGGTCTTCCCTTGTAAACAAGGAAATATAAGGTGGAATGAGGTCACATTTGCCAATGAGTATTACCCTCATCGTTATCATGGCACCATGGGGAAGGGCAGTTTGTAATCATAAGATGATCATTCAACCCTACCTTAGGTGACAAGTCATATTCCTGCACAGCAGTGCAAGGAGTAGACCTAACATGCACACGAATGCATTGGATTGCTATATTGGGAAGCACTCCATTGCGTGGTGACTCTTCTCAAAAGAAGGAATTAGAAACATCTATATTAGGGAAATAATTCCATAAAATGTGACTGTTGCCTATTGGGGTATCTCGTGTAGGATTCCCTCGTTAGCTAGGTCCCTTTCTTACTGATCTAGGAGTAACCATCCATTCATCGGTCACTCAATGATGAGGGGTATGGTTTTATAAATTAGTACCATAGCCTGTGGGGGTACCCCATGTAGGGGTCCCTTGTTTGCTAGGTGTCCTTTCAACCCTTTTAGGGCTCGAAAGAGTAGGTGGTCTCCAAGGAGGTATTACCATGTCCTTGGGATCTATGTGAAGACATTGTACATCCTCTTCCCTAATATCCACAACTTCCACCCTTAAATGGGCTTGGATATGGGTATATACCATATCTATGTACTCTAGACTACTATATGATTATCTCCTTCACAATTTTTATGAATTTGAAACAAACAAACAATATAAACACACAAGTATAGAAGTTATTATATCTTTTAAATCTTTTAAATGTGAATCTCTAAACTGTTTTTTGTGTTTCAAGACGTGTTGATTTGTAAATAAAATACTTGGCATGTTTGATATTTCATTGCATGATATACTCAAATTTTAAAGGATTTCACCTATATACTCATAGGTCGACAATCGGTATGGTGATTAATTCCATATTATTTCGGTCACGTAAACCAATCAACAGTATGGTGATGAATTACATACTTGATCAGGGAGCATAGGTCCTATCGATCCTCACCTAGCACCCCGTGCATAGTGATACACCCATAAGAAGAGGAATGAATGCTATTTTGCATGGTGAGGATAGATATTGGAGTCAGTGTTGGCCAGTAATTGGGTCCCGATGATACTATTTAATACTAGCAAATCAAGTGGTAATTACATCCACTACTACCATTGATGTTAAAATACCTCGTGGTGTGTGGGGTTCCTTTTAAATATTAAAATAAAATAATACAACATACAATGATGATTCACTAATATGCATGAAAGTACATTTTAATTTCAGATTTGTGAGTAGCAAAAGGAAACCATTGAAATTGACAATCTATATGCACTTAACCTTCTTTTGGTTAAGTTTCAAGCAGAAAAACTAGAAAAAAAAACATGTAATCTACTATTCTTTTCCCTGTTTTATCTGATTTAATTAATGTAAAATTTCAGAAAGAGGATATCTAACCTTTCTATGCATAGAGAAGACAATAAAATGTAAAATTTGACTAATTTGAACAACATATATGCAAATTGAAGGTTGGGAAAGGTGTAAATTATGACCTGGAACTTGTTATTTCTACAAATTTTTGTAGAAAACCTCTGGTTTTGTGACAAGTTAGTATTTTTGGTGTCGTATCACCGAATGACACCTATATGGCCATCCCACCCAGTGACACCTAGTAGCAAAGGGGTTGTTTCTGCTCCAAACGGTCAAAACTTGCAACCTGAAAAATAGAAAATGAAGGTCAAAATTGACACATTCAAAGGGAAGACATAAAACAAATCTCAAATACCATGATCACCACTAAATATACAAAATTTACAACATTTCCTTAAAGACACTTATATTGCAATGTAAAGCAGTTTTAAAGCATTCAAAGGGAAAGAAGCATAAACATGTAATCTATTAAAATGAAGCAAAGTGTGTAATAAAATGGTGGATTTCTCCTTCTATTCATTCATTCATAGTTTCAAAAATCAATTACAAGATATCCCCTTGAGGTCTTTACAAATTGATACTTTCAACATTACAATGTGCAAGGGATCTAATCCCTTGCAAGGTCTTAAAGCAATGTTCTATGGTGTGAATCTTGTGTTCCCACAATTGAGAGATATCCTTCAACCTATTATTCTTGTCTTATTAGATCCTCCCTCCTGTATATAATACCTTCACCTACACACAATATATTGAAATGGGGTTAATAACACCTGTGTTATAGAAATAAAACATTGAAAGCATAGAAAAGGAGTTATTCTAACAACATAAAAACTAATCTATAACACATGAAAATTATTATAGATGTTGTATAAATGAATTATAATCTAATCTAAATGATTTTTGGAGACATTCAAACATGGATTTCAAAGTAAAAGTATGAAAAAATAGTGACCATCCTTGACAAGGACACCTAGACCTACAATATTGGAGATCTCAAATCTGCCATCAAATCTGCTCCAAAATTCACCAAATTTGGACCAGAGGTTCACCTAAGCATTCCTAAGGGATATTTGGAGGAATTTATTCCAAAATAAATATTGTTTTCTAACCATCCCTAGGTGTGACACCTACTAACTGTTGACCGTCCCCAGGTGGGATGGTTACAAATCTAGCCTATTTTTGCCACCAATGCTTAAGTAAATTAGTCCCAAATTGGTTTAGGGGTGTTGTCGAGAAATGGGGCCAAGTTTACCTTCAATTTCACTGGTTTGGAATTTCTCATATAGGTTTCTATTACCCTTGAAAGTGCCTTCAAATGAAGAGAGTTTCAAGGTGAAATGGAGGTTAATGTTTGGTTTGCAAAGGATGAGGATAGAATTGGGTAGCACTTCGTTGCTTAAAATGGTTCCACTCTCTCCTTTGAAATTGGGTGCATACAACTCTTTTTATAGCCCAAAAGGGCATCTAGGGAAAAGGGGCAATTCTTTCCATGTGAGGCAAATGTTGCCACTTTTCCAATTTGATAACATGCATAGGTGATGGAAGGTTTCCCATTTGGTGCTCCCAATCTTCTGTCCTTGACCCTAATGGTAGGTACCCAGTAAATTTGGGGTTATTGTACATGGTAATGGTAGTATTTTATTACCATTTATTGCATCCTTTGAATTTTTCAAAGGTCTATTTAGGGACCATCCCACCTAAGGATGGTTATGGATGGCCATCCCTGGGTGGGACGATCACAAGGAGGTGCGCTAAAACTGCCCTAAAATGCTAGGAAATCTCCCAAATATGTTTTGGAGCCTTGTTTAAGCCTAGAGGGATGCCCAATGGGGCCATACAATGTTAATAAGAGTGGCATATGTGATGCACTAGTAGTCTTATCTGATTTACACAATTTAGGTGTCTACAATTACAATCCACAACTCATGTGGTAGATGCATTCAATAGACTCTTAAGGTATTCAAACCTTGCTTGAGGGCTTACTCGGATGCCTCCTCTAGTATCAAGAGTAATTGTATTGAATGACACTTCATACCTAGAGAGATCTATCACCTGCATCCAAGGAAACAACAAAGCACATTTAAAAGCACATGAAACCTCTCACGGTGAGGTTGATTTCCAAGAAAATATATGAAACATAGAAAATGTATAAATAAATCGTGAACCTACATAAATATGCATAAATATGCTAAATAAATTGATATTAAAGTATGTAGCATGCCTTAAATCATGTACAAAAAACTAGAAATGCATATAATATTGTATATTGAGCATAAAAAAACTAATTTATAAAGCATGTAAAGGAAAGCATAAGTTACATAAATTTAAATAAAAATACCTATTATTTAACTATAAACCATGGAAATGTATGTAATCTAGTTAATCTATGTCTAATTAATCTAAATGCTTACTAAGAAAGGTAAATATATGGCTAAAATAGAGGATTAAGCTCATAAAACCCTAGCTGTTAGTGATAGCCATAGCTAATACTGTGGGCCACTGTTAACAACAATGGCCATGGGAAAAATAGCTTTTTTCTCTTGAAATGAAAACTACATATTCTCAATCCCTTCGTTGCATTGATGGTCAAGGGTCACCTGAGTGTTTGGACACATATTTGTGGGTGATTTATTGTGAATTCCCAATGGCTTGGTGTGAAATGGTAAGCTTGCTCCTCAAGCTCTTGGAAACTCCATTGCTTCAAATGTAGGTGTTATTCTCCAAATGGACAACATGTTGGCACTCCTCAAGGGTTGCAATTGGATCTCCAGTTTGGTAGGGATTCACTACATTCAAACTTTCTCTTTGGGGGTCTATAAATAGACTCTCCAAATCCTAATATTAGCTTCTCAAGAAATCCAATATCAAGAATTAGGTGGCCTAAGTAATTGGGAGGAATCCTATGGAAGCTTCCTCAGTCAAAACTGCTCCAAAACCATTGCAATTTGATTATTGCAATTGATTTTTCTTGGCTCAATATGGATGAGTTTATTATAGGACTAGTTGTTGTTGCTTAGTGTGAATAGGACCCTAGATGCGATTGTCAATCATGGTTAAGATCTTAACTATTGATGTCATCAATGGCTAAGGTTTAATAGGCCTAGACTACCTAACTAAGTGATTAGAATCACTACTTAGCCTTGTAAATGTCCAAGATCATTCATATGGTATACAAATTTTCCCATATGAGTGGCCTCCTACACATGACATGTTTTAGATGTCTATAGATGTCACTTTTATGATGCATTGTGGGAAAACATGACACTAAGAAAAAATAGATCACCTAAAGCCATGTTGTAGGTTTATTGATGATCATTGATATGATCAACACTAGATGCCCCAATACTGCAAAGGACACACATATCAAAATCATTGCTTCGAATGAGATGGAAGAAT
This sequence comes from Wollemia nobilis, assembly GCA_028583015.1. NCBI lineage: Eukaryota > Viridiplantae > Streptophyta > Pinopsida > Araucariales > Araucariaceae > Wollemia > Wollemia nobilis. The sequence continues at coordinate 310,597 of JAQPPZ010000390.1, read as the reverse complement.
TAACTTGAGTAAAACTTTGAACATGATCTACATGAAATCAGAGTAAATTATTTTGACCAACAATGATCGAAGAACATAATGCCAAATATTATGTTTGTTTTTTCTCCTACAAATGGGGTAACCTTGTGATAGTTGTTAGTAATGATTCATAAGATGAATATTATTTACATGATGAGTGATCCTTTTTTGATTTTGATTATGAATGTTGATATTATGACTATTCCCTCAAGCGATGAGTCAATGAGGAAAGGACAATTGATGAAAGTGATGAGTCACTTGACCATGATGAATAATTTGGATGATTAAAGACTTTTACATTTTTTTATGTGATAGGTCCTATTATAGTTGTGATTTCAACCATTAATAGTAATTGTACATCTCTATCCCATGGAGCAGTCTAGCCATTTTGGCCTTTTTAGAAAATCAGGATGATAGTAATTCAATTTAGCATGGGATGAATCACTATGTTCAATGATCTACTAATTTTTCATAGAGGAAACAAAATGAATACCTCATTCATGTGGAGTAGTCCAATCACCATGGCCTTCTTGGAGATTGAAGTGAAGACATTTTAAGTTGACAATGAATAATTTGGTTCAAATAACCTTATGGTAATTTACTCATATTGTTGTATTGCATGGAGTGCAATTCATTGCAACTACAAAGTGTATAGGGTAAACAACTAGATATAAGGAATATTCGAATTTTTATTAATACTATTTTTTTGTTATTTTTAAAATTTTTGAGAAAATTGGACTAGTAGATATTTATTATTGTCCATTTTGATGCTCCTCATGATGAGAAATTTAGAGCATTTATTTCTTGCTGCTAGCCACGGTTGATAGCTATAGCTAGTTTTTACAATTTTCTTAGCCACAGTTGAAAACAATGGTCAAAGTTGACCTAATTGATGTCCACAGTTGTTAGCAGTGGTTGAGGACCAAGTGAAAAAAAAAATTAGGGTTTTCTCAATTCATTATTTCCAACTACAAAGAGTGAAAGTGAGAGGTCTGAGGTGAGAGAGAAAGTATTTTATAAGAAACACTACCAAATTGACCACCTACCACCATGGTGGATTAGCCAAAGGCCTTGACTAGTGGTGGATCCAAAGCTCCTATGGTAGATTATCCATCTCTCCTTCAATATTTAAGCATTTAAAATGAACCTCATTAATTAATGGCATTTAAATGAACTCCACTAAACTACTAGTAAAAAACCTCATCTTAGGTTAGATTTAGCTTTAGGGTAGCTTAGGGGGATGGTTTTAATTTTTTAGGGCATTTTGAGGGTGGGAAAATACCCCACTAGGGGTCTTTATCATAGTTGTGGTTGGTAGTAGCAGCTCCCAATTTACCAATTAGGGGATACAGTTGCTGGCCATGACTAGGTTCAAACACCAACGATAAAAAAATGATTGTTGATGCTAGTTGTGGTTGACAACAGTGACTACAAAACTAACTACTATTGTCAACCATGGCTAAGGAAATTTAGCCCAAATTTATTAAAAAATTTATTTTTAAAGTTAAGTTTTTTATTTTTCTTAAGGTTGATTTTTGATGTTTTTGAGTTTTTAAGGTTGATTTTGAAGAACACAAGCTTATACTAAGAGGGGGGTGAACAATATAAGACCCCTTTTTACTTGTTTTTCTCAAATAATATTATACAATGTATCAATGGCAATATCAATAGTAGTAATCAAAGCAATGCACAAATCACCATACATAATAGAGACACCAATTTAACGTGGTTCACACAATGTGGGCTACTCCATGGAGAAAATATTTCACTTAAATTTTCTTAGAAAATATTTTGGGAATCCTTCCCTATTAAAATGTTTATGGACCTCTATCTAAAGGAGACACCAATCCCCTAATCAAGTTTATGGATCTCTATCCATAGGAGACACCAATACCCTTAGCTCATATGTGGATATCTATCCATAGGAGAACTCCTCTATTCTTACTAGTGATCCTCTTAGAATACTATTGCCTTCACTGCACTATCTTGTAGATCTCTCTCCATTGAAGACTCTATCCTCACTCAGAAGATATCTATCATCACTGCCCTAGCTAATGGATATCTATCCATTGGATACTACTATCCTTTGCTTTATCACCTCCAAAACTTGCTCTCATATCTATCTCAAATGTGTACTAAACATAGTCCTTCAGTCTAGCACAAATCTACTCAATATCTATATTTGATTTGTACTAAAAATAGTCCTTTGGTCTAGCACAAATATGCTCAGTATCCATCTCAAATCTGCACTAAACATAGTTCTTCAGTCTAGCACAAATTTGCTTAATATCTATCTCTAATATCCACTAAACACAGTCCTTTCATCTAGCACAAATATGCTCAATATCTATCTCCAATCTGCACTAAACATAGTCCTTTGATCTAGCACAAATCTGCTTAATATTTATCTTTGATCTATCCTCAAATATGCACCAAACATTGTCCTTAAATTTTTCCTTAGGCCTTAACACAAAGCTTGACTCAATCACAAATAAACTATTCTAGATATACCCCAAACCTTAACTCAAGGTTTGAAAAAATTAATTAATCAACTCTACTCTCAAGTCTTCTTAAATACATGTCTTAAATCTGTCCAACAAGTCCTCTCAAAAACTTGTCCAATCTGCTCAACAAGTCTTCACCAAGACTTACCTCAAATCTGCATTGTAATATTCCATAAAATATTACTCAACTCAATCTATCACAGAAAACCTTTTCAATCACGCAAACAAGTTTTACATAGAATAGAGAATGGTTAAAGACTCAATATGTTTTATACTCACAAATACTCACAAAACTCAACTTAATTTCTTCCATAAAACCTCTTCAATCTCACAAACAAATTTCATTCAGAATTTTGTTTAACCTCATAAAAATATAGAGAATGGTAAGAGACTCAATATGTTTTACACTCACAAAATTCTCACAAAAATCAACTTAATATCTTCCAAAAAACCTCTTCAATATCACAAACAAATTTCACTACTAATTTTGTTTAACCTCAAAAACATATAGAGAAGGATAAGAGACTCAATATGTTTCACACTCAATCACTTTCAATATTTTTCTCAAATTAGTAAAGAACAATTTTTTTCACAGAACTTGAACTATATCTTCAACACTTTTCAATCAACTATGCTTAATCAACTTCACTCAACCAATCACTCAATGGAGCACAACTTGCTTACAAACCCTAAACATGTGTTTCAAAATGCTTATCAAACAATCTCTCATAACAATTATACTCATGATATTTCATAAACCCTAGTTCAATATAGTTCTCAACTTCACATAACAATGATACTTATGATATTTTATAAATCCTAATCATGCACATTAAGGCTCACTCAAATATTTCCAACAATGCTTATCAACCAAGGTTTTTAACATCAACTTTCATTCTAGAAAATCCTCATCAATCAATATTGGATAGTTCAAAACCAAACTCAACAATGCTTATTTGTAACAACCCCTGTTGTCACTGCTCAACTATTCAATTTTTTTCAATCATTTCTCACTAGTCAATCACGAGTGAAGGACATCTTAGATGAAGATATTTCACTAGATAAGTAAGTTTCCTTCATCAACGAACTAAATTCCCATACCTTTAGTTAATTGAATGTTCAATTTACCATTTAGTTTATTCATTAAGGTATTTATTAAGTTTACTTATAAACCAATCAGATTTAATCATCATACATATTTAATCAACCCATTGTCCATAATATCATCATCATATAATTACAATATAAAGAGACAAGAGTAATAATCTTAATTCATAGTTATTTTCCATAAAGTAATAAGTAACACAATTGTATTTACTTGTAATATTATTCCATTAACATTTCATGTTTGCATAGCATATTCCATCATAAGCAATTAACATTTAAACATCATCTCATGATAAACCAAATACAACATTCATACATAACATTGAAAGTAATCCATAACATTTAATCAAGATCATTTGCAAACCATAAAATATAGACACAACATATATCTTGGGAACCCTCATGGGGAATAAACCCAACCTCCAAAATATGTTTCTCCTCTCATTTCATAAACTAGAATATCATAGTTACAATTTAGAAGGCATCCCACGGATCCTTTCTAAAACAATAATACAATTAAGGAACCCATTGTTCCTTTTAGATCTTGATGCAATTAAGGAAAACCCCATTTTCCTTATCTAATTCATCAATATAAGTCCTTAGATACTTTAATTCATGAATCAAATGTCTTTGATATATCTTATTACCATTATAAATTAAATCCCTATTAATTTATAAATTTTTCCTTAGCAAAATTGAGTCCATAATTTTCTAATTACCACCAATTGGTTGAAGGAATTAAATCCATTATTCATGGGCTAAAGGCCATAGCCATCATCTCCAATGGTCAATTACTTCTTCCAATTTGTTTTACCAAATCATTGACCAAATCCAAGGTCTAACTTAACCTTACATAATTTACTTTGGATATAGTAACAACAATTATTAATATTAATAATTAGACCTTTAATTTACAAAATCATAAGGTGGATCTATCATATCAATAATCATGTATCAAATATATCCAATTGTCATCCTTTAATAACCTCCAACGGTCATACACCTTCAAAAAATCCATTTGAAATGTGCCTAGCAACTAGTGCCTAGCCTCTAGGCTAGGTTGACCATTTTTGCATGGTCAGAGTGTTGTCCACTAGTGCTATTGTTCACCACTCGATGTCCACTTTAACCACTAAGTGGTCATCACTCTTTTAAGGGAGACTTTTCCCTTATAACCCCCTCCCTATTCCCACATAGGTAATGTGGGATAACTTGAATCCATATATACATAAAATTATTGGTTACGTAATAGCAACCCCCATGATCATAGCATAACACCAACTGTAGGGACAATAAGCCATAGGGTGACACATGGCATAGTGTAGTAGAGGTGACGAGGTAGCACGTGGCAAGCACCAGGGTAAGAATTCAACATATGGAAACCTGCACAATTCTAAGTTAGCACGTGGCAAGCACTGGGGTAAGGACTCAACACATGGCAACCTGCATGAACCAGACACAAATAGTGGCATCATTCACTTAGAAGCCATTGCCCATAAAACCTCCTAGGAAGTTCTTAAACCTCCAACACCTCCTAATAGGGTATCTATGGTTTTAGAGGAATGATAAACCACTTGAGTACAATATAGAGTCATATGATATATTAGTCGCAATAGGGGATTACCAGTGGTTTGGAATCCAAATACATAGTCAGTGTTTGTAGCTCTTCAACCAGATATATTACCGTTAGCTACACATGTGAAGCATAAAACCTAGAACATTCTCCATTATGCGGTCCAAAAATGTCATGTCTATGTCGGTTATAAGGTAATGCACTATCATAGCACTGTCAACTATAATATTCTAGCACGGAGGCTTTTAGTATACATGGAGACCATCATCAAGTTGACCTATGCATATGGATGGTATTCTCTTCTATTAGACTGGTATCTATGTTGCACATCACCTTGATGATAGGCCATAAGTTTTAGGAGCATCATCACTGATTGATCACGTGAGTGAAACTTCCTTCTAGGACGATATCAATAGATATATAATCCAATACCAAGCATAATTTACATGAAGGATTTTACAAGGCGAATGCGTCCATTGTTCGAATGATCCAATCAAAAAAGGTAACCATTACTTTGACCCTCGAAGACAATCCCTAAAACAATTAAAATTACTTGTAGGCATGGGTATATCCCACATGTGCTATATCATGGTTGGAACATTTAATAAATTGGATCCCATGCAAGAGTATATGTATTTACCTTGTGGTGGTTGGAGAGCTCTCGATTGCAATTGATTAATTCATAGTCATTAGTTCGACGGTGATTATCTTGGCTGACTTACAACCAATGGTTCAATGGCTTTACTAGTTTGTTATCCTTTACCCTAGGTTGGATTCCCTAGCCAAACCTTCTTTTAAAATAGGAAATATATCTTGTGACTATTGTAGCCTAACTTTGGTGGTAACTCCAGGAAATTTTATTAATCAAGGTGTTAAACCAACCAATTTATAATAATGAAATTGATTAAATCAACCAAATTTTATAATAATGATATAACAGTCTTAAATCAACCAAATTTTATAATAATGATATAAGAGTCTAACCTATTGAATAGTTCTAGTTATACATTGATTTAATAGAGATATTTACAAGCCTAAAATATATTGGATATATTTAGGCAATATGATTTCAAAGTATAATAACCTTAGTATTATTGAGTAGTTCTAGGCAAAATTTGATTAAATCAAAATATTTACAAACATTCATAGGAAGTTATGAGGACTATCAACCACCAAATAATTAATAAGGTAAATAATTACAAATATTCTTGTCCAACAGTATTTGATTAGAATGCAAGAAGTATCCAACCTGATCCATAGTCTATTTAGTCTACCTCCATTGATTCCTGAATCCTTATATTTCTTCAAAAATTTGGCTCCTTCTAATTCTCCAAAATGCCTCCTTCTTCATCTAGAGTATCTGATCCACCAAGGTGGAGAGCATACTCCCTAGGTTTACTTCCTATCCCCTTTTCGTCTTAGTAGGTTTTCTATTTATAGGTGTATATTATCCTAAAATACAAGATTCCTTCTATTAAACAATACTTCCACTAATGCAAAGTAAGGATAATTTAATAATTTTAAATCCTAAGTGAGAATAAAGGGTGAATAGATTTAATCTCCACTAAGGGCAATGGTGTAGACACTATAAGATTCTCTTGTTTAAATATTATATGCCCCTTTGAGTGGACAAATAGCCCATCCACTATGGATTTAAAATAACACCTTATTTCCTTAAATGCATGACACCTACGGGGCACTATAATTAAGATATTATTAACCCCATTCATGGAGAATTAATCCATTTAATCCAATCAAATTAGACACTTTAGGTGAAGACAAATTCCACCTAATTATTTTCCAAAACCTATGCAATTAGACTTATTAGTCACGATTAACTAATTTTCATAATAATTACTATTTTTCCAAACCCTTCAAAATATCTAAATTAGAGTTTTGTAGTAATATTTAGGGTTAACAACCCCTTATATGGATATTAACTAATCCCCATGATCAATTACTATACCTTGAAAGGGTTTAAGGGAAAAGGGTTGTGGCATTATCAAACAATCCTTTTCACTCCAACTTAGCATTCACAACATCCAATCCAACAATATTTCACTCACAAGGAAGATGTGCCCATACCTTTTATTTGATGAAAAATTGACCTCAAAACCTATCTCAATCACAATCAACCTCTTTTCCAATCTTAAAGGTTAGGTAGCAAAAGCCTTCTCAAAATTTCATTCAAATATTCCCGTAAAATATTTCACCATGCAAAGCATTAAATCTCAATTTCACCTTATAATCTCGACTCTTAAAAATGATTAGCAAAAATTAAACAATTCACTTTAAAAAATTATTTTCCTTTATCCACCTTATTACTCCTCTCAAATATTTAACACAATAAGACTTTATTTTAAAATAAAATATAGTCTCCTTTAAAACCTTATTACACCATGCAACTCCTAATCATCAAAAACCACAATAATATTTTTATTTTTTATAAACCTTATATCTCCATCCTAAAATACTTCATGCAACATTAAAACCTTAGGATAAAATTTAATTTAAAAAATTAAATACCTCTTTTTGCCATCGACGAGATTTTATCCCCCGCTGCACTGCCACTAGTGCCCTAGCTATGACTCAACTACTGTGTGAGCTAGGCGCTCAAATTGGAATACAAAAGTGCCTTGTGCACTTTGTATTGAGTGTTGGGCACCTAAACCAAAAACAACGACACAAAAATTATCGTTAAGGTTCGATCATGGGACCTCCCATCTTGCACATATCAACAAACAATTGCTTACTACGAGCGCAACCACATGGTTGGTTATGAGGCTTTGAGCCTACCTTACTTTATTCCTTCGTTGGTGCCAATTAAAACAAAAGAAACTTATCTTCTTCCTTGCACACAAATCATAAAATTTGTAGGCTCTCTAATGTGATTCAAACGAAGGTACTTTATTTGCAACCAAAGCACATGGTATTTATACCATTGTGCCATCACCCTTTGGATGTCAAAATAGGGGGAAACTTTGTATGATGTCAGCGCATAATAAATCAACTTTAACCTTATAGCCCTAACCTTAGGTTTAATTAAATTAATTTATAAATTGATTAATAATGAAATTATTATAATTAATTTAATAACTTCAAGTTTAGTTAAATTAAATTATAAATTAATTTATAATGAAGTTATTATAATTAATTTAACTAAACTTGAAGTTATTAAATTAATTATAATAATTTCATTATTAATCAATTTAATATAATCAACTTTAGGTCTTAACATTAGACATTTAATATTATAATATTATCTTTCTTGGGCCTTCCTATTGCTCATTTAGACCTTATAAAACCACCTTGAATATTATAATAGAAGATATTATAATATTATTTCCCTTAGACCTAGAGGTAATATTTCTCTGCACTACTTACTAAAAATGACTCTTGACATCCTTCCTTTTGTACTGCTCACTGAAACTACCTCTTGAAATCAATGAAAAAAACCTTGCTCATATTTCCAATAATATCTCCCTTTCTCATTGATGGCAACCCATTTAAATTTTACCATTTTCTTTACTTATTTCTGTTCTACTCCCCCTGTCTGAATGCTCTTCCCCTAACTCGAATATCTCCCCATTTATCATCAATGGAAAAGGGTCACCTTTGGGGCTTTGGGATAAGAATAAGACTCTTATATTAGCCCCGCTCCCACCTCCTCTTGAGGTGGTTAATTTTGGGGTGGGAGTATTTCTACTCCCAGCATACATTAATCTTTGCATTTTTCCACTTTCTTCCTCAACTGATCCTTTTGATTCCTTTGAACTTTCCTATTCTTGCTTGTCTCTAGAAGTTCTACTCTAGACCACTTGGCTATATGACAAAAATTATTGCACTTATAACACTTAATGTTGTTATTACTTAAAGGTGCAAATGTCTTGGAATTTTTCTTGGTGAAGCCATATCCATTCCTGTCATGAATCCTACAATTTATTGCCTTGTGACCAAATTGATTACAAGAGTAGCAATACCCTTGAAACATATGTTTGTTTCTAAAATTTTCATATTCTTATCTTTCATGTGTCCTGAACTGTGTAGCCTTGTGCCCAAACCTATGACATGAGAAGCATCATCCATTGAAACTACCTTGTCTTGACCCCATTGGTCTCTTAGTATCTTTTACCCTGTGCTACTTCATGTTCCATTTTTTCCTCATTTGTGCATTGTTCCTTTCCTTGTTGAACTTTCTATTGTCCAAATCATCCTTAAAAGTATCACTCTCTCTTATTTTTAATCTTCTTCTTCTTTAGAGCTTGAGATTAACTCCTCTCCTTGTTCTCTTTGAACCTGTTCAAAGCCAAGTCATGTCTTGTTTTATGAAGATATTTGTACCTTGATAATATTATCCAAGTTCTTTGAGCTTCTCCCAAACTTGTGTAGATTTTCCTTAGACTATTTGAATTCCTTCCTTAATTACGCTACCTCATGCTCTAATATTTCACATTCCAAGATATTTTTCTCTAACCTCTTTTAAATCTCATTGTCTTAGCTAGTGATTTGGTTAGATCTTATATAATATTTCCTTTCTCTTCATCACATTCTTGAAATTGAATCTTGAGTTTTGAGTTCTGCTTTCTTACCTTCCTTAATGCATAAAGGGAAAAAATAATCTCACCCTCAAGATCAACTTCTCCTTTCTCTGATTCTTCCTTGTTTTCCTTTAGGATCATCTTCATTCATTTATAATTGAAAGTAATAAGAACCTCTGCAAGAGATAAGGATAAAAAATAAGAAAATTTGATAGAGAAGTCACCTGAATCAATGGTCTCCCAAATAGGATGGTCACAAGAGCCCTCATTAGGGATAGGAAAGGAAGATAATAAAGCTTCAAGTGAAGAAAATTTAGCTACCAAATTATAATGATGTATCCTTTTAAAATATTTGGTTCCATTGGAAGTGGTAAGGAAGTTTGCAACTTTGAGGCAAAAAAGAGGATCAGTAAATTCTTTGAGCAATCTAAATTCTGGAACTTGAAGAATTGGACGATCACCTATCCACTTGTATTCCCAAAAATGCATGGATTTCCCATCACTAATATGCCACCTTAAACCTTTTTTAAGGAGTTGCCTTGTTGAGAAAATGGATTTCCAGAAGGTGGATCCAGAAGGGGAGATTTCTCCATATAAAAAATCAGAGTTTTGGAGGTATTTCCTTCTTGTAATTTTGACCCATTCTGCATTATCTCCTAAAATTAAATGCCAAGCTTGTTTGGAAAGAAGAGTAGAATTTAACATGTGGATTCTCCTGAGCCCTATTCCCCCTTGATCCTTAGGCTTGCAAACTTTTTCCCAGGAAACCAGATGGAATTTATTTTTATTTTCAGTTCTTATCTAGAGGAAATATTTTTGGATTATTCAATTTTTTTGGTAAAATTTAGTAGGAGCTTTGAATAAAGAAATAAAGTATATAGGAATAATCTATAAGCATGCCATGGTCAAGATAGATTTGCCAACCTAGGATAATAGATTACCTTTCCAAGCGGAAAGATTTTTTTGAAATATTTCGATGACATTATCCCATAAGTGTTCATTGACATTACCCACAAACAAAGGCAACCCCAGATATGTGGTAGGCAAGGAGGAAATGGCACACCCTAAAATATTGGTAATCTTAAGTTGTCTTCTCAAAGGAGTGTTAAGAAAATATAATTTGCTTTTTTGGAAATTAAACTTTTTGTCCAGCAACTTCTTCATAAAGAAGAAGGATGTGCTTAATGACTTTGGCTTCACAAACTGATGCAAATGTGGAAAGAAGAGTGTCATCAATTTTTTTTTGATGAGTAACTAGAGTAGATTGAGAAGTAACCTTGATTCCAGTAATAAGACCTGACTATCTGGCTGCATGAATAGATCTACCAAGAGCTTCTGCAACAATGATGAAGAGGAGAGGGGAAAGGGGGTCTCCTTGCCTCAATCCTTTGCTGCTAGTAAAGTATCATGCTAGAGAACCATTTACTAAAATAGAAATATAGACTAAAGAAATGCACCCTCTATTTAGTTTGATCCAATCTTGGTAAAATATAATTTTGGATAAAACTACCAAAAGGAAATCCCAGTTCAACCTATCATAAGTTGTGTTCATGTCTAACTTTAAAAGGAAAGTAACCTTTTTGGTGAAGGAATTTGAGTGAAGGGCTTCATGAATAGAGATAATACCATCAAGGATTGATCTACCCCAAACTAAAATTCCTTGACAATTATTGATAATGAGAGGCATGACTTCTCTCATTCTATTAGCTAAGGCTTTAGTCAAGATTTTGTACACAATGTTACAGATACTGATTGACCTGAAATCATTGAAAGATTTGGAATTAGAGATTTTTGGAATGAGGGAAATGAAAGTGGAGTTAAAACTATGAGGAATGAATTTAGAATTCTAAATTTTCTTTATGGCTTCACACACATATAGACCAATGAAATTCCAAAAGTCCTGGAAGAATCTATGAGAGAAACCATCAGGACCCAAAGCTTTATCTAGTTTCATAGAAAATAGAGCATTTTTGATTTCCTCATCATAGAGGCCAAAAATTAATTTGAAATTAATATAATTGGAAATGGAATGAGGAATAAATTGGAGAAGGAAATCCTTGGCTACACTTGAGTTAGCAGCTGGCATATCTTCAAGTAATTGCATAAAGTGAGAAACACCTTCAACTCTAATCTCCTTAATATCATAAGTAACTATTCCATCTTGGCAAAGAATTTTCTTTATTTTGTTATTACTTCTGTTTCTCAATGTGGAAACATAAAAACTTGGTATTGGAGTCACCTTCCTTAATCCAAAAGGATCAAGATATTTACCTCCAAAATCTTTCCTCACACTAGAGGATATTATGATACTGAGATAAGAGATCCTTTTCTTCTTTTATTTTTTCAATAGTGCAACATTGACCTTCATGAATGTCTTTCTCAATGGTAGCAAGACGATTTTTAATTTCATGTTTGTTTTGAAAAATATTTCCAAAGATATCCCTGTTCTAGATATTAATATTTTATTTAATCAATTTAATCTTTTGACACAGTCTAAAGGAAGGTGATCCTTGAAAATCAGTTTGCCACCATTGAATGATTCTATCTCTAAAATTAGGATGTTGCATCCACATTACTTCAAATATGAAGAGGATTCTAAATATTTTAGGATTGTTAGTATCCAGGAGAATAGGACTATGGTCAGACCCAATTTTGAGAAGTTATTGAAGATTAGCATCCCCCCAAATAGCAATGGATTTCTGAGAAAAACAAAACTTTTTCAAGTTTAACTTGAATGAGTTGAGAACCACTTCTTCTATTAGACCAAGTAAACATGTTTCCTTTAAGATTTACATCCATCATTTTTTTTATTTATGAAATCCTAAAAATCATCCATTCTATTTGTAAAGGAACCTACCCCTCCTCTTTTTTCAAAAGGAAACAAAGGAGTATTGAAAATCCCTAGAAAGGATCCAAGGAAGATTTTTAAAGGTATTCCTGACTAATGAAAGAATTTCCCATAGCTTGGATCTTCTTGGGATAGAATTTGGGGCATAAACATTGGTAAGGATGCAAGGGGAGTTTGAATATTTATCAAAAAAGATGATACTAGTAGTTTTTCAATGGAATGAATCAATCTGCCTTCAAAGAGAGTAGGGTTCCAAAGATAGATAAATACTCTAGAAGCCCTTCTTGCATTGCAAAAAATGGATTCGTTGTTCTTCCATACATTTTTACAAACAGACTTAGCAAAGGTGTCTCCAATTTTGGTTTCTTGCAATAGAAAAATAGAAGGATTGATTTATTTTCTTAATTACTTGGCTAGCCTCTATTTAGCCATGCTATTAAGACCTCTCACATTCAAAGAGAGGATTGTCATTTGGAATATTTGATAACTCTTTTCCCTCCATTTCCTTGATATTGGGGAGGGTTTATGCATTTTGTATCATCTTTACTCAGATTTAAGCCTCTAGAAATAGGTTTTTTGAATGTCAATAGCAATATAATCTTCTAATACCTACTTCCAATGGTCAACAATAGATGGTCTGCCCTTTTTTTTCTCTCCCATAGTCAATAAAATATTTTTATGACTTCTGGTATGCATTGGATTGAAATTGTGGGGATTGTTTTTTTGAATCACAAGACTAGAGGATTCAAAGAAAAAGGAAGGGATGGCAACTTAATCAATGTGGTTCTAGGCACATATATCAGTAGAAATTTCAAGAAAAATATCATTAGCTTTTACTAGGGAAACATGACTTGTAGTCCCATTCTTAGGAGAATAATTAGGAATCCCATTAAGATGGGAATGGACAGGGGAAATTTCCTGACGAATTTCATGAACAAAGCTAGAAGAGGTATTTGAGACAGGGCCAAGGCTCTGACTAATCAATTCAATCTTGACATCCCCAGATGGAAGGTTAGATAATATTTGATATTTATTAGGGAGAGCAAAAAAGGAACTTACCTCTTTTTTGTTCAGATCTTGATCCGAAGAAGAAAAATTTTTGCATTTATTAGTAGTATATTGAGGGTAATGGGAAGTACCTCCTTGAGACTTCTAATTCTTGATTGGATGGAAGAAAATTTCTTTGGAAGAGGGATATATTTTTTTCTTCACCTTGGAAAAATGGATATTATCCTTTTGCTTTTCAGCAACTGTTTCTTCTTGAGCCTTTAGATAAGGGCATTGAGCTCTAAGGTGTCCTTGAGTTTGGCATTCAATGCAAAAATGAGGCTTGTTCTTATAATCAATGGCCTACTTATTATAGAAAGACTCATATTCCAATTCCAAAAATGTGGGGAGAGTCAATTCCATATTAGCATTGACACAAATACGAGCAACAATCATCCTTGATCTAGAAAGAGTATCATGGTCAATGGCCATAAAATCTCCAATAGTATTGACAATAGCTTTGAGTACAAGTTCATTTCATAGATTCTAGGGAATATTTGATAGCCTGACCTGTTCAGTGGTGTTTTCACCCAGTTGTGAAAGAACACTCTCTGGTAGGATCTGAGTCCCAAAATACTCTGATTGCAAAGAAATTATGACTAAATAATTTCTCCAAGGTTCCTGTTATGATAGTTCTTCATTCACCAATGATGCTCTTCAATTGAAATGCTAGGAATACCTTAGGGTTTGCAAGTGGATGTTAACAAGGGGCACTGTAGTTTACTTTAATTGGATTTGCAATGGACTCTGAGTTTTGATGGATTTTCAGTTATTTATTTAAATGACTGTAATTAAAATGCAGAAACTAAAATGACGGTTTGAAAATAAAATACATGCAAATGAAGATGCAGCTAAACTATGTCCAGAATGTTGTCATCAATTCGATGAAACCGAAGATAATGAGGTTTTCTGCATGCAACCTAACCTAATGAACCTACAAATTCGCACAATCCAAATAAGCTAGGTGCGGGTTTCTAGGGTTTCTACTGTAATTTTAGATTTAGGCATTCGCGTGAAGCAACCAAGAACACTTGCATTAAACTTCACCTAAAAGCCTAGAAATCTGAAATGAAGGATAAAACATTAAATCATGCATGCAAAAAATGACTCCTTTCTCATCAATGAGACGCCAACTCTCTGTATTTTTGTATTAAATGATATGTCAATTACATTTACAGAATGTTCCAGGCTTAAATATTCTAGAACAAATGAAGGAAATTGCCCAAGTGCAGGCCCAGAATGGCATGAAGCCCTTGTCTCTGCAACTCTGCAAGCAACAATTTCCAACCCTTCTTTCAATCCGTGCTTTTGATTTTATACTAACTAAAACGGCTCTTCGGTTCTCCTTGTGTCGCTTCGTTTCACCTTCCTGCATGTGACTTTCTAAATTCCTACCTTTTCTTCACTTTTGATTCATGCTTGATACCAAAACGTGCAAAATCTTCCATTGCATGTAACGCTTCTACAACCCTAACACCTGTATGCCATGTGTTCTATGTTTTCTGTGCCTTCTATAATGTCTTCCTATGAAATCATGACAAAAACAACATGCAGCCTGTTCACCTTCCTGGCCGTGAAAACGCGACATGTCGCGAAATCGTGATATGTAGCAATATTGCGATGCTTTCCCCGTTCGTACGCCTTCGGCCGCTTCTTGTCATGAAATCACAACCATTTTCCCTTTTGGGCCTTCTTTTCGCAAACTGTCATGATTTTGCTACCATTTTTTGTTTCGGGCCTTCTTTCCACAAACTGTCACGATTTCTCTATTGTTTTGACTCTACACTCCTTTATGCCCAATGCTGTCGCAATTTTGCGACCATTTTCCATTTTCATACACTTGCCAACTTTTCATCGTGAAATCGCTACGCTGCCCCCATCCGTACTACTTCACTGCTTCGAAGCCGTGAAACTATGACCTGTCACGATTTCACGATGCCTTTTCGCTTCATCCCCCTTTGCTACTTTCTGTCACGATTTGATGACCATTTCGGCCTTTTGCCCTGTTTGACTGGTTCCTGTCGCGATATCGCGACACTTTCTTGCTTCGTGCTCTTTGACCTCTTTCTGTCATGATATCATGACGTTTTTCCGCTTTGTGCCCTTTGACTGGTTTGACCCGTGATTTTGCGACATGTCACGATTTCGCTACGCCTTTCCAATTTGTCTTTCTCTCTCCTCTTTCGGCAGCGACAAAGCAACATGTCGCGATTTCGTGACACTTTTCTGGTTTTGACCGCGACGGAGCAACCTGTCGTGATTTCACGACATTTTCTGGTTTTGGCCGCGATGGAGCAACCTGTCGCGATTTCGTGACACTTTTCTGGTTTTGGCCGTGACGGAGCAACAGGTCACGATTTCACGACATGTCGCGATTTCGCGACACTTTCTACACTTGTGCATTTGTTTTCCTTTTTTTTCATTTTTAGCATCTAGGCCACTGATATCTTCTCTAAAAACCTGCAAAAAATGTGGGTCCCCAATTTTTGGGTGTGTTGTGGATCAGCCACAACAAATGGCGACTCTGCTGTCAAATGCTCTTCAGCATTTTAGTGAGAACCCAATCTGAAACATATCACAAACTTGAAAACATGTGTTAGGACATAAGCGATATAAACAAATGCCTAAGGATCAGAAGGACATGAATCATTAGAATCCTCAAGTATTAGCTCAGTGTGTGCAATGAATTTCTTTCCCCATCATTTGAAATTGATCAAAATTCCATTGTCAGTTTTGCATGAATGCATATGCGAGATTGTGAATGATTTGTGTACCCTAATGAATATGTTATGAGATTTTGCTTTTATGCAAGGCATGGTCTTTCTTCTAATATCATGTAAAAACATTCAAGATTGCCAAACCCTCTTAAGATCTACTAATGAATTGTTTTATTACATCCCAAAGTTGGTTATGAGTCCCTACTATCTTGAACCGATGTGCAAGTGAATGTGAAATTAGAACTTTGGGGAATCAGACTCCCAACCAACCGAGATGAGAGTTCAACCCTATCCTTACTATTCTTATTTAGAATTCATTACCTCACTTTGAGCAAAATAATTAAACCAATTATGGAAGAAATGGTCATGCTAGTCTAACCCTCTGGACAATTAGTGGTCTTGTTTTTTAGACAAGACATGTTGCCATGCATGGGCATATCTAACCCCACAATCCAAAACTTATCTTCATTTCTTTGGACCTTGGGGATGACTACCCATCCTTTGCAAAGGACAAATAGTATGATCCTTCCAATCCAAAATAAATATGAGATAGGAAACATTAATTTTTTACTTCTTGGACCTTGGGGATGACTACCCATCCTTGCCAGGGACATGTAGTATGATCCTTCCAATCCAAACTTTAGATGTAAATGGAAAATATTAATTTTGTTGCTTAGACCTTGGGGATGACTACCCATCCTTTGCAGAGAACAAATAGTACGATCCTTCCAATCCAATATTTACTATGAAATGGGACATAAGAGCTTTGGGGAATCAGTTTCTCAACCTAAGCGAGATGAGAATTTATGCCCTATCCTTACTACTCCATGTGGGTCAAATCAAATATTTGGGGAATTGGATCCTCAACCTAAGTTCGATGAGGATTTAACCCTATCCTTACTACTTTGATTTTAGGCTTTAAGATCTATGGAAGTGGTCAAAACCACTATTTTAAGGATTATGTTGCATAATAGGATAGACATGAAAAACTTTTTTCGCCCAACCTTTTCCTTCAAGTTAGGTTTTGATCATTTTTCTCAAGATCCTTTTTAATGTATGAGACGTGCTTGGTTCTAGATATCTCAAGACTCAGTTTCCAACCTTAGGATTTTTCTTACATTTATGTTATAACACAACCCTAAGAGGATTTGACATACTTTAATGATTTGCACCTAAGATGCATATGCAACTAAGATGAAATGTATGTAAAGTGAGATGAAACATGAATGCATTATCTCTTGAATTGCAAATGAAATAATTTTTCATGCAAAACTGACTCTTTCATGCATCACAAAATCAAACAATATAACTTAAGATGTTTGTGTTACTTGTGGAGATTTTACAGGACAATTCCAATATTTCATATTCTCCTAACCTTAAGCATAAGTTGACATCTCATTCTATTATTATTTTTTTATTTTTATTTTTATCAAAATAAACAAAACATGTCAATTGAAATCAAATCCACAATCAAAATCCTAACTAAACTAACAATCCTAAACAATAAAAACAAAAAACTGAAAATCCCCACCAAAACCGAAAGAATAACATCAAAATCTCACAACCTAAGGGCTAAACTAATGCTTTAAAATCTGCCCATTAACCGGTAGCATGAAATCTCTCCCTTCTAAATTTTTTAGCCTGAAGGTATTCTTCCCAAGAATCTCTAAAATCTGATATGGGCCTAACCAAAGACAATCAAACTTTTGATGATTCCCTTTTTCTTCATGTCTTTTGTCCCACAGTAATACCAAATCTGAAATTCTGAATGATTTAACTTTGGCCCTTCTGTCAAACCACATTTTGATAACTTCCTAGTGCTTATTCATGTGATTCATGGCTTCTTCTCTCTTTTCATCAAGATGCAGCAAATGACTTGACCTGGCTTCAACTTGATCATCTGTCCCCAAATACTCTTGTATGAAATGCAAGGTTTGCAACTTCAAATTTGCAGGAAATATCGGGTCTTGCCCATAGACTAAATTATAGGGAGTATTCCCTATGGATTCTTTCACTCTGGTCCTGTCTACCCAAAGGGCAAACTTCAATTGGTCGTGCCGATCCCGAGGGTTCTTTTCCAAAGAACTTCTTAATGGTATTCAACAAATTCTTATTTGAAGATTCGGCCAACCCATTTCCTTGAGGATAATAATTGGATGCAAATTTTAAGTTCACTTTGTTATCATATGCCCAGTATACAAATTGTGTAGAAATAAATGCTTTACCATTGTCACTGACAATAGAATTAGGCATTCCAAATCTTGTTATAATATGATCCTCAAGGAATTTAATTACAACGTATGTGGTGGCATGTTTAGTAGGAATCACTTCTGTCCACCTTTTACAGTAGTTTGTAGCTGTCAATATGAATTTATGAGAATCAGAAGAATTTGGGTTAATAACCCCGATGAAATCTAGTCCCCACTGTGCAAATGGTCTCATTTCAACTACAGGTTGTAACGGCATGGCTGCATTTCTTTCTCTACTGGCAGCCACTTGACAGATATGACAAGTTCATACATGGGCATGTGCATCTTTGAAAATATGGGGCCAGTAGTATCCTTCTCTTAGGATTTGATGTGCTGTAGAATTGGCCGCACCGTGACCCATTCCATGTTTCCCGTGAAATTCTTGCAACACCATGGTAGCTTCTTCTTTGTTCAAGCATCTCAGGTAGATACCGTAATGATTCTTCCTGTAAAGCACACCAGATTTCATCAGATAATTGATAGAATTAAGCCTTAAATATATTCTTTGTGTTGAATTCAGATTAGAAGGACACTTACCAGTCAATAAAAATTGCACAATATCAACATACCAGTCATCCTTAGCAATGTATTCTGTATTCGAGCATTGGCCTGTTATTTGCGGATTATTTTCTGCGATCGCCTTCGCCAGTCCCTATCCTTGAACTAGTTTCATAGGTTGGATTTCGAGATCAAATTCTTGGATGGTGGAAATCCATTTTCCTCTTTTCTCACCTAGTTCATTTTGTAAAAACATGGTCTTGACAGCAGAGTCGGGCACTATGGCAATAACTCTGTTGTATACAATGTAGTGCCTAAATTTTTTCACCGTTTTAAAAAGTGCGTACATTTGCTTATAAAGAATTGAATACCTTAATTGAGCATCTTTCAGGGGGGCACTTAAAAATGCTACAGGCTTTTCGGCACTATCCTGGCCTTTTTGGGTTAAGACACTCGTAAAGGAGTTTTCTGTTGCAAAAGCATAAATATAGAAAGGCTTGGAGTAGTCTGGACTTATAAGGACAGGGGCTCTGGAAATGGCCTCTTTGATGTTCTGGAAGGCCACCCTACTTTCCTCATTCCATTTTACATCCACATATTTCTTGAGCATCTTGTTCAGAGGTTTGGCTATCTCAGAAAAGCTAGAGATAAACTTCCTCACAAACTTAACCTGCCCAAAGAAAGATCTCAATTATTTTTTACTACTCGGGAGAGGTAAGTTTTGGATAGCTTGTATCCTTTATGGGTCGATGGATATGCCCTCTTTTGAAATTATGTGACCCAACAATTTTCCTTCTATCACTCCGAAAATGCACTTTTTGGGATTTAAGGAAATTCCATGTTCTCTGCATCTTTGAAGCACTTTCTTTAAATCTTTGACATGGTCCTCTCTCTTCTTCGATAAAACTGGGATATCATCCACATACACGATTATGCATTTGCCTATAATCCCTTTGAATGCATAATCCATGGCGCATTGAAAAGTTGCACCAGCATTTAACAGTCCGAACGACATTCTCTTATATGCAAATGTCCCCCACTTGGTAGTGAAGGCTATTTTCATCATGTCATCTGGATGTATAAGAATTTGGTTGTACCTAGAATACCCATCAAGAAAGGACATCATTTTAGATCCATTTACCATTTGTAGAATTTCATCAATTGATGGCAATGGATAATTATCCTTTTGAGAGGCTTTATTAAGATTTTGAAAATCTATGCATAGCCTAATATCTCCACTCTTTTTCTCACTGGAACGAGGTTAGCCACCCAGGTTGAGTGCCTAACAGGAAAAATGATTTTTTCTTCCAATAATATTTTAACCTCCTTTTCGATCAAAGGCTCCAATAGCGGGTTAACAACTCACTGTCTTTGCCTAAAAGGCTTGGAGTCTGGCTTCAAAGGGATGGTATGTGTGATAATGTCTTGGTTGTATGTCTTCAGTTCATTGTAGTTCCAAGCAATACAATCGATGTAATGCTTCAATGCCTACATTATATTGCTCCTTTCTTCATCTGTACATGCCTTTGCAATGTACACCTCCTTTGGATTGTCTGCACTCCCTAGATTAATTAAATCACATGCATCTTTAGGGAGTGGGACTCTTTTTTCTTTCTTGGTATTGCATCCCATGTCGAACATCTTTTCCAATGAAACCACATCTTTAGGAATTTTTTTGGATTGATACGCAATTTCAATTTCATCTTCTATTTCATCCTACCACCTTTGCTCCTTATCAATCACCTGATTTTCAAAAATACCCGAGTTCATGACAAATTTGAAAATGTGTCTGTCACTTTCAAAAACCTAGAAATTCTTTACATTATCGGGTATTGATGGACAAGGAACCAGTTCAATGGAAAACTTTTTACATCTTTTTATATCAACCGGGTTTAACATGCCTGCAGCGACTGCAAGAGAGTCTGCTATTCAATTTCCTTTCCTAGAAATAAGGGCTATGTTGAACGCATCAAACTCCTCCATGAGGTCCATAACCCTAGTCCGATAAAGGCTTAGTCTCCTGTCACGACATGTATACTATCCTTTGATTTGCTTGACTACCAACTCAGAATCCTCCAAAACCTTCAAGCATTTAACATGCTTGCTCAATGCTAGACGTAAACCAAATATCAATGCTTCGTATTCTACCACATTGTTCATGCAAGGAAATTGTAGTATGTAAGCAGCTAACAATGGTTTACTTCCTGGACCAGTGAGCTCGACTCCAGCTCCTACTCCTTGTCTAGATTTTGATCCATCAAACCTGAGCAACCACGTGTAATCATTTTCCTCAGAAGAGCCACCATGACATGCCTCCTCTTTAGGCTCTTCAGCAGCTTCCTCAACATCAAGTGCATAAACTCCTAGTTCTGGCTCAAAAAATTGAACTTCATTCAGCTTGTTAAAATTTGTTATAATCTCCTTAAGTCTCGATTCATTTTCCACTCTGATTTGGTTTGCAATTCCCTTCCATGGCATCCACATATGTGAGCAGTCTGTTGAAAAATAGCCATTCAGAGTTTTCATCCAATCCCTCGCAAGTAACATTCCATACCTACTTGGGATATTAACCACCAAAATGTCTACAACCTGCTGGATCCTGGGTTTAGAATTCAATTGAATCTTGACATCATATAGAGTCCCTACCACATTTACCTCTGAACGGTCCAGTTGCAAGACCGTACACTTGGATGAAATAGGTTGTAGGCCCAGCTTTTGACATATCTCCGAAGGCATGAGGTTGCTCGTGGCACCTGTGTCCACCAAACAGTTATGCAAATTCTTACCTACAATTCTCAGAGTCAGTAAGAATGGCGAGACATCCCTTCTCTCCTTTCGCAAAATCAGATGGGATTCAACTCTTTTTTCTTTCCACATTGGATCAGGTGAGTTCAAAGCTTTTATCAATGCCTCCTTTTGGCCAGGAAATCTAGCTGCATCCAAGAATGAAAGGCTAGATTTGGACTTCTTTAGATCCTCCACTATGTCATAGTTTGGCTTTTCGAATTTGACTATCTTTTGCACGTCATTAGACATTTCTCTTCTGAGTGGAGGAGGAGGATTATTATTTGCATTAGTATCAGGAGGAAGAATATATTTGTTTGGAGGTGTTGATGAGGTTTTAGGGGTTTTAGATTTACTCCTCAAATGGTATCCATGATTCCCCTTCCTAAAATCTTGAAAAGCTTGCACCTCCTGTTCCAGAATTTCATCTTCTTCTCCCTCACTCTCACCTTCTTGATGATATATAGTTTCCATCACCATAATATTATCATCTTGATGTTGTGATGGACCCTCATTTCATACCAGTTCCAAATCATCAACTTGTGCCTGAAGACAATGAGTGTATCTAGCAATTTCAGGACAATTTCTCTCATTGTGTTCTTTGGTGTTGTGCAACCTGCACCCCCTTTTCCACGCCAAATCTAAAAGATTCAACAGAGAATTGGATTGGCTCGGTCCTGCAGAGGTGTCTAATTGATTAGCAATGGGAGTGGGAACTCCCCCATTATTTGGCTTAGTGTTCCAGTGCCTCCCTCTATTATTAAAATTTTTATTTGGGTGAGGGGCATGAGACTCATACTTTTGTTGTTGAACCCTGTCATTGCTTAGTTTATGAACTAATTTCTTGAGCTCTTCGACTTCTGAATAAATTGATAGCATTTTCACTTTGATGGTAGTGAATTCAATAGATGGATTTTAAGGGATTAAAGATCCCAAATATGCCAGTGTCTATAATTCTATTTGAAATTTGAGGGATTGCCTCAATGTCATACCACTCCAGTTGGGCTAGGTAGTTGTCCACAAGTTCTTTGTATGCTTTTAATATGGGATATATACACTTATAGATCCCCTTAACTCGGTTTACAATGAGAAGGGAATCACCAAAGATATTCATCTTTCTGATATTCATGGTGAGTTTTGTTTGGAGACCCAAGATTAGGGCCTCATATTCAGTGTTGTTATTGGTGCAAGGGAAATTGAGTTTAAATGAAAAGGGTATTGGATCACCTTGTGGCATGAAAAGCACAATCCCTGCAAACCCCCTTGCTTGCATTTTGAACCATTGAAGAATAAAGACATATCCACTTTATTATCTAGTTATTTAGGTTTAGGCAACCCTGATAATGTAAATACATCATAGAGAAGCTCTATGATGAGAGGTCTATGATCCTGAAGAGGAGCTTCTACTAGTTGATCAACTATGACTTAATCTTTGATTAACTTTTGACTAATGAATTATAGGTCAAATTTTGTCAATAACATGATCCACTTTGCAGTACATATGTTATGATATGTCTTGCTCATCATGTACTACAAAGAAATTTGTTTCAATATTACATATATCGTATGGCTCAACATGTAGTGGCACAACTTCTTCATTGCAAAGACTATTAGAGTATATTATCTTATTTGGTAATACCATTAGGTAGGTTAATTATTTTACTATCCTAGGTAGTTAGTTTTACTTATTTCATCTGCACTCATATATTGTCGACATCTTTATTTGTTAGTATTTTATTGTTAGTAGGTTAGCGTAAATTATTGGATTTTATTCTCGGATATATTTTTTGATAATATTTATTATTTATACATTATGTGATTAATGAAATATAATTCATTCTATCCTAACCCAATATGGTATTAGAGCATCTTGATTCTGAGAGCCACCTGGGTATTCTATGATCTGTTGGTCGAGGAGGATTTTGACTTCACACCATGGGCACATTTCTTGAGGTAAGGTAGATTTGGTCTAGGTACACCAATATGGGTGACTTACGACCTCTCTAAGGACTGCTATTTTTACCTAGACTAGATAAGGACACAACACATTTGACAAGGCGAATTTCAGACTAACGACCTCACTAAGGCTAGACCTGATAGAACATACTCCTACCTGATGGACTCCTAACGTGAAGGATGGGACCAAAATAGATTTTATTGGAATCAACCCTATGATGACATGGACTCTTGTGGACAATGGGAGAGCCCTAGCACAACGTTGATTATGGGATGTGGCATCGGTTCAAGTGGACATGGACCTAATTCTAGCTAGCAGTACCAACCAACTGGGTTGACGGGATGATGCCAAGCTATAGACCTAAGGATGCAACCATAAGGGGTGAAATAGAGGATGCAACCTACAATGGATAGACCATTAATCTTGATGATGCATGGATACTAGCTAATGCTCTGACATGGACAGGGGACCTGGATGCGAGTGGCCAACAAAAAGGTCAAACAGAGGTAACATCCATCATTAGGTGGATATTAAACAATATGAGACTGTTTGATTTTAAATAGCTCTCAATTAGCTACACACCAAATATGGAATAATTGTTCATCTTAAAAAAAACCAAAACAGTTTGATGTAGATGGACGTGATTATAGGTCTGTTCTAAAATAGCGATAGTTCCTAAAAGTGATCACCATAGGATAAAAGGATGGATTTGTTTCTAAAATATTCTCAAACAGGCCACCACTATAGAAGACCATAGCTGAATCTATCCAACTATCGATCTGAGACAATCTACAAGTGTTCTGCAACACTGATTGCCTTCTCATAGATGAACAAACACCTTGATGATGTCGATTGAGACCAATTAAAGTCTCTTGGAGATGTTGATGTTGTTTTATATACTCCTATTGAAGTGTAGCACTATTATGGAGGTTTGAAAACATCGGTGACAAGCGAGCCATGGTGGTAGAGATCACAGGTCATGAAATACCGATAGTTTTAAAAATATTGTCACTTAAGGATTGTTGCAGCCATTTTTTTGATTGATATGTTAAAGAAATCACATGATAACATTTTGCAGCATGGATAAAAGCATAAAATTACATTTGCAACATACATTCCCATATGTAGATAACAACCATAGCTTGGAGATAATCGTCAAGGGAGAGACATATTTTTTGGGTTTCTCTAAGATTTTATTTGCAGTTTCGACACTAAATATGCCATTGTTGCAAACATTGAGACACTCTCAATTTTTTTTACTAAGTTCATGACCCTTTGTTGATGCGAGCGAATAGGTGTCTTCCTCCTGGCATAGAATTACCATCACCTGAGAGTCGAGGCCACACCAACATTTGCATACCACGGTGCCTGACAAGCTGGAAAGTGAGTGACGTATCGATGTGAGAGATTGTGACCTAGATGTGATTCACAAAGGTTGGCCACACACAAGTGACCACGTGTTGACTGTATGAATTCAAAGAGCTACTCATTTAAGGTAGCATGATGTTGTTTTCATCTTGAAATAGGATTTTATCCTATTAACCACCCATCGATAGTGGTAGCTGAGGTCGTCATCTACCATGCGCTAAGGCATAGGCTACCATTCGGTCAGGGGTTAAAACCCCATTCTCTCCACACAAGAAGCTATATTTTTTATTCAAACTTATTTTTTAAATTATTTTAATTAATAATTTATTTTTATAAATCTTAAATATCATTTACTGTATTTTTCAAAGATTATAATAAATTATTTTTTAAATTTAATTAATTAAAAATTTTTGAAATAAAAATTATTTACACCATCAGGAGGTCCATAATTATTCAAAGGCAATCAGAAAGTTGCATCTCAGAGGGGATTTTTATGGTATAATTTTTGCACATTTGCATAATAATGCAAGCCTTTGTAAAAACCTTTGTGGCTTCTTAGTTTGCATTTTTTGCACTAAGAGGGGCAAATTTTAGCACTTACCCAAGTGGTTTTCTTGTTGTGTTAAGGGGGGATATTTTTTTTCTACAACCAAGGGGGGATATAATTTTTGCAACAAGGGGGGATAATCATTATTTTCCTCCATGCACATTTTGTAAAATGGGGGGAAAAAGTTGTAAATGTGTATTTTTGGCAGCAACTGACAACCTTAGTCAATATTTTGCAAAATTACCTTGTAAAAGGTGCATTTTTGGAAGAGACTGACACTTTAAAATATGGGCCAATAAAAGAAAAATAAAGCCCCCAAACAAATTGATAATGTTGTTACATCAGTTAAAAATCCTTATTTTCCACCAGAGATGGATGGGTTGGATTTTTATGATGAGGGCACATTTCTCACACTAAACAATGGTTTAGTAGCCCTCCTTGATGATTCTAAGTCTTGTAAAGACCTTCAGACAAATGGTGCTCGACTCACTATTGGTGTTATAAGGGGCATATACCTATTATTTATTGCACTTGATCGTGCCCAACGTAAAGTGAAATTAGAAATAAATGAGGAAACATAGGTCAAACCTCTAATGGTCAACACTTTTTGTGAAACAAATGACCTTCAACCCATTATGGCGAATGCTTGTTGTGACATGAGTGACCTTTAGTCAATTGTGGTAAATGCTTGTTGTGATACAGGTGACCTCATACCTTCAATGGTAGATATTAGTTGTAGCACATGTGATCTCATTTCAAGTAGAATATTTTGCTTGTGACACTAGTGACTTAAAAATTGAAGCTCCTCAAAAAGAGCTCCATAATCTCATCATAAAGACGAATGAAATATTGTTAAAATAATTGATGAAGATGATAAAATTAGGTGTTTTGAACAACACACCAAAGGATTTGGATATAAAATTATTAAGAAAATGGGATTCAATGGTGAAATATTAGGTAAACAGGAACAAGACATTAAAACTCCTATAATGCTAAATTTCAGGGCAAAGAATGAAGGCCTTGGCAATATTAGACATGCAAGTACCAGTAATACCATGTTTGTAAAACATAAATCTCCTACAACTCCTAGAAAGTATCGGTGCAGTCATTGTGGAAATACAGGACATGTTGCAACTAGATGTTGAAAATTACATCCTTGTGATTCATGTGGATGTATGAATCACTCTTCTTCTAGTTGTTGGTACAAAGAGAAAATATCCAACAAGGTTCATATAGATTGTGGATGGACAAATCACACATAATGCACCATTATCAAAGAAATGTTGTATGGATTCTACCAAAAATGTAAAAACTATGGTATACCCTAAGGAAAATCCAATGACAAACCGAGTGGCAGTCCTAGAGGTAATGACCCAGAGACAGACCTAAAGATAGTTACAAAGATAAAGTTCTAGAGGCAAATATACAGGCAAATCTAGAGGTAATGATCCAGAGGTAGATTCATAGGTAGATCCCGAGATAGACCCAGAGGTACAAATCTAGAGGTATACTTAGATCTAGAGCCATAGCCATGAGCTAGAGCTAGAGCCGAAGACAAAGCATGAGCCACCATTCTTTCATTTCTCTTCTTCTTCTTCACTGTATTGGGGCAGTTATATACTTTACCCAAATATTGTTGTATAGGAGGATGTATATGTATTACCCAAATAATGTAATAAGGGGGGATGTTAGAGTATATTACCTTATTTGGTAATACCCCTAGGTAGGTTAATTATTCTACTATCCTAGGTAGTTTGTTTTACTTATTTCATCTGTCGTCATATATTGTCAGCATCTTATTTGTTAGCATTTTATTATTAGTAGGTTAGTGTAGATTATTGGATTTTATTCTTGTTTATATTTTGCCAACAATATGTATTATTTGTACATTATGTGATTAATGAAATATAATTCATTCACTCCTAACCCAATAAAGACCACTACTAAACATAGATTTTATACATATGCATATCGTAGCTCATAACTAACCAGGGTTCAACTGATGTAGTATATCATCTACTCTTTGTTTTACATGTTCTTATAGGCTAGCATGGTTCCAAGTTCAAAGACTATGGTAGATGTATATAGAAAAAATAACACATATGGTCTAGGTGGAGCTAATACTAGCGGTAATTCTAGATATTGTTTGATCTTAGTGAAGGCTTTTTGATAGTCTTCATCCCAGTTAAATGGGATCCCCTTGTAAAGCAGTCCATTCCTAGGTCAACATTTATCTGATAACTGCACAATGAAGCACTTTATGGATGCTACCTTGCCCTATAGGATTCTTAATTCCTTGATGTTATTGGGAGGACACATTTTTAAAATAGTCTTGACCTTCACTGGATCAAATTTGATCCCTCATTTAGAAATGATGAATCCCAAGAATTTACCTGAAGTTACACCAAAATTTGTATTTCTTGGGGTTCAACCTAGCATTGTGCTCTATCAAGTGATCAAGTACTTTTCTCAGGACCTCGACGTGCTATTCATGCAGCAATGACTTGGCCTATAAGTCATCAATATAAAATTCTAATATCTTATGCATATAGTAATAAAAAATATATGTCATAGCCCGTTGATATGTGGCACCAAAATTTTTTAGGCCAAGTGGCATAACTTTGTAGCAAAATGTTTCCCATGGAGTGGTGAAAGCAGTTTTATGATGGTTTTCAAGTTTAATCTAAATCAAGTTGTTATCAAAAAAACCATCCATGAGAGAAAGCATTTTGTGACCTACAGTTGCATATACAAGAGCATCGACATTAGGTAATGGAAATGAATCCTTTGGTGTTGCCTTATTGAGGTCCCTAAAATCCATGCATATGCAAATTATTCCATAAAGTTTTCCTAAAAGTACCATGTTTGATACACATTCTGTATAGTCAATGGGAATTATGAACTCTACATCCAAAAAATTTTGTAGCTCATATTTAACCATTAGGGCGATACTTGGTTGCATCATCCTGAGTTTTTACTTAACCATTTTCTTTGTGGGGTTCAACAAAAGGTTATGAGTAACCAATTTTAGATCAAGTCTCCCTTTCAATATAGGAATGAGGTTGATGCACTCTTGGGAGATTTAACCTTCTTTGGATTGGTGGGATCATTACTGATATCCACTTTGAAGGTTTACTCTATTGACATATGTGACCCCTCCTCAAGATGGTGAGGCATATGAATTAAATGGATTCCATTTTATGGATTTAAAGGTTCCACAAAATTAGAATTACCCTCAACATGGTAAAAATCATATGCACAACCTAGCATAAAATTAAATGGTTATAGCATTTCTTCATTGGGGAAGCAATATTCAGGCTCTAAGGGTGAATCGATGTGATAAAAATCAATGGCCTTAGGATTGAGGTGCAAAGGTTTTGAAGGGTCATATAGATTGTGAAGTGGAGTGGTCATATCGATGTATACCATGTTGATGGAATGGAAAAAAACTCTAGGACCATGCAGGTGAAACTCAATATCTCTAGTTTGCTTCCCCTGATCTAGATGTGGTTCAGGAAATATGGGGATCACTGGTTCTACTTTTAAGAATAAATGCAACAATTGGATCATCGAGAGGAAGCAATTGCATTAAATTTGAAGCACTAAGAAAATATATATAATATATCTCTTCCAAATTCACTAGTCTTATTTGGATGGGAGGACCTAGGAATATGTGCCATATGTTTCTTCCAATTCTACATGTGTCAAAATATGATGCAAATATTGAGGATCCAGATAAAACAACTCAATATCATCTTCATACTCATCGTCATCATTGACATACTCACTCTCATCATATTCAAAATTGTATTCTAGATTTTCTTCCTTAGAAATGAATTTTGCTTAAGATATTTCTAACAGGAGACCTGGATGGTAAACCAAAGGTGGTTCTTCTATAACCATAGTCACCCCTCCATGAGTGAGAAGGGTTGGGATGATAGGAGTTCCAATTAATGTCATATCCAAGACTAAGGTTTGGGTGATATAGAGATATAGCTAATAACTCATTCCAACCTCTAATGTGATAACATTGACCTAACCTATCAGTCAACAATTGGTATTGTAGTTGATACAAAGTTTGATTCCCTTGATCAAATAAACCTAGATTATAACCATGCCAATTGTAATTATAGACACCTAAAATGTGTTATGCTTAGAGGATCTACTCACATAGACACATTCATAAGATCATATGATGTAATAATGGACTTTCCAAGCATCAATAGTGGTTATCACCACTCATTTGGGGAATTTTCAAGTCATCCAAGCCTAGCCGCTCAAGCCAAGAGTGACCAGATCTTAACCACTCAAGCCTAGAGTGGCCATATCTTAGTCATTGTAGATGACAAAGGATAAATCTTAGTCACTACATATGACAATGGCTAAATCATAAAAGAAGTTTTACCAATAAAAAATCCTAATCATAGGTGGAAGTTGTAGTCTGTATGGAATAAAGGTGAACAGGAGTAACTTTGCATTCTCTTTCATGACCAGTTATATGGGAGACTTGAGTTTGCATTTAGACTTTAGTTAATTGGTCTTTAAACATAGAAAAGAAAAAAATATTCTCATGCTAACTCTCACTACGCATGAAGAATTCATTCCTAGGGCTTGGACATAGACCTAATGTTTCACACTTTAAAATGTGCAATCCAAAGAGCACCAAATCATCACATATTAGTATCCTAAATTTATCATGATAGGTCATTGACTAGCTTTCGAGACTTGGAGAGTTTCCCTTGGAGATAACATTTATGGTGAAGCCCTGACAAATTGGATATCATAAAAACCACCATTACAACATTAGATACAAGCTTTGATCCATAGCTTTGGAGCAAAGAGAACGAGATTCACTTTAGCGATCGTTGTCATTGGACAATGGCCCGCAGGCTTAGATTAGGGTTTTAGACATTAGATTCATTATTTTTGTTTAGCATATCATTAGCATAGCATCATTTCATTCATTCACATTCATATCATTAGTTTAATTTGCACTTGCTTTCATTTTTTATATTCATTGCTAACAACCTCATCCAGGGAGGTATTCTCGAACATCTAAGCGTGTGTTGTTTAATTTCTTACAGGTCCATAGGTTCATCGGAAAAAATCTACAAAATACGAGAGCAAAAGGGATCCCTCTAGGAAATAGGCTTGGATAAGAAGGCATCTGTAAGACCTCATACATTTTCATGTGCGAAACTGAGAATATTTTGAAAGTGCACCACCTCTTTTTGAAAGGGGCACTCTTTTCCTATAAGTAACCTTATTGTATCCAAATGGGTATCCCTAAGAGGGACCGATATGTAACCAAGTTTCAATACAAATAAAGAGATCCATATTTGTTATTTCCATGTTATATGCTTTTCATTGTCTTCCATTTCATTTTGGATTTTAATACATTGCAAGTAGATTAAAAAGAGCAGTGTGTGCATCTCGGGGTCGCTACAGATGGTGATCATGGTGGGACCTCCACTAGTTTTTCATTTTTGCTTGAATACTAAGTTTTATGTATAGGTCTAGCCGCTATGAGCTACAATGGCCAGAAATCAGCCACTATAAGCTACAGTGGCCAATAGAGCCTTAGCCGCCCCCACTAATGGTGGCCAAGAACTAGCTACCCTAGTTTACAGCTTTATGTTTGCTTCTATATATCTAAAATAGTGGACTTAAAGCACATTTATGTTTGGAAATTGAAAGAATAAAAGGATAAATAATTAAGCATTTTACATATCTTAGATCTTCTTTTAGATTTCCACTAGGTGTTTTTAGGAATAGTGGCTTATGTCTAAAAAGTTCACCCTAGAATCCAACATGCTAGATATTGTATGTTGTTTTCTTGCTTTGAGGCCTTGCAAAAGGTCATATTTGTATGACATAAAGTGCGTTCATACAAATAATTGTAGTTCATGCATATTTCTGAATATTGAAATGTATTTTTGCACTTAGGCATATAGGAAAGACTCATTGCTGCTATATGATGCACTTTATGTTGTGCAAGCTTAAAAAGAACACCACACACACATGTATAATTTTAACATTAGGGAGATGGATTTCATTACCAAAATCAATTCAGTCTAGTGATGTTAGAATTCATATCCTTCCACCGGCTTACCCCCTAGAACTTCCTAGAAATAGATTTAGAAACTTACTTATAGTGATACTAAGTTAGTTGTGCTCAAACTATCTCCCACTGTTGAAAAAATCATTGGTTCAAAGTGGAAGGGCTAAGTGAACCCCCCACTGGGACTTCAATGGTGTACCCTAGCTTCTTTTGATAAAATCATGTTTGGAATGGGTGTACTTGATTAACACTATGGATGAGTCTTTTCATTATTAATCCAAGAACAAAAGCAAGAAATCAAAGGAACAACATATCATCAAAATACACAAAACAATTTAGGGCACACTTAAATCGATAATCAAGATAAAAATTTGTTTGGTATTTTGTGGCTATTCCTAAATTGCAATTCAAAAGATCAATTCATAGATAAAATGATCAAAATAAGAAGTAAACACCCTCGGTCTAATATCGAGGGTGAGACTGAAGCAACTCATACCCATAGGCGAAGTCGTAGTAACATTGAACGACCTACCCATAATACCATGAGACGTAGCTCCGTGAGCCTAAGGGGTGATAACTCAACCCTTGGGGAATTTCCTCAAGAAAACCCAAGTAGGGAACCACATAATGGAACAAAGTCACATAAAAAAAAAGAGGCTTCCCAACCATCCTCATCAAGGAGACATGAGGAGACCTCAAGGGCCTCCTCTAAAAACATAGAAACATCTCAAAGACATTAAGAAGCTTCAAGGGCTTCCTCCTCACACAAATATAAAGAAGGTTATAAAACTCATTCTTCACATAGAGATGATGATACTGCTATATCTCCATCCACATGGAGAAAACATGTCACCATAAAGCCTTCTTCATCAAGAAGGTAAGCAAGAGTTGCAACACCACAAGATTCACAAGAAACATATGAAATAGGTCTACCCACTGAAGGGCAAAAAAATAGAGGTACATATAGTAATGGGAATCAAATAGAAGAAACCATTCACACAAAATGAAATATTCCCATAGACTATGACCTCATAGGAGTTAATGGCACCCCACAGGACCAACCATAGAAAATAATACAGCTAGACGGGTTCGATCGGTTTCTTACATGACAAACTCAAAGAACTGTAGCTACTGAGAACTCTGCATATGGAAGCTCATAAGCTATGAATTCTAAGCACACCTCTCAATATGGGCATACCTTAGAGTGACCCCATAGTAAATGTATGGATTTTGATCATAGATATACTCAACAATACACTGAACAAGTCACATTAGCTAGCAAGAGTACATGTATAGCAAAAATCTCCTTGAGGAATCTACGAGTCAAGATAACAAGAATAGAGTCAGATAAACATGAATGTTTTGTGATAGTGCAAAATGACCATATGAGATAGTTAGAAAATGTGTTATTTAAGGAGCGAGAGGTAGTGGAAGCTCTCAAATAAGATAAACAAAGAGAAACATGAGCAACACTTAAGAGAGCAAGCTGAGCGGCTAGCTCTTAGCAATTTATAGAAAAATGGTGGTAGCCACAAAAGAACTAGATACATTGACTCACCTAAGGAGAGGCACAGTAGACAAGATAAACCACACTGAAACCATCCACAAAACCATAAATAAAATCCAACTAGTGGGGAAAGGGAAAACATAACAAACCAGGATCACAATCCTGAGTCCCCTCATAGGAGGGAGGAAAACATAACAAATCAAATGGATAGAGATTTACCTCCATTACCACTATGAGTAGACCTACAAGGGGAGGAAATATAAGAATCAAAGGTATTTCAAGAGATTTCTAAAAAGATAAAAACATTTGAGAAACAAGAGGTAGTTAGGAACTCGTCGACATTGAGCGAAATACACAACCAACCATTGTGCCCATAAATCCCTAGCCCTCCATATCCTAAGCACTTTTAAATGCCCAGGTTGGAAAAATTTAATGGTGAAGAGGATGCACAAGAGCACGTCACCAATTTTATCAACACATATTTTCATCTTGAAGACAATGACGCTCTCATGCTAGGAACATTCATAATGAAATTTTTAGGTGCAGCCACTCAATGGTTCAACCAACTACCTAAGCATAGCATAACAAAATTTGAACAACTAGTAAATGCATTCCTAAAGTGTTTCTCATTTGGTTCTAAGAAGAAGATGAACCTTTCATACGT
Source organism: Wollemia nobilis (assembly GCA_028583015.1). Classification (NCBI taxonomy): domain Eukaryota; kingdom Viridiplantae; phylum Streptophyta; class Pinopsida; order Araucariales; family Araucariaceae; genus Wollemia; species Wollemia nobilis. Next base: position 276,610 of record JAQPPZ010000390.1, on the reverse strand, counting down.
GGGTAACTTGAAACAGTATGATGATGAGCTAGTAATGGATTATGGGAATATATGGAGAAAAGTCATGGCGAAATTATCATTCTCCATTCCCATAGAAGAGATCATTCACATGTTCACAAAAATTTATTCTAAACACATCTCCCTATTGATAAAAATTTAGCACTATCATTCATTTGAGGAAGCTTTGACATAGGCAAAACTCATCAAAGATATAAAAGTAGATGAGGGAACCATTAAACTCTAAAACAAAAAGGAGTGGAACAAAAATGGTAAGAATGACAAGTACAAAAAAAACCAGGGAAATATTTCTCCAGTCAATAAAGTCGTATTGAATACACATAAGGATGAGGATGCACAACAACACCATAACTATCAAGCACATCCTTGACCAACCAATTACGATCAAAGGAACAATAAATGGCAAAACAAATAATGTAAGCCACATCGCTATTTCATGCCTTTGACATAATCAATGTAATCAATCTCCAGTCAGTTGAGAGAGGCCAAGAGGATCAGATTTCTTGATATACCTCTTATAGATCCCAACCATCCTAAGCCAAAATGATACAGGGAATATTAATTTTACCCTTATCATAGGATACCAAGGTATGAAATTGAGGCTTGCATTGGTTTTAAGCATCAAGTGCAAAACATGATTGATGCGGGAGAACTCAAAGTTGAAAAACCACTGGCTCTCGATAACAAAGACATGGGCATATATAGAGACTCATTTCCCAATCATGAGGTACCTAAAGAGCAAGGGATGTGAGACAAGCAAAGTCTCCCCAAGATCAAAGAATGCTCCATAAGATCAATCACACATAAAAGAGGTAAACCCACAACACAAATATCGAGTGGTAAAATCCTAATTCAAATGAAGAAAGGAAACATCCACTATGAAGCTCACTATATTACTCAATTATTCAACAATACAAGAATGCTTCAATGTTATGCAACAATATACATCAACATAAACTACAACACAAGTCAATATGACAAGATATGATCATATGTAGTATAAAACACCCCTATTTAAAGAGAAGTTGTCTACTACAATCTTAAATATTATCACAATCTATAAAATATTAGAAAGTGCTTTAGTTAATTTCTAATTTTATCACAATATAATCTTTGAGATATGTGACAAGTGGCATCTATCAAATATTAGAAAGTGATTAGTTACTTTCTAATATTTTCTAGAAAAGGGAAATAACTTTTTCCCAAGAAATTAAATATTCCTAGCACCCTTAATTTATTTATTAATTGGGTGGGAATATTTTACATAAGATAGAATTATATTCTAATTCAAATATTAGTCTTTAGACTTTATATTTTAGTATAAGAATGATTTACACAATTTTGCATTACATATTCCAACAAGGGGTCCAAGTCAATCATGTTTGAGCTAATATACCTACCCATGAATGCATTGAGATGGTTGATATTGTTAACATAGCAACCAAGACTAGGCGGTACGGTCAACCACAACCTCCTACAGCTCCCATGAATCTCCCAACTGCACCTAGGTAGAGGCAGGGGCAAGACAACCTTCCAGGTACACCAAAATGACCTGTGGTAATTATTCGTAGTAGATTGGAGCAAAACCTATAGATGCCTCTGGATAAGCTACCCATATATGAGCTCATACAATAGTCCCCAAAGCATAAGGATAATCTAATGGAAATTTTAAGAAAATTTGAGCTCCAACCACAAGATGCGAATGCATTCACTCATTTTGTGGGACAATTACAAGAATGCCAGAAACCTATAATTCGATTCTATTATTATGATATTAAGACAGTACCTACTATCTTACCACACCCTCCATTGAACATTATGGTGTCAATAAATTATTTACCTTTCAATAGGGTCTTGGTCGATACAAGTTCATAAATAAACATCATTACAACAACAACAATAGGGCACCTTAAGATACCCAAGTCCAATATCATTCTAGGAGCTTACACATTGAGAGATTTTAATGATGCTTGTAGCACCCTAAAATTGGCACGGTTAAAACATTAGTAAAAAGATAAAATATTAAAATTTGAATTTCAACCCCAAACTGCCCGTTAAACCGCCTTTTACCCGCTTTCCCCATTTTTCGTGCCATTTTTAGGATTTGTTTTGACCGTTGGACGATATCGTCGCAGATTAGACGAAATCGTCCCCGATCTGACGAATTCATCTGGAACAGAACGTCCAGACGATTTCGTCCCAAAACCAAATTTTCATAATTAGCTTCTGTTTCAATAACCTCTCCAACTCGGGCAGAAGCGTGTCTGCGTAGTTGGAGATTTCCCTGTTGGAGATCTCCCAGATTGGGATGATCCCCAACCTCCCAAACCTCTTCCTAATCCTATATAAACTAGGATTTTTCTAGTTTATCCCTCTCGTTGATTCTCCCTGAACCCCTAACCCCTTAGTTGATAGGATTTCATTGCAGAGTTAGCTCCTTATTCCCTCGCACTATTGCTTGCATTCGGTATTTTTGCATTTTTATTGCAGGAACTCTACTATTTTTTAGTCGAAGCTAGCTTGGATCATCGCGGACGATCTCGGACGATTGCGGATGATCTCGTACGATTGGAGGCGATCCTGACTGTAGTCCAGATTGGGGGCAGTCCGAGTTTAGAGTTTGCATTTTCTTAGCTTTTTCTGCATTTTTCATATCATATCTCTGCACTGTTTTAAGTTATTATGTTTTATGCATCTTGGAGTTCACCTCATTTAGCATAATCGCATGATAAAGTTAAAATCAATCATTAAATCTACTGCATTTCCTTATTTGTTATTAGAATCTATTATTTAGGCATGTTTGTTGTTATTTCTACCATTATCCTTTGCTTCTGCACTTGCATATTTGGTATTTTGCGTCTATTTTTGTGATTGCAGGTTTTTGACGAATTCGTCTAACGAATTCATCAGATTTCAGATGATTCTGTCTGATTTCAGATGACCTTCTATGATTTGGGATGATTACGTACAAACTGAGATGATCTGAACTGCTACAAGACTCAGAATCTCCATCAGACATCCGAAATCAGGTATGACACCTTCTAGTTAGCATATTCTCTGTTATTTGCATCCATTTCTATTTTTTGTATTCATTTAAATCAGCATTGGCATATAGAATAGTTTAGATTCATATCGGCCAAACCTAGGAGTTGAATGATCAAGCATAAAAATGAACACATCAAACACACTATCAACCTAGGCGTGGAAACTGCCATTCAAAAGTTTCCTGGTGAACCCACCATCCATCGAAAATTCACCCTTATACACCTCCCCCGAGAGGCGGGACCTTCCAAGGGCCTCTCAGTCCGAGGTATTGTCCCATCCTTTTCACATCCCCCTTCCAGGCGCGGATCCTATAGCCTGAAGGTAAGGGTGCAAAAAATTTGGAGCGATACATTTTGGTGAACCCGACGTGAAACAGAAACCTTTTGAAAACAAAAACCTTTCTAAAAATAAAAATAATAAAAATCAAAACACAAATGCATTTAGACTCAAAAAAATTTGCATGTCATATTTAGATGGTAGACTATAATAAAAGACGAGCTGTCACCATTAATGTTGAAAATCAATTAGCAGCTATAGAGATTACTTCTGTGCTTAGAGTACCTCAAACAAATAGGGTTCAACCTTTGTGGGACGAACTTGATAGGAGATTGGATCTCATTTCATCTAGAGCAACCGAACTTAGGCAAATCAAGAGGTTTGTCCTAGATAGAATCCTGGATCCCGATCAAGTGATTTTGTATCATGAACTTCAGAGAGCTTGCCATAGGTGGTTAGCAGATAAAAGAGCCCTTGTGTCTTCTGAGTTGTATACCTTTGAGGAATACCTTGAGAATGCAGCCATAGTACATCAATTTCTAGCTCGTATAGAGGACCAAGAAGCTGATCTTATGGATAGAAAGAGATGGAATAGAGTTCCCAGAGCTGTGTTATATCGAGAATATTGCCATGAGATTTATTTTTACAAAACAGAATCTGAAACAGATAATATCACCATAGCACACTTTGTTGACTTCTTGAAAAACAATTTCCAATTTGAAGAGGAGCACTTTATGACTCCCGATGAACTTGATCCTATCAATGATATCTATAAACTATTTATAGAAAACTAAGTTATTATTTTATTATTGTTATTTCTTGTATTTAGTGTGTTGTTTATTGTCTTTATAAGCATAAAAACAAAAAACAAAAACAAAAAAATAATAAAATCATAACAAAAAAAAATCAAAACATTTTCTTTTAAGTATTATAGTAGGTATATAATTAAAATATATACCTCCCAAGATCTGTTGCAAATATATTAATATATATTTGCTAAAACCTAAATTTAGACACAATGACTAGACTCAGGAATGGAAAACAAATTGAAGTAGAAGAAGATTGGTTAGGAAAAACCACAAATAAACCAGATGCCCTTCTTGAAGACCCAATTCAAGAAGAAGTAACCTTAAACCAACAAGAAGAAGAATTTGTGGACGCAAATGAACAAAAAGAAAATGATAGAGAGGAAGGATCCTCATCTCCTAAAATAACTCCAGAAGGAGTCATTACTTTTGAGAACATGGACCATTTTTGGAAATTTCTCAATAATAATATTGGCACCCTTAATAGAGCAGTTCATATGGATAAAGATCAAATTAGTGACACTCAAGCAACCCTAGAAGATATATATCACACACGCACTAATCCTTTGTCCTTTGTTGATCAAGAGAGTGATCAAGCTGGACCGTCCAATTTGGACATGGCTGCTATAATCCAAAACATGCAACAACAACAGGCTACCCAACCACCTAGAGTGCCTGTTACCAAGCCAAGGGTTATTCCCACACAAAAGAAACCTTCATTCACTGCTCTATTTCGCCAAGCTATTGATCAATATACCTCAAATCAACAAAAGCCTAAAACAAAACCAAATACCAATTTCCAACAATCTGGGATACAACATAATGCTACAACAAATCTTCTTCATAATACTCTTCCTACCAACCATTTGCATAACAACAATATAGCATCTAATCCTTATGTCCCGCCTTCCTACGGTCACAAATCCCATACTCATGTACCACCAAACCAATATGGTGGACAAACTGGTAATTTGGAAGCCATGGTGAAATAGTTAGTCTCTCGCATGGACCAGATAGATCCCTACCGTCCCTCGTACAATTATCGAGAGATGTGTAGTCAACCTCTAGATCCTATAGTTGTAGCACAACCATATCCCAAACACTTTCCTATGCCTGTCCTACCTATATATAAAGGAACCGAAGATCCCATAGAGCATCTTCGTATGTTTAGGATAGCATGTCATGACATATCACATGATGATTTGCTATTACTAAAAATGTTCCCGAAAAGCTTAGGGGGGATGGCATTGGAATGGTATTATCAACTACCCACTCATTCTTTGAGAAATTTTGAAGAGACCGCTGAGTCTTTTGTGCATCAATTTAGTGCCTATATCGAAAGGCATGTAACCATTAAAGATTTGTACAACCTAAAACAAGACAAAGATGAGTGTTTTGCTGACTTCTTAGCTCGATGGAGACAGTTGATAGGAAAATTACACTTTGTGTTACCTTATCGGGAAATGTTGGATATTTTTATCAATAATTTACAAGAACAACTATCCTATGAATTATCATCTGCTACCTTGACCACCTTCGATCAAGCTATAGACTTAGCTCGAAGGGTGGAAGATGCTCTCATTAGAAGAGGTCAGCTCAAAAAGAAAGATGATGAGAAAACATCCAGAAATCAATATAAAAATAAACAAGTTGTGGGTGACGGAGTCACTGATAGCAAAAACATTGCTAATGTTAATACTATGAAAACAACAGAGAAGTTTATATTGAAACCTCTTGATAAACCACCCCAAGAATTTACTAGGTTAAATCAACCTTTATCAACCATTCTCCCGCAATTACTAGCACGAGGCTTGATCCAATTACCAGCTATCCGGGAACCTGATCCAACCATACCCGGATACAGAGCTGATTTACATTGTGATTTTCATAGAGGACCTGGACACGCTACCAACTCTTGTAAAATATTAAAACATAAAATACAAGATTTGATTGATAATAATGAGATGGAGGTGCAAGCCTTCCAACCTAAACAAAATCCTTCTAATAACGCTCAAAAGAACATTCCCCAAAATCAGAATCAGAATGCCAATCAATCATTGGACATATTTCAACATCCTTTACCAAAACATGGTAAAGAGGTGGCCAATCAAATTGAGCATCACAATGTTCCTCCTCCTACCCGATATGTAGGGACTATTAGTGGACAATTACCTGTTCATGATCCTCAAATATTTGACACAACTTTATCCATAGTTACGACTAGACCTCTACATAATATTCGGATACTTGATCTTAGTGACACCGAATATGAGACTGAAAGTGACATGGAAATCACCTCAAATCAATCGAATAGTTCTGAAGATGAATCAGATCCTATTCAACCTATCACAAGTTCTATGGTTCCAGAAGAACCATTTCCTAGAAGAGTCACTACTAGACCATCTTCTCACCAAATAGTTTCTAATGAACAAGCTATAAACGCTAGACCAAGACCTATTCATCACTCGCAAAATAATATTGTAGGAACCATCGGAGCCGTTACCAGACAACAGGCTCAAACCTCTCAACAGGATCAAACTCAGAACGATGGATCAGCCCCATTTGTTTTGAAAAATCCCAATAAAGGGAATTATGCATCTAATGTTCAACCTAAACCTCCTTACAATATTAATGAACAATTATCCAATACTACAGCTAGAATTTCCCTTTTGGACCTGTTAAGATCTTCTCCTACCCATAGGGATGAATTAATGCTCACATTAAGCCAAATGATGGTACCACAAAATATTCAATCTGAAGCCATGTCCAATACTATCATCACTCGAGAAGTCGATTGTATTGACTTTCGAGATAAAGATATCCCGCAACATAGTTTACATAAGGATAACCCCTTATATATTACTGCCTTAATTGGAGATGTAGTCGTTAAACGAGTCTTGATTGATAATGGTTCATCTTTAAACATCTGCACTTTTGACTTCTACCAACGATTTGGGTTTAGAAGTGATGAAATGAAAAGAACTGATATGATTATCAAAGCCTTCAATGACGAGACACAAGAAACGTGTGGAGTCATTACTATACCCTTGCAAGTTGGTCCTAGAACCCTAGATACGACCGTGTTTATTGTACATTGCCCTGCATCGTACAATATACTTTTGGGTCACCCTTGGATCAATGCGATGCGAGCGGTTCCCTCCACTTTACATCAGTGTGTTAAATTCGAATTTAAAAACCAGTTGGTTACCATTCATGGTGATCCTAGACCCTTTGATATGTGCGCTTTGGCAGAACCTGTTGGAGTTCAATTTTGCCCTGCCCTGTCATCCACACATCCTAATTCTTATCATCCATCCAAACGTGTGAAACACACACCCATAACATCATCTACTCTTTCAACTACACCTATACATATAGCTCAACCATCTTCTGAACAAACCACATTAGGACCTCGAAAAGATCCTAAAACTACAACTAATGCTTCTTGTTTTACTCCTATATCTTCCATACCTATAGACTCACCCATCAATATCCCTATGACATCTACATCCACTACAGGCATCCTTTCTACACCCGACGATGTAGGAAATGTTCCTTCTACCTCTTATGCTCTTACTGATGAGCTCTTACCCGATTTATCTACAATTCTTATATCTGAGGAAGCCAACACTGCCATGCAGACTTCCCTCCTTTTAAATAAACTCCCACCCTCTCCTCGTACCTTGGGCCTCCCACAGCCTATGGGAAGTATCTACCAAGTCGGGAGTTGTGCTTTTATTTATAAAGGATATGATTGGGGAAGAATACCCAAAAACATTAAGACACATTGTGATGGATATGCTAGATGCTATTTTGCTAATGATTATCTTAAAGCTAAGCCCATAATGCTTAAATTGGGATATAAAGGGAAAGGTTTGGGACCTTTCCAAAATGGTATGAAAGAACCTTTTGAGGTAGAACCGTGGCCCTCGCCAGCTGTGGTGTGGGCCTATTTTCTAGTAAAGGTCAGCCCTTTCCATTTGAGGATGATGACCATCTCGTATGTTATCAAGATTATCTAGATAAACAAGATTCTTTGTGTCTAAAGAATAATTCTTTTACCTGCAATATGCTATCCATAGCCTACCCCGAAATGATTGCCGAATCCGACGACGAGTTGGAGGGAGATATCTTTCATGATGTTTCCATTGAGGAATTGTTATATAATGAATTTTATTTTGATGGCTCTATCCCGAGTATAGCCCAGCTTGAAGCTACGACTTCTCAAGATGAATTATCCAAGTTAACCTTGGAAGAATTACAAGAATTAGGTGTTTCATCCACCCCACCTAATTTTGAGAGAGATTTACATATGGAAGTTGAAAACGTTATAAAAATTAACATTGGAACCGAACATAACCCTCACATAATCAATATTGGATCAGAATTGAGTCAAGAAAAACAAGATAAATACATTTCATTTCTTAAAGACTATGAAGATGTCTTTGCTTGGACATATGAAGACATGCCAGGTTTGGACCCTTCTGTAGTTATGCATCATCTAGTAGTCCATCCAGATGCTAAACCCGTTAAACAGAAACTTCAAAAAATGCATCCTAAAGTGGCCTTACTAGTCAAAGGAGAACTAGAAAAACTGTTGAAAGTCATTTTTATACAAGCCATTGATTATGCCGAATGGATCTCAAATGTAGTTCCAGTAACTAAGAAAGAAGCCACTAAAGTTAGGGTTTGCACCGATTTCAGAGACATTAATGTTGCATGCCCTAAAGATGATTTTCCTCTTCCCAACATGGATCAGATCATTGAATTTACTATTGGAAGTGGAATGATATCCTTAATGGATGGATTTTTTGGTTATAATCAGATCAGGATAGCTCCTGAAGATCAGGCCAAAACAACCTTTATTACCCCTTGGGGAACCTTTTGTTGGAAAGTGATGCCATTTGGCTTAAAGAATGCAGGTGCAACCTATCAACGAGCTATGACTTATATTTTTCATGATATGATGCATGATATCCTACATGATTATGTAGATGATATCATAGCTCATTCCATCAAAGAAGATGATCATTTAAATGACTTAAGGAAAGTATTTGATCGGTTAAGGGAATATCTTATCCGACTAAATCCAGCTAAATGCATATTCGGAGTTAAGTCCGATAAATTATTAGGGGTTATAGTTTCTTTACGTGGCATTGAAATTGACCCTCTCAAGATCGTGGCTATCACAGATATGCCCGCACCCACCAATATATCAGAATTACGAAGTTTACAAGGTAAGCTTCAAGCTATTCGCCGCTTCATCGACAAGTTGGCAGACAAAACTGGACCCTTTCTTAAGCTTCTTAAGAAATATGTCTCTTTTCATTGGGACGAAGAATGCCAAGAAGCATTTGAACTCCTTAAGCAATATCTCCTCAAACCACCAGTGCTTTCCCCACCTAGATCTGATCGTCCTTTTATCTTGTACATTTTTGCTTCTGATTCTGCCTTAGGAGCTATGTTAGCTCAGCTTGACGATGAGAAGAAAGAACGTGCTAATTATTACATCAGCAGAACCTTAATCAGTTATGAAACTCGCTATACCATATTAGAGAAATTATGCCTAGCAGTCGTATTTTCTACACAGAAACTACGACATTATATGCTCAGTCAAAAAATGTATGTTATTGCCAAATTCGACCCTTTGCGATATCTCATGAGTCGACCATATTTATCTGGTCGCACAACCAAGTGGGTTCTTGCGCTAAGCGAATTTGAACTCACCTTCATAGGACAGAAGTCCGTTAAGGGTCAAATCATAGCAGATCAATTAGCTTCTGCACCCTTAGAATCTACTCATCCCCTCATCATTGAGTTTCCTGATGAATGCCTTAAACTAGAGGCAGACCATTCAGAGCAATGGTCCCTATACTTTGATGGAGCCCGATGCATGAGTGGGGCTGGAGCGGGTATTATTTTAATATCTCCACAAAAACATCTTATACCTCTGTCCTTCAAATTAACATTTGCTTGCACCAATAACACTGCTGAATATGAAGCTCTTATCCTTGGATTACGAGCTGCCTTGGCATTGAAAATTAAAAGTTTATTGGTTTTCGGTGACTCCCAACTTGTCATAAACCAAATCAATGATGTTTATCAGACCAGAGATGATAAATTACGCCCATATAAAGCATATGTTTTGCAGTTATTATCCTTGTTTGATCAAGTTACTTTGGAAGCTATTCCTCGAACTAGCAATCGTGCGGTTGACGCTATGGCTGCAATCGCATCTCTTTTACCCTTGGAGTTAGACGATGAATATGCTACCATCATTATTCATCGACTCCAGGAACCCGCTTCAAGCAAATCATGCTTAGAACCTTTGGATGTGTTTCTCATCAACGAAACAACTCCTGAACCATGGTATATTGATATATTTAATTTTTTGCAGAAAGGAACCTTCCCTGATGGTTGTACTAGCAACCAACGTAGGTTATTACGTAGACAAGCAAGTCGCTTTGTGATTATTGGTAATACCTTGTACAGAAGATCTTTTGAAGGCATCTTACTGAGATGTTTGAATCTAGAAGAATCTAGATCAGCTTTGAATGAAGCCCACAATGGATCTTGTGGGGGACATTTTAGTGGTAGCGCCATTGCTAAGAAACTCCTTCGGATAGGATATTTTTGGCCTACCATGGAAAATGATGCACATAATTATGTGCGACATTGCGACAAGTGCCAGAAACATGCTGACCTTGTCCATGCGCCTGCACAAGAACTCGAGGCTATTTCATCTCCTTGGCCCTTTTCAAAATGGGGCTTAGACATCATTGGAAAAATCAACCCTGTGTCATCCGATGGACACAAATTCATCATAACCGCCATTGAGTATTTCACGAAGTGGGTTGAAGCTATGCCATTAGCTTCTTGCATGGAACACAAGTTTCCAAGTTTATTTTTAATCAAATTATTTGTAGGTTTGGAATTCCTGCCAATCTCATTTTCGATAATGGAACTTGTTTCAAAAATAAAGATGTCAAGAAATTATGTCAAAAATATAAAATTCAACATCGCTGGTCCACTCCCTATTATCCTCAGGGTAATGGTCAAGCAGAAGCATCTAATAAAACCTTAATCAAAATTCTCAAAAAATTGGTCAATAAATCCGGTCGAGATTGGCACATTCAGTTATATCCTGCTTTGTGGGCCTATCGAACTAGTGTTCGAACCCCCACTGGAACTTCACCTTTTGTCTTAGTTTATGGTGTTGAAGCCATTTTTCCCTTTGAATTAGAAGTTCCTTCTTTAGCTCTACTACTTCAAGATATTGAAGTAGGGGATGAATATCGTGCTGGCAGATTTAGTCAGCTAGAACTTCTAGATGAAAAGCGCATCAATGCTTTGGAGCATCTTCGCGCCTACCAAAACAAGCTTAAGAGAGCATATCTTAAGAAAGTTCATCCTCGATCTTTTGAGATCGGTGACCTTGTCTTAAAAGAAAATCAAAAAAATACTAATGCAACTAAAAACCTTAAAGGTAAATTTGAGCCCAACTGGCTTGGACCATATGTCATCCCTGCTAAATTTGGATCAGGAGCATACAAATTATCTACCTTAGATGGTAAAGAACTTAAAGAACCTATGAACATTATGCATCTTAAACGTTACTATGCATAAAAATTGGTCATTTCATCATTGTATATATTTGTTTTGCATATTATTTCCTTTTAGTCACTTATTTAAAACATTTCAAAAAACAATCATCTTGTATTTCTTTCAATTCATAACTTAAAATTAAAAACATCCAAATCATCAAAATCTTCAAAAACATCTTTTATTTTTGTACCTCTCAAATTGTGAAGTATTGCAGTTATATTTTCAGTTATTTTGGATAAATTAGCATTTATTTGGAATCCCGCACTTTCACATTCACATGTATAAATATCTTGATTTTATTTGGTATGATTATTCATCTCTCTTATATCAAAGTCCACAGGTTGAATTAAATAAAGTTTTGAGCATAGAGAACTGATCTTGTTATTTACTTGAACCAAGTATATCTTTTCACATTAAAATGATTTCATTGCAAATTCGATATGATGCTACATAGTAGAAATGGTTTCCTGAGCGAAAAGTTTCCCCTGCTATCCTATCATGCACATGGTCTAGAATCTTTGAGAATTGACAAAAGGACAAGCTCACCCCTACCCAGAATAAAAATCCCTTGCTCTACAGCTAATCCGAGCAAGTATCCCTAGCATAGGAAGAAAAGAAAAGTTCAAGAAAAAGAGAAAAAGAAAAAGGTTATTTTATATCATCACCACAATATTTCAGTATTTTCTCAAATATCAAGCAAAAATACAAAAGTACAAAAAAAAAAAAAAGAGAAGCAAAAGAGAAACGCAAAAGCAAAATGCAATAAAATCCTTTCCCTACCCCTTGAAAAGAAAAGAAGGGTGAATGAGCTTGAATCCCTGGAATTCTCAATTATTCGAAAACTGTGAGGTAAGCCCCATAACAGGTGGTTTGTGCCCAACCCGCTTGGCCTTGGGTAATCCCTAGCGTGGTGATATGTCTGTCACATTAGCGACCTTCTTTTGTATAGACCTCTGTCAGCTTATGGATTAGCTAGCTCTTGATAACCTAACTTACATAGTAGTCTGGTACGGTTACATGCATATAAATCATGGTCAACGAACATTCATTTGGTCAAGGCAAATTACTTGTATCAAATTATCTTGCTCAAAATTGGTGAATGAACAATACAATCGCACACACATTTGTATTTGAGAGATTTTGTATCATTATGATAAATCAAGATCGGTAATGAATTCACATTTGCACATGAGGATTCCTTATAAATCTACATTTCTCTTTGAGATAATTTAAAATATTTCTGTAATTCTTTTCGGAATAATTTTATCCTTTTATTTCAGAATTCTTGTTTTCTATAAAAGCAATTATATAAATTTTCTCACAAAATCATAAAAATAATTTCAAACAAAATTTTCATATTATTATTTTTCTATTTATCAAAAATCAAAAAATTCATCTTGCAATAAAACCAACAATCTATTTTCTTCTTTGGATTTCACGATGATGGTATAAGTCTATACCTATAATTCTATGCCTAGCGCAAACCATTGTTCTAATTTTATTTTCCATTTATTTTAAAAACAAATTCATCAAAACATATGACTTGCATCATTATGTTACACAATTATGCTTTACAAACAAACGAACACCTATTCTATTTCATGTCATTATGTTCAAATTCAATTTTGCAACCATGGTATAAATTCTAAGGAATTGTTCAAAATTTTATCACACTTAGGAATTTATGCCTAGCAAAATCATATTTCTTTTCGTATCTCATGCATACTATTTTTATGAAAATCTGAAAACAAATCATCAAACCATCATTATCTCCATCATTACAACACAAAGTCTTAAGACAGTCTCTTAAGCACTCTTTTACTTTTAACAATATTTCTATACTGGGATTAGCTTGACGACCGAGTGAGCGGCGACTCCATGAAATGGTCTATAACAACTGACAATGTCCTTTGAAATTATTGTTAGAAGTCTCTTTTTATTTTTTATCAAATCACACCACCACAACCAATTGTTTACATCAGATTATTTCATTTAAAATCTTACAGCATGACATCAAATTATAATATTTCAAAATGACATAATTACATGAATCCTCAATCAAATAAGCAAACAATTCAAACATTAAAGCATCATAAAAACATATGAACAAGTCATATCATTCAAAACAAGATCATATATATATCAAAAAAATTATATACATCATATCAAAACTGGATTGGTATGCCACAATCTATACCTTGGCATACTCAATCCTCTCAACAATCTCTACAAAATCTATAGTCCATAGACACCTAGCCTCGAGAAGCCCTCGAGCTCTCCCTCATCTCCTCCCCGCCGACGTGGAGGAGGTGGTCCCATAGCGGGGCTGTGTCTCCCTTTGGAGTGAATAGTAAAAATGAATTAGGGTTTTACCCTATTTTCTTAATTTTATTTAAAAATCAACATTTTAAATTTTGCTTTTACGTGTTTTTACCTCAAACGTTCGATTTGGGTAAAAACACGGAGGGGGCACCATAGTCAGCATTCGTACGATTCGACCAAGAATCGTCATCTAAAAAATTGAGTATATTTTTGCTTTCTCGTAAAACGGGAAAAACTCGTCTTTAACGCATTTTCTTCAGAAAATTCGCTAAAGAGGGGGCAAAATGTAGCACCCTAAAATTGGCACGGTTAAAACATTAGTAAAAAGATAAAATATTAAAATTTGAATTTCAACCCCAAACTGCCCGTTAAACCGCCTTTTACCCGCTTTCCTCATTTTTCATGCCATTTTTAGGATTTGTTTTGACCGTTGGACGATATCGTCTCAGATTAGATGAAATCATCCCCGATCTGATGAATTCATCTGGAACAGAACGTCCAGACGATTTCGTCCCAAAACCAAATTTTCATAATTAGCTTCTATTTCAACAGCCTCTCCAACTCGGGCAGAAGCGTGTCTACGCGTAGTTGGAGATTTCCCTGTTGGAGATCTCCCAGATTGGGATGATCCCCAACCTCCCAAACCTCTTCCTAATCCTATATAAACTAGGATTTTTCTAGTTTATCCCCCTGATTCTCCCTGAACCCCTAACCCCTTAGTTGATGGATTTCATTGCAGAGTTAGCTCCTTATTCCCTCGCACTATTGCTTGCATTCGGTATTTTTGCATTTTTTATTGCAGGAACTCTACTATTTTTCAGTCGAAGCTAGCTTGGATCGTCGCGGACGATCTCGGACGATTGCGGACGATCTCGTACGATTGGAGGCGATCCCGACTGTAGTCCATATTGGGGGCAGTCCGAGTTTAGAGTTTGCATTTTCTTAGCTTTTTCTGCATTTTTCATATCATATCTCTGCACTGTTTTAAGTTATTATGTTTTATGCATCTTGGAGTTCACCTCATTTAGCATAATCGCATGATAAAGTTAAAATCAATCATTAAATCTATTGCATTTCCTTATTTGTTATTAGAATCTATTATTTAGGCATGTTTGCTGTTATTTCTACCATTATCCTTTGCTTCTGCACTTGCATATTTGGTATTTTGCATCTGTTTTTGTGATTGCAGGTTTCTGACGAATTCGTCTGATGAATTCATCAGATTTCAGATGATTCTGTCTGATTTCAGATGACCTTCTATGATTTGGGATGATTACGTACAAATTGAGATGATCTGAACTGCTACAAGACTCAGAATCTCCATCAGACATCCGGAATCAGGTATGACACCTTCTAGTTAGCATATTCTCTCGTTATTTGCATCCATTTCTATTTTTTGTATTCATTTAAATCAGCATTGGCATATAGAATAGTTTAGATTCATATCGGCCAAACCTAGGAGTTGAATGATCAAGCATAAAAATGAACACATCAAACACACTATCAACCTAGGCGTGGAAACCACCATTCAAAAGTTTCCTGGTGAACCCACCATCCGGTCGAAAATTCACCCTTATACACCTCCCCCGAGAGGCGGGACCTTCCAAGGGCCTCTCAGTCCGAGGTATTGTCCCATCCTTTTCACATCCCCCTTTCGGGCGCGGATCCTATAGCCTGAAGGTAAGGGTGCAAAAAATTTGGAGCGATACAATGCTTTATGAAATACTATGGGAACGATAGTCCTACCCATCAATGTGGGGAATAATACCATCCCTATGATGTGTCATATATTATAAGGGGCTATGCAATACAATATACTCCTAGGGTGTCCTTGAATAAGGTCAATGAAGTGTGTTCGTTCGATCTTGCACTAGTGTGTCAATTATGTGCACAAAAACAAAGTCTGTGGTTCTGGATGATGAAGAGCCATTCAAACACGTCCATCATGTGCAAATTCTAGGAGAATTTGTAATTCCTTCTACCTAAATTTATGTAGCACCTTCATCTCCAACCACACAATTGGATAATAAAGGAAAAAGTGTAAGAAAAGATCCATGCACATCAACACCTCCTAGTGCACTCAAAATAGTCAATGCTTCTAAAGTACCATCAACATCAAAACCAAAAGACAATCATAAGATAAAGGTGCTCTTAGTCAAGGAAGAAAGGCCCAAGGAAGTGCCAACTATATCCATTTCTGAAATGCCAAGTCCTATGGAATAATAAGATCTTCAAGATCAATATGAATATAGTGATTACCATCCTGCTTCACTAGTGTCATCCATAGGGTCATCCACATCACATGAATCAATACACTTGGCAAGCACAAACATAGGGGAGTACCTTGTGTATAAAATTACCTTTATGCCTATCATTGAGTCTACACAAGATATGATAAGACCTAAGGAATTGAGACCGCTAGTGGGAATAGTGGTTCCACTTGGAATCCCTCTTAACCAAACCAATTTTGTCTATGCTGGCCTAGATTGTGCCCATAAGTCTTCAAACATAGAATAGGATTATGATGAATTATTCATGACCAATGTTTGTTACCTCTCTAATATCAATTTTTCTCTAAACTAATTTGAGCATTGCCATTGGCATGGCTACGAGCTTGGTATATATGATCAGGGACACAAATGACCATACGAGCCTAAATATCAGCTTCCCTCTGACAGGTTTGGATTAGGCTATTATATTGGAGGTCGATATGACTATCTTGTAGTAGCATTGGATAGATTAAGCTTAGAGCTAGGAGAAGACATTGATTTCATTCCTTATAACCCCCTAAGAATAAGAAACTTGAGCAATAGAAAAGTGGCCACAGTGAACGTATCGTCACCAAAAAATTATCATCCAAACATCTCAATTGATTCCACCCCAATAGGGTACAACTCATGGGATGAAGAGAATGGATATGAGGCAAGTGATGATGAGGCACAAATTGGTTTAGCCTACCATGGGCATCACTATTTACAAAGATTCACATGGTTCATCCACAATGAGAGTGGGTACAGATTAGATGAAAGTGACTATGAATCAGAGGACTCAATAGAAAGAGCCTGCTTAGGCCTGAGCCATCAACCCCTTACTTTGGGATAAGAGACAAATGTAAATGGGTTCTTCATAAGTGAAGAAGAATATGAAGATGAAATGGATATGGCCTACTTGGGGCCTATATATGAGCCTTTTTTTATAGGTCCACATACAAATGCTAATGACTTATGGATAAGAGATGATGACTTTGAGGATGAGACCGAGATGGTGGGCCTCACCACTTGTGCTAAGTCAACGATCTAGTAGAAAGAGAGGTGACACTTCATGCCATAGATCCTGGATTAAGGTTCCTCAAAAAAATTGCTGACTTAGGAGGGATTCACCGCATGGTCAATCCCCCTCCTCCTACATTCCAAGAGATCCTTGAGCAAAATGACCTCATTTTGTATTTTGTGCATAGAGAGAATCCAACCACTCGCATGTTGCATAAGGAGGACCCATTCATCCCCAAACCACCAGAACCTCATCGCGAGTATGGAAGGGAAACCTGTTAGGATCTCATCCTAACTCTTAATGTAATAACTTCCTTGATGTAATAATCCCTAGTGAACGTGGGTAGTACCCATGATTAATATTTTGTAATTTTCTAAGTTTTAGCTTAGGTAGTTCCTATGACAAATGACACCCTTTTCTATGTAACACATGGTAGATAGGTTAGGTAAGGTGGCCGTGTGCATGTAATTCAAGTGGCATTGTGCATGTAATTCATGTGGCATTATACATGTAATTCGAGTGGCATTGTGCATGTAATTCAAAGTGGCACTATGCATGTAATTCAAGTGGCATTATGCATGTAATCCAAGTGGCATTTTGCATGTAAGCCAACCTTGGGATGAAACTCTTTAAATACCTTAAAAGGCACCAATGTAATCATATTTTTGCAAATTAATGAAGTGTTGAAGGAGGTTGCCCTCTCGAAGAGGCCTGCGATTCTATCTATTGTGAGATTGTTCTTTTTAAGTAATTTTTGTTATTATATGCATTTAATTTTGAATACTATTATAATGTTTCTGTGAGTTTGTTTCCAAGAAAATGTGTGAGAGTGTGTTTATTTGAGTTGGAAGTGTGTTGTTTAGTATATTTTATAGTAGGATCCTAACAAGTGGTATCAGAGCACTTTCTAGGGCCAAGTTCTACTATAACTGCAATGATTCTTGCCATCCAATCTGCCTGTTAGGTATAAATTTTGTGTGTTTTTTCGTTCCTATTTTTCTTTATTAAAAAAAAAATCCAAAAAATACAGTGCATTTTTTTTCCAAACCAAAAAAAAATATATATATTTTTAGTTGAGTAGGTAAAAACCCTGTGCTGGGGGTTTTAAAATATCATAAAGGATCTATCGTTATTGGCTAAGCTAGGTAGCCCATAAAGCGTCTAGTGAAGTGAGGGGCGATCAGGCTCCAATACCTAGGCCTCAGACAAAACTCGTGCACGGACTTGAGATCCCACATATCTTTGGGTATATCGGGAGACCATCTAGGTTTAAACAAAATTTTAACCATTAGGAAGCTTTTTGGCCTTGTATTACTCATAGTCTATGGGACATAGCATCCTAGACGATTACCCTCCCGTATTGTCAAAGAGGCAGGTAGTGTGCTCAAGGGTATGTGTGGAATCCTCCTTGAGTAGTGGCCTAAAATATTGTTCCAAGCACTATTTTTCATCACTATCGGTATAATAGAGGGCCTATGGGTGGTAAATACTCTACATAGCATTCCCTGGTTCTGTTAAAACTTCAACCTGTAAAAAATGAAAACAAAAATAAAAATAAAACCAAACCTCCCTATTCATAAACCTGCATTTCAAATCTCCAAAAAGTGAGCATATAAGAAAGGAGTCCTCTACTAAAAAAATAATAGAAAATACATGCATTCGGGATAGACCATGAGGGTGACACTTAATATGGCAGTCTAGAGAATAACAATCAAATTTACAGTGGCAGTCATAGTCAGGTCAGTCAGGTCAGAGAGGTCAGCATAGTCAGGTCAAAATTTATAGTTTTCAGGGTCAAAACAGAACTATCATAATAGTCACCTACAAAATATAGAGAATCTTGGGGCTAGTGAGGTTAGGACTAGGCCAACCAGTGAGATCATGACATGAGGCTAGTTATAGATAGTGCTCCAGTACCCAACTTTTGCTTTGTAGCTCAGAATCAAAAAATGTAAACATCGTTAGACTTAGCAAAACAAGGGATAAAAAAAATGTAGTTTTGAGAGATATAGCTCATTGTGACCACCTCTTCGAGTTGATCATTTTGATATATAGCACCCAAGAACTTTTTTGGGCACTTACTAAAAATAGTTAGTCCTAAAAACTCAATTCTATTTTTAGTAACTAGTCACAAAAGGTTTCAAAATGGCCCAGGGTACCCATGGGCATCAAAAAGAACAAGACCACTTTGAATCCTTAACAAAAGCCATTGAGAAATTGCAATCGACTTTTCACTCCATAATGGAAGAAGTCCAAGGTCTTCACCTAGAGCATGAGGCCACTAGTAACCACTTAGAAGAAGCATTGATAGAAGTAGACAACAAACTAAAAAGAGGACCACCCAAAATATAACATCAAGTTGAGGGTTCTACAAGGAATCATGACCATGATCCATCCTTTAAAATGCCCAAATTGGACTTTCCCAAATTTAGTGGGAAGGATGTTGATGGGTGGCTATGTAGGGTTGATCAATTCTTTAAAATTCATAATGTTTCCATATTTCATCGAGTCCAGATGGCTTCCTTTAACTTGGAATCTGAGGCTCTACACTGGTTTCAATGGTTAAATATTGCCAACCCAAATCTCTCTTGGAATAATTTTGAATCCCAACCACTCACTCAATTTGGTCCTAGTGAGTATGAGGACTTTACAGGGGCCTTGACCAAACTACAACAAACAGTGTCAATCCATGAATACCAAGCTCAATTTGAAAAATTGTCCAATAAGACAAGAGGATTGAATGAAGGGTTCTTCCAGAGTTGTTATAATAGTGGGTTGAAGGGGGAACTCCAAGTAGAAGTAAGAATGTTGAAACCATAAACTATGATGGAAGCTATCAGTTTGGCCCGTTTGGCCGAATCTAAACTCTCTGCCCAAAGGCGCCCATCAAAGTTTCCTCAAAATAGACCTTCATTTCCTTCTCGATCCCAAAACCCAATTGATAATAAACTTACTACACCCAAGTGCATAACCACAGAAGAGATGGATGCATGTCGTGCCCAAGGATTATGCTACAATTATGATGATTTTTTTTTTTAAAGGGCATAAGTGTGCACACAAAAAATTGTTCTTGATAGATGTTGAAGAACCTGATAACTTTGACTAGAGTGATTAGGATGAGGACCCTCCGAAAAAACCTCCACAAGAAGAAGTGAAACAAGAACCTGAGACAAAAATTACAGTCCATGATCTTGTAGGTATTACTATTCCATAAACCATGAAGGTTGCGGGATTTTTCAAGGGCCAACATCTTTCCATCCTTATGGATTCGAGAAGCACGCACAAATTCATTGACCCTAGAGTTGCTCAGTGGGCAAATTGCTATATCCACACTTGTAATTCCTTTGAGGTCATGGTAGCCAATGGGGGAACCTTACCTTGTAAAGGAAAATGTCGCAATGTTAAAATCAAGATAGGGGACTATGAACTCAAGCAAGACATGTTTGCCCTCTAGTTGGACGGATGTGATATTGTTTTGGGATCTCAATAGTTGAGTATGTTGGGCACTATCAATTGGAACTTTTTCAAACTCTGGATGCAGTTCTATCAAAATAGACAAACACACATCATCAAGGGCTCCCTAGTAGGAACACATCAAATTATCAGTTAAAATGGCATGGATAAATTTCTAAAGAAATCATCACGTGGGGTCATTGCACAACTATTCTCCATCCAACCATCCACATCTCAAATGAGTGAAACCCCATCAGACCTGCAACAGATTCTCCACAAACATGAGGCCATATTTGCAGAACCAACTACCCTACCACCGCATCGCTATCATGACCATGTCATTCCATTATTGCTGGATAGTGCACCTCCCAATATTAGACCATACAGGTACCCTCATGCCATGAAGTCAAAGATTGATACAATGATACAATAATTACTCAAGGTGGGTATCATTCGGTCTAGTACTAGTCCCTACTCTACACCAGTCTTATTGGTCCTCAAGAAGGATGGCTCCTGGCGACTGTGTATTGACTACCGAGAACTCAATAAGATAACTATCAAGGATAAATTTCCTATCCCTGTGGTTGATGAATTACTAGATGAATTACATGGGACCATGTACTTCACCAAGCTAGACCTTCACTCTAGGTACCATCAGATCCGGCTCAAGGATGAAGATATTCCTAAAACTACTTTTCGCACTCATGAAGGTCATCATGAATTCTTGGTAATACCATTTGGTCTCACAAATGATCCTTCCACATTTCAAATACTGATGAACAACAAATTTTGCCCTTTTTTTGTGAAAGTTCATCCTTGTGTTCTTCGATGACATCTTGATTTACAGTCACACATGGGAAGAGCATCTCAAGCATGTAGATCAAACCCTACAACTATTGGTCAACCATCAACTATTTGCAAAAAGGTCCAAGTGTTCCTTTGGTTTTACTGAAGTGGAGTATCTGGGACACATTGTATCCAAGGATGGTGTCAAGGTTGACCCTAAGAAGATCCAAGTAGTCCAAGAATGGCTGAAACCTCGCACTTTCAAAGGACTTCGAAGATTTTTAGGGCTTACAGGCTATTATCGTAAATTTGTCTATAATTATGGAAATATAGCCACCCCCCTCACCTCCATGTTGAAGAAGGATTATTTTACTTGGATAGGGCCGACTGAGCAAGCATTCCTAGAACTCAAGCATGCCATGACCACCACTCTAGTTTTAGCCATGCCAGACTTCTCTAAAAACTTTGTCATTGAAAGTGATGCATTTGGTCATAGTATCAGGGCGGTATTGATGCAAGAAGGACACCCTTTGTCTTTCATCAGTAAAGCCCTATCTGATCACAATTTAGGGAAATCCACATATGCCAAGGAAATTTTGCCAATATTGCATGCAGTCCTACATTGATGACCTTACCTCATTGGGTGCCATTTCTCCATCAAAACTGACCACCAGAGTCTGAAATACTTTCTAGAACAATGGGTTGCCACCCCTGAGCAACAAAAGTGGGTATCAAAACTCATGGTCTATTATTATGACATCACGTACAAAAAAGGAAAGGATAATCTTGTGGTAGATGCTCTCTCTTGCCAATTTGAGACCCTTAGTATGTTGTGTGCCATTTCTGCACCATTGCCCTAATGGATTGAGCCCTTACATCAAGAAATACTTCAGGATGTAGATTTGAAAGACTTGGTTGCTTCACTTATGGATGATCTAGAGTCTACACCAGGATATAGTTGGGATGGCTAGGATCTACGTTACCATCAATGCCTGGTTCTTCCTCCTAAGTCCCCACTTTGAGAGCTCCTCATGAAGGAATCACATGCTACTCCATCTAATCACCATTCAGGGTTCCTAAAAACTTATGAGCGACTCAAGCGCACATTCTTTTGGAAAGGTATGAAATAGGACATTCGATCTTCTGTAACTGACTGCGACACATGTCAAAGGATGAAAGGGGAAACAATGCGCTCTCTGAGCACTCTTCAACCATTGTCGATCCCAAAGCAGGTGTGGACTGACATCTCCATGAAATTCATAGAAGGGCTACCTAAATCTAGAGGCAAGTTAGTTATTTTTGTGGTAGTGGACCGCCTTTCAAAGTATGCTCACTTTTGTGCCATAATCCATCCTTACACAACATCCACAATTGCCCAATTTTTTCTTGACTCCATCTTTCGCCTTCATGGCATGACAACCTCCATTGTATCTGATCATGATCCCACATTTACTAGCAATTTTTTGCAAGAGTTGTTTAAGTTGTAGGGGACTCAGCTCAAAATGAGTTTAGCCTACCATTCGCAAATGGATGGTCAAACAAAGGTTGTTAATAAATGCTTGGAAACCTACCTTCGTTTCTTTGCCTCTAATCATCCTACTCATTGGGCAAAATGGATTTCCTTGGCTGAATGGTGGTACAACACTTCCTATCATACCACCACCAAAATCACACCGTTTAAGGCAGTTTACGGGTGCCCTCCAGTCACGCCTTCCTCCTACATTCCGGGAAGCTCCAAGGTCCAGGCCGTTGATAATGCTCTAAGTCAACACACCAAGGTCCTCTGCCAACTTAAGAAAAATTTGAACATGGCCCAAAATCAAATGTGCCAACAAGCTGATCAACATCGTTTTGAGTGCAGTTTTGATGTGGGTGATATGGTCTTCCTTCGCTTGTAGTCATACAAATAATATTCCCTAAAAATTTGCAGGTGTCAAAAGCTCACTCCAAAATTCTATGGTCCTTATTAGGTTCTACAATGGATTGGCCCTACAACTTACAAATTGGCTCTTCCCCCCACTTCCAAGCTCCACCCTATTTTTCATGTTTCCCTTCTCAAGGAATTTGTGGGAACAAAGGTATAGGTTCAATCAACACTCCTCGAATTGGATGAAGAAGGCTCCATATTACTTGCACCTGAGTAGCTTCTGGATCGTTGAACTCGCACTCTATGCAACCATACCATTATTGAGGTCCTTGTTCAGTGGCATGGGATTCAACCTGAGGATGCTACATGGGAGTCTCTCCATCAACTCCAACAACAGTTTCCTCATTTTCAGCTTTGAGGACAAAGCTTCTTCAAGGAGAAGGGCATGTTAGGATCTCATCCTAACTCTTAATGTAATAACTTCCTTGATGTAATAATTCCTAGTGAACGTGGGTAGTGTTGGTCCGGCTTTCATGCACACCCCGGGAAAAAAGGGATGAAGGCAAGGAAAGCTCCGGAGACACCCACGGGACTGATCCCACTCATCTTTAGGATCTAGCTGGTTATCCAAGGTGCGAGTTACGTAGTTGGGTCGAATGGCAATTCACTCTTTTCCACTTCGGAATAGATTTCGATATGGATCGCTCTCGTTACCTTACAGGGGGTTCCTGAACTTGTTCAGTAGTTGCAAAAGTTGTTGACAATCAGATTTAACTTGATTCTTTGATCTAGCTCTCATGGGTCAGCAGATTTAAATAAAATGCAAATAAAGAAAATAAAAATGGATCATTCACGGAAAGCAAAGAGAGGGTAGGGTAAGGCAGAAAAGAGAAGTTTATCAGACTTTAAACTGTAAAACTCTAAACTATCAATCTTATCTATGCTATCACCTTCACAACGTAACAAATCCCGTAAGAAAGTGTCCAATCACCTAAGATCACTTTCAACTAAGAGCACAAGGCAGAGTGAAACGGATCTAGCGAGAAAATTATAAATCCAAGGGGCAACTGGTTAAAATCGGTATCTTTCACCGGCAGACTCTAGCTCGCACAAATGAAGACAAAGCAATTAGAACAAACTTACACCCGAAATCTGTAATTTCCCTAGCAAACAATAGAACAACCGAAGCCTAACAAAGATATTTAATCTTGACAATGGCAGATTTACAAAGATATATCTAACAAACTTTAAATGGAACGGATAACAAAAGAAAATACACTTATCACACTCGCAAAAGATTAGGCTCCCCGGCCATGCTATCACGTAAAAGCTAAAGCACATCAACTCCAAGTCCGTAAACAAAGGATTTCACAAAATTTGCAAGAAATTGCTTATAAGCCTTTATTTCTAAGTCTCCGCCTCCCGCGATTACATTTAGAATTTGTATTTATAGACTCAGGACGGACCCTGATCTTTTCCAAAATATCTTGCTCAAACCCTAAATCTTATCGCACTTAAACCCTAGGACCCGGGTTTTACAATAAAAATCCATTTAAAAATCAAAGTCCGGATAGAACTTAACCCTTCGGCAAAACTGTGCAGTTAGCTGCCATAAATGGAGAAGATAAATCAAATGCAATTTTCATTCATCCGCAGCTGCAAATAAATGCTTTCATTAATTTTGCTGGTGAGCCGGATGAGTCACCACTTCTCCATCAATTCGATCTCTGCAATTCCATCCCGAAGTTGAAATGGTCTTCATGCTATCAAGTCTGCAATAAATTTGTCGTTGAATGCTCTCACCGGCAGCTTCTCTCCTAGCATGGCGGTCCTTGACTAAATCCGCACTTCATCTTCGCCTTTATGGTCTTTCCCGGTTGTCCCGTAAGTGCCAGGTGGAATCCTGCATGAAAGACAAAAAGATGCATTAGATTAGCACTTTAATTAAATCAGAAGCTTAAAACATTAAAAACAGATTAAATCCGCAAAATAAGCTTGCATGTCGGCTTCTGTTTGTCCCATTCACGCTTTGACACGTGTCGCTACCCCAGGAAGCCTTCTGTTTCCCGCCGGAATGCACTTTCATGTCAACTATGACTTTCTCTCTCCTGCCGCGATTCTGCGACATGTCGCGATTTCGCGACATGTCGCGAAATCGCGACCCTGCCAGCTCATCAGCAAATTCCTCCCTCGTCGGCCGCGAAAACACGACATGTCGCGATTTCGCGACATGTCGCGAAATCGCGACCCTTCCTGGCCTCCGTACGCTTCTTGATTTTCAGCCGCGATTTTAGAACACGTCGCGATATCGCGACAGCTCCTCTACCTGCATGCGTTGACCGCGATTTTGGAACATGTTTCTGACTTAACCGATTTTTCATCCCGCAGCCCATTTTCTCTCTCCTGCCGCGAAAATGCGACATGTCGCGATTTCGCGACATGTCGCAAAATCGCGCCCTCCGTACAGCCTCGCGTCTCTCTCCCAAAATCGTCGCGATTTCGCGACATGTCGCGAAATCGCGACCTTTCTGGCACTTAGCCGCATTTTGACTTACCTGTCGCGATATCGCGACATTTCCGAAAATGGAAGTGTCGCGATATCGCGACACTACCAAAAATGGAAAGTTTGATTTTTCAATGAATTTATGCAACTGTTTTCTGGATTTTTCTCGGTAATGGTGCAAGATTTTCTTGTGCATGAATGATTCTAGCATGTAAAAAGTGAATTCTTGGATAACACAACTAGAATGCAAGAAAAAGCACAACTTTAAAAAGGAGGCAAGCAAAATATGGATTTAAAACCGAAAATGACCAAGAGGGTCCCTGCTGCAAAAATGGAAGTTCATAATTTTCTAAGGATGGAATCTCATTTTTCAGTGGGGGTGTGTTGCTTATCAACAAATGGCGATATCTGCGGGTAAAATAGTAGCACTATTTTAGAACCCAGGACTCTGTTTCAAAACAAAAAGACCATGCATCATGCCTTGCCACAAGCATTCTTCACAATAAATTGATCGCCAACTCGCCACCGTTAAAATTTCCCAAGGACATATCGGGCCGGATTACTTCAAGGAAGATTTCTGATGTGCAATTACAAAGGTATAGAACTTTCTTCAAGGATGACTCGAATTGAATGATAAACTTGGATTAATCAACTTTTCTAGATTGTAAAAGGGGAAACCGAGTAGAGCTCTGTTTACTAGTTTAGCTTTTTACAGCTTAGACAGAGTTACCCTTTAGATTTACACGACCCAATTTACAACTGTAGGGCAGAATCTAATATTGGCTGCCTCTTTTGATCATATAACTCTTTTTTTTTTTCTTTTTTTTCTTTTTTTCTTATCTCTCTCTTTTTTTTTTATCTCTCTTCTTTTTGAAATATATCACTATCTGGAAGGCCTTAGAGAAATTACAATTTTCTTTTAATATTTGATCAATCTGGAACTGTTTCAGTCTAGGCATTGATAGCCTCTGGTGACACCCAAATAATTGCATGAACCATAGTCCCCTCTTATAACCAGACTTTTCTTGGATTCCCCTGGAGTTCCTCCAACAAAACAAAGATAGCAGTTTTTCTATCATTAAAACAATTGTGGCAAGTAAGACACAAGATCCAATCATCTCTCTACCTTCATCCTGGATAACAAAATAGTTCCACAGTTTAGTGCAAGCAGACTATCTCAATTAGAATAATGAGCAGAATGGGGAGGCACTGGATTGAGGATTTATCAGCTAGGAATAAAACAATTTTCAGCAGGCTGACTTTTCATTGATTGCTCAGGCAGAGGCAAAGGACAGAAAATTTCAGAAGCCAAAGGACTTTGCACAGGCTTCCAAGGACAGGCACAGGCTTCAAGCAAAAACAAAATAAAACTGTACAGACTAAAGCACAGAACTGTACAGCAAGGGAAAAAACAAATAAACTGAAAGAACTAAAGCAAATAAAAAACTGCAGCTGAAATAAATAAACTGCAACTGCAACTGTACAGACAACAAAGAAAAAGAAATGCAATAAAGAAAAGACTGTACATACTAAAATAAAAGCAAGCTAAAATAAAAAGACAAGGAAAGGAAATAAACCGCACTGACAAAGAAATAAACTGCACAAGCTAAAACTGAAAAATAACTAAAGAAAACTGAAAAACTAAAATGCAACTGCACAGACATATTAAAAAAATAAAAAAATAAAATAAAAATAAAAAATAAAACTGCACTGAGAACAAGGATTAATCTAACAAACAAACCTGTACAGACAGCACCCAATTAAAACTAAAAAGAAGCAACTAAAGCAACTGTACAGAGCTATTAAAAGAACTAAACTAGAACAAAACAAAACTTACGGAGCTATTTACAATATGTACACATGTTACAACCTTTTTTTATAGCTTACTCAAATGATACATTGGATGGAACAGCAGAAAAATAATGCTTCAAGTATTGGCCATTAACAGGGGGTCCGTAAAATTACCATCCAGGTCTTGCAAGCTGAAAGCATTGTTACCCAATATTTCAGCAATTTGGTAGGGGCCTATCCACAATGGTCGCAACTTTGTGTGCTTACCCTTCTTCTCATGGGCCTTGTCCCACGTAAGCACTAAGTCTGCCACACGAAAGCCTTCACCTTGGCTCTCTTGTCAAACCACCGCTTGACGCTTTCTTGGTGTCTCGCCGAAGTGCTCCAGGGCTTGGAGTCTTTCATCCCGCAAGTTAGTGAGGTCTAAAACACGGGCTTCAACATCATCATGACCTTCAAAATAATCTAAGGCAAACTGATAGGTAGGCAATTTCAAGGAGATGGGGACAATTGGCCGAGTACCATACAACAAAACAAAGGGAGAGGTCTTAAGAGCCACTTTGTGTGTTATCCGGTCAGCCCACAGTGCATATTTCAACAATGTATGCCATTGCCTGGGTTTGTCTGCTGCAGACTTTTTGATGGCATTCATTAAGTTCTTGTTTGTTGACTCACCTACCCATTGCCTTGGGGATAATAGTTGGATGAAAATCCGATAACTATCCCCATCCGGTATGCCCAATCCGCAAACTCCAATGATTGGAAGGCGGGCCCATTATCACGGCACCAAATTCAGTGGGAACCCCAAATCTAGTTATGACATTTGATTCAAGAAAATCAATAACTTCCCGGGTCGTACTTCTTGTAGTGGTCGCCGCTTCAACCCACCTTGTGCAATAGTCGTAGTCGTCAAGACATATTTATGCCCCGCCGAGGAATTCGGGTTAATGACTCCCACAAAATCAAGTCCCCATCGCATGAAAGGTTTGTTTATCACAACCGGTTGCAATGGCAGTAGCTCGATTTGCCTCTTTGGCCGCAAATGTCCGGCACCGATGGCGGGTTCCGACATGTTGATGTGCATCCTTAAAAAGTGTAGGCCAGGAATAGCCTCGCTCTTAATATTTTATGTGTCAGTAGCAGCATCCCGATGAATGCCCCCGCCCCTAGTTTTTCATGAAAACTAGCCATGACTTCACTGACTTCACCGGGAGAAATGCACCTTAGGAAGATGCCAAAGATAATTCTCCCCGTACGTAGTACCCGCCTTGAGGAGATAGTGAGAAGCTTTTAACTTTAATGCTCTCCTTTGAGTTCTGTTCAAATGGGATGGGCAAACCCCAAACTGTAGCATATGAATGATATCCCCATACCAATCATCAGATTCATAGTTTAATTGATTAACTTCCCGCCGTGGAGGCACTTCAAAGAATGTGTCTAGACAAGCCAAGTCCTCCGATCGCTTTAGCGAGCCTAATCTCCAAGTCATATTCTTGCAACCTGGTGACCCAATTGCCCCTCGCTCACCCAACTCATTCCGACTTAGAAGGTACTTCACAACTGGTCTGGCACTATGGCATGAATTTTGCTTCTGAGTATATAATGTCTGAACTGCTTCACTGCTCTTACCAAAGCATAAGCCTGTTTGTCTAATCTGGAATATTTCAGTTCAGCTCCCTTCAAATTAGTGCTCTTAAAAGCAATTGGATGTTCTCCTGTATCTCTCCGTTGAGTCAAGACTCGCAGCAAGTGTATGTTCGTAAGAGAAAGTGTACGGATAGAAATCTGCACCGAAATCCGGGCTTACTAAGACCGGTGCTTGTTTAATGGCCGTCTTGATTTCTTGAAAAGCAGTCTTAGCTTCAATGGTCCAGGCAACTGGGCGTTTGCTTTAACATATCATTCATTGGTTTAACTATCTCTGCAAAGCCCGAGATAAACTTTCCGACAAAGTTAATCTTTCCAAAGAATGATCTCAACTCTTTCTTGGAGTTGGGAAATGGTATGCCGGATATGGCCTCAACTCGCCTCGGATCCATGGAAATGCCATCCTTTGTGACCAAATGCCCAAGCAATTTGCCTTCCGTTACACCAAATATGCATTTCTTTGGATTCAAAGAGATGCCAAACTCTCTCGCACTTGTTAAATACAGACTCTAAATGCTTGACATGGTCAAATCCGGATTTGGAAAAGACTCGTTAGATCATCCATGTAAACTACAATACATTTGCCCATAAGCCCCTTGAAGGCATGGTCCATTGCTCTCTCGAAATGTTGCTCCTGCATTTATTAAACCAAATGGCATCCTCTTGTAAGCAAAAGTACCCCACTTAGTTGTAAAAGCCGTCTTCATTCTATCCTCCTTCTCAACTAGAATCTGATTATAGCCTGAGAAACCATCCAGAAAAGACATCATCTCTGAGCCATTAACAATCTGTAGTACTTCATCCATAGAAGGCAGGGGATAGTTGTCCTTTTCAGATGCTTTGTTCAGATTCCTAAAATCCACACAAAGGCGGATCTCCCCATTTTTCTTCCTTACTGGCACCAGCATTTGCCACCCAAGTAGAATGCCCGATAGGAAAAATAATTGCCGCACTCAAGAGCTTCTCCACTTCTTTCTTAATAAGGGGTTCTAACAGAGCATTAACATGCCTCTGTTTTTGTCTGAAAGGCTTGCAAGATTCTTTCAAAGGTATGATGTGGGTGTAAACTTTTGGATCAAATACCTTTAAATCCTTGTATGACCAGGCCATTACATCCTTAGACCCGTGCAGGAAATCAATCATATTTCTCTTTATCTCTGGATCACAGCCCTTTGCCAACTTGATGTTCCTTGGATCCTCTTCAGCTTCCTACATTCAAATTTTCAAGATCATTGTCCTGTGGTGCCCACATAATCCTTAGAATTCACCCTTTGCCTCGATCTTGTCAATATCGAATAGCCTCTCCAGCCTCTACCATTCCCTTTGGGATTCCGTTGTCCTTCAATCTCATGATTCCCCTGTCACCATCTAGCTGTTCCATCAAGGTGTCCCTTTGGCCCTCATCAATTATAGCATTCTCAAAGGTATTGGTACTCGCAGAAAGTTCACAATTTGTTGATCATCCGAGAAAACTTGAAAGTCGTCAATATTGTTTGGAACTCGAAGGACAGGGACTAGCTCAATTGAAAACTTATCCCACTTAAAATCTTCCAATGGCCTTAAACTTGCAACTCGAAGATGCCAAGACATCTCGCATGTGAATTTTGTTCCCCGGGTATATGTGTTAAGTTAAATGCATCAAAGCCTTCCACAAGATCCCAAGCTCGTGCTTGTATCCCTTCGTATAAGAGGCTTTACACCGAAACTTACCCCCGACCCGGCTTGCCACTAATTCCGAATCGCTGAAAACTTGAATGTTCTTCACATTTTTATCCAATGCAAATTTTAAACCTAAAATCGTAGCTTCATACTCGCTAAATTATTAGTACATGGGAATCGCAGCGGTAAGACATAAAAAATGTCCGACTTTGAGGCCCTTTGAGGACCGCCCCTGCTCCTAACCCCGCTTACATCCGGCTCCATCCACATGAAGTGTCCAAACTTCATTAGTATGTACAGGATGAGCTTTGTTAAATTTATCATTGTGCCCAGCTTGTTAAATTGTAGACACCAATGTCTACCTCTCGCAATATTGACAGCCTCATTTGCAAGATTGTACTCGTAATGGTGTGTTTGTACCGGGTTCTCTCGTCAACCCGCAATTGATTAGCCACACCCTTCCATGGCAACCACATGTGTGAAAAGTCTCGCTGCCGTATATCCATTCGTAGACTTAGACCAATCCCTACTTAACAAGGATTCCATACCCCACTCGGGATATCCACAACTTGGATTTCGATCTTATGTTGAGCCCTTGGCTCGGATGCCAATTGAATGTGAATGTTTTGCAGCTCTCCCACAACCTTAACTTCTGACTTGTCCAATTGGACAACTCTCCTCTCAGATTTCATTGGGGTCAGCCCCAACTGCTGACAAATTGCCAATGGCATGACATTAGCAGATGCACCTGAATCCACCAAACAATTATGTAAGTTCTTCCCAAAAATTCTGACAGTCAGTAAAAATGGGGGAACTTCAGTCTTTTCCTTGTACATGGCCGATTGGCATTGGCTATTTTCTTCCCTTTATCCACAGGTTTAGCAACAGGGCCAGAGTATGTCTTTATCATATTGTCTCTCTGCTCTGAAATCTGTGCCAGCTCATGCAGAGTAATGTTAGCCTTAATCTTTTTCATATCCTCCACTATGTTATATCCTTTGTTAAGTGGAGGAATAGCAACATCTGGTACTCTTTGAGCTCCTCCCTTTGGTGGGGGTGGATTATTGCTTGGAGAGGGGTCGGGAGGAATATTGTGAGAATTATCGGGAGGAGTTGATGTGGTATTTGGCTCAGGATTCCCTGCTCCTCATGTTGTAGCTATCTCTTCCGTATCGCTGGAAAGCTCGTACTTCATCCATGGGCATTTCAACTACATTCTCATATTCATCCGGGAAAGAAAAAGAATCCAAGACCATAGCCGCACCGTGTCCGGATGAACTTGGGCCCTCGGCAGCTTCTTTGATTTTCGTGGGAGATCAAATCTCCCGACAAAGCTTCAAATGCATTGCAAAATTCCACACAATCTAATTCCCCATGTTGAGAAGTGGCATGAATTCTCGCACCAGCTTGGCAGTAGCCAAATCACATATGTTCACATCATGAGATTTACCCTTGTAATCTTTATTAGGCTCATATGGGGGCCTATTAAATCTGTTTGGTTGGTATGAATATCTGTTGGGATTGTCTCCAATAGAAGTTTGCCTTTTAAAACTCAAAAAATCATTGGCCACCTTCCGAACAATCTTTGAAACTTCTTCAATCCTAGCATTGTCACCTCTTTTACTGGGTTCGTACATTCTCAACAGTGCCGCAGCCTAATGGTGCCGCCGATGGTAAAGTCTCGACAAACCGGCAAAGATCATCCGATGTGGGATAGGATTGAGTATAGGAGCAGCCGAGTGATCGTAGGAGTTTGTTGAATATTTAAAGGTCAGGGTCCCAACTGTCTTTCCAGGATTAAAGCTTCTTTATAAGCTTCCGTCAAGTTGGTAACAAGTGGCATCCCTCTTCAAGAAGACAGAGGTCATTGGGTCCAGAGAGTTCCTAAAAATCTCTAATGCCAGGTCAGCATTCGGTACATAATATCCAGTGAGTCTACCATAAGCTTTCTGGAATCCGACATTATAGGATCTAATAGACTCATTCAGCTTCTCTTTTGATGCTAGAAAACCGCCGATATAAAATACCGGGGTCTATCACTTCCCCGAACCGTGACACAAAGACTTTTTCTAAGTCACTCCAACCGGTGATGGAATCATTGGTAAGATTTAGAAACCAATCATAGGCTCCCTCCTGGAGAGTGAACGGGAAGAGTCTCGCAGCAACATCCTCATGTCAGTACATTTAATAACTTCAGTGCATTCTTGAATGCAATTAAGTGTTCCTCTCAGCTTCTTGTCCCATCATGTTTATACCTAGGGAGGTATCTTTCTGGACTTCCGGGCAAGTCATGGGCTATACCCGAAATGTTCAAAGTCGTGGAGCCCAACCAATTTGCCATAGCTAATGGATTAACAGGGATATTCTGAGCTCGGGTTGGAGTGACTATCAATGGTGATAAAACCGTCTCGTGATAGAGATGTGGCTCTTCCGTGGCTACTTCTTCTCGGAGTTTCTAATTCAGGGACAAGGAGCTCTCCACTCGGGGTGGGACCTTGTTACCCCCGTATGTAGAATCCAGCCACAGTACCGACAAACTCGCAGCTTCCGAACAGGTTCTGTATTTTAGCAAGTTGAAACACTGTACTGACAACTGCACTGACAACACTGCATTGACAATTTAAAAACTGCACTGACAATTTAAAAACCGCACTGACAATTTAAAACCGCACTGACAATTTAAAACCTTAACAATTTTCTATTTTACAAGTTAAACACCACACAATCGCATCGAAAACACGATTGACAATTTAAAATCGCATTGATAATTTAAAATCGCATCGACAATTTAAAATTGTACCGACAATTTAAAACTGTCCGGAGTTCACTGTGGGTCCTTCAAATGTTGCTGTTATGCCCTTACAATACTTGAACTGAGTTCGGCCCTCCTTCTAGCGCCAATTAGGTGTTGGTCCGGCTTTCATGCACACCCCGGGAAAAAAGGGATGAAGGCAAGGAAAGCTCCGGAGACACCCACGGGACTGATCCCACTCATCTTTAGGATCTAGCTGGTTATCCAAGGTGCGAGTTACAGAGTTGGGTCGAATGGCAATTCACTCTTTTCCACTTCCGGAATAGATTTCGATATGGATCGCTCTCGTTACCTTACAGGGGTTCCCGAACTTGTTCGCGAGTTGCAAAAGTTGTTGACAATCGGATTTAACTTGAATTCTTGATCTAGCTCTCATGGGTCAGCAGATTTAAATAAAATGCAAATAAAGAAAATAAAAATGGATCATTCACGTAAAGCAAAGAGAGGGTAGGGTAAGGCGTAAAAGAGAAGTTTATCGACTTTAAACCGTAAAACTCTAAACTATCAATCTTATCTATGCTATCACCTTCACAACGTAACAAATCCCGTAAGAAAGTGTCCACTCACCTAAGATCACTTTCAACTAAGAGCACAAGGCAGAGTGAAACGGATCTAGCAGAAAATTATAAATCCAAGGGGCAACTGGTTAAAATCGGTATCTTTCACCTGCAGACCCTAGCTCGCACAAAGGAAGACAAAGCAATTAGAACAAACTTACACCCGAAATCAGTAATTTCCCCTAGCATACAATAGAACAACCGAAGCCTAACAAAGATATTTAATCTTGACAATGGCAGATTTACAAAGATATATCTAACAAACTTTAAATGGAACGGATAACAAAAGAAAATACACTTATCACACTCGCAAAAGATTAGGCTCCCGGCCATGCTATCACGTAAAAGCTAAAGCACATCAACTCCAAGTCCGTAAACAAAGGATTTCACAAAATTTGCAAGAAATTGCTTATAAGCCTTTATTTCTAAGTCTCCGCCCCTTGCGATTACATTTAGAATTTGTATTTATAGACTCAGGACAGACCCTGATCTTTTCCAAAATATCTTGCTCAAACCCTAAATCTTATCGCACTTAAACCCTAGGACCCGGGTTTTACAATAAAAATCCATTTAAAAATCAAAGTCCGGATAGAACTTAACCCTTCGGCAAACCGTGCAGTTAGTCGCCATAAATGGAGAAGATAAATCAAATGCAATTTTCATTCATCCGCAGCTGCAAATAAATGCTTTCATTAATTTTGCTGGTGAGCCGGATGAGTCACCACTTCTCCATCAATTCGATCTCTCGCAATTCCATCCCGAGTTGAAATGGTCTTCATGCTATCAAGTCTCGCAATAAATTTGTCGTTGAATGCTCTCACCGGCAGCCTTCTCTCCTAGCATGGCGGTCCTTGACTAAATCCGCACTTCATCTTCGCCTTTATGGTCTTTCCCGGTTGTCCCGTAAGTGCCGTGGAATCCTCGCATGAAAGACAAAAAGATGCATTAGATTAGCACTTTAATTAAATCGAAGCTTAAAACATTAAAAACAGATTAAATCCGCAAAATAAGCTTGCATGTCGGCTTCGTTTGTCCCATTCACGCTTTGACACGTGTCGCTACCCCAGGAAGCCTTCTGTTTCCCGCCGGAATGCACTTTCAGGTCAACTATGACTTTCTCTCTCCTTCCGCGATTCTGCGACATGTCGCGATTTCGCGACATGTCGCGAAATCGCGACCCTGCCAGCTCATCAGCAAATTCCTCCCTCGTCGGCCGCGAAAACACGACATGTCGCGATTTCGCGACATGTCGCGAAATCGCGACCCTTCCTGGCCTCCGTACGCTTCTTGATTTTCAGCCGCGATTTTAGAACACGTCGCGATATCGCGACAGTTCCTCTACCTGCATGCGTTGACCGCGATTTTGGAACACGTTTCTGACTTAACCGATTTTTCATCCCGCAGCCCATTTTCTCTCTCCTACCGCGAAAATGCGACATGTCGCGATTTCGCGACATGTCGCAAAATCGCGCCCTCCGTACAGCCTCGCGTCTCTCTCCCAAAATCGTCGCGATTTCGCGACATGTCGCGAAATCGCGACCTTTCTGCCACTTAGCCGCATTTTGACTTACCTGTCGCGATATCGCGACATTTCCGAAAATGGAAGTGTCGCGATATCGCGACACTACCAAAAATGGAAAGTTTGATTTTTCAGTGAATTTATGCAACTGTTTTCTGGATTTTTCTCGGTAATGGTGCAAGATTTTCTTGTGCATGAATGATTCTAGCATGTAAAAAGTGAATTCTTGGATAACACAGCTAGAATGCAAGAAAAAGCACAACTTTAAAAAGGAGGCAAGCAAAATATGGA
This sequence comes from Wollemia nobilis, assembly GCA_028583015.1. Taxonomy (NCBI): domain Eukaryota; kingdom Viridiplantae; phylum Streptophyta; class Pinopsida; order Araucariales; family Araucariaceae; genus Wollemia; species Wollemia nobilis. The sequence goes on along the minus strand of JAQPPZ010000390.1, from coordinate 240,383 downwards.
TTTAAAACCGAAAATGACCAAGAGGGTCCCTGCTGCAAAAATGGAAGTTCATAATTTTCTAAGGATGGAATCTCATTTTTCAGTGGGGGTGTGTTGCTTATCAACAGGTAGTACCCATGATTAATATTTTAATGTTCTAAGTTTTATCTTAGGTAGTGCCTATGACAAATGGCACCCTTTTCTATGTAACACATGGTATATAGGTTAGGTAAGGTGGCCTTGTGCATGTAATTCGAGTGGCATTGTGCATGTAATTCATGTGGCATTATGCATGTAATTCGAGTGGCATTGTGCATGTAATTCAAAGTGGCACTATGCATGTAATTTGGGTGGCATTATGCATGTAATCCAGGTGGCATTTTGCATGTAAGCCAACCTTGGAAGGAAAATATTTAAATACCAAAAAATGCACCAATGTAATCATATTTTTGCAAATTAATGAAGCGTTGAAGGAGGTTGCCCCCTAGAAGAGTCCTGCGATTCCATCTATTGTGAGATTGTTCCTTTTAAGTAATTTTTGTTATCATATGCATTTAATTATGAATCCTATTATAATGTTTTTGTGAGTTTATTTCCAAGAAAATGTGTGGGAGTGTGTTTATTTGAGTTGGGAGTGTGTTGTTTATTATATTTTATACTAGGATCCTAACAAAACCCCTAAAACAAGATTACACCCATGTGGTCCTGGAGATTTCATCCCATCCATCAACATGATCTCCATTGATTTGGCCACTCCACTTCATAATCCAATATATCCTACCAAAATATTGCATCTTGATGTAGAGGCTATTGATTGGTATCATACTGATTTGCCCATAGATCCTGAAGACCTCTTCTATAATGAAGAGATGTTACAGTCATTCCATTTTGAATCAGGTTATGCATATGACGTATTCCATGTTGATTTGGATCCTGAGTCGGTCAAACCTATAAATATCATAGATGACATTCATTTGATACCCATGCATCATCAACTAGAGGATGGTTCACATATGATTATAGAAGCGACTTTTGAGATAGACATCAGTGATGATCCTACCCAACCAAGGAAAGTCATGTTAAGAGAAAGTATATCTCCAGAAGAACAAGCCATCCTAATTCCTCTCCTCAAAGAGAGACCAAATAGTTTTGCTTGGACTTAAAAAGACATGCTAGGGATAGATCCAAAGTTTGTCATTCACAAACTTTCATTGGATCCCATGAAGAATCCAATCAAGAAAAAGTTGAGGAAAATGCATCCAACCATCACTTTGATGGTGAAAAATGAATTGGAAAAACTACTAGATGCAGTTTTCATAGTTCCTATTGACTACCCTGAGTGGATGTCAAACATGGTACCCATGGGGAAACCCAATGGAAGAGTCTGTATCTGCACAGACTTCAAAAATTTAAATAGGGCAACACCGAAGGATTCATTCTCATTGCCAAACATAGATGCTCTTGTAGATGCAACCATAGGTCATGAGATGCTCTCCCTAATTGATGTTTTTTTTTATACAAACAGATCCGGATTAAGCCTAAATATCAACATAAAACTATTTTCATTAATCCGTGTGGAACATTCTATTACAAAGTGATGCCATTCAGCCTAAAAAATGTTGGTACCACATATCAACGGGCCATGACATACATATTCAATGACTATATGTATAAGATCTTAAAGGATTACATGGATGACTTACTGGCCAAGATCTATCACTGTACATACGAGACAAGTTCATGATAAATTGGATAGGCCCATACATGATTTCACAAAGAGTTGTACCTGGAGCATATCACCTTATATCATTAGATGGTGTTGAAGAGCCTAAACCTCTCAATATCATTCACTTGAAGGCATTCTACACATAAAATACAAAAACATTCAAATATGTAAAAAATACAAAAACATTCAAATATGTCAAAAATACAAAAAACATTCAAATATTTCAAAAATACAAAAACATTCAAATATGTCAAAAATACAAATTCAAATATGTCAAATATACAAAAATCATAAAAACATAAAAATTCAAATCCAATCAAAATTCTCCAAGGGCATCCAAGCTGCTTGGTCAAAATAAAATTAAAATGCTCCAAGGGTATTCAAACCGCTTGGTCAAATTCAATCAAAATGCTCCAAGGGCATCCAAGCCGCTTGGTCAAAATCAAATCAAAATGCTCCAAGGGTATTCAAACCGCTTGGTCAAATCCAATCAAAAACACTCCAAGGGTAATTCATGCCACTTGGTCGAAATCAAAAAGCTCCAAGGGTACTTCATGCTACTTGGTCAAAAATCAAAAAGTCCCAAAGACATAATAAGCCCTTTGGTCAAATTAAGCAAAAATAAAAAAACAACAAAAAAATCCAAAATACAAAAATAATTGCATCTCACATCTTGCATCCACATAATTGCATTACATTTTCATATCCACTACATTCACATATATCATGAGAGCCTTAAAATGATGCCACACTTTGTCTCACAAACCATTCAAATCCATACCTCCATCAACAAGTGTGTAATTATGTTTTTCAACACAACCATTATCAATTGTTATACATAATATACTAAGGTTTTTTTGTTATTCAACCATCCCTAGTGATATTATAAACTTTTGTGGAAAACCATATTGGTTAGTAGAGAATAATGTCTAGTGGTGACAAATCCTAGCATATCTCAGGATCCCACCACTAATTACAACACTAAATTCTAGTTGGTACATGGTAAGATGAAATTCATAAAGTGGTTAGGTTAGATAAAGTGAAAAGGGGCATCCTTGCTTATTCCCCTGTGCAACCAGTTCAAAAAGGACAAGCTCCACCCTACCCAAAAATCTCTTGCTTAAGTCAAAAAGCAAAAATCCCAGGTTCAAAGTTCAAAATCTTCAAAAGTCACACATCAACACCCATATTCATAGCTCAAAATATTAAAAGGACAAAATAAAAATAAACAGTGATTATCATCACTACAAGAATCCCTTGCTCAAAAAAAAAAAAAACTAGTAAAAAATAAATAGTGATTTTTATCACTAAATATGAGCAAGTATCCCAAGTCATAATGAATAAAATAAGCTATTGGAGCTTGAATCCCTGGAATTATCGACACTATAATATTGGGAGGAGAAATCCTTATGTATGATGATATGTCTATCAAAAAATCTATGCATTTGTATCGACCAATGTTTGAATGTGGATGAGCTAGTTTTAGGTAATCCAAAATTGCCTAGTGGTATAGTCCAATTGAGTCCAACATAATAATAAGATGAACACTTGAGGATACTTGATATTAGCAATGGGTTGAAATAATCTTGCCTGAAATTGGAGGAAATGCATGGATTCTATCTAAATATATTCATTTGCACACACATGGAGAATGAGTATCTAGGACATGATGAAAGCCTAATTTTCAAAAGCCTTAAATGATCAGTACACAATCATTGATAGGGTAACTAGAGTTTTTGGATCTCTAGAAAACCCTAAAATTATTACATAGCAACAAATCATATCATCATTCACACCATCACTTTATTTATAATATTCTATAAATTAGGGGGTATTAACATAGACAGATACCACATATATATTAAAAATAGTATATAGATAGCCACTAACTACTTTATATCTTTTAATTTACATAAAGTTATCAAGAAAATACATCTCACACCATTACATATCATATATGAATACTTAATAAATACTTATGATAAGAGTGATTATTAAATTCATGACTAATTTTTTACTTTATGAGGTATCACCCATTAAGATTGTCAATGTCATATGCATTCCTTATGTTTTAAGTGATTAGAGCATACATGTTCATTTATACCATCCCATAACATAAGTTAGATGCATACAATTAAAGAAAAATTAAACATGCATTTAACAATAACATCGCATCCATAAAAACAAAATCCAAATCACCCATCATTATATCATAAAGCACATCATAAAATATATAGGCAATGTCCATTTGCATACAATAATAAATTCATCATTTATCAACTCAAAATACATCACATCATATCATCAAATAATATAAGCACCTACACATACATCTAAGCATTTACAATATCATCTATCATCTAACATATACATCAAGTCATCATAATGCCATCATCACATCACATCACATCATAAAATAAAATAATAACAAAAACATGAGCAATAAACGATACACATAATGAGTAATAATGCAAATATATCATAAAATTATGTGTGTCAGGTCCATGGATATACAAAAATGCCTACGGGCTACAGTTATATAGGTTAGCTGACCTTAAAAAAAAAACCAAGTGCACCATAAATCAAATAATAGGCCTGCACTCCCTGCAGCACCACCCCCTATGGCTGGATCTCTAGGAGAATGGTGTGGGTTGGATCCTGCTGGTCTCTCAATATGATTTCGGGTACCATGACCAGGTCGAATAGAAGACTACCCTACTATAGAGATCCTATTGACTTGTGACCCATCTGTAGTTCCTCTCTCCCTAGGTATGGCTCCTATCCTCCTAATATTCTTAGAGAGAGTGGCAATATGGGTTGCATTATCAGAAATCTATACATCACTCTCATCCAGCAAACCCTGTATATGCCTGATATCATCATCGAGAGTTGCATTCAAAGGACCCTCAAGAGTTGGAGGAGCAACAACTTGCATCTAGGTAGCTCCTCCCATAAAAGATTACAAAGGCTATATCTGGTTTGAAAGCTATGCTATAGTGGTATCCTACAAGCTATGATGGCATCATGCTACTATACCTGTATCTTGGCTGACTAGATCTTGGACTCCACATCATGAAACTATGCCCTGAGAGGAGAATCTCTCTCCTTAAGCTCCATATCCTCCTCTACCTCCTCAGGATCATCCTACTCCCCCATTGCCACTTGCTCTGCCTGATGGCCCAACACCATAGTCCTAGCATGAGCTCTGCACCCCAATGGATCTGTCCCATTTCTGCCATCATCCTATCAGCCCAAACTACCCTCACTATGCCACATCAGGTTGCTCCACCACCACATAAATGCATCTATGAACCCCCCAACCACTCCAAGATCAAAAGTTGGGGCATCCTCCTCATTAGCTAACTTTATGACCTATCAAGGAGGGAGGTCTCTCTCTTCTTTGATGTGCCTATACAAAAATTGTACTAGTGGCACATCCTACTGTAGCTTGTATTGACGAAGAACTCGAGAGTAGAAGTGCTCCTCTATGCTAATATTGGGGTCACTGAGCCATCACTTGCATCGCATCCTAGTAGTAAAATAGGTTTGGTCATCTCAAGCAGGACACTCATGACATGGGTGTCATATGACATCTCTAGCTTGGAGTCCAATGAAATTAGCAGTATAATGAGACAACTCCACTACAAAAGTGCAACTCTTATGCTCCTCACTCTCTCTAGCCCATTTTGTGATCTAGAACTACATCCGCTCATCCACATATATGATCTCAATAGGAATCCCCTTGGGATAATCTACCTTAATGTGCTCCCATCTCCAGATCTAAAAAAGCCAACTATAGGTAATGTTGACACGACCCCTCTGGAAAATGTGGTATAACTCATCATAAAAATGAGCTAATAGAGACCTACCCCATGCATATATGATAGGATCCTTTCTATCCATCAGGTCCTGAACCATAATGAGGAGATTCCAAGGGAAAATCAAGCCTAATAATTCTAGGATGAGGACATTGTTGATGACCATCACCAATACCGCATGCCTCACTGTGAAAACCTACTCCCAGTACCAGTAGATAATGGATACTCCCCTAGACTTAGTGTCCTTGAGGGCCACCATAGAGCATCATCCAAACACCTAAGTGAAAACAACCACCTTATCATTAGTGACTAAAGAAATTATGGCCACTCCATAAAAAGGGATTCAAAAGATCTTGTACACATCCTCTGGCATAATGGTCATCTTGTCAGTCAGGAGGTGGAAGGTATTAGTCTAAGGGTCCTAATGATGTGCCAAAGCCATAAGGTAAGCCTGATACGACATGATATAAGGTAGTCTGGTAACATACTAGAGCCTGTGAGCCTTAAGCCACCTCCAATCCATATCATCCAAAAGAGGTAGAAGGTCATTCATGAGCTTCGGGTCTTGAGCCTGAGCAATAAGGATCTAAGCAAAATGAAAGAAATATGAAACATAACTATAGTGTATCTAAGGCATAAATCCCAATAAAACATGAAAAATATGACACTCTCCTAAATATGAGCAAAGAGGGGGGATAAATACACCTAGGCATGCAACACATGCTAAAGAGTAGTTCAAAATTCAAAAAACTTAAAAAATATCTCATAAAAATCCAAAAAAATATAAATTTCATAAAATTGGCTAAGGGATTTAGCCATTGTCAACCACAGTGGCCAGAATATGGCCGCTGTAGACAACAACAACCAAAGCCCAATAGTCAAACCTTTGACCGTTGGGGTTAAAACCTAGCCACTCTGAGCGACAACAACAAAATTTCCTTCACTTTGAGTAACAATTGCCAAAGGGCGACGTGACGAACCCGTGAACCCTAGGCCGTAAAATACAAAAAAAAATTGAAAACATAAAAAATGGGGACCAAACCACCATATAAAAACCTATACTAAACCTAGCTACGGATTACGTTGTTACCAACAGGTTTAGTGAGGTTCATTTAATAGTTACTTAGTGGGGTTCAATTTTACTTAAAAGAGGAAAAGAGGTTAGGTTTTAAAAGAATACTTGAGAAGCTCTGGATCCTCCAATAGCTAATACCTCACCTTGTGTAGCCATATCCTCGAAGCAGCTATCTTTGAAACTACAACTATCGTTGTCTCACTAGAGCTCTAAAAAGTGAATTGTCAACAAATAAAATGACAGGTCAAAAACCCTAAAAGTGTATTTTATATTTTCAACAGCCCAAAATTTGTGGATGCTCAAGGCGACAGTGGCCACGGGCAGATACTTAGAGGTCGCTGGACCTAATAGCGGCCTGCTCCTCAGATAAAAAAAAATATTCCTTCCATGGGGGATAACAAAAAAATATTAAATAAACACATTTTGATGAATTAAAATCATCTTGATGATCAAAATAACAAAATAAAATCACATAAAAGCATAATATCAAGCATGTATCGTATCTAGTTACTTACTCTATCCACTCGATGATTGTAGTGATTCACACTTCATGCACTTTGATGAGATGAGTAGGTTACCATAAGGCCACTTAGGGCAAAAACATTTCATTTTGGAATTACGATGTTCCACCCTTCAATCCTAAAGAAGACCAAGATGGTTAGACTGCCCCACGGGTGCGAAAGGATCATCCTAATTCCCCTATGATACCAAAAATATTAATCCAAAGTGATAAAATATGAACATAAATAGAATCACTCATCCTAATTCCCTAAGAAGGCTACTGATAGTTGTACTACTCCTTGGGATAGGGATGGATGATTATCATAAACAATTGGAATCACACTTGGATGTGGGATTGCCCATTAAAAGCAACAAATTCTAGAAAGGAACCAGATAAGTCTTATTGCTCAAGTGACTTGTCACTTCATTCATTGTCATTTATTCATAAATCCATTGTGTGAGGGGGTAGTTCAAAGCTTCAACATAATCATAATCAAATACACAAAAGATCACTCGATCAGATCAAAATCATGTTCGTCCTACGAATAATTGCATACAACAATCATAAGTTTCTCTTATTTTCTGGGAACGTAAGCAGACATGAAATATTTAATTGTAGCTCTCCTACCAATCAAAACTATTATAACAACTAAAGCTACCCGATTGAATTTGGGGAATGAGTGCAATTTAACGTGCCCAAGCCACTGAGCTAAGTCCTCCAAACATTAAGGCGATGATTCAAAGGATGCACACCATCTTACATGATTAGGCACATCCAGTGTTGATTAGACCATTGATCACCATACACCCTACATACATATCAGTCTATATTTTTGCTCAGTGTTGTGTTTTCCACACAATGCATCGTAAAAAGGGGCATATGTAGACACCTAAAACATGTCATGCTTAGGGGAGCTACTCACATAGACATATTCATAAGATCATATGATATAATATTATACTTTCCAAGCATCAATAGTGGTTATCACCACTCATTTGGGGTATTTTCAAGCCATCCAAGCCTAGACGCTCAAGCCAAGAGTGACCAGATCTTAGCCACTCAAGCCTAGAGAGACAAGATCTTAGTCACTACAGATGATAGTAGCCAAATATTAGTCATTGTAGATGACAATAGCTAAATCATAAAAGCAATTTTTTCCAATAAATAGACCTAATCATGGGTAGAAGTGGCATTCTACATGCAATAAAGGTGAGTAGGAGTAACTTTGCATTCCCTTTCATGACCATTTCACATGGGAGAGTTGAGTTTACATTTAGGCTGTATTTAACTAGTCTTTAAACATAGAAAAGACAACACTTATCATGCTAACTTTCACTACGCATGAGGAATTCATTCCTAGGGCTTGGACATAGATCTAGGGTTTCACACTTTAAAATGTGCAAGACTAAGAGCACCAAATTATCACATATCAGTATCCCAAATTTATCAGGACATGTCATTGAGGAGATATTTTGAGACTTGGAGAGTTTCCCTTGGATATCACATTTACAGTGAAGCCCTGACAAATTGGAGAGCATAGCAACCACCATTCCAACATCAAATACAAGCTTTGATCCATAGATTTGGAGCAAAAAGAACAAGATTCACTTTAGCGATCATTGTCATTGGATAGTGTGATGAGGCCTGGAAATACCTCCATAATAGCATGTTTTGAACAACTAAAACTTACCTAAAACTTTGTGATTTAATTTATATACTAGTTAAGTTGATCTAATATGTTGTGCATTAATTATTTGCATGATTGATGTGTTTGGAATATTATATGCTTATTTTTACAGTTTTTGTGTAGTTTTATGTCATTTTGCCATGAATTGTTACACAAAGGATATGGTTATGCTGATATAAACACTTTAATATTCTTATTTTGATGTTTCTCAAGCATTAATTTCTTTGAATTTAGAAAATAGTGCAAAGAACTATTACTGTGCAGCAAAAACTGGTTTTCCTATGTAAATTCCAACCAACTACCAACGAATGGCAAGACATGGAATTCACACATGAACAGGAATGAAGGCTATTGCAATCTGATCCTAAGGACTAATACACCTAAGAAATGCATCTGAAATCAATTTAATAGTACATAGTTGGTCATTTCGAAGATCTTCGGATTGAGCGAATATCTTCAAATTGAGCCACTTAGCTCAGGATTGAGAACATAAAGCACTTTTTGACCTATTGACTGATTTCTAAGGGTGGAAAAAGGGAAAGAAGACTGATGAGGTTAAAGGAAAATATCTCCCATCTAACTTTGTCGTCCTTGCCATCCAAAGCCACAATTTATGGAAAAGATCATCTTCTAGGATAAACCCAGGAAATACTGCTGAATAATAGGAATTGATTTGCAAACTATATTTTCTATTGTAATTAGATTTTAGGCATCTATAAAAGATAGCTCTCATCCAGGTTGATCTAATAATAATAAAAATAGAAATAGTAGTAGAGAAAATATAGATAGAGAATAAGCGATAAAACTAAGACTATTATAGTTATGTAACAGGTTTTAGCAGTAGATTTGTAATCATGTTCTGAATCAATAAAGTACAAGTTTTTATATTCATTTTATTATGTTTGAGTGTGAGTAATATTTAGAGAGAGAGGAACTCATAACCTCTTCTGGAAAATGAGGCTAGCCACTTCCATACCTATGAGAAGGACTAACATACAGGTTTTGTGCTGATTTTGCTACAGTAGAATAAGCTGTGAAACTTGTCAATTTCATTTTTTTGTAGTAGTTAACATCCATTTTAGTCCTAATAATTTATTTTCTATTCAATATAATTTTGTGATGTGATTATAAGTATATATGATTAGTCTTTTTTCTTTCCAACAACTTTCTAATTTACTGCAATTTCCATTTCCAGCAATTTAGAATTTTTTACAATTTTCTTGCATTATTATTTTTGCTGTCAATCCCTGCATAGAATATTGACAACCTTCTGTTACAGAGTATTGACAATACTTAATTTTAGTTTTCATTATTGCAAGAGTAAATAGACTTTAATTTTGTGATTGTAATTAGGTTTCTAATTCTGCAACTATAACTAGGGTTTTAATTTTGCAATTTAATCAGATTTCATTCTTGCAACTGTAAGTAAGGTTTCATTTCTATAATCAGCAATTAGTATTCATTCTTGCAATTAGATTAAAGTTTTATTTATGAGATTTATAAGTAAAAGAGACCTAAAAACCCCCACACAATTAGTTCCACCAATAAGACTTGTTGCTCCCAATTGACCTTAAATTATAGCCTTGTTCACTCCTTTTGTAGATAGCCTTGTACACTACCCTAGATTGACAAATTCATTGAGAATTAATGATGTGCTTAATGAAAACACATCATTTTATCACCATTTTTAGGAAGACTATTGTTAGAAGGTGTAAATAGTTCAATAGCCATTAATTAGATTGAGTTGTGAAAATTTAGGGTAAAATCTAAATATAACAGTTGGTTAAGTAACAATTATTGACTTATAATTTATGTCATTAAGGAGTAGGCATGAATGAGTAGGCCTAGGGATGAAGAAGGAAAATTTTTGCAAAGAGATCCCTGGATTATTCCAATATTCATGCCTAAGGGGTGAATCACCTGTGTTTGAACTACCAAAAAAAATAAAACAAAAACCACCAGCTTCATCATCATCAAAATCTCCTGAGCAAGAAAAATTACCAGACTCATTATCAATAGAAGGTTTTGGACCTCTTGAGAAAGAAATTTGGAAAGGTTTAACTATTTCTAAATAACAGGAAATTATGGAAGAAAGAGGTAATCTAGATGGGGATGACTAGCATGGTCATGTCCATAATGAAAATGATTAAGATGATCAAGATGTGATCCAACCTCCTAGAAAATTTGAATATCCTATTCTTCTAAATCCCACACATAACTCTCGCATGAAAATAATCTCACCTTCAGTGCTTCCAACCTTTTGGGGTGTTGCATCTGAAGATCTTGATCAATTCCTATTTGAGTTAAAAGTAGTGTGTCAAACCTATGACTATATAAATTATAATAAAAAACTCAAGGTTTTTCCTTCAACACTCAAGGACTCACCATTATGCTAGTTCATGAGCTTACAACTAGATTCCATCCAAACCTGGGATCAAATGGAGACTGTGTTTTTAGACATGTATCAAGAGTATTGTCGAGTAAGGAACATGAGAGATGAGTTGTTTAGAATTAAACAAGAATATTATGAAACATTAGAAGATTACATTGATAGATTTGTGTTTGTTCAAATAAGGTGTGGACTAGGAGAACCATAATTATGCAAAACCATTTTTCTAAGAGGATTACAAGATGAATCCAGAGAGGTATTAGATTTGATGGTAAATGGGGATGTAAGTACTCATAATATGGATGAGATTGTGGATATTTGTAGAAATTAATATCACATTAAGCAGAAAAGAAATAAAAAGTGTACAAATGGCATTGATGTGAAGGACCTAATATAGGAACTTGCAAATTTTAAGATTGATATCTTGGTACAATTAAACACAGCTCTAGGAGAAATGTCTGCTAAAGCAAAACCACGAAACCATTAGCAATTTATTTCCTAAGATGTAGGAATAAACATACCTTACAAGAATGTCCTCTAAACAAAACATCCATTTCAGTAATTTGTAGTATTTTCTCAAAAGAACATTTGACTGACAAATTTCATCTACTACCACAACTAGAAAATGTCCTAGAAACTCAAATAGAAGAACTCAATTATGTGGGACCAAGACAAGGGGGAAAATTTCAATAGTATCAAAATACCCCTCATTTTCCTACAAATTGGAGAAAAAACCATGGAAACATGTCTTGGGGATAGTCAAAACCACCCCAACGTCCTTAGAATTATTCTCAATGGAAAAATTCTTAAGAATGACCACAAATAGGTTGGAATAATCCATCTTGGAATCAAAACCAGAATATTCCATCATGGAATCAAAATAACCCGCATGGAATCAGAATCAAAGTAATCCATATAGGATGCAAAATCAACAGTAGTGGGATCAACAATACCAGTCCTATCCAAGGCAACAAAGAAATAAAGGTCAACCCCAGAATTTGTTGCCTGCACCCAATAAAAATTTTCAAGGAAAACCAAATCAACAAATGTAACAGGTGAAACAACTTCAATTACCAGCTCAACCTATAATAAATCCAAATAACATAAGGCAGGCAACTCCTGCCTATATGGTTGATTCTAAAGGAAATTAAAATATGCAAATTCTGGATTGTAGCAACATACAACTATGTTCAGGGAAAGTTCTAACTAAACCTGTTATAATTGAAGTGAAAGAAGATCGAATTCAAGAACCTATTAAACCAAGTAAAGTAAAACCAAAAAAGAAAAAAGAAGACGAAAAAATAGAAGCATAGGCATAATAGTTACCTTCATCGGGGATAATTCCATACCTTGAGAGACTTAACACTACAACATAAAATTATGAATCAGAGTTAGTGAAAGAACTCAAAAAATTAACCATATCACTGCCCTTATTGCAAGCCATTAAGGATATACCTATAATTAAAAGAACTATCTAAGATTTGTGCAACATAAGAGCAGGAAGAAAAAAGAAAGCATTTCCTAAAACTGTTCATGTTGAAGGAAAGATAGCTGATATCTTGTCAAGAAAACTAGTACCTTCAAAGTATAGTGACCCAAGAAGTCCAATTATTATAGTGATCATAAGCTTAGTACCAATATCAAACATTTTAGTTGATCTAGGAGCTGCAATAAATATCATGACCAAGGATACAATGGGACAATTACAGCTCCACATTCACAGTTTTAGAAATGGCTAATAGGTCAGTTGCAAAACCTGAAGGTATCATTGAAGATGTCGCTATAGAATTTTATTCTTGGGAATACCCTGCATATTTTTTGGTTTTACAGCCAAGAAACTCAGCACATGGCTATCCCATTATCCTAGGAAGACATTGGATTGCAACTGTAGCAAGATTTATATACTATAGATCTAGAAAAATGACAATTTCAAATGGTATTGACCTAAAACAGATTTCTATATATCCTCCTGCAATACCTTTAAGCAATTTCATAGGTCAGTTATGGTTTTCTGACTTAGATGAGGAACCGAAAGAGATTATTTCCACACTAGCCACCTTGGTAGTAAGGGAACACATAGAAGACCTCCATGACAGAAATTTTAGAAAATGAAACAGTCCTAATGAATTTTTTGCATGAACAAGGGTTAGAAGAGGAAGCAACCAATATCAATCAATTGCTAGTGAGAGAAGAAAGTCAAAGTTCTGAATAAATGCCATCTATATAATCATAGGAAACATCTATTTCACTACCACATGGGTGGCACCATCACTTGATATTCCCTTCTCATTGTTCCATACAAGATATGCTTCCATAAAAAATCAATGAGACAGAAACTTCTTATGTCCTCCCATCTCATCATTGTCCTCTTAATTCCCTAGTCAAAAATTATGAAGAAGTAAATTCAATCCTTCCAAATACAAAACAAATAGAAGTCTATCCAGGAAAATTTATGAACATAAATATCCAGCTTACTAGGGAAGAGGAAGAAAAATTGACAGCTGTTTTGCAGAAGCATATCCATGTTTTTGCTTGGGATTACAAAGATATTTCAGGGATTCACCCTGATGTATGTATTCATAGAAGTTATACTAAAGATGTGAAGCCTATAAGGTAGCCTCAGAGAATACTGAATCCTAACTTGAGGGATATTATGAAAGAAGAAATTGAAAAACTTCTAGAAGTAGGATTCATTTACCCAATTTCTGATAGTCAATGGGTCTCTCCACTGGTTATAGTACCTAAGAAAAATGGAAAAATGAGTATGTATAGACTATAGAGAACTGAACAAAGTGACATAAAAATATCACTTTCCATTGCCATTCATAGATCAGGTGTTAGATACTCTTGTTGGAAAGAAATATTTTTGTTTTCTTGATGGATTTAGTGGATATAATCAAATTCAGGTTGCACCTAAAGATCAAAAGAAAACAACCTTTCCCTGTCCATGGGGAACATTTCTCTATATGGTATTACCTTTTGGTTTGTGTAATACCCCAAAAACATTTCAGCGAGTAGTGTTAGCCATATTTTATGATCTAACTACCAACAATGTTGAAATATACATGGATGATTTCATAGTCTGTGGATAGACTTTTGACTTTACATTGGAACACCTTGATAAAGTTTTAACTCACTGTGAAACCTACTAGTTATCTTTAAATCTAGAAAAATGTTTTATGATGATGGAGGAAGGAATAGTTCTTGGTCATCACATATTTCCTCAAGGGATCTAGGTTGATCCAAAGAAGGTGGAAATTATCAAGAACCTTCTCCCTCCTAAAACATAGACTAATGTCAAAAGCTTCCTAGGACACATTGGTTTTTATCGCAGGTTTATTCCCAACTTTAGAACAATAGGCCATACCATGTTTGCCCTATTGACTAAAGATTCTAAATTCTCCTAGACTACAAAGTGTCAGGAATCATTTGAAGCTTTGAAATAAAATTTAGTAACTCCACCCGTGTTAAGAGGACCTAACTGGACATTACCATTCCACATATAGAGTGATGCTTCTAATAATGCAATTGGAGCAACATTGGGACAAATCGACAATGGTGAACACTATGCTATCTACTACATTAGCAAGAACTTGATAGGAGCTAAAAAAAATTATACCATAATTGAGAAATAAGTCTTGGCAGTAATCTATGCCATCAATAAATTTAGGTATTACATCACAGTTTATCAAATATTCATTCAAACAGATCACACAACCATTAAATATTTGATGAATAAGCCTATGGTTAGTGCAAGGATTATCCATTGGTTACTGTTGTTGCAAGAATTTGATATCACAATAATCAATAAACTAGGAAAAGCTAATGTTGTAGCAGATTTTTTGTCCAGGTTGCAGAACACAAAGGAAGGGAAATTAGTGGAGGACACTTTTCCTGATGAAAAATTATTTGCTATATCTATCCAATCACCTTGGTTTGCAGATATAGCCAACTATTTGGTCATAGGGAAATTTCCCCCACATTTTACTTCCAAATAAAGAAAACAATTGATCAAATAGAGCTCTTCTTTTGAATGGATTCAAGGTATGCTTTTCAAGAGTAGTCCTGACCATGTGTTACATAGGTGCATCCGAAAAGATGAGGTCTATGATATCCTAAGGGCTTGTCATGATGAACCCTCCGATGGATACTATTATGTAAAAAGCACAATTAGGAAAATTTTAGTAACAGGATATTATTGGCCATCTCTTCACAAGGATGTGAAAAATTACATCAAAAATTGTGATGCATGCCAAAGAATGGGGAAACCCACTCACACAAATGAAATGCCACTACAACATCAAGTGGTTTTAGAACCATTTGAGAAGTGGGAGCTTTGATATTTTGGGACCTATTGATCCACATTCTCAAGGAAAGGTGCATATTCTGGTATGCATTGATTACCTAAAAAAGTTGGTAGAGGTGCGTGCTTTCAAACTTTCCCATGAAGAGGTCATTGATTTCTTGTATAACTAAATTTTTTAGATATTTGGAGCTACACAGTCTATCACCATAGAAAAAGGACCCCAATTTGAATCTAAAGTTATTGAGGATTTTACAAAGTTGTATGAAATCAAATATTGGAAATCATCACCTTACCACCCACAAGAAAATGGCCAAGTGGAGGTAACAAATAGAGAATTGGAACAAATCTTGACAAAAATAGTAGTTGTTCATAGGAGAAACTGGCTAGATAAATTACCTGAAGCAGTTTGGGCTTACAATACTACTTAGAAATCCACTACTGGATTCACACCTTCTGAACTAGTTTTTGGTAAAAAGCCCCTCCTACCTATTGAATTTGAGCTACTAACATTGTGCACAACATTGGAAATTAGAATTGAATTGTCACAGGCACAAGCAAATATGATTCTATAGATGAATGCATTGGATGAACTTCGGTTGGATGCTCTACACCAAACTGAAGTAATTTAGGAGTAGAGGAAGTTGTGGCATGATGGCCACCTACAATAGATAAAATTTTAGCAAGGAGATTGGGATTTGCTATTTTATTCTTGCTATGTTGAATTCCCTAGAAAACTAAGGACTAGATGGCTTGTACCTTACCATATTGAAGAAGTATTTGCCAATGGAGCAGCTCACCTCTCTCCCATTGATGATTCATGGAGAAAGTTGGTAGTGAATGGACATCACCTTTGAGTGTACCATACACCTCTCACTAAGGAGGAGTTCTTGCAACAAATTGATAGCTTGGATGCACAACATGTAGAAGAGATTCCCTCTTCCACCACAATTGCCACAGATTGAGCATAATCATGGATTTCAAGAAAATAGAAAAATACAAAAAAAAAAAAAAAAAAAGATGAATAAATTTTGGTTGTGAATTCCTTTATGGGCATAATCAGAATAAAAAAAAATAGAGAGAAAATGAGAGGTAAAAAAAAATGAAGAAAAAAAAAGAGAGAAAAATGAATAACTCAGCAGTGAAAACCTTTTTCTGAGGCATTACTGAGTTGGTATGCATAAAAACCAAATTTTTGGCATGCATAACCTTGAAAAATTTTGAGTCACCATTGTACAAATTCACCAACTACATTTGTTTTTGAAGTATTGCAGTAAGCCTCAACAGAGCATCAATAAAAGCAGACATATTTCAAAAACTTGCATTAACTTGTTTTAACCAGGTATATGTTTCTTGCACTTTTCTCATTGTAAATATTTGATATATAGTATATGAAAATTAATCATTATTATAAAAGTGTTCATAAGAGTTGGCATAAGCAAAAAATGTTTTAAAAGAATTTTTTTTGTTTCTATTGTATCTTCAGAATGACTGTTGCATTGTATCTATGGAATGACTGCTGCATTGTATCTTTGAAATGAAGCTTTGTATTCAGATTAAAAATCATATTTGGAATGACAAGTCTAGCCTTGTCTTTGGATTGAAAATTTTCTTCAGAATGACAAGTCCAGCCTTGTCTTCGGATTGAAAATTGTCTTTAGAATGACAAGTCCAGCCTTGTGTTTGGATTGAAAACTATCTTTGGAATGACAAGTCCTACTTTGTCTTCAGAGTGAACCTTTGTCTTCAAAATAAAAATTATCTTCGAAATGAAATTTAATCTTTGGAATGAGCACTTAATTTTATGTTTCCACGTGGCATCTAAGGAGGGAGAAAAGACATGATCAACAAAATTTTTGACTCCATATTATCATTGACACATGTCAATTGGTTCGCATTGAGATTTCTCATATCAAGGAAGTATGAAATCATGGGGAAAATAACTAATAACGTGCCACCACCATTCATTGTTGATAACCACACATGTGGAAAAATCATGCGCAGATCGGATGAGCAAAGAATATTTGACGACAAGGACGTCTATCCAATGATTTATGGATAGGTGTCCAAGTTAGAAATAGGGAAGCATGCCACTCTTCATTTTGAAGATGTAATCATTGATGCAACATGATTACAATAATTTATTTCTGAATAAGAACATAACATTGCAAATCCAAAGAGAAAAACCTATATTTCTATAGAAACTAGAAACTAGTGACCTAGCGAACAACTGTAGCAGCAGAGGTGAGTAGTATTTTCACCATAGCAAGAACTAAAAAATGGGATGAAAGATAAAAATGGAACCAATAGATACTACCATCCTTCGAGAGATTCTAGAAGTATTGCAAATTTTTGAATATGGAGGGTTTATGCCATTTTTAGACAAATTTGATGGAAGCTCTGAATATTTGGCTATCAAATTTGCCTGCACATTCAAAAATAATAGGGTGCATATCAACGACATGAGAATTGAGGTAACCCCTGAATTTCTTAGTCAAATTACTAAAATTCCATTAGAGGATCTTCAAATTTTTAAAACTGGAAAGAATACACTAGCAAACATAGCTAGTCAATTTCTGGAAGAAGATGATAAAGAACCATAATACCTGATAAATAACAACATGTGTAAGGGTGTAAAGAGGACCAGCTTGCAAAATCCCTAGGATGAAGTAGCCACATGGGTAATCAAGTTTTTAACCTGTGAAGGGTAGTATGTAGTTTTATTAGGGCATCATTTTAAAATTTTGAACCACCTTAGACATGGTAAGCAACAGCCTGAGGTTAGGGTAAATATTCCCCTATATCTATATCGAGAGCTGCAAAACATGGCAAAATGCTATCAGGAGGGAAAAGGGAGCCCTCACCACCATGGTCTTATCAAATTGGTCTACAAGCATCATTTCAAAGGAAACCTAAGAAGATTTGATAGGTTTTGCTCTAATCTGACTGATGTAGTCTTCGAAAAAGAGGATGAGGAGGAAGGAGACACAAATTATATTGTAAAGGAGGAAATAGATGTTGCTACAAAGGAGGAAACAAATGTTGCTATAGATATTACTACAAAAGAAACATAGTACCTTTTCCCAGAACCTTCAACCTCATAAACTAAGAGAGGGTCTGGAACTGGCAACAAAAAAGAAAAATAGAAGAGGGTCCATTTTTTTGAGAATATTGTTGTTATGACAGAACAAGGGAGTGAAGTTCCTAGCAAAACTAGAGAAGAGACAAAGTGGAAGTAGAGGAAATTCCACCAAAACTTGATACAATTCCTACAGCCCCTGTTGACACAAGAAAACAGAGTAAGAAGAGAAAGTATACTCTAGGAACCAGGAGGTCTGCAAGACTCCACCTGAAAGAAACAAAAAAAGAGATGATTAAATAGGAAAACAACCAATGCGGTCCTGATGTCACAGAAATACAACCAGCAACTATAAATACCACCTTGGAGGATTTTTCATAATTTCTTGAATAGTTGGTTAAGGAAGAGTCTAGACATGACAATTTTGAAATTGATGCAAACTTGGATACAATCATAGATAACCTTATGGAACCTTCTAAAAAGGACCAAATAATTGAAAAAAAAAGTGAGGTAATGATTGAGCAACAAACTACAGATAATTTGTTTGCATCAGATTTTGAATCCAAAGAAGAGGAGGTGGACATTGTAGAACAGTTGAGAGCAGCCAAGAGTGTGATTAAAACACAAACCATATGGGTTGAGGAGAAGAAAAATATCATTGAAAATCATGAAAAAATAATTTTAGAGTTACAACAGGAAGTGGAGGAACTAAAGAGCAGACTATTACAATTTGAAAAATAGTCAACTACAATAGATAATGAGGAAAAATTGGCTCAATTACTGCTTGGATTATCTAGGGCAGATAATTCTTCCCCATTGATAGAGGCATCTTTAGATGAAAACACAAGAGCTCTTTCTGAAGCAGTGTCCTTCCATTCTAAAGCAACACCTTCTTAATCTGGAGATGCTCCAGAATCGATCAGGAGCCCAAAAAAAATTATCTATAGAGAGTCACAATAGTTATGTCTGTAAGAAACACTAGCACAAGAGCATTTTGAAAAGAAAAATGTAAATAATCAATTAAGTTCTCCTCTAACTAAGATTTCTATAGAAGTAGGGATACAAGTAGAATTGTTGTCAGATGTCCAACCAGTGGAAGTAGCAAAAAAAGAAATACAAGTAGAATTGCTACCAGACGTCCAGCCAGTAGAAGTGGAAAAAAAAGGGTACAAGTGGAACTGTTGCCTAAGTTTCAACCTATAATTAGACCACCCAATACTATATCCCTGGAGTAGTATAATATAGACATTGCTAACTAGATGATCAAATATGAAAAGTTTACCACACAGGTTGAGAAATTGAAACTGGTAGGAAAATAGTTGGAGACAAAGGACACAAAAATTAGTGCATTGAATGAAAAAGTAATTGACCTCTGTCAAATTGCTAAATTTTTGGTTCAATGTAGAAGACCTGCTAGGTTTTACAGTCTTATTCTAAAGGAGAGATATCTGAGATGACAGGCTATGATAATTAGCTTAGGTCTCCCCTATAAACTAGAAAAAGCTGAAGAGTTTTTGGAAGTTTACTTCAATAGTCATACAAAGCAAAAAAACTTGCTATGTGAGTTATTTCTGAACAAATTTTTCATTCCAGAGGATGTATATTTCCACCCCCAGATTTGCATAGGAGATGTGCAATTGAGACCTTTTATGTCTACCTTACAAATTTAGTTTTACTGGGACCAAGAGAAAAGGTAAAATAAGGAAATTGAATTAAGATCTGAATTGTTAGTAAGAGGAATTTAGCCCAAATCATCCGATTATCACCAGACAAAATTTTCTCATGATGAACAATGATGATATCAAAAGGATGTATTTGATAAATTTGAGGGACTATGTAACTAAATTCTAGAATTTTTGTAATGAAAATTTTATTTCAGTATTATCACATTGCAAAAATAGATGGGCAAAACTTTCCATGTGTTTACAGAAAAGGGAGCCTATCTCCCCCATTAATTTTGAATGATCCCGAAGAAAAGCAGAAGGGGTGATACAACTTATTGAAATTATGTAACATAACTAGGTAGGTCTCAGGTTTAGACCTCCAACCATCATTACTCCAGTTCCCTACTATTTTTAAGAAGATCCTCAACCAGATGAGTAGTTTGAAAATTGGATCAAAAACCTTCAAGAGAACAGAGGATACTATATAAAAAAAAAGTTGTTCTACAGATCATGGAACTTGAATATGTATATCTGTGATTCTATAGCCAAAAATAATGCATGAGGACATGCATTAATATAAGTTGGGGGAAAAAAGATGAGGCTTGGAAATGCCTCCATCATAGCATGTTTTGAAAAACTAAAACTTACCTAAAACTCTGTGATTTGCTTTATATACTAGTTAAGTTGATCTAATATGTTGTGTATTAATTGTTTACATGATTGATGTGTTTGGAATATTATATGCTGTTTTTTATAGTTTTTGTGTAGTTTTATGTCACATTGCCATGAATTTTTACATAAGGGATATGCTTAGGTAATAGCAACACTTTACTATTCTTATTTTGATGTTTCTCAAGAATTAATTTCTTTGAATTTAGCAAATAGTGCAAAGAATTGTTATTGTGCAGCAAAAACTGGTTTTCTTGTGTAAATTCCATCCAACTACCAATGAATGGCAAGGCATGGAATTCACACATGAAGAGGAATGAAGGCTATTGCAATATGATCCTGAGGACTAATACACCTGAGAAATAAAACTAAAATAAATTGAAGAGTACATAGTTGGTCATTTTGAAGATCTTTAGATTGAGAAATATAGTCTCTTTGAATTGAGCGAATATCTTTGGATTGAGCCACTTAGCTCTAGATTGAGAACAAAAAGAACTTTTTGACCTATTGACTAATTTATGACGATGGGAAAATGGAAAGAAGACTAAAGAGGTTAAGGAAAAATATCTCCTATCTAAATTTGTCATCCTTGTTGTCCAAATCCACAATTTATGGAAAAGATCTTCTTCTAGGATAAACCCAGGGAATACTACAGAATAATAGGAATTGATTTCCAGAGTATATTTTATATTGTAATTAGATTTTAGGCATCTATAAAAGATATCTCCCATCCAGGTTGAGCTAATAATAATAACAATAGAAATAGTAGTAGAAAAAAGAGAGAGAATAAGCAAGAAAACTAAGACTGTTATAGTTCTATAACAGGTTTTAGTAGCAGATACAACAAGTTTTTCTTTTCATTCTTTTATGTTTGAGTGTAAGTAATATTTAGAGAGAGATAAACTCATACATTCTTCTGGAAAAGGATTCTAGCCACTTCTAGACCTAGGAGGAGGACTAAAAGATAGGTTTTGTTTTGATTTTGCTGTAATAGAATAAGCTGTGAAAATGTCAATTTCATTCTTTTATAGTAGTTAACATCCATTTCAGTCCTAATAATTTATTTTTTGTTCAATATACTTACATGATGTGATTAGCATTAGATCTGATTAGTCTTTTTGCTTTCCAAAAACTTTTCAATTTACTGCAATTTCCATTTCTAGCAATTTATAGTTTTCTGTAATTTTCCTGCATTATTATTTTTGTTGTCAACCCCTGCACAAAAGATTGACAAAATTCTGTTACAGAGTATTGATAGGACTTAATTTTAGTTTTCATTATTGAAAGAGTAAATAGACTTTCATTTTGCAACTGTAATTAGGTTTCCAATTCTGCAACTATAACTAGGGTTTTAATTCTGCAATTTAATCGGATTTCATTCTTGCAACTGTAACTAAGGTTTCATTTTTGTAATCAACAATTAGTCTTTATTATTGCAATTGGATTAAAGTTCAATTTATGCAATTTAGAGGTAAAAGAGTCCTAAAAACCCCCACACAATCAGTTCCACCAATAAGACTTGCTGCTCCCAATTGACCTTAAATTATAGCCTTGTTCACTCCTTTCATAGATAGCCTTGTACACTGCCATGGATTGAAAAATTTAATGAGAATTACTGATGTACTTAACGACATCACATCATAGTTGCCCATGGGCCTAGCTTAGGGTTTTAGATATTATATTCATTATTTTTGTTTAGCATATCATTAGCATAACATCATTTCATTCATTCGCATTCGTAGCATTAGTTTAATTTGCACTTACTTTCATTTGTTATATTCATTGCTAACAACCTCATCTAGGGAGGTATTCTTGGACATCTAAGCATGTGTTGTTGTTTCATTGCTTACAAGGCCACAGGTTCATCGAAAAAAATCTACAACATACGAGAGCAAAAGGGATCCCTCTAGGAAACATGCCTGAAGAAGGAGGTATCTGTAAGCCCTCATACATTTCCATGTGCGAAATCGAGAATATTTTGAAAGCTCACCACCTCTTTGTGAAAGGGGTACTCTTTTCCTATTTGTACCCTTATTGTATCAAAATAGGTATCCCTAAGAGGGACCGACATGTAACCAAGTTTCAATACAAATAAAGAGATCCATCTTTGTTATTTTTGTGTTATATGCTTTTCATTTTCTTCCATTTCATTTTGGGTTTTAATACATTGCAAGTAGAGTAAAAATAGCGGTGTGTGCATCCTAGGGTCTCTACTGTAATGATCAAAATAATGAAGGGCATACTCGGTGTTTGATAGATAACAAACATTTATGACAAATATTTCATAATAATCATATTCTATGGTTGAATGATCTATGATTTGATCCAAACATCCATAGATTAAATTTGTTTGATTGGGTGGCACTCCTACTGGTACCACTATCCCAACATGAAATTTATGGGTGTTTTACATCGATATTAGATAATGGAAATTAATCCTTGGATGTTGCCTTATTGTGGTCCCTGAAATCTATGCATATGCATATTATTCCATTAGGTTTTCCTATGGGTACCACATTTGATACCCATTCTATATAGTTAGGAATTATGAAATCTACATCCAACAACTTTTACACTTCATATTTAACCATTAAGGTGATGGCTGGATGCATATTCTCGAGTTTCTACTTGATTAGTTTCTTGGTAGGGTCCAATGAAAGGTTATGAGTAACTAGCTTCAAATACAGACCCAAAATGTCCTTATAGGTCCAAGTAAAGATATCAAGTCTCTATTTCAATAGAGTAATGAGGCTAGCATGCTCCATAAGAGAATATTTATTCAAATTTAACATTCTTTGGATTTGTGGGATTATTACTAATATCCACTTTGAAGGTTTCCTCTATTGACATATGCATCCTCTCATAAATATGATGAGGCATAGGAATCAACTGGATGCCATCTACTGGGTTTAAATATTCCACAAAATCAATATTACCCTTAGCATGATAGAAATTATATGCACATCCTAGCACAAAATGAAATGGTTGCAACATTTCTTCATTGGGAAAGAAATATTCAAGCTCTAGGGTGAATTGACATGGTAAAAATCATTGGTCTTGTGATTGAGGTGCAAATTTTTTGAAGGTTCTGATGGATTGTGAAGTGGATTGGTTAGATCGATGGAGACCATGTTAATGGAATGGAAGAAATATCCACGACCACGTGGGTGAAACTCAAAATCTCCAATTTGCTTCCCCTACTCTAGATGTGGCTCAAGTGGTATGGGGATCACCGGGTATGATCTAGGAATAGATATAAAATTTGGATCCTTAGGGGGAAGAAATTGCCTTAAATTTAAAGGACTAGGAAAAGCTATATAATATATCTCTTCCAAATTCACTAGTCTTATTTGGACAGGAGGACCTCGGAATACTGTGCTATATTTTTCCTTCAAGTCTACATGTGGTAAAAGATGAAATAAATGCTGAGGGTATAGGTAAGAAAACTTAGTCTCATATTTATACTCATCATCATCACTAACATACTCACTCTCATCATATTTAGAATTGTATTCTAGATTTTCTTCCTCAAAAATGAATTCTTCTTCAAATATTTCTAAGGAGAGACCTGGATGGTAAACCAAAGGTGGTTCTTCTATAACCATAGTCATAGGCCAATTACCACTCCATGGGTGAGAAGGGTTTGGATGATAGGGATTTGAATAGATATAATCCCCAAGACTAAGGCTCATGTGATCTAGATATATAGCTAATAACTCATCCTAACCTCTAATGTGATAACCTATACCAAACCTATCAGTCGACAATTGGTATTGTGGCTGATACGGAGTTAGATGCACTTGATAAAATAAGCCCATACCATAAACATACCAATGGTAAAAATAAAAATAATGAAGGGTATAATTTAGGTTTGATAGATAACAAACATTTATGACAAAAGGTTCATCATCATATTATTCTATGGGTGAACGATCTGCAAGTTGATCTAAACCTCCATATATGGCAGGTTGAGGTACCTCCTCGACTAAATTTTATGATTTTTCCTCCTCCAGAAGATTTGGAATATTGATTGTTGCTATGTTGGGGATTTCCCTAGACTCTTTTTCACCCAACACTCTCTTTAGCTTCTTGTCATTCTTTAGTATTTTTGATGTTGTAGCCTTATCAGAAGTAACCATTATATTTGAGGTTGGTCATGGTGAAGATGTAGAAGTATTAGTGCACACTACCTTTGAATTACCCACTAAATTTTTGACAGGAGATGTCAGTATAATATCCATATGGGTAGATTGGAGGATGACGCCTTCAAAAAAATTAAATTGATTGACATATTTGAATGGCTTTTCATCTAAAGGAACAACATGTACTTATCCCTTGTGCATATATTTGATGCATTGGTGCAAAATCAAGGGGATGCAATGGATGTACCTTATCCATGTTCAGCCTAGGAGAATGTTATACTGCATAACATCCTATACCATATGGTACATCACATGGATGTTTTTTAGTCCAACATAAATAGGAAGAACTATTGTACCTACTATCGAGCACAATGTGTCATTAAAATATTGCAGTGTGAAGGTTGAAGGTATGATATGCGACTTAGGTAAATTTAGGTGTCCTAAGGTCTTTGTGGTTATTATATTGATTTATGATCCTATGTAAATCAAAACTCACTTTAAAGGAGTGTTGTTGACACACATGATGATGTCTAGCAGTAGGTCTGCTATAGTAGTAGAAACCATTTTGATTTTATGATCATAAAATCAGATCACAGGTTCCTGGCACTGCTACACATACCCCATAATGTTAGTGAAACCTTTGGGATCTTGGGGTTGAACATTTATGTCTCTTAATATTTCCATTAGTGTCTCCCTGTACCTAGGATACTATTGTATGATCTCATATATTGATAACTTTATCGAAGCTATTTGTAGACTCTAGATGAGTCAATTCCTTATTGTTACCATCGGTCTTGTCGATAGGCCTAGCAATGGGTTATGTGCTAGCATTTGTTGAGACATAACTTGAATTCTAATGGGTATTGTAGGAATATCTAGTTGGTTGTACCTCCTATTTCAAGTGATGACATTCACCATACTAAAAAATCCTTGTGTAGGTAGCACAATCCATAATTGGTTGACTTGTCCAACATTGTTCCTTGGTGGCTCATGATTTTGTAAGGGATCTTTGAAAATATCCATATTTTTATTATCTTATGCCAAGGGATTTTCAATCAGTAGCTCATTCATATCGATCATATTTTGCACCACATGTTTAAAACTGTGTCACACTTCGATATCCTTCCCCTTCTATTGATGGTATAAGCAATAATGAGCTTATCTAAAACCTTTAGATTTAGGATGGTTGGGATCTAACAACTGCACTTCAAGAAATAATAGTGCCTTAGCATCACACATTTGATTGAGTATTGATACCAAATTCTTAGAAAATGGCATAAATTGATGAGATAAGCGACATTCTTTATCTTTGTCTTACTTTTTATTGCACTAGTTGTATTGCACTAGGGGTGGTTGTGCCTGATAGTTTTACAATGGTTGGTTTTTATCCCTTTTGAAGGTTCAACATGACTTGATTCACATGTATAGGCTTGGCCTGGTAAATTTGATTCTTTATTTTCTTGTTGTTCCATTCCTTTATCTAGATTTTCAAGTCACCTTCTTGCAACTTGATATTCTCTATGAATTTGGCTTGCAGAAAGGTCTCTTTGAATGTTTGGTATTGTTGCAACTGTAATAGTAGCAAAATGTGCTTCGCATATATTTTAGTAAAAATTCAGGTCAACTCTATAGTTTGAATGGAGAATGAAATTTTAGCTATCAATTTACTCCATCTATTGCCATTGTTCATCACTGGCTTATCATCAAATTACTTTAGAGCAGCCAAGTCAGATAGTTTGGTCTTATTCTTGATGCCAAATGAAAAGTGCTTAAGAAATGCATTCACCAACTATTCAAATATGGTGATGCTATACGTCTTTAGCTGATTGTACCATTTTGAGGTTGGGCCTGCAAGGGTTATCACAAAAATTTTGAGCTATAAGGTATCATTACTTAAAATATGTAAACATAGGTTCATGAAACTAGTCACATGTTCCTATGTGTCATTGTTACCCTTGAATTTATCTATATTAGGCATCTTGAAATATTCAAGATATGCAAGGCTAGGTACTGAAGGGAATAGGGGATGATTATAAATCTTGTTCAGGTTATGCTTTGGATAAGCCATTCCTTTTTTCCCAATAGCTTTGACCTTTTCAGCTAGGGCTATGTATGCTTGTGAGGATAATATTTCCTCTTATATAAGTGACCTTTGTGGATTCGGTGGAGGTAATTTTCTCTTAGCCCAATGTGGATGATTATTCTCCTGATACACATATACAGAGGAGGTCTTGGGATATTGCTTATCTTGATCATCCCCATCTAATTATTTGTATCGACTACACCTAGGCTATTCTAGTGCTTGGTACTTTTGTTGCCTTAAAGTATTCAGGGACACGTGATTAGTATAGTTATCTACTTGTCTAAGGGATAGCTCTAGATGTGATATAGTACATCTAATATGACACTGCTCCCTATATTAACTGTTAGGATGCAGGTTAGCCCAAGCTAATCTATCTGCTCTCTTCACACTCCTTTTAGTTGAGGATGCATTGTTCCTATATGTGTTGCTCATATAAACATTTTTGAAGCAACATTTATTTTGGGTGTCCTTAGGTTTGAGGTGCTCGTGCTCTACGCACACATATTTCAATTGATCTTGGAATTTGAACTATCTTTGTTGTGAGTCAAGCGTAAATTTTTGATCTACAAGATTGAATATGTACGATCTTTGGCTTTGTAATATACAAGGAGCCTTATTAGTAAGTGCTCCAATAGATTTGTCTACTACACTCTTGTACTTATTTGTAAAGATGGCATTGGTGTTGTGTTGTTTTTTGTGCTTTGTACCTACATGCATAGATGGGGCATGTGTGTTACGAAAGCATTTTAAACATTCCCCCTCTGCATAGGTATAACTCTCTTTGCCCTCACTACGTGTACTATTGGAGCGAGAGTGAATGGTGGAGGTCTTACATCCTAATATTACTAGCACTTGATCTAGTCCATTGAGTTGACTAGTTCTCGAAAGTTCATTTGGAGATATACCATTGACTCCAATAGTATTGAGATCTATTGTAAACCTTCTAGGTTCATTATGATTTAGAGTATTTGAGGGTTTGTGTTCTAACGTAGACCTATATTATTACCCCTGGTTGGGTAGATATTCTCTATGCCTATCATGTGATTATGGGGTCTTGAACCACCCTCAATTCTATCATGAGAGGAATGAGTATTACATCCTCTAATTAGGGTATTCTAGTGAGAACCCTCATGTGTTGAGTTATCACCTCTAATGTTAGTAGAAAATTGTTCTAGAGAATTTTGTGTAGGAGGTTCAAGCTAATTATTCTATGTGTGGTTTGGAGCCTCAGTTTTCACCTCGGTTGTGTGTCGAGGGTGTCCTCTGTGTGTGTTAACCATGATTTGTGAAATTATCTCGTATTTATGTTTTAAAGAATACAAAGTATACAAAGTGTTTATCTTGTTTAAAAATTCTTTGTGTATCCTAAATTTTTTTAGTGCATTTTGATTTGTTGAGTGTATAATATAAATAGCATCATGTTCTATAAATGTTGATGATATTATTAGATAGTTAAAGGTTTTTACCTATATAATTGTAGCAACAAACCTATTAATGACATCTAGGCTCTCTATCCCTCAAGATATGGAGATGAAATCCATAACTGGGCAAAGAGCATAGGTACTATCGATTCTCATCCAACACATTGAGGTCATTGATACACCCCTTTGAAGGGGAATACATGCTATTTTACATATATAGGATAGTTATTGAATTGGCCTTGGCCATGGACAAGTCTCGATAGTACAATGTGATATGATCCAACTGAGTGGTAATAAATTCTACTATTTTTCTCAATCAACAGGTTGTATGTGAGAGCCCAATGCCATTGATGTTCACTTTGAATCGTGGACTGTGGGTGTTATTTTTAATTTTGTATTAATGAAATATGCATCAAAAAGCATTCTTGATTCTTTTCCTACATACCTAGAAAATAGTATTTTACTTTTAGAAATATTCAAGTCTAAATGCTCTTTAATTTTAGAGAATGAAAATGTAAACTTAAAATGATATTAGCCTTTGGAAAGGCCACAAACAAGCAAACCCTAACACACAATTTACAAAGTGACCATTGTTCTATGCAAAAAGCAACAATTTTAGCCGCTAGAGAGAAAAGTAGCCAAAAATCCTAGCCACTGTAGACTACAATAGCCAATAGACCTAGACACTATTACTAATAGTGACTAGCAACAAAAACAATTGTTTTAAAATTTATCTTTAAATTTCACTATGTTTGCTAATTAACATCTGTAATTTGCATTCACTAACAAAACATAGATAAAAAGCATGAAAACCATAGAGATTCAACTAACTTGGAATCCTCATTTGATGATGAAATAGGTTGCTTACTATTTTTACTTTGTTCTCTGCTAGTCATTGTTGCTCAGCATGGATAGGATGCTAGCTGCTACTTTCAACCATGGCTGAGACTGTGCACTATTTTTTTCAACCGCATCTAGTACCTGCACACAGAAAACATAGTAGATTAGCAAAAGCAACAAAAAATATGGAGTTTCCACTATTATTACCACTAAAAGAGGTTTAAAAATTCTAACAACTAGATAATATGCTATCATAAGATAAGATAAATCAATTAACCAAGTGCAAAGGAATAAAGTAAAATAATGTGCCCATATTTATTAATAATATTGAATCTCTTTACAACAAGGTTACAAGAACATCCCTCTTAGGGATTTGACCATTGTGATACATATTACAATCCATAAATCATGTGGTAGATGCCTTCAATAAAATGTTAACATCTTTAGACTTTGCTTGAGGACTAATTTTACTTATGGTATATGCCTAAGGTATATAATAGATGTGGTATGCATCCTAAGGATACCAAACTACTCATGTGGTAGATGCCTTCAATAGACTTATACATGTCTACACTATATATATTTCCATGTGTTGGCTTAGAATGCACGCACCTACCAACTAAGATATACAAACTACCATATGTATCCTTGGGATGCATACCACATCTATTATATGGTTAACCACATGAAATTTATAAAACATTTCCATGTCATAAGTCAAGAATAAAAAGGGTGTCATGTAATCAAGAAGTTTAATGTCATCACTTATATCATCATCGATGAAGTCCAATTTTATGTTGATGTCATCATTAAAATGAAAGGAGGAGGTTAAAAAATAAGACCTTCCATAGTAAGAGTGTTAGCACTCATTATGATAGCCACTTTTCCAAGAGCACCACTTGGCAAGGACAACCAAAGCAACAAACATAATATGTAGATTAAAAATATGTGCTTCCTTTTTCACTACTTATGATGTGTCTACAATAATACAATGAAAACATTCCCAATCATGTGCCTTTCTACCAAAATCACATAATATTCTCTAGAATATTCCAAATTCAAATTTTCAAATTTTGTAGGGAAATACATAATCTATTCAAACATTATTTTGAGACACATGGAGGTAAAGAAAAAAAGAAGAATTAAACTATGAACCCCATGAAATTTTGTAAAGAACATAGAAATCCTAATGGTTAATTTGCATCTATTACTTTTTTTCCTCCAAATTAATTTTATTGAAAATAACTTATCAAACCCTCCTCTCATGCCTATGTTGCAAAAAAATTTATAGACCATTTTTACAACATTGTTAGGTGGCATGGAGATATTTTCTAGGCATAGAAGCCTTCCCATTACTTCTATGGCATTAGGGGTTTCCCTAAAACAATTTAGCCTCTTTTCTTCTTTCATGGTGGCTAAGTAGTCTCTCCTCTCATAAATAATTTTATTGGACATCAAAATATAGAAGAGAAAATGAAATTGATATTTTTGAAAAACTATAAAAGACAAATCTATAAAATCTATTGGCCAAGTAGTTTGTCAGTGAATTTTTTTCCTAAAGAAAATATACTTATTGTAGTGATATCCTTGTGAATAAAGTCTACTGGGGTTTTCTATTAGAAAACCTTCTTTAAATTATATCACCAGCTTTAAAAATATCTTGTCCACAAGACCCTATGAAAATAATCCTTAAGAGAAGCTAGAAGAGAAATTTACCATTTTTAGAAGTAAACAAATAATGAAGATTCACAACCACTCTGATAAAATATCAAAATTTTCAATAGTTTCTAGAAAGAACATAATAAATCATTATCCAATATTGTTTAACAAAATAAATACACAATATACACAACATAGAATATGATGGTGTGTTTGTAGACACCAAAATACTTCACTCAATGATAATTAAAATTAAACTCTAATTGATAGTAAAATTATAAATGAGAAGGGTATTTATATCCAAGTAGATGATGCCTTTAGGTCAATATCACAATACTGACCCTTAGGAATAAAAAAATAAGTATTATAAAAATACTTTTTCTAAGGTTTACATGGGTGCAATTGGAAAATATAGTTAGTTGTGGCCATAAGAGAAGCTTAGTACCATATATTCCAATAATGGGGTGTTGGGTTATATGGAATTTATACTTTAGATGTATGTAGGGGAAATTTAGTTAAGTTTTACCATTTTAGAACCCATTTCCATGGGTATGCATATGTTAAGGATGGGTTCCAATTCTTGTTAGAGTATATTACAGTATTTGGTATATTTCAATTGATAGAACCACGAGTTCTATCTTGAATTTAATGATTTAGATCAATGAAAATTTGATTATATTTACAAAATTTTATAGAAATCATTATTTTTGAAAGAATCACAGGCCACTTAGAAGGTGATGATAGCACTTGCAACTATGGTGAATCTTTGAATTTACATGAAAGGGCATCAACCATTTTTACAATTTTTTTAGGTGGCATGGAGGTATTTTCTAGGTATAGAAGCCTTCTAATTTAATTCTATGGAATTAGGGGTGTGCCTAAAACAAGTTAGCCTCTTTTATTATTTCATGATGGCCAAGTAGTCTCTCCTCTCATAAATATTGTTATTGGACATCAAAAGTTAGTAGAGAAAAGTAAATGGATTTAAAAAAAAAAACTATAAAAGATAAATCTATAAAATCTATTGGCCAAGTAGTTTGTCTATGAAATTTTTCCTCAAGTAAATCTACTGATTGTAGTGATATCCTTGTGAATAAAGTCCATTGGGGTTTTATAATAGAAAACATTCTTTATATTATATCACCAGCTTGAAAAATATCTTGTCCACAAGCATTTATGAAAATCATCCTTAAGAGAAGCTAGAAGAGAGATTTACCATTGGTAGAAGTAAACAAATAATGAAGATTCACACCCTCTTTGATAACATATCAAATTTTACAATATTTTCTAGAAAGAACATAATTAATCATTATCCAATATTTCTTAACAAAAGAAATACACAATATATACAACATAGAATATGATGGTGTGTTTGTAGAAACCAAAAGACTTCACTCAATGAGAATTAAAATTAAACTCCAATTGATAGTAAAATTATAAATGATAAGGGTATTTATATCCAAGTAGATGATGCCTTTAGGTCAAGATCATAAGAATGACCCTTAGGAATAAAACAATAAATATTATAAAAATACCTTTTCTAAGGTTTACATGGGCACAATTGGAAAATATAGTTAGTTGTGGCCATAAGAGAAGCTTATCCACCATATATTCCAATAATGGGGTATTGGATTATATGGAATTTCTACTTTAGATTTATGTAGGGGCAATTTAGTTAAGTTTTACCATTTTAGAATCCATTTCCATGGTTATGCATATTTTAAGGATGGGTTCCAATTCTTGTTAGAGTACATTATATTATTTAGTACATGCCAATTGATAGAACCTTGAGTTCTATCTTGAATTTAATGATTTAGATCAATGAAAATTTGATTATATTTGCAGAATTTTAGAGAAATCACTATTTTTGAAAGAATAACATGCCGCTTATAAGGGGGCTTCCTCTAAATATATATAAAAAAATATATTCTTTTTCTTGATATCCTTCCTAAATCTATCTATCATAACCTTTATATCTATTCTAAGGATAATGTGGAAGGACGTAACCTTTCAATTGTGATTTTTTTTATTGGTAAAAGAGGTTTTGAAAGGATCCCATAACCTTTTACAAAAATAAAAAATAGGAAAAATAAATAGGAGCGACAATCCTAGATGAGGAGTTTAGGGAAAACTTAACACTAATCTACAAGAACCATAGCGAACCAAAAAATGCCAAACCTGAAATGCTCATGAAGGGGCATAAACAACAAAATGGAGACACATCCACATAGGAATAGAGACATAAAACAAAAAAAATATCCCCTGAAGCAGAATTTGACTTAGATACCCAATTAGGCATTTGGCCACTGGCCATTCTCCGCGGTGCCTTCTCCCACAAAATTCTTGAATTCCTCAAGTATTTTATATTATTCCTTGTATTCCTCTAGGAGAGAGTATGCATGAACCAAGAGAGAAGAGATGATATTAGCCTCCCGCTCAAGAGATTTGAAAATATCTTGGATTTCTTTGATATGCCCATGATCAGACAGGTTCGAATAATTTACCACCCACGAGAACAACATCAGAGCTTGATCAGAAGTACCCTCAATGGAGATTGTTCTTTTTGTAGGATTATCCTTCTTGACCTAGAAGGAAAATGAGTCATATGATACTTCATCGACGATCAGGGGATCCTTACGTTTCCTACACCCTACTTGGCACTAAGGGGTAGCACTAGGGCTCAAACTTCTTAGTGTTGGTGGCATCTTCTGCTCTAGCCAAAAAATCTAGAGTACAATTGGTATGAGGATATGCAACAACATCTCCCCCAACTTATCCACCAATGTTGGTAGGACCAATAGTGATGAGGACAAGGCTAGTAGGGCCATAAAATCTATGATTTTGCTCAAAAATAATTGTGAATTATAATTAATAAATAAATAATTAATTAAATAATAGGATTGTATTAGGATGGAGAATCCTAACATGTCATCATCTCAAAAAAAATCTTGAGAATCCTAACATGTCATCCTCCCAAAAAGAAGCTTTGTACTTAAATTTGAAAGTGAGGAAATTTTTATTGGAATTTATGAATCACTTCACAAGTAGCATCCTCCAGTGTGAAGCCCCACCACTAAATGAAAACCTTAGTGATAGTGCGATGGTATAGTTGGTGTGTGTGGTTATCCAAGAAATTTTATAGTTTAACCAGGAGGGATCCATCCTTGGTGAAGTTAGGTAACTAAATATGTGTATTTATGTGTGAACCAACAACTTGCTTAAGGCAAGAGACATGAAACACATGATGAATTTTGGAGGACTCGAGCAACTCCAATTTATAGGCAACAGGTCCTATGCACTTTAGAATTTTGAAAGTGTCATAGAACTTTTGGGCTAGCTTCTACAAACCTTTTATTTTAAGAGATGTTTGGCAATAATACTAAAGTCACAAGGGTACCATATCATACTTTTGAATCTCATGTTTGATCTGAAGTTGATCTACCTGTTATTTCATTTTATGTTGAACTGTGAGCAAATTTTCCTTAAGAAGACAAAAAATATTGGTTTGAGTAGAAATATCAGAATCTACGATGACAACATTGATACATCCTAGAGTATAATATGTGATTTTTATGGTATATTGCCATACATGGCTTCATAGGGTGTCATTTTAATGGTAGTATGGTATGAATTATTGTACCACAATTTTGCAAAGGGAAGCCATTTTACCCAGTGAATGGGTTGAGAAGAAGCAAAAAAACATAAGTATATTTCCAAATAGTTATTTACAATCTCTGTTTGGCCATTGGTTTGGGCATTATAAGTCAAACTCATCTAGAGTTGAGTGCCTTGGAGCTTGAACAATTCCTTCCAAAAATGACTAGATAAAGTGGGACTGCAATCACTAATGATGGTGGAAGGTATACCATGGAGTTTGAAAATGTTATCAAGGAATAGTTGAGCTACGGTAATAGCCTTGTAAGGGTGTGCTAAGGAGAAAAAGTGGGCATACTTAGACAAGAAATCCAACACTGCTAGAGTAAATTTTTTTGAAGACTTGGGAAGACCTTCAATGGAGTCCATTGAAATATTAGTCCATGTTTTGGTTGGAATAGGGGGAGGTTGAAGAAGTCCAAGGGTACCCATAGTCTCTCCCTTCTATATTTGGCAATTTTCACATTTGACAATAAAGTTTTTTATATTTCATTTCATTCCTTCCAAATAAAAGGATCAATCCACCCTCTTATAAGTTTGTAGAAATCCAGAATGTCTTGCTACAAATGTGGCATGTAACTCATGGAGTATTTTAATACGATATGAATAGGTAGGAGATAGTACAATATACCCCTTGAATATAAGCAATCCATTGCTCCAAGTATAGTGAGATTTATTGGTGATATCATTTTGGAGTTTTTGAATTAATGATTGCGTTGAATTGTCAATAAGCCATTTATTTGTTACCTTTTCTATCAATTATGGAATAGGTGATGATAACTCTTGCAAATATGGTGAATCTTCAAATTTATGTGAAAGGGAATCAACCATTTTTACAACTTTGTTAGGTGGCATGGAGGTATTTTCTAGGCATATAAGCCTTCCCATTACTTATATGGCATTAGGGGTCTGTCTAAAATAATTTAGCCTCTTTTCTTCTTTCATGGTGGCCAACTAGTCTCTCCTCTCATAAATATTGTTATTGGACATCAAAATTTAGAAGAGAAAAGGAAATGGATCCTTTTGAAAAAACTATAAAAGACAAATATATAAAATCTATTGTCCAAGTAGTTTGTTGGTGAATTTTTTCCTAAAGAAAATCTATTGATTCTAATGAGATCCTTGTGAATAAATTTCATTGGGGTTTTCTATCAGAAAAAATTCTTTAGATTATATTACCAGATTTAAAAATATCTTGTCCACAAGCCCTTATGAAAATCATACTTAGGAGAATCTATAAGAGAACTTTAACATTGGTAGAAGTAAAAAAATAATGAATATTCACACCCACTTTGATAACATATCAAATTTTACAATAGTTTCTAGAAAAAACATAATCAATCATTATCCAATATTGCTTAACAAAAAAAATACACAATATATACAAAATAGAATATGATGGTGTGTTTTTAGACACGAAAATACTTCACTTAATGAGAATAAAAATTAAACTCTAATTGATATTAAAATGATCAATGAGAAGGGTATTTATATCCAAGTAGATGATGCCTTTAGGTCAAGGTCATGATACTGACCCTTAGGAATAAAACAATAAATATTATAAAAATACCTTTTCTAAGGTTTACATGAGCCCAATTGGAAAATATAGTTAGTTGTGGCCATAAGAGAAGCTTATCCACCATATATTCCAATAATGGGATGTTGGGTTATATGGAATTTCTACTTTTGAGGTATGTAGGGGCAATTTAGCTAAGTTTTACCATTTTAGAACCCATTTCTATGGGCATGCATATGTTAAGGATGGGTTCCAATTCTTGTTAGAGTATATTACATTATTTGGTACATGTCGATTGATAGAACCCCAAGTTCTATCTTGAATTTAATGATTTAGATCAATGAAAATTGATTATATTTGTATAATTTTAAATAAATCACTATTTTTGAAAGAATCACAAGCCACTTATAAGGGGGCTTCCTCTAAATGTATATAAATAAAATATATTATTTTTCTTGATGTCCTTCCTAAAACTATCTACCCTAACCTTTATATCTATTCTAAGGCTATTGTGGAAGGACGTAACCTTTAAATTATGAATTATAATTAATAAATAATTAATTAATTTAATAATAGGATTGCGTTAGGATGGATAATCCTAACATGTCATCCTCCCTAAAAGAAGCTTTGTCCTCAAATTTGAAAGTGAGAAAATTTTTGTTGGAATTGTTGAAGTGCTTCCCAAGTAGCATCCTTTGGAGTGAATCCCCACCACTCAATCAAAATCTTAGTGATGGGTTGAAGGTGAAGTTGGTGGGTGTCGAAATCCAAGATTACTTACATTTCAACCACGAGGGATCCATCCTTGGAAAAGTCAAGTAACTGAGTTTGTGTTTTTATATGTGAACCAACAACTGGCTTGAGGCAAGAGACATGAAACACATGATGAATTTTGGAAGAATTGGACAAATCTAGTTTATAGGCAATGAGTCCTATGCGCTACAAAATTTTGAAAGGGTTATAGAACTTCAGGTCTAGCATATACGAACCTTTAATTTTGAGAGAAGTTTGGTGGTAAGGATAAATTCATAGGAATACCATATCATCATTTGGAAACTCACATTTGATACAATGTTGACCTACCTATTATTCCATTTGATGTTGTTCTATGATAAAATTTTCCTTAATAAGACAAAAAATATTGGCTCGAGTAGAAAGCTCATAATCTATGATAGCCACATTGGTGTTGCAAGTGTGAAAAGGGTTTCACCTTAAGTGGCTTAGAAAAATCCTTTTCTAGCCCTAAGTGTGAAAACTCCCTAACTTTTGTCGGCAAGTGTTGTCGGCAGTTTTGTTTTAATCCCTATTCTCCCTAACTTCCCCCCTATTTCTGCTCCTATATTCCCTCCTTATCCCTCCATTTCCTCCTTATCCCTCCGTTATACCTTCTTTCCCCTTATCCCTCCAACTCCCTTATCCCTCCTTATCCTCCATTTTCCCTTTATTCCTCCTTCGTCGACTTTTTCCTCCAATCCCTTCTATATAATAACATTGTTCATTTGAATGTAAAGGTTGGAATGGGTTCAAATTAATAATATTCTTTTCGTCCATTGCATTTTCTTCAATTTTTAATTGTAAATTTTTTTTTATTGTTCGCTGCATTTGAGAAGTCTACCGATTCACATCTGGTATCAGAGCCCGATAGTATTATACAGTCATTCAGGCACAGTTCTCGAGGTGAATCCAGGCGAGCACGTATCTCGAGGCAAGAGTTGCCAGCAGGCTCAGATCCTGAGGTGGATTGCGAGTAGGATCGAGCATGGATCCCAAGGTGGATCATGCACAGGCTTGGAAAAAATCCCGAGGCAACACGTGGCAGTAGCACGGATCCTGAGGTGACACGTGGCAGCAGACAGTAGGCTCAGCTTGGCACAGATTCTAAGGTGACATGTGGTGGTTGATGCAGCAGCATGCGAATCGAGGCAATAGGCAAAGTGACGTGGTGGCATTCGATTGGTCAAAAAGTGTGACACGTGGCTACAAGTGGCAAGTGTGCATTGGTCAATGTGTGCAGACGTGGCGGTTAGTGATTGGCTGTGGTTGGCGGCAAAACACGACATCTAACTGCCCGAAGGCATTCGAAAGTCATAGTGCGATTTTGGGTTGATAAACCCTGCAGGAGCTCCCACACAGTGAATGTGGGATAAAACGATCGTCAATTTTTTTTAAAAAACATTCGCCCGCCGTGCTATATAATTGTCCCCGGTGCCATTGAAGACACGTCCGAGGGACGTGGTGTAGCGGCCAAGTCGATCCGCTAGCGTGGGGACGACGCGGGATCGATTCCCGCCGGTTGCCATACCAAAAATTTTATTTTTTTTAAATTTATCGCTGCCGCCAAGGATAAAATGAATTTCATTCCCTTTAGTTTTAGCTTGGCCACTTGGCGCAGTGGTAAAGCACAGCCGCTGCTTGTTTGGAGGTCGCGGGGTCGAATCGCCCGCGTGCAGATTAGAAAAGGTAATTTTTTATTTTTTTTAAATTTTAAAGGTTTTTAATTTTTATTTAAGTTTTTTAAATTATTTAATAATTTTAATTATATATTTTTTAATTATCTTTTTAATAATTTAATTTAAAAGGTAATTTTTAAAATATATAAAAATTTATTAAATTAAAAAAAAAAACTTTATAAAAATTTTAAAAACCAAGTTTGATGAGCATTTGAAAAAGAGAAATAATGTGCCCGTGAAATGTTAGATGATCCGGTCTGGGGGGTGTTATAATGCACTTCTCTCAATTTTGAGATGAGAGACACCGGAATCCTTTGATGAAAGGGTTCGACGAACTAGTCTGCATACAGTGTTTTGTCAGCTGGAAAATTAGGTGATTGATCATCTGAGGAAGCCGGATTCAGGGTACGAGGCAGATTCTAAAGACAACATTTTTGGACAAAGAATTGAAGAATCTGAAACTGTGGAAGTTATACCAGAGGAAGTTGTTCCAGAGGATCAAGCAAGTGTCAGTTATACACCTGGTGTACGGGCAGCATAATCAAGTGAGAGCTATTCACCACGCTCTCCTGAACTAGAAGCAGCAGCAGAAGAAGAAGATGAAGCAGAAGACGACAAAGAAGAAGCAACAGAAGAAGAAGAAGCAGAAGAAGAAGAAGATCCAGAGGAAGTGGATCTGAAATAACCTAAGGTCATAGTCATCAGTAGCAGTTCCAAAGAAGAACCTGAATGTACTAAAAAGGCGAGATTTTATTTGAATCATTAATCTCTTTGTACTACTTTATAGTACTTGTTTGCTTCAAATAAAGTTTGTTTTTATTCTGCAATGGCATCCAATACTAGTCTTTCGATTCCTGAGTTCAATGTAGGAGACTATGAATATTGGTCTATTAAAATGAAAAATATTTTGATAGGAAAAGGTTTATGGGATGTAGTCAAAGAGGGCTATACTAAACCAACTACTGCTGAATGGGCAGCTATCTCTAATGCTGATAAAAAATCTAGAAAAGAAGCACAAAAGAATAATGCTTTCGCCCTTTATCACATACATGCTGCCCTAGATAAAAGTTTTTTCCCTAGGGTTTCCTCTTATGTAATTGCACAAGATGCCTGGAATGCCATAAAAGAAAGGTATAGAGGTAGTGACCATGTAAAACAAGTAAAACTGCAAACATTGAAATGAGATTTTGAAAATCTCATGATGCAAGAAAATGAAAAAGTGGGAGATTACTGCGTGCGAGTGAAATCCATAGTTGATAAAATGGTCACACTAGGGGAAGATATTAAGCTAGAGGTTATGGTGAAGAAAGTGTTGAGAACACTTCTTCCAAAATGGAATTCTGTTGCAATAATTATTGAAGAATCTAAAGACCTAACCTCATTGTATTTTGATGCACTAACTGGTTCACTTCTCTCACATGGAGAGAGGTTACAAGAAACTCCTACCACCAGTTATGGAGGAGATGATAAAGCTTTTGCCACACATGAAGGAAGAGGTAGAGGCCATGGCAGAGGACAACAAAGAGGCAGAGGCAGGAATAATCAAAGAGGAGGAACTCCTAACAGAGGAGGATCATCCAACAGAGGTGGAAATAAGAATAGAGGAGGACAACAGCAATATAGAGGGAAACAATTTGGCAAAGGAAAAGGAGGAGATAAATCAAAACAAGTTTGCTACAATTGTGGCAAAACTAGCCATTATGCTTGAGATTGTTGGTCAAAGACTTCGCAAGGAAGCAGCAGCAACCAGAGCAGTCAGTTTGGAAATTTTTGAGAAGAGGAAGAGTCCACAAATCTCTTTATTTCTTATGGCCAGATAGAGCAAAATATGAATGATACATGGATTTTGGACACAGGGTGTTCAAATCACATGAGTGGCAAAGAAGAACTCTTTGCTACTTTAGACTCCTCATACAAATCCAGCATCCGATTGGGAGATGACAAGTCATTGGCAGTTGAAGGCATTGGAGCCATGGAGGTTCCAATGAAAGAATGCATCAAGCAAGTAAGTGATATCTATTACACACCTCATATTCAACACAATATTTTAAGTGTTGGCCAAATGCTAGAAAAGAATTACAAGTTGATTTTTGATGAGGGTAAATGCACCATTTTTGACAAGAACAATAGTAATAGAATCATTACACAAGTGCCAATGTCGAAGAATAGATTATTTCCTTTGAAGTTTGGCCAGCCAGGAGGAAATAAGTTAGCAAATGTTGTAATTACCAATCCAAGTGTCCTATGGCACTTGAGATATGGTCATTTGAATTCAACAACTTTGAAATTGCTAACTTCACAAGCAATGGTAACTGGACTTCCCAAAATTCAAGATAGTAAGGAAGTCTATGAAGGGTGTGCCTTGGGCAAGCATTCCAGATCAAAATTTCCTCATGGACAAGCATGGCGGGCTATCTATCCACTCCAGTTAGTACATTCAGACATCTGTGGTCCGATGCAGACCAAGAGTCTAGGTAATCACTCTTACTTCCTACTTTTCATTGATGATTGCATAAGAATGTGTTGGATATATTTTTTGAAGCATAAGGATGAAGCATTTACATGCTTTTTTGATTTTAAAGCAAAATTTGAAAGTGAGTGGATATTCTGTAAAATGTCTTAGATCAGATAAAGGAGGAGAATACTCCTCTAATCATTTTTTGAATTTTTGTAAACATCATGGCATTAAGAGGTAGTTCACAACTGCCTACACTCCACAACAAAATGGTGTAGCAGAAAGGAAGAATCACACCATTATGGAGATGGCAAGATCAATGCTTCAGACAAAGCATTTGAGTAATTCATATTGGGGAGATGCAACAAGGACTAGTGTTCACATCTTGAACCGAAGTCCTACTTCAAGTTTGAAAGGAAAGACACCTTACCAAGCCTGGTATGGTAAGAAACCAAATGTGAAGTATTTTAGAGTATTTGGTTCATTGGCATATGCTCACATTCCTGATGAGCTGAGAAAGAAGCTTGATCCAAAGAGTCAGGCATGCATTTTTGTAGGATACTATGAAAACACAAAGGGTTATAGACTCTACAATCCTACAACTCGAAAGATAGTGGTTTCAAGGGATGTGATTTTTGATGAATGGGGAGAGTGGGGTAAGCCCCAAATTTTTAGTGATGTTGAAGCCATTGATATAGTTGCTCAACAAATGCAACCGTAGCTCCCACAGAAAGGAAAGCAGTCTCCGCCCACACATCCTCCAAGTCCATCTTCTGATTCAACTTCATCACCAAGTCCTTCTCCATAGCGATCAGTAAGTTCCTCACCAATGGACATTTATGTTCCATCCAAAGGTAAGAGAACTCTACAGTATCATCCATCATCTCAGATGTTGGATAAAATTTTTTCAAGAAGATACACTAGGAGTCAAGCTAGTGAAATGGAATCTGTTTTACACAGATTAGAAAGTATGCACTTGTATGGTGATGATGAATCCCAGTAGGAACCTAGGGGAGATCAAGTTAACTATGCTTTGTTAACTAGTGCACAACTTGAACCTTCTAGTTATGAGAAGGCTTGTACTCAGAATATTTGGCAAGATGCCATGAAAGAGGAGATAACCTCTATAAAAAATGACACTTGGGAGCTCGTGAAGCTTCCTAAAGGAAAGAAATGTGTTGGTTGTAAATGGATCTTCAAGACCAAGTTTAATGCTGATGGAAGCATTGAGAAGCACAAGGCAAGATTAGTAGCAAAGGGTTTTACTTAGAAATATGGAATAGATTATGAAGAGACTTTTGCTCCTATAGCCAGACAGGAGACTATCAAAACAGTTCTTGCCTTAGCTGCACACAAAGGATGGAAAGTCCAACACATGGATGTCAAGAGTGCATTTCTCAATGGTTACTTGACAGAAGAAGTGTACGTTGAGCAACCACAGGTATTTGAAGTGCAAGGTAAGGAACACCTTGTTTACAGATTGAAGAAGGCACTCTATGGTCTTAAACAGGCACCAAGAGCTTGGTACTCACGTATTGATGGGTACTTCAAAGAATATGGGTTCACCAGGAGCAAAAATGAACCCACACTTTACTACCTAAAACAAGGTAATGACATCCTCATAGTTTGCTTGTATGTGGATGATCTTATTTTTATGGGTAGTAATGAGAAAATGAATATGGAGTTCAAACACTCCATGATGACGTAGTTTGAGATGAAGGATCTTGGATTAATGCACTACTACCTTGGAATGGAGGTTCATCAGTCAGATACAAGGATATTCATCTGTCAACATAAGTATGCTCGGGACATGATCAAGAAGTTTGCTATGGAGCAATGCAAACCAGTTGCAACTCCAGTTGGACATGGGATCTAATTAAGCAAAGATGATGGAGCACCAAAAGTTGATGTGACCACTTTCAAAAGCATGGTTGGGAGTTTAATGTTTCTCGCCAACACTAGACTAGATATACAGTATGCTGTATCTCTTGTTTCTAGATTTATGTCTAACCCATCTGAGCTGCATTTGCAGGTAGCTAAAAGAATTTTGAGATATGTGAAGGGTACATTGGATTTTGGAATCCAGTACCATAAATGTAACACTATCAAGCTTGTGGGCTTCAGTGATAGTGATTGGGGTAGCAATATTGATGACAAGAAGTCAACATCAGGAAACTGTTTTAGTCTTGGATCAAGACTAATAACTTGGAGTTCAAAAAAGCAGACAGTAGTAGCGCTATCTTCAATAGAAGCAGAGTATATAGTGGTTACTTATGCAAGTACTCAAGCCTTGTGGCTAAGGAAAGTACTAGAAGAGATTGGAGAACAACAAAGTTGTCCGACTAGAATCTACTGCGATAGCATCAGTGCCATTCAATTGGCATATAATCCAGTCCACCATAGCAGAACGAAGCATTTTGATATGAAGTACCACTTCATCAAAGATATGGTGGAACATGAAATTTTTGAGCTTCAATACTGTCACACTTTGGAGAACGTCGCTGACATATTCACCAAGGCGATGAATAAAGCTCAATTTGTAAAGCTAAGAGACTGTGTAGTCAGTCCTCTCAACTTTAAGGGGGAGAATGTTGCAAGTGTGAAAAGGGTTTCACCTTAAGTGGCTTAGAAAAATCCTTTTCTAGCCCTAAGTGTGAAAACTCCATAACTTTTGTCGGCAAGTGTTGTCGGAAGTTTTGTTTTAATCCTTATTCTCCCTAACTTCCCCCCTATTTCTGCTCCTATATTCCCTCCTTATCCCTCCATTTCCTCCTTATCCCTTCGTTATACCTTCTTTCCCCTTATCCCTCCTTATCCTCCATTTTCCCTTTATTCCTCCTTCACCGAATTTTTCCTCCAATCCCTTCTATATAATAACATTGTTCATTTGAATGTAAAGGTTGGAATGGGTTCAAATTAATAATATTCTTTTCGTCCGCTGCATTTTCTTCAATTTTTAATTGTATATTTTTTATTGTCCGCTGCGTTTGAGAAGTCTACTGATTCACAATTGGTACATCCTGGAATATAAGATGTGATTATTGGTGGTGTTTGTCCATATAGGGCTTCATAGGGCATCATTTTAATGGCAGTATGGTATAAAGTATTATACCACCATTCTACAAAGGAAAACCATTTTACCCCATGAATGGGTTGTGGAGAAGAAAAACAACGTAAGTAGGTTTCCAAATATTTTTTTATAATATCAGC
Organism: Wollemia nobilis; assembly: GCA_028583015.1. Lineage (NCBI taxonomy): Eukaryota > Viridiplantae > Streptophyta > Pinopsida > Araucariales > Araucariaceae > Wollemia > Wollemia nobilis. The sequence continues at coordinate 196,062 of JAQPPZ010000390.1, read as the reverse complement.
TTGACCATCGATTTGGGGATGATAAGTTGAACTCATCCGAAGCTAAGCACTTTGGAGCTTGAACAATTCCTTCCAAAAATGACTAGTGAAAGTGGGATTGCGATGACTAACAATGGTGGGCGACATACCATGGAGTTTGAAAATGTTGTCAAGGAATAGTTGAGCTATGTTAATAGCCTTGTAAGGGTGTGCTAAGGAGCAAAAGTGGGTATACTTAGACAAGCGATCCACCACTACTAGAATAATAGTTTTTTTAGAAAACTTGGGAAGACCTTCAATGAAGTCCATAGAAATATCAGTCCATGTTTTGGTCAGAATAGGGAGAGGTTGAAGAAGTCCATGGGTACCTTTAGTATCTTCATTCTATATTTGGAAAACCTCATATTCAACAATGAAGTTTTTGATATTCCGTGTCATTCCTTCCCAATAAAAAGATCAAGCCACCCTCTTATATGTTTTTAAAAATCCAGAATGTCCTACTGTAGGTGTGGCATGTAACTCATGGAGTATTTTGGTGCGATATGAGGAGGTAGGAGATAGTACAATATGCCCCTTGAATCTAAGCATTCCATTGCTCCAAGTATAGTGAGGCTTACTAATGGGATCTTGTTGGAGTTGTTGAATTAATGATTGCATTGAACTATCACTAAGTCATTCCTTTGTTACCTTGTCTATCCATTATGGAAGAGGTGATGATAGTGCTTGCAATTATGGAAAATATTAGAATTTATGCGAAAGAGCATTAACAACCACATTTTCCTTTTACTTATGATACATTATATCATAATCATACCCTAAGAGTTTAGTAACCCATTTTTATTGCTCAGGAATGGAGATGCATTGTTCTAGAAAATATTTTAAACTATTATGATCGATACGGATAATGAAATGTTGACCAATGAGATATGGTCACCAATGTTGGACGACATGAATGATGGCCAACATCTCCTTCTCATATGTTGATCGGGCCAAGTTTCACCCAAAAAATGCCTTGCTAGTGAAAGCCAAGGGTCATCCTTATTGCATGAGAATGGCACCTATTCCCAACCCAGAAGCATCACTTTTAATTACAAATATTTTGGAAAAATATGGCATGGCCAACACAGGAGTGGAACACATGGTATATTTTAATATAGAAAAAGCATTGTCAGCTTTGGAAGACCAAAGAAAAACATTATTTCTAAGTAATATTTTTAATGGGGCAATATTATTGCCATAGTCTTTAAAAAATTTACAATAATACCCGATCAATACAAGAAAACCGCACAAGATTTTCAATGATTTGGGGTAGGTCAATTTTTCATATCTTCAATTTTGTGTAGGTCCATCTTAAACCCATACTTGGAAAGGATATGTCCTAGATACTCAATCTCTTCTCGCCCAAAAAAGCATTTTGAGCATTTGGCATATAGTTGGTTTTCATCCAATATTTTTAAGGTTTGTTCTCAGTGAAGCAATTGGTCCTCCCAAGTCTGGCTATAAATCAAAATATCATCAAATAAAACCAAAATAAATTTATGAAGATAATGGTGAAATACCTAATTCATTAGGCTTTGGAATGTTCAAGGAGCATTTGTGAGGCCAAAAGGCATAACCAAAAATTCATAGTGCCCTTCATGAGTTCAAAAGATAGTTTTAGGAATGTCTTCTTCTCTAAATCTAGTTTGATGATATCATAATATTAGATCCAAATTTAAAAATTATTTAGCACCATGAAGTTCATCCAACAATTCATCAATAAGAGGAATGGAAAATTTATCCTTTATTATGAGTTTCTTAAGAGCACAAAAATTTATACATATATGACATGCCCCATTCTTCTTATGGAGCAATAATACTAGAGAAGAATAAGGGCTAACACTAGGTCAAATAACACCTACCTTCAATAATTATTGCATAAGTTTCTCAATTTTAATTTTCTGGAGGTAGGGATATCAATAAGGCCAAATATTTTGGGGTTGGTTTCCAGGAATATGTTGTATATCATGATCATAAATATGGTGGGGGGTAACCCATTTGGTTCATCAAATACTCCAGAATGACATGTTAGGAATTGTAATTTTATCACTTGATTTTGTTCGTTGTCTATTGATTGAATAGAAAATAATCATGCAACAATTCCATTACCTCATTTGTGAATAATTTTTTCATGCGGTGAGATCTCTCTATTTGTGAGGGGCTTGATTGTAATCCTTTAAGAATATATATTTGGTTTTTAGTTGTGAATTTCATGCATAATGCCTCAAAATCCCATTGGATTGTCTCAAGTGTTTGCAACCATTGCACCCCTAGGACAATATCACATTATCCTAATGGAAGTGCATACATATCATTTTTCATGCTATAATCTCCCATGGTGAGCTTAATTTTTTGGCACTTATCTTTACAAGCAATCCTTCCCCCATTACCGATCATGATTTCAAAACTATTACAAGGTTGTATATAGAAGTTAGATTGTTTGGCCACATATGGGTCGATGAAATTATGTGTACTGCTAGAGTAAATAAGCACAATGAGGTTTTATCATTTGAAGTATCCTCAAACTCTCATAGTTTATGGAGAAGAAAATACTATGAGGGTGTTGAAAGAACTTTTGGTGTATTCTCAACACCATATTTGGGTGTATATGTCACTAATTCTACTTCTATCTCATTTTCTTATTTTGTTGAATTACAAGAATCAGCTACATCCAAAATATTTAACTTTTGTATAGCGCATTTATAATTTGACCCAAATATCTCATCGTAATGATAACAGAGGCCCTTTGCTCATCGTTCCTTTATTTTTTTAAAGATGAGATGTTTAATTGGTAAGGTTCGATTAGGTTTGGGGGCAGTGTAAGTGATTTGTGACTTCTCAATAGATGGTTTTCCTAATCAACATTGAGCATTGAATTTATCTTCAGCTAATTTGGTCAATCCAATGGTTTGCATCATGGTACTAGGATTGAACATCTATAATTATAGTTGAATTTCTTATTTTAATCCACTGATGAAACAACTTTGAAAAAATGAGGCATCCAACCTTGTTGTGTGATTGGATAATTTCTCAAATTGATCTTGGTATTTGTGCATCGAAGTGGTTCATATTGGTAAGGGCGCCTATGCAATTTTTGAATTTACTAGGGCCAACCCATACCAATAGATTCTGCATAAAGTCTAGCCAAGTAGGGATGACATTAGTCTTTTCATGCCACTAGTACCATTGGATAGCCTCATTTTTGAGGTGGAAGGATGCAATATGATTTTTTTATGCCTCGGGGATATGGTTTAGGAGAAATTATTGTTTCGCCTGATAAATTCAATTAGTGGGATCACCTCCTTCAAATTTAGGGAAATCCAATTTATTTATTATTGGAAGGATGGATTTTTGTGGGACCCAATATGTACTTGATACATCAGTACTCATGATATTGTTGAGATTTGTAAACTTGAATATTGATTATCCAGAACTAATACCATATTTTGATTCATTGTGTTAAAATTATGATTCATTGCATCAAATTTCAAGTTTAGTCCAAATATATTTTCTTCAAAATTTGTAAGCGTAACAAAATTGACTTGAGAAATTTGGTCCTTGATTTGGTGAATATCATGGTCTAGATTCTCGATAGTAGCATCTTGTGATCTTCTCCCATCAATCATTCAAGGAATTGTTGAGTATTCTCAAAATTTGAATTAAATTCAGTTTTAATTTTTGGTAAAAAAATTAAATGTAGTTGCCTCTAAAATTTGGTTTTAGCAACTTGATTGTGGATCACTCGACCTCAAACCATTACAATTTGCTCTTCCAATTGCTATAGCTTTTGGTACAACAGAGAAAAATATAGGCTGGTGATCATGTCAGGCTTATGATTGTTGGCACAAAGCACAAGGTAGGGGGATGATTGGTGATTGACAGATGGTGGGAAAAATGCGACACAAGGTCGAGGTACAATTGGTGATCAATAAATAGCAAGAATGAAGTAACACAAGGTAGGTGGATAGTGGTAGAACATGATATAGGTAGAGCAATAGTTAGTAGTGGTAAAACACAAGGTAGCACAAGGGAGGAAAATTGATGATCGATGGATAGTGGGAATGAGGTGACACAAGGTATGCATTGTGAAACACGAGATAGGTAGAGCAATAGTTAGTAGTGGTAGGACATGAGATAGGCAAAGTGACACTCAGGAATAAATAATGAGATGAAGGATACTGGCAATAGAAGATAAGGTGGAAGTGGGGAGGCGGATGTGAGGGAGGGTGCATGAATGAGGTCACGATTAACACTTAGTGTATAATCATTTATAAGGTTCTCTAATACCTTCATCCTTGTCAATGTGGGACTAAAATCCCTAAAAAATAAAAAAATAAAAATAAATTGCTGCAAATACTTTTAACCCACTCAAACAATATTTTGTCTTTTGTGTGTAGGTGGTACGACTAGCATATTTGAAGAAGATGAAAAAGGATTATTTATTGATGTGTGTAGGCATACGACCTTTAGTGCGGAAAAATCATCTACGTCAAGCCACCACACATGCTAGAACAAGCATAAATATTGTTTAGAGAGTTTGGAGATTATGATGTAGCACTAGAGAGTTTAGATGAGACTCAATTGGAAAAACATCTCTCCAACTGGAAGAACTTTCACAATTGATATAATTGGAATTATAGGTGGCTCCTAAAGTATGGGAAGTTGAAAAATATGACCTTCCTTCTCAGGTTTCCATGCATGCTAAACAATTAGAGCTCATGGTCCATAATGCACAATAAAACAAAATGTATACTATAATTTTTATCAGGGTGAAAATGATGTCTGTATATTAACTGTAAAGTCTGTTGCAGTATACCCATATCACCGCTATGATACCAAAATGATAGAACCTAAGTTCTATCTTAAATTTAATAATTTATATCAATGAAAATTTGATTATATTTATAATATTTTAAAGAAATCACTATTTTTGAAAGAATCACAAGCTGCTTATAAGGGGGATCCCTCCAAATGTATATAATTAAATTATATTATTTTTCTTGATGTCCTTCCTAAAACTATCTACCCTAACCTTTATATCTATTCTAAGGCTACTATGGAAGGACGTAACATTTCATTTGTGAATTATAATTAATAAATAAAAAATTAATTAAATAATAGGATTGTGTTAGGATGGAGAATACTAACATCAATGTACTACCTTGGATACATAACTAGAGTGGGAGTTTACATAATTAGGGTAAGGTTGAGTAGTTACCTTATGTAATGTAATAAATTCACAAGTGTTAGAATTTAGAATAATGTAAATGTACATGAAGTCCACATGTACATGAGTCATAGGAAAGGTATATGAAGATTCATGGGTAGAGTAAAGGCCAAGGAACATATCTTCCTATATATAGGCCTTAGAGAGAGTGAAACAAGTGATATATGGTAGATAGTATAGAGAGTGCATAGAATAGTGGTATAGCATTAGTAGAGTGAGTACAATGTAGTTCTTTCAAAATAATTTATGGAGTGTTCATGTCCTCCATTATATTGCATTGTACTATTTTTGTGAGCTTTCATTAATGATATATTTCTGAGTTATTGCAAAATTTTCTCTCATATTTTTCCTAGACATTATAGTGCTATTATTATATACTTATCATAGCTTACATATTTTACATCTTGTGGTTGCATTTCCTTTAATATACATCATCAAAAGCTAACACTTCTAAGTTCATAAGGGAAAATTATTGGATGCATCCAATTTGGAGAAGAGGATGATAAAAAAAGTGGGTTTGATGGTCCTATAGAGGAGCATGAGAATAGGATAGACTATGGCATGATGACCAATTTAGGTCTAGGTAACTTGCATCACAATTCTAGTAGAAGTATATAAGAGATGACATTTGAATATAAAGTATTTGATGTGGGTTAAATCTTATTTTGGTATTGTGAATTTTTAATTTTATTTTTGGTATAGGAATAAAGTTATCAAGAAGTACATTACAACAAACATATATAAAGGGTTGATGTTTTAGGTATATGATATGAAATTGATCTAGAATATAAATATTTACTACTTTTATTTATTCGTTCTCTCTTCAAATATATGATTCAAAAATTTAATTATATATACCTAGATAAATCATATATGTAGGAGGATATTATAATATTTTATGGGTTGAGATTTGTAGACATGGAAAATTGACCCATTAAGATGAGTTATTTTTCCTTAGTTTTCCCCTCAAGTTTCTAAAGGTCATATTTGAGCCAAATTTTCCCCCATCAAATCTTCTCCTTTCTTTCCAAAACCTATACCATTGGATCGAGCTCAAAAAGATATTTTTGACAGTATATGATATGTCCCATTTTAACATCGCTTGGCTCCCAAACTATAGAAAAACCATGCATAGGTCTAGCTATCATTTTTGAAAGTTATAGAACCCTAATGGCCACCCTAACCCTAAAAATTAATTTTTAATTTCTTTTTTTCCCACCTAAAACCTAAAAACCATCCATAAATAGAAGGGTTGGACTCTCTTTTTAAAATACAAGGTTTTATTACTATATGCCCGTATGCTCTCACAACCTTCTCTCTTGTTTATGCTTCTGATTTTATCTCAATATATTTTGGTGTTTTCAAGGATATCTTGTGGCATGTTGTTGAAGAACACTTTGGTGATAGTTATATATTTTTGAAGGAGAGAATATCTCCCTCCTCTACTTGTGTTTCTTTTTCAAAGTCTCTGTTTTCTATGAAATTGTTTTATAGGTCAAAGTCATTGGATATACCAGACACAAGTTAAAGCTAAGGTCAACCATCCGGGACAAGTAAGTGTTATGTGTAAATTATTAGACTACTCAAATTCATTTTATTGTTTATTATTTTTTAAAGTGAATAAAAAACATAAAATAAAATAAAATAAAATAAATAATAAACATTGTATTTTCTATGTTAGGCATATAAATGTGAAGTGCATGTAGTTGTGCATCTTAGGATTTAATATTCCATGTCTACATTCTTTTAGAATCTTGTATTAAATAATAAGACTTTATTATTTCAATCTAGGGTTAGACTTCATTAAATTAAAGAATCATACTAGGGTAGCAATTGTATTCTTACACATTGTTTGTTTTGCATCACATTTCATTTTGTATTTTAAATATTGTAAAAAAAACAAATGTATGTTTCTTGTTAATTCAAACAATCAAACATCATAAAAACCCCCCTGAACTTGTAACGAGTCCTAATACCATTCATGGTGAACCCCTTTTACCCTTTGTCCATAGAGTGTAGAGACATAATATTACCGTGGTCACCTTAGGGATTTCCAATAGATCCAGCCCTGAAAATATTACATAGTGTGCATAATTTCCCCCTCTATATATTTGGTGAAACAAATGTGAACACCTCCTTTTTATTTTGTTTACTTTTTAAAAATCTAAACAAGATCACTAAAATTTATCTTCCTAAATTAGAAAATATAAAAATAAAATTTTAAAATTTGTTCAATTTACATTTTATTTTAAAAACATACCTAAAAACAACAACATTTGATGTATTATTATATAGCCTAACCTCATGACAAGGCCCCACTTTGGTGGTGTTAAATCCACATTAAAGGTCCTATGAGTCAAAATTGATATGGAATTAACGAGAATACATAGTGAAGGGGGTTAGCCATACCCACAAAACTTTGAAAAGGAATTATTCTTTCACTTGTGCTTGAAAAAGCAATTTTTTTTTTAATCATGATTAAAATTTAATGAATCCAATATCTATCATAGTTGTGGAATAGAGCATGCATTTCTCTTTAGAGAGTATATCGCTGACCATAGTGAACTAGGTGAGGACTTGTAGGACTTGGGATCCATAATGGCTTGGATTTCATGACCAAGTGTATGTATACAGGCATCTAGGTGAAGGCCCTAATTAAGACAAGTTCACTATACCTCTCCAAATTTTTAACCCTATATCGCACTTTGTATTTTATTTGTGTAAATTAGTTTTAGCTTTTTTTATCTCTCTCCTATCATTTTTACTAAATTCTAATGGATCCTCATATTAGAAATAAGCAAAAGCTTTTCGAACCTGGTCATATTTTCCAAGAAGATGACCAAGTTGATAGGGAGAATCCCAATTTAGAATATGAAGATAATTTAAAAATGGAAAATGAGATTGATCCTATTGAGTGGCCCAATAGACACCTCACCTTCAAATATTTTGATCAAATGTGGAGTTTCTATAAGAAACATAAATCTAATTTTGACAAGGGTTTAGATATGGAACGATAACTTGAAGAGAGTTGGAACTCCCATCATTAGAATGTTCCACCCAAAAATGTTTACGTTAACCCCTTCTTTAAATATACTCCTAATATAAATCCTTTTCATCAATCTACTTATGCCACTACTACAACCACCAATGTTGTAAATAATCCACTTGTTCATCAAAGTAGTAGTGCATCCCAAAATTATTTTCAATTCCCTCCTCATCCTTTCCATATCAATGTTTTTTCTTCCATTCCACAAAATGTCAGTTGTTCTCAACAACAATACATCACATATCATAATCATTTCCATAAAAATGTCAATACCTCCAACATTAGCCAAGTCCTTTATCAACAACCTACCTATATCCCTCTCTTAGGGAACTTAGGGGTATTGCACAACAACAACATTGAGATGCAAATCTTAGCAAGTGTGGTGAAACAACTAGTTTCAAGAATGGACATGATTCAACCTCCTAGTTTCACCTAAAATTATAGGGATATGTGCAATCAACTCCTAGACCCTATCATTACCTCTAGGTCCTACCCCAAATATTTTCCCATGCCCGTGCTACCTATCTATAAGGGAACAAAATATCCAATTGGACACTTAAGAATTTTTAGGACAACATATCATGATATCATATGTGATGATATGTTACTGCTAAAAATGTTCCCTAAGATATTTGAGGGCATGACATTAGAATGGCATTATCAGTTATCCAATCCCTCTTTGAGGAAATTTGAAGAGACATTAGAAATATTTGTCCAACAATTTGGGGTCTATGTTGAAAGAAATGTGTTAATGAAGGGTGTCTATATGCTAAGACAAGGAAAAGAAGAAATTTTTTCATATTTCTTATCTTGTTAGAGTGTAGTTGGATGATTAAGATACACTCTACCTCCTCGAGATATGATTTAAATTTTATCAAAAATCTACAAGAAAAAATATCTTATGATTTGGAGACTGAAACTATCACATCCTTTTACCAAGTAATAGACTTAGCAAGAAAGGTAGAAAAATACTTAATCATAAAAGGTCAATTCAAGATAAAAGAAGATAGAACCACCAAGAAACAATATAAAAATAAGCATGTGGTGGGTAATGGGGTAATAGATAGTAGGCCTATTAAAATATTGTTAATAGTGTACAAAAGATGGTGCTAAGCCAACCATAAAAACCTCCACAAATAAATTTCACAAGACTCAATATATCTATGATGGTGGTTATAAAAAAAATTCTAAAAGCTAACATGATTTCGTTGCCTCGCATTAGGTAACATGATACCATAGCTAATTGGTACAAAGCTAGACAATACTGTGAGTACCTTCAATTGGAGGGACACATGAAAAAATCATGTAGGATATTGCAACACATGGTTCAGGACCTCATTGATGAAGGTCACTTTATTATAGAAGGTTCTAAGCATAATCTTCCAACAAAAATCCAAACTCCCACACAAAAAAACCACAAAAAATCAATACATGGGGATTGTTCAAGATCACTTCCCCAAAAATGATCATAAATAGCCAATAAAGTATCATATAATAAAGTTCCCCCTCCCTATGGCCATATTATTGGTATGATAGTGACAACCACAAGGTAAAAATAAAAGATGTAGTTAAATCAACATTCTCAATAGGAGATGAGTCCTTCATCAAACTTACCTTCAAAACTTATCGTAGTTTTGAAAAACCCTTAAAAATGGAGTATGAGCTAAGAGTACCCGCCCTGTAGACTGTTATTTCACCCACTGTTACCTATCCAATGATTACCCAATTCCCAAGAAAATACTATCTAGTATGGGATATATAGATAAAGTTTTGGTACCACAATAGAAAGTTATTCAAGAACATTTTGAAGTTGAGATTTGGCCTACAATATGTGGCATAGGCTACATAACAAACCAAAAAAAATCTTTATCATTCGACAATGATGATCACCTTATAACTTAAAATGAATTTCTAGATCATCAAGGCTTGGAATGGAGTGATGAAGATGAGGGACCACCTTGTTCCTTTGACATTTTATTTTACAATGTCATAACCATGGTGCATCTTGAGTTAGTCATGACCCTAGGAGAGTATGTTGAAAGTGACACTCTTTGTGACATGGCTCATGAATATGTCCTTCAAAACAACTTATTCTTTGATGAGTTTCATTTAGATTGTTTGATCCAATTGGAATTATTGGATGAAAAATACATAAAAACTTTAGAGCATCTACAAGCCTATTAGAATAGGCTCAAGTGATCCTATTCCAAGAAATTTTGCAATCATTCTTTTGGATTTGGGAACCTTATCCTTAAAGAAAACCAAAATAATACCAATGCTAGATCTGACTTAAAAGGTAAGTTCTAGGTCAATTGGTTAGGGCCATTTTTCATAATTCCTAATTTTGGCTCAAGTGCCTATCATTTAGCCTCTCTTAATGGTAAAGAACTTAAAGAACCAATGAAATTAATACTTATAAAAAGTAATATGCATAATTCATCATCACTCATAATATCATATTTAGCTTAGTAATCATATTGTATTATGATTGTTTGTTCATACTGCATGATTTCCTATCATATTTTGCATGATTTACCTAACATTCTATTACACTTGCATATTTTCTTGTCATATCATTGCATGACTACTTACTCATACTTGCATGACTGCTTGATCATATATATTTTTAGGGATTTTGCAAAAATGGTAAGTTATAATACCTAGTTAGGTTGTAGCTCACACGCATTGCACTCTCACTAGGGATCTAATGGCTAGCAAAGTCCCCAACCTAGGGCCCATGCATCACTTATCTTTTATTCTTGTATTCCTTGACATTGAATGTTTTTACGACCATCAATTTCTCTCCAAAATCAAGGGATATAATTATCCTTCATGTATATCCTTGCCTTGTTCATATTTTTAAAACATTATTTTATCTTGTCAAGATAAGGATATATGTCCTTTTATTTGCACATCTTGTTTTTTCATACTTTCCTTCTTTATATTTTGATTATTAAGGGATCCTCATGAGATAGGATAGATATTATATGAAAATCCTTTTGGTGTTTCTTTGATCATTGACTATCTTACGCACATCTATTAACTATTGAAATTTTAAAAATGAACACACATGCATGATTCTTTAATCTCTTTAATCTCTATTTTTGCTATATTTTTTCCAACAGACGCACATCCATGCTTTTCTTTTCTCACATATAGCACACACCATCCTTATCAAGGTATGTTCCATTTGACCACTAGTACACTACACACCCCTATTGAGTTACATTTCCCTTGCCTCAGTGGGAACTACATCCCATTATAGGATATGCTCCATGACCATTTCAACAGGTCATACACAACACACATCCTAGCGGGTAATAACCCCATAGTAGTCACTAGTGAGCACACACCCATAGTATCACTCCACCTATCCATTTTAGTGGGCACTACATCCCATTACAAGATACATTCCATAACCATTTTAGTAGGTCATACACAACACACATCCTAGTAGGTAATCACCCCATAGCAGTCACTAGTGAGCACACACCCATAGCAGGTATTACTCCATCTTGTCCATCTCAATGATCACCACACCCAGTTATAGGATACACTCCATGACCATCTCAGCAAGTCATGCACAATACACATTGTAGCAGGTAATCGCCCCACAATAACAACTAACGAGCACATATCCATAATGGGTATCACTCCACTTGACCATTTTTTTAACATAACACCCTTTATAGATAGCTTTATGTCCATGTGCAAGGGGCAACCTCTATCTCAATCATTTGTGAACATACATACTTATAGGGTTTTGCTCTTTTTCTTTTTTTCTTTCTTTATTTTGACTTTTTGGAGTTTTTGCTCCTTCGTCTCTCATCTTCCCCTTCATTTTTCTTCTATTCATCATTGCATTTCATCCCAGGTAGATTGTATTTCATGCATTAGTTATATTTATTACGTATCCAGTTACAATTGTCATGTTTTTCTACTTGATCTATTTTATTTTGTTTTTTTTTTATTATTTGCTTTATTTCTTTGAATTTTTTAAGTTTCTTAAGAAATTTTACATTCCTATGGAAACTTGAAGGGGCACCCAAACCTTAGAGGTATTAATAGTAGTAATGTCTCTCTTTGTCTATAAAGGTTTAAATTATTTGTAGTGATAGATTTTTGTACAACCCCTTTGTCCAAACCCAGAAACCCATTTTTGTGTTTGCCCATAGGGGTCTACATATTTCCTTGATACATTTATTTGACCATAAATGCATCAAAGAAGGGGTAAAATGTAGACGGAAAATTGACCCATTGAGACGAGTCATTTTCCTTAGATCCTTAGTTTTCCTCTCATTTTCTATATTTTTCCCATAGGTATCTATATATTTATTTGACACATTTATTTTTCCATAAATGTATCAAAGAGGGGGCAAAATATAGATATGGAAAATTGACCCATTAAGATGAGTTATTTTTCCTTAGTTTTCCCCTCAAGTTGTCAAAGGTCATATTTCAGCCAACATTTTCCCTATAAAATATTCTTCTTTCCTCCTAAAATATATACCATTGGATTGGGATCAAAAAGAGCTTTCTAACGATATATGATATGTACCATTCTAACATCATTTGCCCCCTAAATTATAGAAAAACTGCACATGGGTCTAGTTGTCGCAATTGTGCAATTTTTGAAAGTTCTAGAAACCTAGTGGTCACCCTAACCCTAAAACTTACTTTTTATTTTTTTTTCCCATATAAGCCCTCCAAAATATCTATAAATAGAAGAATTGGACTCCCTTTTTAAAAAATAATTTTTTATTATGATATGCCAAGATGCTCTCAAATGTGTATGTCTTGTTAATTAACACATTCAAACAACATCCATATCCCCCCAACTTGGAACAAGTCCTAAAATCATTCATGGTGAACCTTTTTTCCCTTTATCCATCAATTGTAGAGATATAATAGTCGTCGTGGTCACCTTAGGGCTTCCGCATGGATCCAACCCTGAGAATCTTATGCGATGTATAGTTTTTCCCCCTCTACAAGCTTATCTAGTCTAGACCAGGGTTATGCATAATGGAAAATATTTGAAAATTGGGCGACTATTAGGATTTTAAAAATTGAAAATTGGAAAATACCCTCAATGTCGGCCTATTCACCTAAAATTTTTTAGACCAATGTTTTCCTAGGTTCAATTTGTCACAATATATATCCAAACATAGGCATATTTGTACTTGTTGGAAAGCTCTTTCTAAGCGTGATCTAAAGGTAGTGTTTTTATGAAGTTATAAGGTGAATTAATAGGTCAAATTTTAGCCCAAATATGACCTTACTTTTTAGGTCTTCAAATACCTCAAATTTTGGTGTGAAGATGATTGATTTTATTTTCTTAGGATTCAACTTAATTTTGGTTAGGATTCATGATTTTTTTACAAGTACATTTTGAGTCCAGTCCCTTATGCATAACCCTGGTCTAGGCAGATTCCTTGTTTATGGATTTTCAAGTAAGATGAATTTTAATAATTTTAGCCATGAGATTTTTAACTTATAATATAAACATTAGTGTTGTAATGATATGTGAATGAGTAACAACATATGTATAGATAAAATTATAGCATAGATACACAATAGATAAAAGGTTAAAATCCATGTACATGGTAATAATAAATGAGCAACATTAAATATTGGTACTTATATTTCTCAATATAATAATAAGTTTCATCACCTTCATTATTTGTACTTATACCATGAGATACCTCTTCCAAGGGATGAAACTACCCATAACTGCAATGTTAAATTAACCACTTTTTTTACCTTTTTAGGGGGTGGTACAGTACAATACTTTTGTGTTTAACACCAATTGACTCTTTGGTGCCTAGTTCCCCTTACTAGCCTATGGATGTTAACTAAGGGGTTGAAACCTTACATATTTAAAAAAATATGCCCCCTTGGAATTCTTCCCCTCCTAAACTATTGTGTTGTCTTGATATAACTCAAAAGTAGAATCTCCTAAGAAAAATAAATTTAAAAAAAATAGTTTTTATCCTTTTGAGTCTAAATGGTCATAACACACCAAAATTTTATCCACCCCTACGTGTGATCTATCCACCCCTAAGTGTGATATTGTAGGTTTTATTGATAGTTCTAACACATACACGTGCAATAAATGATTCATTTCAGAAAGACCTGGTCCTTGTTCGTGCAAGAAGTATTAAGTAAACAACTTGATGTGGTACCTCGTTGATATATTGCATAATTTTCATGCCTTGCACGAATTATATCAAATAATAATAAACTTTTTGGTCCATTATTAAACATATGTTTCAGCGAAATCCGTCAGAGTTACCGAGTTCATCAACCCGAAACATATTCCTTTCTCTAATGTTGGTTATATTCCTTTCTATACTTCAAGTGCTTACAAATGGATCAATATTCTATAAAAAATAGATTGCTATGGTTTGGGCTTTTGATTATTTGATTACATTATCATTGATGCCAAATGTATTTTACATGGTAATCTATCATCACTTTGGGAAGGCATGTTTCAGCAAGGTTACCTACTCCTCTTAGTTGATAGAAATGCAGTTCTTTTTGTCTCATTTTCACGGGAGAGGTTGGGAATACAAAGAATCAGGGAACATTATTTGTAACAGTTCTTCTGGAATGGACTTATTGGAAAAGAACATGCAAAGCCAGTAGACTTTTATTTTGTATTTTTCCCTTTAGTGAGAAACATTGGTCTCTCTAGTATAAGTTTGGTTTTCAAAATTTGCTCAACTATTGGATGCATCTTAATATAAAATAGATCCAAACCATATTATTCTATACTTTTCTCATGTATACTTTTATACTATATTTTCCTCTTTCCTAAGCAACACTGGCAATTCAAGTATAATATAAGCATTCATACATTGCTTAAATACTGGATGCATCCTGACATGAGATGAAGTTAAAATTTATTGTAATACTGTAGAGTTGTTTTTGACCATGTCAAAGATGGCAAGTAAAACTGGAAACTATCAACATTGTTGTCATTGTACTTGTTGTACTTTTGTTAAATATAATTTGATATTCAAATAAGCTAAATTGTCAGTGTATAAACAACAATATCTACTGAAGTGCAATTGATATAATCTTTTGGTGTTTGTAGCACGTTACTTTTTTAAATTTTTATGTATATCAAAGTTTCCACATGCATTTTTGCTGAAAAATGATATACATCTTCAACTCTAATGTTCTTATATCTATGATTTTATAGCATAAAATACAGAGTGGAAAGATTGAGTAAATCCTTTATTTTATAGCAGCTGAGTTTCAATATTTTTGTTTATACGTTTGATGCCAATTTTATGTTCTTTAACATCTTATGCCAAATGTAGGTGATTGTGGTTAGTTATTTCAAGTTCATTTGCTTGCAATACATTTTCACTTATAGATATTCTACCAGCTTCACTGGTATGGTTGCACCAAAAAGTGCAGTACCAATTTAAAGTTGCAAAGTCTTTTGTTAAGTTCTAACCAATTTTATTTTCATGTAAACGTTGCTTGGATGAGACGTTCTTGCCAAGTAGGAGTTGGTTGGAGGTATCGATCTTTCCAAGCCTCAGTTGATTCTAAGTCTATTCAGTATATTCTGTATGTATAAGACACACTACCTTACACAAATACCAAAAATCCTCAATGATAATACGTATGCAGATTGTTGAATTGAATAACAACATAGCTGTAAACTAATATTTGGTCAGGGAATATGGTTAGCAAGCTTTGAGAAGAAGAAATATATTAAAGTGGAATGAAATTCCAATATAGAAATATGCCACAAGCTTTGAGAGAGCATCTGAATGAATCAAATCAAATATATGCTACAATTTCTTAGAAGTTCATTGTATTGATGTAAGCCAAAATTGTGGCCAACGTTAGAATTGTCAGATCAATTAAGCCATTAGTATGTTACCTTTTCTACTAACCCCCTTATAGTTAAAGATGCTATCTAATATGTATTTCACACTATAATTGTGAAAAGTTTTCAAATTTGGTTTTCGAAGTTGTATTTCAGTGACAATAGATGCAAATATAAGGGGATTGATGTATATATGTTGGATGACATGCTTTTTTTTGTATATTTCTTGAATATATAGATAGGGTATGAAATTTTATGCCACACCATACCCCTTTAGTTTGCACTTTTGGACTCGAGCCATTTGTTGAGGATCTAACACTTTTTCTTTACAGATATAAACTCGATCAACATGGATTTCATAATGGATATCAATTGCCACATAGAGACGGTCTTCAACCATAAGAAAAATACTCCTCTACACAAAGCTACTTTGAGTGATCATGCGTACATGTGTAAGCTTCTCCTCAATCGTGAGGCAAACGTGCATTCCAAAGATAATAACAGATAGATTCTAGATAGATAATATCGTGAAGATACCATGGTAATCACAAAATTACTTATGAATAATTGTGCTTCTATAAAGGAGAAAATCCCTTTTATTGTTTGTTTCTGATGTTGGAATTTGTTCAATATAAGAAAGCTTAGAATCTAACTCCTTGCTTTAGAGTTAATGGTGGTGGCCAAGGTGGAGGCCTCACAGAGGAATGATCTACATTGTTCAACACATCCAATAGATAACCAAACTGATCCATTGATAGATCATACCTTTTGAATTTTACAAAAACTTTTATTCCTTCTTTAGCATTAAATAAACTATTCGAAAAACCATTGCGAACAATATTGGAGAATTGATTTTGTTGCATTAGAATCATACTAAGTTGGCTTTCATCTTGATGGTTGCATGCATAATCAATATGTTGATATGCAAAACACAATTTTTTGAATCCTTCATCCTTGATATCATCTTTCTAGTGCAATTCTTTTAAATATTTTTTTTGCATTTTTAGGGTTTGGATTATTTTCTTCGGGAAGTGCAACAAAAAAATTTAGGGTTAGGAGTATTTGCATTTTCCTTCCTTATATTTTCCTCTTTTTCTTCATGTGCAATTTTTCATTTTATTTTGCTTCCATAAAATACTCAATGCACTTACTAATAATGTATTCTATAATTTTTCTAAACATTTCCAATCTAGTTGCCTCAATTCCCAAAATTCTTCCTTCAATTTCTGAGCTTCTTTTTGAACTTTTTGGTCTCATATGGTTGGATCCATAATGCTCTGATACCATATGGTAGAACCCTAAAGGTTCTAGCTTTTAATAAATGAGAAATAAATAATATTAAATTAAAGAATCACTTTTGAGTCAGAATCACTTTTGCATTGGTACGGGAGATCCCTCCAATGGATTTAATATATGTTTTAATATTTTATTCATTGATGCCTTTGAATGAATGTTTGGATAATTATATATCTATCCTAAACCCTACGTCTCTTCATCATGATGGATCATAATAATTAATATAATTAATTATTATGACTTATGCCAAGCCTAACCTAATGTTATAATATAATAATTAATCATTCATTAATGAGTATATTATCAATTATAAAACCTTAGGATATGAAAGATATTATATTATCATTAATAATTAAGGTTAGGATAGGATCCTAATAGATTTTACCATAGGAGATTATGTAATAACTAAATGATGAAATTAAACTAAAGATAATAATAAATTTAGTACATCAACACATATTATGGGGATACATGAAATAAATGAAGAGGAATTTATGGTGATAGTAGTGATCCAAGGCACTTGAGATAGAACTATAAAACTTAGATCTTGCCAAATAGTAGTTGTCATCAATGGAGTGCAAATGAATTAATTAGTATTATGGTTGAAATGCATATGAAGTTTTCATCCTTAAGATGATGGTCATATACCTATATAGTAGTATAAGTGCATTTTATGTATCTCTAAATTTTTAATATCAATAAACGTAGATGAGATAATTGATGCTACTAAAAATGTTAAGCATGGTGCCACATTAGAGATGTAAGTATACACTAATCTCTATATAACTCAAGAGTGAAGTGAATGCAATGAATTAATATGGGGAGGTCAAATTAATCGTGGTCAACCAATGGGATATGGAGATTATATTATCATAGTGGTGATGTAATTCAAACATAGGAACACTTGTAGAAATAGTAAATGGCTTGAAAGGAATAAATATCTAGAAAAGTAGTGTAAGTTTTTCTTCGATTTTTTTAACTTATATTTCTAGGTAGAGAATATAAAAGGGATTAAGTTAACATTTGTCTAGTAATTCCTACCTTGAAGTGCTCACAATTTGATTCATCAAGATCCTACTTTGGTTGACATCTATTACACCTTATTATTAGTCGTCATCTCCCATATATAGCTTTGTACTTATCTAAATATCACTATTTTCCTCATGTTTTCGACAAATATATCCATAATATAGCTAGTTGAGCACTCGATGAAGTTTTTACACACATTACCATTCCCAAATATTTATCCTTGTCTTATTCTTCCTATGCCTTACCTCATTACTTAATGACCTATTTTATTTGGGTTGTCATGAACCTTTATTAGATTCTCCTTTTAATTTTCGAGGGTGTGACACTTTGTTTAGGATAAAGTTGGTATTATTTATTTCTAAAAATTTAAAATATACATTATAAGGGAGAGACTAAGAATATAAGAGGGTTATATATCACATAGTGGAATCTCTAATAATAACCAAAAAGATATATTCTTTGGAATGTGCACTATGTTTAGAATATATACAAATAACGATTTAAGAAAAAATAATCTAATTCAAATTCAATGACTAATTTTTTTTTGAAGGAAGAACGTATACTCATATATTATTAAAACAAAAGTTACATCATGTCATGTTCAAAATAAACAAGCACATAAAAACACCAGATACAACTACTTATGTTGAGTTAAAATAGACTCAAGTAATGTCATAAACCATTATATAACTGTCATAGAAAAGAGCTATAAAATGTTGAATCATATCGAACTAATAATAAAAATACTCAAGTTTGCAGCAATAGTATTCTTGTCTTCAAGCATCATGAAGTCTATCAAATAAGAACCTATATTTGTCCTTGTAGCTTCTCATATTCCGAGCAACTTGTAACGAAATTTTAAAACTTGTGAGTCTTCTAAAAGACCCAGTAAGTGATCTCTGCAAATTCTGAAAAATCTCCTTATTTCTATACATCCATATAATCCATAATATCTCTGATGATAATATAAGCCAAAAATTATTCAAATGTTTTTGCATATGAGAAATAAAACCTAGTAAAATATGTTGTCTAGTCACAGTATCATGAATGTTCCATCCCTGCATATTATACAAGAACATGTGCCAAATTTTACGAGCAAAGAAGAAGTCAAAAAGATATGCTCAACAGAATCAAGAACTCTAGAAATAGAACAACTCATAAGATTATTAGAATCATTCAAAATAGGCAATCTTTGAAGCAAAAGAAGCCATCTAAACCAAGATTTTTTAGGTTCCAAGTGACTGGACTAAATATGCTACAAAATGACCTGACCATAAGACACTAAAATATCTCAATGACTAAATTTTGACCAAGTTTAATAGTAAAATTAAACTCTGAATATAAGGTAAAAGATTTGAATGTAATAGAAAGTAGAGTTGTATATCCTAATTCAAATTCAATGACTAAAATTTGATTGATTAAACATAATACTAGATAAATAACATCCTTTATAAAAGTTGTCTTATATAACCTCACCTGTATACTCCTTAAAAACTAGTTTTCATTTACCTTTACACCATATTGCTATCAAATAACTTTGAACTTAAAATTTAATACCATTATTATCCATTCACAATAAATTTAAATAAACCCACATGTTGTAGGTGAGTTGGAGAGGGTAGAACAATCCTTTAAAGGAGGTCCATGGTTCAAATCTCCACCCTACCATACGCACATTTGATACCCCAAATTTAGTTGATAAAGCTGGCCTGATCAAGGTTGTAGGTGAGTTGGAGAGGGTAGGACAGTCCTTCAAAGGAGGTCCATGATTCAAATCTCCACCCTACCATAAGTACATTGGGTACCCAAAATTTAGTTGATAATGCTAGCCTGGTCAAGGTACGACTTCAAGGTGATTTTGAATCCCTAAATTTTAAAAATAAAAAATGAACTTAAATAATAATACCATTATTATCCATTCGCAACAAATTTAAATCTTTGTCATGAAGCGTAGCGTCACCTTGGCATTAAACAACATTTATTGACCATTCAATCCCACCTGAACATAGCAATGTGAGTATATTGACGAATATCCACCGTTGTATTCAACTTTCAAGAAGAGCAGTTCCCAGTTTTTCCTAAAATAAAACGGCAAACATGATAAAATGGGCAGGGTAAGTGGATTGCAGCGAACAAGCTGCCACACAGCATAAACCCACAACGCAGCAGCCACTGCTCTAACCCAGATACCGAGGTAACCCTATTTTTTTTGGAAGCTCAAGTCAGGAGGACTTTAGCTATTAAAATATGACAGGTCACAGAATTGTCAAGAGGGACAAAATTGCCAACGTGTCTCTTCTTTGTTAGGGACCTGGAAACAACATAAACGGCAGCTATGATTTCGCTATGTTGCATATTGAAATGAAATGATTTTAAACTTGATGTGTTTTATTTTTAATTTGAACTTTTAACTTATTAACATTTAACAGCATCTAAAAAAATTGTTAAAAACACTAAAACTTTAAATAAAGCTACCGAAAGACGGTTATTCTTTTTTAGGATGGAATAAACTATCGTGGAATAAACTTTAAATGAACTTCGATCTACTCAATTCCAAAATCCTGTCGGAACTGTTATTATCGTGGAATAAATTAAGGAGAAAATAAAGCTACCGACAGAAAGACGGCTATTCTTTTCCAGGGTGGAAAAAAAAATCGGACCGTGGAGTAAATTAAGAACAACAGAAAGCTACTGAAGGACGGCTGTTGGTGAGGGCATTGAATCTTATTCTGTTAAAAATTACTTTTTCGTGGGGCTATTGTTATTCTTATTCTGTCCAGGGTCTACATGTTCTATGCGGACTTGACAAATGATGCCGGAAAAAACTTCCCTAGGGGAAAAATATTTTTTCGCATAACCTTCCAAAATAAATTCATGTCGGCATTTTGTAAAAATATTTTGAAGGTCTCGAGAAGGATGTTGGAGGAAACCTCAAGGTGCAAGTGCAGGACGCAATCTACTACTTGCTTTTTGTAATTTTTTGGGTGTAAGTAGCAAATCTCCTTGCTTCTTGTAATTTTTTTAAAGTGTAAGTAGCAAATCTCCTTGCTTCTTCTATTTATTTATTTATTTTTGTGTGTAAGTAGCAAATTTTTTGTCTTAACTTTGAATAAAAAGTATTTATTTTATAGAGAACTTCAAGCAAACAATTTACAGCTTAAGGTTTGAAAATTATTTTTTATATACTCCTAGTTGTATATTAGGGTTTACCCTTTGCCCCTTCTCCTAAGTGGCCTTTTGTACACACAATTAGAGATAGACAAGGATATGAGGATAAATCTTTGAGAAGTGTTGTTTTAAAATCCCTCTTCTCTTTTGTGTTGTTGTCAAAAGATAAAGGTTTCCAATCCAAAATTAATGGTTATCTTTACCAGGCTACCCAACATCAAAGTTTGGTGGCTGAAACGATTTTGTACAAATTTATTGGCATGAGACCATCTCTAGGATTTATGAACTCTTAGATTCGAAAGAATTGGGAGTATTTAGGGGATATTTCAATAGTCCTCATCAGTAATGGATATTCTATAGTAAGTTTCTTTACAAGAGTAGATAGCAAGACAAAGCTTTTGAGTTAGGGAAGAGAAGTTATGGAGCAAAAAGGATTTTTGTGGTGTCTTGTAAGCTAAGATTTAATCCACAAATGGAATCCGCTATAGTGGTTATTTAGGTTTGATTATATCCTCTACCAATGGAATATTGGTGGAAATCATTTTTTGAGAGATTGGGCAATTTCTTAGGTCATTCTCTAAGCGTAGTTGGAGATACAATGATGAGATATTCATCCATTTATGCTCGAATCTATGTTGAAAAGGATCTCAATTACCCATTTCCAACTAAAATAGAAATAAATATGGAGGATTTAACTTGGGTCTAACAAATTGATTATGAAGCGATCACCTTCTAGTGTAAAATCTGTTGTAAGCACTGACATCTAGCTCATTGTTTCCCCAAGAATATCTAGAAGGATCCCATTCCATCATAGGCTAATGGAAATGATAACAAGATGTTGAGAAGAATACAGTAGCTCATCCCACAATCTCAAACATAAATGCACCAAAAGAGGGTTTTGTAGCACCTAAGAAGAAGAAGAAGAAAAAGAAAAAGAATAAGGTGACACAATAAAACTATTCATAAAAGAGAAACCTAAATAGGTATGAAATTCTTAATACCTCATGGGGAATCACAAGGGAAAAGTTTACCCTTTGAAAATGTAGAAGTAGTCTAGGAGAGAATAACTTGGACAACATTCTTAGACCAATATCGAACCAATCCCAAACTATATGATCATAACATCTTCAAATAACCTTAATATTTTTATGGTCATAGTTAATAGGGATGTATCAATAAAAGAGATAAACACAAAGGTAAGTATACTCTTGAAATTAAAAAAATAGAGAAAAGATTAAAATACACCTAATCCAAGAGTGTGATAAAAATCAAACTAGGAGAGGTTGATAATGGAGGGTGGCTAGCTAGTAAACCAAGGATGCATAAAGCATATTGATAGTCACTAGGCTTTTTCAATATAAGTGATGGATAGAATAGCTAAGAAAATATGGAGATAGATAGAGCATATGGTTGTAGCATCCCAGGGGGTATAGCGACATTGTGGAACCCTCTAAACAGGACAATAATTGATCATGTTGCAAGAATAAGGGTTATCACATCTTTTTTCAAGAGTAAGATTTCATGAGAACTATTGTTGATTTCAAATTTCTATGATTCAAATATTTTTGTGGAGCAACTCCTCCAACGGGAAATTTTATAAGCAAGTAGGATAGGAAAGGAAGAGGTGAATTGTATAGTGGCTAGTGAATTTATGTTAATCTTTTATATAGGGATCAGGAAGGAGGTATCCCATCTTTGGATCATGGTGACATATTTATGATCTCTAAAGTAAATAAGCTAAATTTGGCTGATGACCAATATATGGGGTCTTCTTATACTTGGAAAAACAAATAAGCGGGATTGTAAAACAAGAAGGTGAACCTAGATAGATTCTTGGTGTCCAAAGAGGCTTTTCTGTGATGGTCACTCAAGATGGAAATCCTCAATTATACAAAATCATACAATTTTCAAATTCTCTTGGAATAGGATATGAGCCTTAAATATTTCTCTAAACCATTTTAGTTTGAAAATATTTGGTTAGAAAAGGAGATTACGAATAAAATATTAGTTTGGTGGGAGGAGGGATGCCCTACCCATAGGACAACATTGTTTGGAGTATTTAAAAAACTCCAACATGTCAAATCCCAACTAAAAATCTAGAAAAGAAACATTAAATCAAGCTTTTAACTTTAGAGGATTTTTTTGGCTACGAGGATGGAGGAGCTAGCCACATTATTTTGAAACTAAAACAATCACATAAGACTTGAAGTAGGAATATGAGTTGGTAAGACAATAATTAGATATTATAGATAAACATGAGGTGATCTATTAAAAAAAGAGCTAGGACTACTCAGTTTCTAGAGGGGGGTCAAAATACTAATTTCTTCCACCACTCAGCCATAACAAGAAGATACTCCAACACGCTATCCAACCTAAAATATATTCATGGTAATGTTATGGACACTATCTCAGGCATGCAACAAGCTACAAATATTTAATTTGAAAAACTTTTCTATGCTTCTTCCCATCCTAATATTACAACACAACAAGAGATAATTCACTGTATCCCATAGATTATAAAATCCGAACAAAACTAGACCCTCTTCAAATTTGTGGACCTAGAGGAGGTGAGAGACAGTTTTCAACATGAAAACTAGAAAGTCCATAGGCCTTAGTGGGTTCTCGAATGAATTTTTCTAGGCTTATTGGAATAGCATAGGGGAGGATGGAACTAGGGCAATGGAATAATCTTGTGCAAATAAAAGAATGTTCTAGTCTATGAACCACACTTTCCTTGCTTTGATTCCTAAAGTGGGGTAGACTTCCAACCTTGGAAACTTTTGCTTGATTGCACTTTGTAATGTAGTCTACAATATCATTACCAAAATGATGGTTGAAAGGCTTAATAAGGTATTGGATAGTATTATCTATCCAAAGTAATAAGGATTTATGGAGGGACAATAAATTTTGGATGAAGTAATATTGGCACAAGAAGTAGTTCTCGCAATGAATCAGAAATGTTAAAGAGGTATATTTATCAAATTAGACATGTCTAAGGCCTATGATAAAATCGCTTGGCATTTTTTGGATCGAATATTAGTTTATTTTGGTTTCTCTCAGGGCTGGAGAGAGGGGATCATGATTTGTCTCTTTGGAATCCTTATCAATAATAATAAATGATGTTCCCATGACCCCCTTTTAGAACCCTAGAATAATTTGGCAAGGAGATCATATATCCCCATACATATTTACTAAACTTGCTAAAGAATTGGGTAGATTTCTTTGAAGGAATAGGCAACAAGGAGTTATCTTCAAAGTGCATGTGGGAGCAGCAAATATGATCCATTTACAATTTATGGATAACATAGGGTTGCTTAGGATGGCCAGTGTTTGGGAGGCAAGAGGGCTCAAAGTTTCCTTAAATACCTAACTCAAAGTAATGGACTAGTAAGTGAAGGTAAGCAAGTCCAAGGTAGTTCTCTTTAATATCAAAAAGGGGATCCATGATAAGATTCTAAAAATATTAGGCTTCTCTCAAGGTGAAATTGGTAGAATGAAAAATACTGGTTGACATATTTGGTGTGAAGGTGAATCATTGTACACACTATTGGTTTTTCTTTTGAGGAAGAGTGACTCTTCTTCAATCAATGATTCAAGATATGTTAGTTTACAAGTTCTCTATCCATGTTGCTCTGCTTGGAATCCTAAAGGAACTAGAATTGCTCATGTGAAAGTTATTTTGGGATGGTCCAAGGATGGGGAAGCCATATCCTCCAGTAAGTTGGGACAAAATATTCCAGCCTAATGCAAGTGGAGGATTAGGAATTCAAAAAGCAACATTGAATCACCAAGCTCTAGTAGAAAAAATTTATTAGAGATGGATCTCCAATCAGGAAGCATTGTTTACTAAAGTCATTACTAGTAAGTGTAGACACTAAAACCTAGGCACTTTTCATCCATGCAGGTCTTTCTACCATTTTACTTACTTATTTATATATTTAGGCATATTTATTAAATATGTTTAATATTAATATTTTAATGTTATATTTTATATATATTTAATAAATATAGATATTATATATGTGAATAAATCCCAACAATATGATTTAACTTAATCCTAACCATTCATCCACAACAATCCATGCCACACACCTAAAATTAATATCCCCCTCAATTATGTTTTAATCTGAGCCACATAATTCCTGTCACTCAAACCCTAACATGCCCTAATGTGGATTATTAACAGGAGCCATTTTGATGGTTCAACTTCTGATTTTTCCATGAGTGGAAGTTTCCAAAAAAAAATTGAGCAATTCATGCCCTAGTTCCTTAGAGTATCCAAACACTCTCTCCTTTCATCCTAGCTCACCATAGCCCCTACATCCACCATTGCCCTTCTCACCCAACCATGTCTACTTCTAAAAATCCTCATTCAACTCTCGAATGCCTTCGGGTGCTTCCTATCACTATTGAGCACCTTCGGGCACATCTCCTTTGCCACCAAGCACATTTGGGCATCCTATACCATTCTCGAGCACCCACGGGCATTTTCTACTATCGTCGAGAACCCTCGTGTGTCTTACACTAGATATCTATAGCCCTATTAGACCTCGAGTAATGCTAGGGCATCACCACACCTATTTTTTGCAACAAATATCATAGATCATAGAACAAAAAGCATCACAAGGTAAATATTTCATTTTGATTATTATTTTAATATTCTTCATATTTGCATGTAGTTTCATTATTGGATAGCTAGGGTTTTATTAATTTTTGAGGGTATCACATAGTGGAGCCCTCACAATTATTACTAACCCTTTGTTATTATATTTTGTGTGTAGGTTTGGAGATACACAAGCATTGTGCAATTGTTTAAGCTAGAGTGACCCAATATTGGATAACACAAAGCCCACTCACATCTTTTGTGAGCAAGGATGCATTCTAAATACACCACCAACATTGTAACTAGGTTTTTAGAGAATTCTAGTATTGTGTATATTTGTATCAAAGAGTTCAAAGATTCTTTATTATAATAATAAAGTTTTGAGGCCCCCCATTAATAAAAATCATTCATTGTGCAATATTATCTTTTTGAGTTCAATTTATACCTTGTTATTTGATGTTGCATTTTTGTCTCTACAAATGGTGATCACAATGGGACCCCCTAAGGGTTTCTCATGTTGATTTACCTTGTTTACTAATTTTCTATTTTTTGTGTCATCTTGCAGGGTTTCCAGAAGCACATAATTCATAGTTTTTTGCTGGATCAAATTTTTTAAAGATTTGTAGAAGGTTGCAATAGGTGTGCGAACACCCGATGGTGCTCAAAGGTCATACAAAAATACCTAGGTGCATTTTAGAAGTGCCCAAGGGAATTTTACAGAGAGTTATAGTAGAAACATAGGCTTCTAGGTAAGTTTACTATCAAACCCTAACTTTTCATTTTTACGTTTTCTAGCACTTTTACGTTTTTTTAGATTTGGGATTAAAATGAACATCATTAATAAATCTGGTAAAAAAAAATCATGTTAGTTGCATTTTAGACATTAGATTAATAATTGCATTCATCCACACATTTTTTTCTTAAATATTTCTCAATTTTTTAGTGTGTTGCATTATTGTTTGCATTTGAACTATTAAGTGCATACATTAGTTTGCATCCTAGGTTTAGAGATTTTTATTTTTGTAGGTCTAAATAGGAAAATTTTTCAGATACCAAAAGTATCCTTGTACTTGGGTGATTCCATATGGAGGAGTAAACGAACCCCCTAACTGTCTGGAGCAGGTTTTGAGCGGTGTAATTTACATCCTTTAGAAAATTTGGTATTCTAAGTAGTGGATTCTGATTTGGACTATCAAAAGTAGTAATTTTTATAATATTGTATGTATGCAATAAAGAACTAGAAACTTTAAAAAGAATTAGAAACTTCATGCTTCACATTAAACAATAGTGGTTTGATTTCATCACCAGCCATTGCTTAAGATTTGGTGATGGTGGCTTTCATCACCATCCACCAATCTCTATTATTAGACACCTTAGATTACCCCTGAGCAAAATTGCTATATTTTATCACTAGTAAGAATCTCGTTGCTCCATCCAAGCCATAGGATTCACCCATTTAATTCAAATTAGCACATTGAAACACATAAAATTAAAATCTAATAAAATGAATTCACATTAAAATGAGATAATAAATGAATGAGGTAAGACACATTTGTTGAACAAACTTAGCATTGATTGTTTATTTTTCTTGTGAAATTTCAATTTTGTGTTTCATTTTACTAGATAATCTATATTTTGGTTTAATTTCTTATAGTATTAACAAGAAATAAATAGAAAGCATTAAACCAAAAAACCACATTCCATGTTCAACATTCCATGTTCCATATTCCATGTTCACACATTCCATGTTTAATATTCCATGTTCACACATTCCATATTCCACATTCCATGTTCACACATTCCATGTTCCACATTCCATGCACAACATACACTTGAGAGAATTCTATGCATAATATATATATATATATATATATATATATATATATATATATATATATACATGGCTAATACACAAAAATATTGCATTTCATTTTACATATTGCATTTTACACCTTACATTTCACATTGCATTATACACATTCCATTTCACAAATTGCACATCATACATCTCATCCACATTTCATATTAGGGATCATTTATTCAGTTCAAGATATTAATTGGTCCAATAAAGTCATGTTGCCTTAATCAGGGGCACCTTCAAAACATTATCCACACCATTCCACCAAGCCAAAATTATCATTTGCAAAGCCACATTTCCATAAAGTCCTAGGTATTTTCGGTCACTCAGCCACTCCTAGTGTGTTAAGAAACCTCTAAAATACATGTCGAGTTCCTTTTAGGATCATTACACATCTACACTAAAATAAAACATTTAATTGACTCCAGAACATTTTTAAACCAAACACAATTTCACATCTTAAAAACATATTGTTTCAAAGAGGTATAACACCATACTTGGTATAAACCTCGAAGTGAAAAGGGTCATCCTTGCTAGTCCCATCATGCAAAATATAAAAATAGTGGTTTTTACCATTATCACAATTGCTTCCAAATTCAAAAGATAGAGTAGTAAGGATAGGGTACAATTCTCATCACACTTAGGTTGAGAATCCAATTCCCCAAAACTCTAAATATTTTACATCACACACCACTGATCATTGTGTTTTAAGGATCGTACTAATTTTATAGTAAGATGGATAAGTAGTCATACCCAAAACCTAAAAGATCAAAACCTTGAACTATGGATCTAATCTCCACCAAAGATATAGATGCTTAACTAGTAGTGGTGTATGCTCATGCATGGTGATACGTATATTTTAAAGAGACCTCTGATTGCACATAAGGTTAAGCTAGCTTCTTGGTTTCATCCATAATAGGTCATACCCAATTTACTCAAGATGAGTTAATGAACTCACTTGCACACACATTGGTTCTTGATTGCCCTCAGTTATTACCATGCTCTTGATTCAGTAAATGAATTCATTACACACACATTTGGTCCTAGAAGAATTAAGCAGTTTTATTGATTTTTTTTGGTACCACTAGTATGTATGAGTCTTTGCAAAACATTCAATTTTCCATATCAACATCCATATTTTATTCCATGTCAACATCAATGTCATTGCATGAGTCTTCCATTTCACATACCACCAAGTTTGGTATCCTTGATTAAACAACAATGCTATACGTGACCAAGAAAAATTGAAACTATGAATGATAATTAGAATATTTGCATCCATACACATTTCCACTTGCATTAATCATCCATATACACTTGCATTCAACAAAAAGGTAAAATCCATGTGTATATATATATATATGTGTGTGTGTGTGTATGTATGTATGCATGTATGTATGTATGTATGTATAAATTGCATATGCAAATATTGCTAGAAAGTTCAAACAACATCAAAAATTGGGGGTGCATAAGGTATCACACCTTCCCCACAAATTCATCAAACAATTCAATCAAGCATACACTCACATAATAAACACATCAATTTATAGGTTCTAAAGGTTACGTCCTTTTGTTAAAGGTTGTGCCCTTTACCTTGTATTCACATCACCCACATCCATTGCTAGGTTTAAAATATTATATTCTTTTTTTAAAGGTTGCACCCTTTGTCTTTCGTTCATTCCTTTTCAAAAACCCCTTCATCTGTTAGGGCAAATAACAGGCACATTTTTTTCATTTTAAAAACCCCCTTCATATGTTAGGGCAAAAATAGACACATTCATCACATTTTTCCCATTTCAAAAATCCCTTCATCTATTAGGGCAAATAACAAGCACATTCATCACATTTTCCTCATTTTAAAAATACTTTCATATGTTAGGGCAAAGATCAGACACAATCATTTCATTGCATTTTCCCATTTCATAAAATCCTTCATCTATTAGGGTAAAGAACAAGCACAATCATCACATTTTTTCCATTGAAAAACCCCTTCATATGTTGGGGAAAAGAATAGACACAAGTACAAATAAACCTCATATTTAGTGGTTTATCCTATTAACCTAGTGGTTGTAGTGACTAGTTATCCATACAATGTGATAGGATGGAAAAGTCACCATAGGGACAATTACATATCAAAAATCCCTTCATCTGTTATGGTAAAGAACAGACACATTCATCGCATGTTTCCCATTTCGTAAACCTCTTCATCTATTAGGGCAAATAACAGACACAATCATTGTATTTTTCCCATTTAAAAAATTCCTTCATCTGTTGGTGCAAAGAATAGACACATTCATTTCAGCGCATTCTCCCCATTTCAAAAATCCATCTTTTGGGGAAAAGAAAAAACACAAGTACATGTGAACCTCATATTTAGTGGTTTATCCTAGTCACCTAGTGGATGCACTGACTGGTTATCCATACAACATGGTAGGATGGGTAGATCACTATAAGGATAATTGCATTACCAAAAACAAATATTTCATCTATTGGGGCAAAGAACAAATATAATCATTGCATTTTTCATAGTTATTGCATCATACACATGTCAAAAATCTCTTTCATATGTTGAGGCAAAAATAGACTTAGTCACCTAAATCCATATATTCAAAAATATAGCTTATCCCTAAAAAAATTACTCCATTGCATTCATCAATACATTTCTCATCATCACATCTTCATGTCACCATCAAATCCATCAACAAGTCCATTTACATTCAACATTTGCCAAGTTCACCTACAATTTCAAGTGAACCTTGTATCTAGTGCTTTATTCTATATCCTTGGTGATTGCAATGATTTGCACCCATGCAATTCAGTAGGATGAATAAATCACCATAAGTACACTTGGCCATTATTATCATTCACTATCTCATTTTTCAAAAACAAAATCACTTTTGGTACTTCATATTTTGGGTGAAACTATGCCAAGACCAATTTTCACAAAAGCTATCATTGATGGCCTAGTTTATGGGGATTAAAACATGGAAAAAATAATATTTCATAATTTCATATTCCGTTGATAGTATTCACTAGAGATAGGCACTAGCTAGGGTGATTGGTTCCAATTGTGGGAATTATTCAACAGTCACTAGCAGGCCCTCCAAATTTGACTCTTTTTATTTTTCTTTGCATCTTCATCTTTGCATATTAATAATGTTGGAAGGCACATTATTCAACAGCATCGAGTCACGCCAAATTTAGGGTAACCACATTTTGTTTTGACTTTACCACAACGGGATACATCTTACATGATTATGACATATATACTTGGCAAAAAACCCTTCATCTATTGGGGCAAAAATAGATACATTTTTCTTCACTTTTTTCCATAAAATCCTTTATCTGTTGGGACAAAAACAAATGCACCATTTCACATTTTTCACCAATTCCCTTCCCATCATTGGGGTAAAAATGATATCACATTTACATAATTCATATCATCCATAATTTATTTGCACATATTTTTCAATTGGCACATGAGATTCATACGTAAAATCACTTGCCAATTGAGGGGGTAAGCTACGAAAATCAAAGTTCTTTTATTTTTTGTCTTCAATCTCATTTTTCATCTCAAGAGAAAGTTGCTTTTGTGCCTACCCAAATAGGTGTCTTGTGTTTTTGCACTGCATTGTGTTTCATGCAACTTAGTACAAAAAGGGACATCTGTAGACACCAAAACCTAGCCACTTGTCATTCATCTAGGTCCTACTATTTTATCCACTTATTTATAATATTTAGGCATATTTATATATGTTTAATAATAATATTTTAATATTATATTTTATATATATTTAATAAATATAAATATTATATATGTGAATAAATCTCATCCATCTGATTTAACTTAATCCTAGTCATCCATAAAAAATCAATCCATCCCACACATATGAAATTAATATCCGCCCTTCATTATGTTTTAGTCTGAGACACTCAATTTGGTGTCCACCCTTCAAATCCTAATTTTTCCATGAGTGGAAGATTCCAAAAGTTTTTTGAGCAATTTGTGCCCTAGTTTCTTAGAGTATTCAAACACTCTTGCATTCTGTCCTCACTTGCCATAGGCCCTAAATTTGCCATCACCCTTCTCACCTAGTCAAATATGCTTTTGTAGATCCTCACCTCAACTCTTGAATACCTTTGAGTGCTTCCTATTAATGTCGAGCACCTTCAGGTGCTTCTCCTGTACCACCAAGCACCTCGAGGCACCCTTTGCCATTCTTGAGCACCCATAAGCATTTTTTGTTTCTATAAAGCACTTGTAGGCATCTTACACTAGATCTCTGCAACCCTACTAGCCCTTGGGCGATGCTAGCACATCGCCACACCTATTTGTTAAGAAAAATATCATAGATCATAGAATCACAAGCATCACAAGGTAAATATTTCATTTTGGTTATTAATTTAATATTCTTCATATTTGCATGTAGTTTCATCATTGGATAGCTAGATTTTTATTAACTTTTTAGCGTCTCACACAGTGGAGCCCTCACATTTATTAATAATCCTTTATTATTATTTTTTGTATGCAGGTTTGGATATACACAAGCATTGTGCAACTCTTTAAGTTGGTGTGGCCTAGTATTGGATAACATGAAGCCCAATTACATATGTTGGGAGCAAGGATGTGTTCTGAAGAAACCACTAGTGTTGTGGGTAGGGTTTCGGAGAACCCTAGAATTGTTTATATTTGTATCAAAGATATCAAAATTTCTTTATTGTAATAATGGAGTTTTGAGGCTCCCCCCATTAATAAAAATCATTCATTGTGCAATATTATCTTTTTGAGTTCAATTTATATCTTGTTATTTGGTGTTGCTTTTTTGTCTCTACAACAAGTATTTTGGTAACTTTATCCATGAGGAAGCAAGTCACATATCTATGAGTAGCCAAGGTTCTATTGTTTGGAAGGAGTTTAAAATAAGAGAGAAAGTGGTAAAATAAGAACTATTCTAGAAAGTGGGTAGAGGGGATAAAGCAAATTTTTGGATCGATTCTTGGGACCAATATCCTCTCTAAATTTAAAAATTTCTATAGAATCAACCCCTTTAATAGAGCATTGAGGTGGGATCAAGACATCATGATATCTACATAAAAGGAATATTGGGACCTTCTCTCTTATGCAACTAAAGCAGTGGGAAGAGTGGTCAGTCCCAATCTCTTTGAATTTGGTATCATTAATAGAGAGGATGTTAAATCAATGCTACCTTACAAGAAAGGATAAAGAGGACAAGATAGCATGTGCTCATGAGAATTTATGAATATATACAGTTTGGTATGGTTATAATGAATTGTTCTCTCTCCACTGATGTTTTGTAGGATAGAGAATGGTTGGCAAAGAGTTGGCTAAAAATCAAATTTTTTACCTGGTAAGTTATACGTAAGAGCTTCTTCAACTATGATAACTTACAGAAGATAGGTTTTCATGGTCCCTCTAAATGTATCATGTGTAATATCCAAGAGAAGACTATAGATCATTTGCTCTTACAATGTGACTTTGCCATGGAGTTGTGGAGTTGATGGGTGGATCTCCTCAAGGCTTGTCTCAACCAACAATTAACACTTATTAATATATGGGAGGTTTGGAAGTGAAGAAGGTTTAAAAATAAATAAGTTTAGTTGAGTTGGTCTCTAGGTCCAAACCTTATTTGATGGCACATATGGCTAGAAAGAAATGCCATAATTTTTAAAGAGGTATACACTTTGCTAGAGCTAGTTTGGTAAAAAATATGTAAACAAGGTTATATAAATAGTAAAATCTCATGTGGGGGAGTATAAAAACCATGATGGAGATAACATCGCGATGAGGCAGAATCATGGGGCTTGGAAACCTCTATCCCTAGGTTGAGACTAAATCAACATGGATGGAGCAACCAAGGATAACCTAAGGGATAATCTAAGGGCAAGATTCATTGGTTTCCTTAGAAGAAACTACAAGGGGAAAGTCCTTTACTGGAAATTGGAAGGCCTAGGAGTAACAATAAATAATGAAGTAGAGGATTTGGAAATTAGACAAGGCTCTCTCAATGCTTGGAAGAATAGAGTGTAGAAGATCATAGTAGAGTCTGACTCATAAATTTTAGTAGGGTCACTAGATGAGAATAGGAAATTTAGACTGAGTGCATGGTGGCTCAAGAACATAATGAGTTAGATCAAAGCCATCTAGCAATAATTTAAGGATACCATTTCGGATCATATGGACAAAGGGAAGAATACAATGACTAACTTTTTGTCTAAAAAGGGGAGAGAGCATAATGTTGGTTACTTTTTGCAATCTGACTAGAATAAGGATATTGTGGATTGGATGGAGGTGAATATTTTTTGTATTACTACGTAACAAAGATTTAGGCAATGAAGTGTTGGACTAGAGTAGATGATTATGGTGATTAGCCTCAAGTTCGAACTCATATTGCTTTTTGTAGTGCTCTTAGTTCCAATTCAAGCTAGCCCCCAAAGTTATGGTATGAGAAAAAAGCTAATTTGGGTTCTCTGAAATGGTATTAGTCAAAATTGTAATCAGGATAAGGTTTTTTGTCTTTGAATCACACTAAAATATTTATCATCCAAGAAAATATTAAAGAGTTTTATTAAATCCTAGAGCTAACCTTCTTAATAAAATTTTCATATTTTTCAAAAAAAATACATTTTAGCAAAGTGATAAAATACTTCATTGATTAAAAAAAAAAACGAACCAGATTAAAATTCTTTAATCCTTATTTCTTTTATATAACACATTTCATTATGGTTGATTCTCTATTACAAGAATAAAAAATTATTAATATAACACTTTACGATGATTATGGTTTATTTTCATTATACGAATCAAATACTACTATAGCTTCTCCAATGAGAATCAAATATTATTATGGTAAGAAGAAGATGTGAGGGTTTTGAGTATCATTATGATCCCTAGGACCCCAAATCTTGTGGACCAATGCACAACATTGGCACCGTAGAAGAGAATGCATGCTATAATGGGTCCTCTCATTCAACTATGCAGGTTTGTGCTGAGAATGGTCCACAAGGTAACCTTCATTCTCTTGATGTATTTATTTCATTTCTTAAAGTTGATTCTGCATGTCACAATTTAGAATCTTTCACCCTTTTGGGTATTTCATTGGATGCATCCTAGGGTTATGCATAAGGGGTTGGACTCAAAATATACTTGTAAAAAAATAGCAAATCCTAATCAAAATCAATGCGAATCATGGAGAATCCTAAGAAAATAAAATCAAGCATCTTCACACCAAAATTTGGGGCATTTGAAGCACTAAAATATAATGTCATATTTGGATCCACTTTTGACCTATTAAATCATCTTATAACTTCATAAAAACACCACCATTGGATGAGGCTTGAAGAGAGCTTTCCAATGAGTACAAATATGTCTATGTTTGGATATATATTATAGCGAATTGATTCTAAGAAAAAATTGATCCTAAGAATGTTACGCGAATGGGCCAACGTCGAGGGTCCTCATATTCGCCAATTTCTAATTTTGAAAATCTTAATATTTGTCCAATTTGTGAATATTGACCACTATGCATAACCCTGATGCATCCATAATGAGTCTTCCCTTAGGACTTGGGTAAAAAGGGATTTTTTCTATTTCACTTTGCGAAAACAACCCAGGTGATTTACAAACATGGCCCCTGGTACATGAGAATGTTTCTGCTTGTTTTTTCTCCGTGGACCCATGACTTTTCTATTTTTCAGGAAACATCTGACAAAGTCCTTGTGTTGGTGGAATTCCCAAGACTCCCTCTACCTTTGTGGCCCTTTCTGAGTCGCATAACAACCCCTCTTAGGCGTGTCATTTTGGTAGAGGTGGAAAAATTTTCTATGCACGCCCTCAAAAACGCATTTGCATTGACATTGATGTTTCTCCAGATCTAAATGATTCTATTGATATACAAGTTGGCAACACTGTGTTATCCCAATGGGTCTTCTACATTAATTTTTCCAATACTTGTTTTCGATGTCAATTCTCAACACACAAGATCAAAAACTATCCTTTGATGCTGAATAATAGAAACAAGCAAAACCCCACCACACCTAATGCACCCACTCCTCAACCTTAAGAAGAGGTAACCCTAATTTTTTTTGGAAGCTCAAATAATGAGGACTTTAGCTTTAGCTATTAAAATAGGTTAGGTCACAAAATTATCAAGAGGAGCACAGAACACACAAAAAATTGTCAAGAGGGGTACAGCACACAGCTGACAAAATTGCCAACATGTCTCTTCTTTGTTCCGGACTTCAAAACAGCATAAACGGCATGTAAGATGTGTTTATTTTTTAATTTGAACTCTAAATTTATTAAAATTTAACAGCATCTAAAAAATTGTTAAAAACACTAAAACTTTAAATAAAGCCACCGAAAGAAGGTTATTCGTTTTTAGGGTGGAATAAATTGTTGTGGAATAAGCTTTAAATAAAGTTCGGTCTGCTCAATTCCAAAATCCTGTCGGAACTGTTATTATCATCGAATAAATTAAGGAGAAAATAAAACTACCGAAAAGAAAGACGGTTATTCTTTTTCAGTGTGGAAATCCAATCGGACCGTGGAGTAAATTAAGAACCGAAGGACGGCTGTTGGTGAGGGCAGTGAATCTTATTCGGTTAAGACTTACTTTTTCGTGGGGCTCTTTATTTTCTGCAAAGTAACGAAGAAATAAAGCTGCGGAAGGAGGGCTATTCTTAACACACTCTCAAAGATTATTATGGTAAGACGTTACTATGGTTGATTCCTGATATAGAAAATCAAAGATTATTATAATAATATAATTATAATTTTTTATTATTACAATAGTTATTTTAAAAGGAAAATAAAAAATTATTATGGTAACAAAAACAACAGAGCATTATAGTTGATTTCTGGTTATAAAATTCAAATGATATTTGGTGTAATGGCAGTTGCCTAGATATTATCATCCATGTGGTTGTGAAGTCGATTCCTCTTATGTTTGCTGAAACGAACACTCATATTTATACATATTATAAACGATATTCAATATAAAAAAGGAAAGATTATTATTATAACATATTAATACATTGATTCTTAATTATAAGAATCAAAGTGATCACCCAATTATATTTTTTTTACATAGTCACATACATTTCGCTGATTTTTTATTATAAAAATAAAAAAATATTATGATAATATATATTTTATAATTGATCGACTGTTATAAGGATTAAAGATTATGTAATTTAAATCTAGATTTCCAAAAAAATCCTAAAAAATCCGCTTCAAGACATTATATGTAAATGGTTGATGTTTTAGATATGCCATATAAAATTAATCTAGAATCTAAATATTTACTGCCTTTATTTATTCGTATTTACTGTTTTTATTTATTCGTTTTCTCTTTAAAATCCATGATTCAAACAGACGATTCTAATATATTGTGGGTTGAGCTTATTTAGTCTAGGCACATTTCTTATTTATGGATTGTCGAGTAAGATATTTTTTATAATTTTGGCCAAGTGATTTTTTACTTATAATATAAATTAGTGGTGTAATGATATGTAAATGACTAGCAACATACGTACACACAAAAGTATAGCATAAGTATACAACACATAAAGGTTAAAATCAGTGTGCATGGAAATGGATAAATGAACAACATCTATTTCATCGGGTTTACGGAAATATATTGAAGCAGGACTTATGAAGAGTGTGGGGATACTGAAGCAGAGCAGATAGAACGGAGAAGATTCAAATTGTACACTGAACCAGACAAGAAATATCAACACAAAAAAATTAAAGGATTTGCGGCAAAGGGTTTTTGGAGAGCAAGAAGGGTTTGGGGCGGAGTATTGTATTAAACATCTATTTCATTGGGTAAGCACATTTTTCGTCCTCTTTCGATTTATAAAACAATTTAAATAGATAAGAGAAACACATTCGTTATAGGGGTTTGTGGCAGAAGGTTTTATTATCAGCAAGGATTTGCAGCGGAGGGTTTGCAGAGCAAGGAGAGTTTTATTACACATTTATTTCATCGGATCAATAGTACAGAAGATTCGGTTATAAATGGTTTAAAAATGGAAGAAGGAAAGCAAAACCAATATTATATCATAGGTATTGATACTTATATTTCTTAAAATTGTAATAAGTCTCATCAACTTTTTTATTTATATTTATACCATGAGATACCTCTTTCAAAGAATGAAATTACCTATAATTGTTGTGTTTTTGTTTGTTTATTTTTATTTTTTTGAATTTACATGGTGGAATCAGTATACGAATCCGGCAGGCTGTCCAAATTTTTATGGCCACCACAATATTCTGCAGTGTTCGCCCCAGAAGCTGCCACACAGATCTTCACGCAGTCCATCCCTATAACCAATTGGTCTACACCTCGAACCTCCTATAATTGTGTTAAATTAATCATTTCTTTACAATTTTAGGGGTGGTATAATACAATAATTTTATGTTTGAAACGATTGACTCTTCGGTTCTTAATTCCCCTTGAAACCTTACATATTTAAACATATATGCCTCCTTGGAATTCTTCCCCTTCTCAAAAGTACAATCCTTCTCAAAAGTACAATCCCGTAGGACAAATAAATTTAAAAAAAAAATTAAAAAAATATATTTTCTTTTGAGTCTAAATGGATAGTAATATTTATCATATAAATGCTATGGTAGTTTAATAAATGATTTTTTCTTTAATTCCAAACCATTGTTTAATAAATTTTTAGTTTAAATATTTTATAAATTCATTTGGGTCTATGTTATTTGTGTGGTCATTATAAGGAACTAAACAAAACTATTATAAAGTTTAATTTATTGTAGTAGTTTTGTAATTGTTGAGTGATCTTAACACTAATAGATCAAGTTTTATAAGTTGTTTATAGTAATTTTTATTTTTATTTTTTATCAATTTTTTTTGCTAAATTTATATTTTTAGGTTTTTGATTACTTTGATTGAACTATTCAAAGTAGGGTCTTGAAAATTTAATCTAGTAATTATTTTATGTAGATCCTTTTGATGAATATCAATATCTTGATGACCTTGGGAGAAATTTTTAAATTGGTAAGTCTTTTTAATAATTCCTTGAGTATCCCTATAACATTCGTATAGATGTGCCAACATATTTTTTAATAAATTTTGGTATGGCTAGGTCATATTTGGATCCCAAAGTTAAAGATAATATATTTCATTGGAAGGAATACACTTTTTCCAGCTTAAAAAATAAAATTTCCATCTTAAATTCTAACAAGTCATGCATTCTTGTTGAGGTTCTTGGTTGTATAGTTGGTTTTATCACATAACATATTATAAGATTATTGTCATTTGTAGCTTTTAGCTCTTGAACCTTGATTACATCCTAAAATAATTTAGAGATTGTACTGGCTTATAATATTTGGGTTGTTACTATTATAACTACATAATCCATTTAGTCTAAATTTCAATATGATTTCCTCACAACATGGCCATATATTGGTGTTATGATAGCTTGACGATTATGTGTGTATCGCACTTGGAAAGATTGAAATCTCAATCTCATCCTTGAATGTCAAGGAATTTAACCCAATGATCTTTCTAAGCCTTTATAACTATTAAATCCATAGTTATATTCATTTCCCCCACAATTACTACTTGCATGGAGATCTTAGTTTCTAGATTAGTTCTTGTGGGTGGTAGAGATTTAATTCCCATATAAAATGATATGAAGTCAATATCCTTATAGACACTATAAATTTCATTGATAGTGAAACAATAGTACATTTATATGGAGTTGGACTCATTACTACTACTCTAACATTAGATGGTGCAACTATTACCATTATTTGAATAATGGCCTAGGTTCCATTGATGCATTTGTGGTAATTATGGTGATAGGGGTGGAGTAAATAGTTTTGATGATTCTACCATGGGAGATTATGTAATAACTAAATGATGAAAGGAGTCTAAATACAATAATAAATTTAGTACATCAATCCCTATTGTGGGGATAGATGAAATGAATGGAGAGGAATTTATGGTGATCCAAGGCAGTTGAGATGCAACTATAAAATTTACATCTTGCTAGTTGTTGTCATCAATAGAGTGCAAATGAATTAATGAGTATTATGGTTGAAATGAATATAAAAATTTTCATCCTTAATATGATGGTCATATACCTATATAGTAGTATAAGTGCATTGTATATATCTCTAAATTTTTAACATAAATAAACTTAGGTAAGATGCTTGATGCTACTAAAAATGTTGAACATAGTATCACATTAAATATGTAAGTATACACTAATTCCTAAGAATGAAGAGTGAAGTGAATGCAATAGATTAAGATGAGGAGGTCCTATTAACCATGTTCTACCAGAATGAAGAGTGAAGTGAATGCAATAGATTAAGATGAGGATGTCCTATTAACCATGGTCTACTAGTGAAATATGAAGATGCTACTACTGTAGAGGTGAATTGGCTTAAAATGGTAAATGGCTTGAAAGAAACAAATATTTAGAAAGTAGTGTAAATTTTTCTTGGAATTTTTTACTTATATTTAAAGGTAAAGAATAAGTTAAGGATGGTAATTCCTACATTGAAGTGCTCACAATTTGATTCATCTAGATCCTAGATTAATCTTTGTCATAAATGGCGTAGCATCACCTTCCAATAAATAACATTTATTGACCATGCAATCCCACCAATATTAGATATATTGACTAATTTCATCGTTGTTTTCAACTTTTTCCTAAAATAAAATGGCAAACATGATAAAATTAGCAAGGTAAATGGATTGCAGTGAATAAGCTGCCACACAACTTAAACCCACATTAAAATCTACATCATTGCCATTCGTTTAAACCAGTGCGGTAGCCACTTTGAATCGTGGAATCGTGTTGTGGCTACTCGAGGCAGGCCTTTACTTTTAGAAATAAATTCATTTTGGTGAATTCTTGTTGGTTCAAAGTGTTAGAAAAATTAACCCATATTTCACTCCTGTGCCCAACTGCGCTCCAAACCTTTGGCGAAATCGGATTGCGCTCCAGACATGGGCGAAGTCGGATTGTGCTCCCGCAGTTCAGGATCCCAAAAAAAGTGTGACATGATGTCTCATCTACCTTATGACAGATTTTACACTTGATAGATCCAATCTTCGTAGGATTTAATGCCAAGTCGGTGATTAGTCAGAAACCCTAGTTGAGGGCCTGTCAGAGGATAACCCTTATCCAAACCTGTCAAAGGATAACCCTTATCCTCCTCTCCCCATGGCTATAAAAGGTAGTTCAGGTCCTCA
The DNA here is from genome assembly GCA_028583015.1 of Wollemia nobilis. Taxonomy (NCBI): domain Eukaryota; kingdom Viridiplantae; phylum Streptophyta; class Pinopsida; order Araucariales; family Araucariaceae; genus Wollemia; species Wollemia nobilis. The sequence continues at coordinate 154,718 of JAQPPZ010000390.1, read as the reverse complement.
GACAAAGAAGAGGCATGTGTGAGAGAAGTTCATAAAAGAGGAAGCAGAGAATAGAGCAGAGAAAGGAGGGCAAGCGATTCAGTGAGTAGTGTGGCTCAGCTAATTAATGTCCGAGCAGTAAACTCGACATTTCCCCTTTTAGTTTATCCTGTAGCTTAGTTTGCAGATGTTGTTACTTCCTCGGTTGAGGAATACTGTAACCCTAGTTTCATATAAATAAACGTTGTTATTGTTTGTGGCATCTTTAGGGTTTGCAAAAGTTTATGTGCTAATGTTTGTTGTTCTCTGTTTCGGCATTTCTCTCCTCTCATACAGGTCTTACCAAGCTAGGCAAACCCAGCGGCAGCCATGCAAGACAAAGAAGTCAAGAAAATACTGCAAGGCCAAAGTTGGCAAGTCTCAGAGAAGCCTTTCCAACTTCGCTGCCAAAGTTTGACTACGCTCAAGATCTGAGCACAGCCCGAGTGCACCAGCAAAGTTTGTCTGTCGACGCTGTGTGAAATTTGCTAGTGATAGTTGAATTCCCTTCTACGCCCATCGAAGTCTGCACTTCGCCCATTATAAGTGTGCCATACACACTTCACTGCGAAGTTCGAACTTCACCCACCAAACGGGTGCAGTCCGCACTACGCTATGAGTGACGATGATGATTCCACTTCACTCGCACGAGTTGTTTCTACTCCTGCAGTCAGCGAGAATTACACTTCACATGTGACATCTATTTCTCCTCTAGCTCCCAACATAGTCTGTCCATAGGCGTGTGTGAGAGAAGTTCGTAAAAGAGGAAGTAGAGAATAGAGCAGAGAAAGGAGGGCGAGCGATTCAGTGAGCAGTGTGGCTCAGTTGATTAATGTCCGAGCAACAGACTCGACATTTCCCCTTTTAGTTTATCCTATAGCTTAGCCTGTAGATGTTGTTACTTCCTCGGTTGAGGAATACTGTAACCCTAGTTTCATATAAATAAACTTTGCTATTGTTTGTGGCATCTTTAGGGTTTGTAGAAGTTTATGTGCTAAAGTTTGTTGTTCTCTATTTCGGCATTTCTCTCCTCTCATACGGGTCTTGCCAAGCCAGGCAAACCCAGTGGCAGCCACGCAAGACAAAGAAGTTAAAGGCCAAAGTTGACCAAGTTCGAACCTGTTTTCATGTTCGCTATCAAAGTCCGACTACGCCAAAAATATGAGCACAACCTGAGTGCGCAAGAGAAGCTCAACTTTAGCTTTTTCCACACTTCATGCATTGTTCACAGTTCACTGTTTCAACCGTGCGCAGTCCACACTACGCAGCGACTAACGAAACTTCGCCCCCAGAACAGGCGTAGTCCGCACTACATTACGACTGACGACGACTATCACACTTTGCTCAAATGAGCTATTTCTCCTCTTATGCTTAGCAATGAATGCACTTCACGTGCGATGTCTGTTTCTCCTCCTACGCCCGGTGCAGTCCATGCATCGCCTCCTGATGGCGACTAGAAATTAAAAATCATCCTTCAAATTGGTATCAGAGCTGATTGAGCCATGACGCGAAGATAGAAGATGGATTCCAAAAAGAATTCCCTGTAGTTGCAGATCCCATGATTTAATGGCAAGAACTACGATTACTGGAGCATCCAGATGAAGATCCTATTCGGATCTCAGGAGCTATGGGAGTTAGTCGAGAATGGCTACCCAGAATCGACATGTGCAGCAGCATTGGCCGCCCTCTCTCAAGCAGACAAGGATCTGTTGAAAGAGCATAAGAAGAAGGACCAAAAGGCCCTCTTCTACATCATGCAAGCGGTTGAGGAGACCATCTTCCCATGGATTGCATCAGCCACCAAGGCCAAGCAGGCCTGGGAAACCCTGGCAAGTTCGTATTAGGGCACCAACAAAGTGAAGTTGGTGAAACTACAGATGCTCAGGAGAGAGTTTGAGAACCTGTAGATGAGCGAGTCCGAGTCGATGAGCGACTTCTTCACCCGGATGACTGACATTATCAACCAGATGTGGTTGAACGAAGAAAATGTGCAGAGCTAGAGAATCATGGAGAAGATTCTCAAAAGTCTGCCTGCCAAGTTTGACTCGGTTGTGATAGCAATCGAAGAGTCGAGGGATTTGACAACCCTCTCAATAGACGAACTCATGGGTTCCCTGCAGACCCATGAACAGAGGCTGAGCCGCTCAACTCAGTCTTCTTTGGAGCAAGCCTTCAAAGTGCAAGTCTCAGTCTGAGACAACGGTAGACAAGACTCCCACCACATCGCTTCTAGTTCTCAAGGAGGAAGAGGCAGAAGCAGGCATGGGAGAAGTAACAAGCAAGGAGGGAGATCAAACCCTCATGACACTGAGCCAAGTTGCAACTTTCATCAGCAAGGAGGAAGAGGCACTAGCAGAAATTAGCAAGGAAGCTCTCAGTAGAAGAAGGACATGTCAAAGGTCCAATGCTACTACTGTAGCAAGTTCGGCCATTATGCCTCACAGTGCAGGAAGAAGATGGCGAACGAGAATCAATAGCAAGCCCATTATACGAAGGAACCCAAAAATGCGGTAGGAGGAAATGTGCTGCTGACTTGCAGTATTGAAGAGGAGAGCAAGAAAAACATCTGGTATCTTGACAGTGGTTGCAACAACCATATGACTGGGAACAGGGAGATGTTCTCACAACTGGATGAAACAGTCTAGTCCAAAGTCAAGATGGGGAACAACTGCAAAGTTCCTATGATGGGGAAAGGAAAGATCCTCATCCAAACCCGGCACGGTGAAAGAAAAACAATTCAAGATGTTTTTTATGTGCCTAGGTTGAAGCACAATCTGCTAAGTGTTGGACAGCTTGTGCAGAAGGGGCACACTATACTATTCAAAGATGGTGTATGTTCCATCAGAGACAAAGTGCATGGACAAATCGCAATAGTGTCCATGACGAAAAACAAAATGTTTTCGCTACAGATTCAGAATGAATCTTTGATGTCTTTGAGTGCAGTTGAGAAGGATGCTACCTGGCTGTGGCATCTCAGATTCGGTCACCTGAGTTTTAGTGGCTTGAATCTGCTGCACAAGAAGCAGATGGTGAAGGGTTTACCCCTTATTGAGCAACCGAACCAAGTTTGTGAAGGTTGCCTGGTCGACAAGTAGCACAGGGATGCATTCCCTGTAGGACAGTCTTGGAGAGCATCATAGCCATTGGAGCTGGTGCACTCAGACATTTGTGGTCCCATGCAGACCACCACACTTGCCGGCAACAAGTTCTTCCTGACCTTCATTGATGACTTCAGTCGAAAGACTTGGATTTATCCAATCAAGTTGAAGTCAGAGGCGTTTGCAAGGTTTAAGGAGTTCAAGGCTCTGGTTGAGAAATAGAGCGGTCATTATGTGAAGACTCTCAAAACTGATGGAGGTGGAGAATACATCTCCAACGAATTCCACAACTTTTGCAAACAACATGGAATTCGAAGGCAGTTCACTGCCAGATATACACCGCAGCAGAATGGTGTAGCTGAGAGAAAGAATAGAACTATCATGGAGATGGCATGGAGCATGTTGAAGGCAAAAAGTTTGCCACATGAGTTCTGGGCAGAAGCTGTAAGTTGTGCAGTTTATCTACTGAACCGATGTCCCACCAAGAGTGTGAGGGACAAAATTCTGGAGGAAGCCTGGAGCAAGTTGAAGCCAAGTGTGGCTCATTTGCGAGTTTTTGGGTGCATAGCATATGCACATGTTCCAGATGAGAAAAGGCAGAAGTTGGATGACAAAGCTGAAAAGTGCATCTTCACAGGGTACAACGAACCAACAAAGGCATACAGGCTGTACAATCCTATGACAAAGAAACTTGTCATCAGTCGAGATGTGAAGTTCCTGGAGGATGAAGCCTGGAACTGGAATTCAAAGACTGGTCAGTCTGAACCAACAATTGTTGAACCTATAAACTTGGAGGATGATAGTGCGCAGCCACCTGTACCTTCAAGCAGCAATAGTGGTGCCAACAACAACATAGCCTCATCATCCTGGTCACCTCCACTTGCAAGCAAAATTCAAAACCTGAGGACTCCTACGAAGACTCGGAGCTTGCAAGACATTTATGAGGTAACCCGAAATCAGTTAGATGAAGATTATTCTGATTTTGCTCTCTTTACTGAATGTGATCCAGTGGAGTTTGAAGAGGCAAGTCAGAATCACAAATGGGTGAATGCGATGGATGAGGAGATAGCAACCATTGAGAAGAATGAGACATGGCAGCTAACAGATCTTCCAGCACGAAAGAAGACCATTGGGGTCAAGTGGGTATATAAAACGAAGTTTAATGCCCAAGGAGAAGTTGATAGGCATAAGGCCAGATTAGTGGCAAAAGGCTACAAGCAGAAGTCAGGAGTTGACTATCATGAGGTGTATGCACCTGTAGCCCAACTTGACACAATCAGAATGATTCTAGCACTGGCAGCTCAGAAAGGATGGAGCGTGTACCAGATGGATGTCAAGTCTGCCTTCCTCAATGGAGTGTTGGAAGAAGAGGTCTACATAGACCAGCCACCCGGTTATGAAATACAAGGGCAAGAAGGCAAAGTCCTGAAACTAAAGAAGGCCCTATATGGGTTGAAGCAAGCACCCCAGGCATGGTACAACCGTATTGACGACTATTTTCAAGAGAATGGGTTTCAAAAATGCCCATATGAGCACACCCTGTACATGAAGACAAATGCAGCAGGTGAGCTCATCATCGTCTGCCTGTACATAGACGATTTGATATATACTGGCAATAGCAACAGCCTATTTGTGTAGTTTAGAACAACCATGAAGTCCGAGTTTGAAATGACTGACATGGGGCTGATGAAATTTTTTCTCGGCATTGAAGTTGACCAATCAGCAGATGGCATCTTCATTTCTCAGGGCAAGTATGCGAAGGATGTCCTGAAGCGCTTCAATATGGAGGACAACAAACCTGCCATCACACCTATAGCCACAGGTTTGAAGCTGAGCAAGTTGGATATAGGGAGGAATGTAGATCCAACCTTGTTCAAGAGGCTAGTTGGCAGTCTGATGTATTTGACTGCAACTCGACCAGATCTGATGTTCGGAGTCAGTCTGATCAGTCATTTCATGGAGACTCCGAAGGACACGCACTGGAAAGCAGGCAAGAGGATCTTGCGCTATGTCAATGGGACGCGAAACCATGGCCTATTTTATGCCAGACAAGACCAGTTGGAACTGGTCGGCTACACAGACAGTGACTGGGCTGGTAGTACCGATGATCGAAAGAGCACCTCCGGGTATGCTTTCCATCTCGGATCAGGGGCAGTCTCATGGGCGTCCAAGAAGCAACCCATCGTTGCGTTGTCCACAACCGAAGCAGAATATGTCACCGCCACGACAGCCGCATGCCAAGCAGTTGGCTGCGAAGAGTTCTGAGTGAACTGCACAATCCTCCGAAGGCGCGACAATAATTTTTTGTGATAACAATTCGGCCATTGCACTCTCAAAGGATCCCGTGTTCCATGGCCGGATGAAGCACATTGATATTCGTTATCACTTCATCAGAGAGTTGGTGAAGTCCGAAGAAATTCATCTGCAATTTTGCAGATCCAAGGAGCAGTTGGTAGATATTTTCACGAAGCCTTTGAAGGAGGAAGACTTCAGCAGATTGCGAGAGCAGCTTGGAGTCAAAGCGATCATGAAATCAGGTTTAAAGGAGGGTGTTAGAAAAATTAACCCAGATTTCACGCCTATGCCCAACTGCACTCCGAACCTTGGGCAAAATCGGATTGCACTCTAGACATGGGCGAAGTCGGACTACGCTCCCGCAGTCCGGGATCTCGGCAAAAGTGTGACATGACGTCGCACCTACCTTCTGACAGATTTGACACCTGACAGATCCGATCTCCGCAGGAGTTAATGCCAAGTCGACGATTAGTCAGAAACCCTAGTTGAGGGCCTATCAGAGGATAACCCTTATCCGAACCTGTTAGAGGATAACCCTTATCCTCCTCTCCCCATGGCTATAAAAGGCAGTTCGGGTCTTCAGACAAAGAGTGTGTGTGTGAGAGAAGTTCGTAAAAGAGGAAGCGGAGAATAGAGCAGAGAAAGGAGGGCGAGCGATTCAGTGAGCAGTGTGGCTCAGCTGATTAATGTCCGAGCAGCAGACTCGACATTTCCCCTTTTAGTTTATCCTGTAGCTTAGCCTGCAGATGTTGTTATTTCCTCGGTTGAGGAATATTGTAACCCTAGTTTCATATAAATAAACTTTGCTATTGTTTGTGGCATCTTTAGGGTTTGCAGAAGTTTATGTGCTAAAGTTTGTTGTTCTCTGTTCCGGCGTTTCTCTCCTCTCATACGGGTCTTGCCAAGCCAGGCAAACCCAGCGGCAGCCACGCAAGACGAAGAAGTCAAGAAAAGACTGCAAGGCCGAAGTTGGGCAAGTCTCAGAGAAGCCTTTCCAACTTCGCTGCCGAAGTCCGACTGCGCCCGAGATCCGAGCGCAGCCCGAGTGCGCCAGCGAAGTTCGTCTGCCGGCGCTGTGCGAACTTCGCCAGCGACAGTCGACTTCCCTCCTGCGCCCGGCGAAGTCCGCACTTCGCCCATTATAAGTGCGCCATACGCACTTCGCTGCGGCGCAGTCCGCACTTCTCTCGCACGAGTTGTTTCTCCTCCTGCGCTCGGCGACAATCGCATTTCGCGTGCGACATCTGTTTCTCCTCCGGCCCCCGGCGCAGTCCGTCCATCGGCGACTGACGGCGACTGGAAATTAGAAATCGTTCCTTCACAAAGCAGGTGGACGATGGTGCGGACCTTCTAGGTTGTTCATGCACGGACCGACCATATGAATTCTATAAATACAGACCTTCGCCTCTGCTTTAGGCAATCAATTTCTCCTCTTCCTCTTTCCTCTTTCCTCTTTCCTCTTCTTTTCTTCTCTCCTCCTCTATTCTATTCCAGTCTGGTGTGACAAGTTTTTCATCACTGTAACTGGTTGTTCTCTTGCCTTATTTGAATATATTGCCGATATATTTCAGAGTGCTGCTTTGGTCCAACATATTCTGTGTTTGTTTCGGCTCAATTTATGCTGTGGTGCTTATTTTCACATTTAGTGGAGGGATTTGGTCCCTGACTTTATTGGAATCCACGTGATGTTACCGTGATTCTGCCCAGATGCTTCTATTTTCTGCAAGTAAAGTAACGAAGAAATAAAGCTGCGGAAGGAGGGCTATTCTTAACACCTTCTCCTCTTTGATTCTCCTTTACGAGAATCAAGGATTATAAATGTAACACATTGCTATTATTTATTTCATTATGGTTGATTTTCCTTTATATCTGTAAAACATTGCTATGGTTGATTCTTTCCTATTGTAATTTTTTTAATACATTTTCATGGTTGATTTTTCTTTTTAAAAATCAAAGATTATAATACATTGATATGAATTATTGTAATTTTTTTTTTTTTTTAAACACATTCTCTCGCGTTTCATTATAATACCAAAATTATAGACTATTATAATAACACATTGAAAATTAAAGATTATTATAATAACACATTGAGAATTAAAGATTATTATGATAACACATTATTATGACTGACTGATTCCTTGTTATGAAAAATCAAAGATTATTATGGTAACACTCTAATATGGTTGATTCCTAGCTATAAGAATAAAAATGAAACACTTGTTGCAGCTATTCTTGTACGAGAATCAAAGATTATTATGGTAACAACACACTGCTATGACTGATTATTCGTTATGAAGAATATAAAAAAAAAAATTATTGTAACTTATTAATATGGTTGATTTTTTAATATAAGAATCAAAGTGATTAAGCAGTTTTTTTCTAAAGTGATTACCGCAATTATATATTTTTTAATACACAGTTACATACATTTCATTATAGTTAATTTTTTATTATAAAAATAAAAATTATTATAATAACATATCATAGCTCATCTTTTATTATAAAAATAAAAAATTAAAAATTGTATAATTTGAAAATAATCTCTACATTGAAAAGAATGCCCTCCATTACCAAAAATATCATTACATTAAAAGAATGATTACATTAAAAGAAGGGTTTCACTTTTACCACATCTGAGAGAAACATATCAAGAAGAGGTTCTACGTACGGCCACCATACTCTATATCAAGTCTTAAAAGACCAAATCACTCGTACTAAGACAATCTAAAAGCACAAAAAAAACTTAAACCATAGCTTGGGAGCTAGATCATAACTTAGGCTATTTATAATGTCTTCACGAGTTGTTCTAAGCTCATGATTTCTATTCTGACCCTAAATTGTGGTCAGAGACATAGACATGCTTGTTCAAAACTGCTCTTGCATACTTCTTCCAATATTCCATAAGACTACAGTGAGCCCTATCTTTCACAATCTCCATGCATATGTGCTGATCATTAGGAGGATCTACAGTATGCTGGTGCCACCCTTCAATCTTTATGTCGTTCATTCATATCAGTTTACTCTAGCACCTTAATAGTATTTCGTCACCTGGTTTTGCTACATAAGCATATTTCCTGACAGTGTCACAGTATCTCCAGCGATTGCTGAATACGGAGAAAAAACTGTAGAGAGCTGTTCTTTTCTTGAAGATGTTGAGTTTAACAAATTTGGCGAAGCCATCGAAAAGCCTATCATAAAGCTTGAACAACCGCACTCTGTTTAGATCTAACAGGATGATCACAAGACTCAATAAATTTGAAAGCCTGTTATAGTTTCTAGCCTGAAGCAATATTGGAATACTACTTAAAACCATCCAAAGCTTGCTGTTCAAATCAACATAATCAAACCTTGTTGGGATCACGTAATCACTTCCTTTACTGCAATGATATCTCTTTGAGAATATTTTTTCATAGGCCTCTGTCTGAGATAGCCGCTTGCCCACTGCAACTGATGCGGTTATTGGCAGGAGCCTTTCAACAAAGATTATGTTATCTTCTCCGAAAAGTTCAAAGCATTGTACCAGCTCGTACAGAGTATCCTGATGCGTCAGGTAATAATACCCACGGTGCTTCACGGCACACCAAGAATCGATCTCGGATATTAATTCCAGACTTTGCCGATGCCTGTCAAAATACTGCCTTATAAGACTTGACACTCCATAATCGGCGGTACCACTCAAAACTACAACGTTTTTCTTATGACACCTTTGCCTAAAATAAAACGGTAAAAATGATAAGATGAGGAGGGTAAGCGGATTGCAGCGAACAATCTGCCACACAGCATAAACCCACCAAATTTGGATTTTCTCAAACCAGTGCGGCAGCCACTGGTCTAACCCAGATACCAATTTCCACATTTTGGGTTTGTTTTTGGGAGGCTCAATTCAGGAGGATTTTAGCCTTAGCTTCTAAAATATCAGAGAGGGAGGGGCAACAGAACACACACGTCGAAAAATTGACAACATGTCTTATAACTGGACTTGGAAACAGCATAAACGCAATGTTTACGTTTACCACATTAAAACAATTTGAAACCAGAAATTTTTAATATTCAGAAAAAAAAAAACACTTAACTTTAAATAAATTAAGACGAAAACAAAACAAAGCTACTGGGTTAAAGCTGTTCTTGACAACTTTGAAACAAATAATTTTTCATGGCGTCTGGTACTACTGAAGGTGGGCTTTTTTATTTTTATTTTATTTTATTTTTTTGTTTGAATTTACATGGTGAAATCGGTAGCCACCATGAATCCGAGCAGGCTGTCCAGCTTTTTATGGCCGCCATAGTATTCTGCGCTGTCCGCCCCAGAAGCCGCCACACAGATCTTCGCACAGTCCGCCCCTATAACCACCATGCCACAATCATTTTAAACCTTTTACGCCGCTGAAAGCACGGGACAAGCGTCTAGTAGGGTTTGGATGAACCAATTGGTCTACACATCGAACCTTCTTATTATATATTGTTGTTTTTTTTTTTTTAGATTACATATAGGATTTGGTGGTTTTCTTTTTTTTTAAGTTACACCTCGAAACCTTCTTATTATATATTGTTGTTTTCTTTTTTTTTTTTTTTTTTGTTAGATTACATATAGGATTTGGTGGTTTTATTTTTTTATATAGTTACTATTTTTATAACAAAAGTTTCCAACAAGTTTATTTGACTTCTTGTTTTTGTTCTGATATGAGATGGAAACCACCTTCTTTATTCGACTTGTTGTTCTTAATCAGATATGAGATGGAGACACCTTGGTTGTTCTTGACCCAGACCACCTCTCAACTCATCCTATTGTTATTGGTTGTTGTTGGTATTCAGAACATACTACTACCTTTGTTAAACTAGAAGCCTGCCCCAAAATTTAAACTTAGGTCAATCAAATTTTTACCAATCTATCTAACCTTTAAAATCTATTTTTTATGATATCTAAAATTATTTCCAGATAAATATTTTCTTACACAACCTTCTAAAAATAAATTCACGTTGATATTTTGTCAAAACATTTTAACGGACATAGTCATGAAAACGCTTGTAATTGGTCTGGGCAGTGTGAAAGGTCTCTGAACTGTTACTCTGTCCTTTGCAGAAAGCAGCTGGTGAATGTGAAGACTGATATAGTATGTTTTTAAATTTTTATTAAAAAAATAAATAAATTTAAATATGTTTTTAAATTTTTATTAAAAAATTTAAATATAAATTATAGAAAAGAAAATATGGTTCCATTATATACAATAAAAAAAATCATCTAATAAAACTACAAAGGGAAACCTGTTTCGATAACTTAAAATATGTAATGATATGTAACGATTAAAATCATTCTTGTAAACGTGGGTTTTGGATAGATATTGAATTGTTAATGTGGAGGGTTTTGGATGGATGCTTCGAATGATAAAAACTAGTGAAATTAGGGATCCGGATGGGAGAGCTACGGATCTAAGGAATGTTCATCGATGTGTAGAAAAGGGAATGATAGATGAAGGATTCTTGAGCATTGATTCTCAAAGGAAGAAATGAAGCAAGGAAGTGATTAAAGAAGAAATTGGCAAAGACATATCTCGTGAAAATGGAAAGGTATGTATTGTTGACTCATTAATCCAAAAAATATTGAGGAATAATGAGTTTAGCATGGTAGGCAAATTTCTAGGGCCCAAACCAGATTAATATGTGCTTAGGAGATGGCTTCATTCTAAAAATTAAACAAAGGATTCAATTAATGTTATTGGTCTATTAAAGGGATACTTCTTAATCCAGTTTAATATTGAGGATGATTTGGTGGCAACCTTATCACGAGGTCCATTGTTCTTTGGGAAAATACCAATTTTCCTAAAATGTTGGTAAAGGGATACTTCTTAATCCAGTTTAATATTGAGGATGATATGGTGGCAACCTTATCACGAGGTCCGTTGTTCTTTGGGAAAATACCAGTTTTCCTAAAATGTTGGTATCAGGGTTTCAACCCTCAAAAAAAAGAATTTTTTTCAGTTCCCATTTGGATTAGGTTCCCACATCTGCCTATAGAATATTGGGATGATCAAATTATTAAGGGCTTCACAACACAAATTGGACAGTTTATAACCATGGATCCACCCCACCCACCCACAGTAGAACAAGAATTTTGTGTGTTAGATTATGTGTTAACATGAAGCTAGAACAAGATAAAGTGGAAAAAGTGAGTATCAAATCCATGTTTGGGAAATATGAACTTGAATATGAAAATTTCCCGATATATTGTAAGTAATGCAAAGTGTTTGGATATGTGGAGGGGAAATGTCATCCACAGAGATAAACCAAATTTACTAAAAAATAACAACAAAAGGAGAATCAATTAAATCAAAGAACTACAAGCATGGAAAAGGAAACTTCTAGCCCACAAGAAAATGAACAATATTAGGAAATTTACTAGGAGGTAAATGAAGAGGTAGAAATTGAAATTAGTAATTGATGTTCTATACAATACAAGGAAGAACAACAAAATCCTAATAAGCCAATGGAGTATGCAAGTAAATGCACAAAGCTAAACCAACAAGCAGATGAAGAACATAATGAGAAACAAAACTTGAGTGGTTTTGGAAATAACACTAATCAACAAGAGAATAGTCTCAATCAAGAAAAAGAAAATGATTATGAAGAAGGTAACCATAGGAATAAAATATATTTGATTGAAAATCATATAAATCTAGATACCAAGACATAAAAACATAATGTGATTGCGATCAAAACAAAGAATGCATACATAATTTGAAATCCAAAGAAGAAATATTAGTAGATGATGCTAAAATGGTAGAGAATACCCCATCCACTCAAATGGACTCAAAACAAGAGAAGGATCAAATTGAAGAATATTTTGGGTTTAAAATCAAATAAATGGAGAGATGACAAGGATTAGATCAAGTTTTAAATTCAAAGAACTGTCACGATCCACCTTTGAGGAACTTTATTAATATGTTATTTGAATTATAATAGCTAGTTTTTTATTGCTTGATGTATTTACATTATATTAGTTTCTGTCAAAAGAAAATGATATTGTGTGCATTGATTGATTGTAGGAACAGGTATTCTCTTAAGTGGAAGACTGACCACCAAGATATGAGAAGGGAAATGATGACAAAGACAACTCATCAGGTAAAGCTCTTGTTTTTGTCATCACTAGTTACCTCCCTAATGGCGGTGTTACCTAAGGAATTACTCTAAAATTCCCACCACTCAAAGGAAAAATGGTGATGGGAAACAATGAGCATATGCATCGAGTGCTTGTATGCCATTTGTGTGAAATATAGTTGGTTGCATAATTAATTTGCATAAAGGAATTCTACCTTGGAAATACATATTTATTAGTGATTAACATTTGAATCTTTTTGACATATATGTTTTTATGCATATAATTTAAGCATTATCTAGAATAGAGATTAACTGATTTGAGCATACTTTTTTAATTTGATTGACACCATTTTTGGGAAAGTAATTGGGTAGTTTGTTCTTTTATGAGCTTGTCCAAATTTAATTGGACCAAAATATGAAAAGACTACCTTATAAATTAAATAATACATATTTCCCTACAGATGGTAATTTTGGGATGGTTGTATCAAGGGGTGATATTCTCCTCTTATATTTAATCGTTTTCAATATTATCACCCATGCTCTTAATAGTATTAGTTCCCTTAGAATGGGGGACACATGACATATAACCTGCCTATGCCTTATCTCTAGGGAATCCTTTTTTGTATTAAAATAATATATATTGGAGAAACTTGCATGTGAAGGGAAAAAAAAGAAAAGTAATAAAATAATGTAGAGCATATTCTTGTGGGGAAAATAAAGTGTTATAAATAACCATGAGGGTTGATAAAAATGGGTATGCTATGTTTTGTAAAGTTTAGAAGGAGGCTAGAGCAAGAGCAGGAGAATGATATACAAGCTCTAGAAGAAGAAAACTTGTTGGAGTTTGAGGTTGGAGCTTTCCACCTTGTTTTATTTTGATGCTTGAGATTAATAAGTGAAGCAAATCATGTTCAATTTGAATAGTGTATTTTATGATAAGAATTGATTTTCCTTTCTCCAATGTTCTATATTAAGCATCATTAACTACGAGTAAATTACATAGTCTATTTATGCCCACATTAATTTTTTTTATTTGAGAGTAAGTTTTTCAGCGTCCTTACATTCAAGAAAACTTGGTTATTGGTTGTGTATCTGGTGAAGGTAGCCTTAAGTAGATAGAGTGACCCAATCGGTTTTTCCAGCCATAGCTCATGTTCAAGGTGTTATAACGGTATAGTAAAAGTAACATATAGAATGACTCTGGTCACATACTTAATGTGGTGGTGTCATTGTTATTTAGAATAGGAGCTATTACTTTTCCTATCCTAGTAAAATACCAGTCTTAGTAGTAGCCCATGCTAGTTGGGAGTTTTGAATACATTTCAAAGCCTTCAACAGCTACCTATGTCTTGTTGATTTGTAGATTTTAGTTGAACATGACTACAACTTTAAAATAGAAGGCTCCTTTGTTTGTTACTTTAGTAATACAAAGTACAAACTTATCTCTGGATAGTGGTCAGATCAAGGGCACCTGCTTCGTATTTTAGCTTACATATTGAACCTCTGTCTATGCATCCTATACCGTAGAGCTGTATGGAACCATTATCCCTATGTCACCCGATCTTTAACACGTCATAATAGATGTTGTTCTATGATGTTGAACTTCAAAGACGTTAGGAAGATTCTGCGTTATGATAGTTGCATCCAACTCGAGTCGCTCCTTATCCTATAGAGGCTACACTCAAATCTAGATCGACATAATCATAGGCTATAAGGTTATCCTCGGCTTTGTTTCAAGCTAATTTTTGAACTTCACGATCAGTCCCTCTATGCTCGGAGTTCATCGTCACCTTCAGAATTTCTCTAAATGATTTAAATACCGCCCTAACCTTCCACGGTGAGGTGTTAGATGATCAAAAAATTCATCAAAATTTAATTATTATATAGTGGTACCCGACATTTGTGTAGGTATTATGGGTAGATGAGACCACCTATATATACTTTGCGGTTAATATCTATATCTCTATATATATATATATTGTGTGTAGATTTCAATGTATCTCACCATTCTATAAATAGAGTGTAGCTAGGTGTGAAGCACCTATAGTCATAACCCATATCTGACGGTAGTTGTTTAGGCACCAAAGTATCTATGTTGAAGGTTTAGTTTGATCGATCCTAAGGATGGTCAGTAATGAACCCTATTCCAAATCGATAGCAATGGATTTAAAAGAAGGAAAAGTGTTTAGTATGGTTTGATTTATAAAGGATTTTAGATACATATTATGTTTTAAAGGTTTTTTTTATGTCTTATGATATATATACATGTTTGTTGCATGGAAAGAATATAAAGTTATAGAGTTCTATAGGAATGGACAAAAATAATGTATTAGATATGCTAGTTTTGAAAAGAAGGTTTTGAAATTATTAGGTGTAATTTAAATTATTTCCTATCTTGTAAATATTAGTGTTTCTTACATAAGATCGATTATTATGGAAGCCAAATAGTGTTGATTATTATTTTAAGATTGATTTGAATAATAAAATTAGTGAAATTATATGCTATGCATATTGTTTGTGAGTGAGTAGAAAAGGATAGTATAATAGATTGACATTGCAAACTTATACCCTTGGTTTGAAAATTAATAGGTATACTATATCGTGAATTTATCTCAAATTATATGTTGAATTTTTAAAACATTTAAAAGGACGATATGAAACTTTCTAGAGGATGAATTTGTGTCCATTCCTTCGGAAGAGGTATGGGACTATTTCTATGTTTAGGGATACTACAAACTATTTATGGACTAGTTTATAAATTGATCCTTATTGTGAATTACATAAAATATGAATGTATTACCATTTCATGCTTGGAGATTTTATTATATGTAATTTACATTTGGCAAATGTGTGTTGCATGATTGCATTTAATGTGATAAGCATGGTTTTCTTGTGTTGCATTGGCATACTTTCCATTCGAGTTTTCATGATCCCTTACAATCATCTCTTTAACATCATGAAGATGCAAGAAAATCATAGAAGAACCGGACAACCATTTTTGAAGACTCTATTACTATACATCTTGCTTATACTAGTTTTGAGACATTTTCATTGTAATATTGAAGGGCTGAAATGATAAATCCAAGCTATGTAATATTTGATGTATTTCTCTTACTTGCTTTTGTATATTAGTAAGGGAGTCTTTTAAATGATGTAATCATCTCAATTATATGGTAGAAGATGTATGATTTTGGAAAATGATCAAATAAAAGTATCTTGTGATAAGCTTACTAGCAATTATAAATGAACACTAATGATCATATTTGTAAGTTGAGATTACTTGTATATTTTGCTTATTTCAAATGCATGTATAATGACCTTTGGTTGATCATAAGAACCATCACTTCTGAGAATAGTAGTGTAGAGGGAAAATTATGAGTAATCTACACAACAATGGAAGCAAACCAAATACTTAAAACTCATGGATTAAAACCCACCACCACCAAAATTATCGACACCTTGATGATAAGTAATTTTTATAATGATGCTTAAGACAGTTAACCCATACTGTATGTAAGTATCCACAAGAAGGAATAGATTAACGACTTCTCCTAAACCACTAGCCTTTGTTGGTAGTATGGAGAAATGGATAAAAGTAGTCATTTGGTGAGGATCATTCTCCTAATTGGTTTGTTTAACCATTATGATATCACTTGCTATCTAGAAAATATAGGAAGGGGACACAGCCATTTTATGTTATTATTCATCTACAATTAAGGGATGGTGATATGGTGTTGGAGTATTTGGTGCTATTACTTGAAATTGGCCTAAAGTGAATTATAGAATTTGGTGCTTCTATTCAGTTTAATCTATTGCTATTCGGAATACTTACTTCTGGATGGGAAAATTTTATCTTAGATCATTATTGTAACTTTAACTTATTGAAATGCAAACAAATATGAACATAGAACAAAAAAAATAGTAGACATGTAGTGACAACTAGGATTGTTACAAGAATGAAACTAAACAATTTGAGGAATAGAACGATCTAAGCATAATAGAAAACTCAAAGCAGTCTAAGGAGGGTATGCAAATAATATTCAACAAAATACTAGAGTTGGGTAAAACAACTCAATCAATAGCAGAAGAATATTTGATAGGATGTAACCAAATGGGAGAGAATGATCCTCCTGGAAGACATACAAAAAATGCAAAGAATACAAGTAATTATGGGAAAGGAAAGCAAGGAAGACCCCCTAAAAAAGAATAAAAATTGCTATAGAACATGGGAAAAGAATTAGATCCAAATGAAGAATGAATGGTTAAGGGTAAAATCCCATAAAAAAAAACCAAAAAAAGAAAATCCTTTTTTTGGAATGTGTAGGGACTGAATTTCCCTAGAAAAAGAAGAATTGTTAGAAATCTACTCATGGAAGTAAAACCTGATATTATTTATCTTCAAGAATCTAAAATTGACACAAAAAAATTGACATTATTCAAAGAGAGGTTTGGTCGAATGCTAAATGGATCATAAACCTAGTATAAGGTACTATTGGAGGTATTTGCATCCTTTGTGACAATGAATTTTGAGGGAAATTAAATTGATAAAGAAGAGAGATTCTTCATAGTCAAATTGAAGAACAAAAAACCTAATTTTTTTTGGGTAATGATAGGGGTTTATGCTCAAAATGATGATTGTGAGAGATTTAAACTATGGAATAAGCTATCTTTTCAAAGAAGTATTTTCATTAATTCGCATTGGATGATTTTGGGCAGGGTTATGTATAAGGGGTCAACCCCAAAATCTATTTATAAAATTAAGGGGAATTGTTTCGAAATCTTGGCAAATCATGTTGAAGGAGAAATGGTGAATTGCATTCATTTTTCACAATTTTTTTTTAAAATATACATAATTTTTCTATGTTGGGGGCTATGAATATCGGTTTCCAAATTCTAACATTGTACAAACAAATTAGAGGCTTTATACCAATAGGAAAATCTATGTTGATCAGACTATGTCCATAGAACATTCTCGATAGGAAAAAGCTATGTCGATTGGTCTGAGACGATTAACTGTAAACATGATGGCTAGATAGTACTGATCAATTGCATACATAATGATAAAAAAATACCAATCAGTTGCATACATGATGGTCAAAAAATACTAATAGTTTGTAGATATATTAATAAAAAAATGATGATCGATTGTAGATATGTCGATGTGTTGCAGTAATGTCTGTTAGTTGTGGCAATGTTGATCGGATGAAGCAATGGCAATCGATTACAACAATGTTGATCAGTTGCAATTATACTAATGGATTGTATTAATGTCAATGTGTTGCATTAATGATGATTGGATGAAACAAAGTTGATCGATTACAATAATGCTAATCGATTACAACAATACTAATCAATTGCAGCAATATTGATCAGTTGTAGCAATACTGATCAGTTGTAGCAATGCCAATCAATTGAACCAGTTCCTATTGGATGTATGCAAGTTGATCAATTGCACCAATACCAATTATATATAATAGAGTCAATCGATTACAACAAAGCTGATCTGTTGTATCACAATCGATCGGTTGTAAGACACTCGATCAGTTGTAGCACTATCAATTAGTTGCATTGATGATGCATTGCATCTATGCCACATATCAACCATCCATTAAATGATTGCATGTAGATACCATGTGTCAATTATTTATTCGATGGTTTCATTCAGAATATTCTATAGAAAGACATAAACAATCATTTTTTTGCCTTCTAATGCATTTTTAACCCTTTTCTAACACTTTTCGTCAAGTTTACAATACTTTCCATCTTGCAACATGATCCATATTCCCTCATACATAACAAAATAACCCAATTATATCCCCTATCACCCCTAAAATATCAAAAATTAGTTTCAAAAACCTTGTTTTCTCCCTAATTTTCAAAATTTTATCAATATTAGGTTACAACATGTCATGGGTCCAAGACTTTAGTCTTCGAGGTCTAGTTTCGATATCGTAGTTTGATACAGACATTAAAATGTTGAAGAAGATAATTACAGGTTACAACACTAATTCAGGTAAGGTAAATGTTATCATTGACAACAAAAATATCGTATTTTCTTTCACAGCCTCTAGCGTCACCATATTAACAACATTGCCTCACACTGGTTGTGATCCAATCACATCGAAATTCACTTTAACTGATGATCATAAACTCTACTTGGATACCACCTTTTATGTGCAACTAGAATTTTTTCAAGGTATAACTACATATTTTTATATTTAATTGAATTTAAATTCTAGGGTTTATAATTATTGATTTGTTTTTTTTTGCAATTACAACTACCAAGACCAGAAAGGTTTTAATTGAACCAGCTATTTAGGATAACTTTCTTTGGGCATATTGCAAATTCTTCATAGCTAGACTCATTTTGTAAGGAATACCGACAAAAATGTTTATGTGGGCTTTGGTATATTTAGTTCGTTGTATTGCACACCAAAAATTTGATTGGTCCACCTATGTCTCACATCAGATCAGAATGGATATCCAAAACATGATAACCCATGCTTCACCTTCACTAAAAATAAGCACATGCAACTACATTCTTGGTTTTTTTTATGAATCTTATTATAATTTGCAAAACACTACAATATTGACTTCTTAGCACTCAGTCCTAGCCAATGCAGCCATGATAGCACAACAGGTTCAGGTAATTTTTAGTGAATATTAAACTAATAATTTTTAATTTTTCATATGTTTATCATTTTTATAAATTTAACATTTTATACAAAATACAAAAAAGGGTATCCTATTCCTCTTAAAAGCGGGATGATGCTTTCAAAGGATATAATCCAAAGCAATTATGAGACTTTGAAACACCCATGGAGGAAATAACGCCTCCACTAAGAAAAATAATAAAGAAATGCATAAGATATAATTGTAATCCTTGAAAACCTCCACCTGAATATCCATTGCCAATGGACATAGTTGTGCAAGAGATATCATCTTTGGGAAGCAAGTTTTACATTCTGCCTTCATAAAATTTATTACCAAATTGTACTATTATTTATTAAATTTTATATTGTGTTTTCATATGTATAGCACACTCACATTCCATTTGCATTTGTGGCTATGGAAGAGGTCTCGTATTTTTTGGTATGTGCTATAACCAATTTTGTAACCAATTTTTATAATCTACCTTCACAAATTTTGTAACCAATTTTATTTTGATTTTTTAAGCTCCTATACAACAATTGTGTCATGGAAATCAACAATCGATGTCACCTCCTCCTTCACCACACCAACATCAAATGCAAGGTCAATGCTTCCTGAATGGAAAACAATTTCTTCTATTCAGGCCACAGAGAGAAGCAACAAAGCAATTTTTAGGATTCAAGAATATATATTTTGGTAACTTTACTAGTGTATAGGAAGCTTCAAGTGTTGGGTTAGATAATCCTCTACTTTATTAGGAGTTCTTTTTATAAGGCAACATACCATTGTTTTTCAAGTAATAAATATACTTTGAGATCCTCAAAATGAAGGAGCAGAATGTTCAAGCAAATCTCCTCCTAAGGAAACTAGCATCCCTCAAGCTCATCCTCTACTAGAGGATGAAAAAATAATTTTTTTTGAAAAATAAATTAGTTTCTGATAAATTTGAAGCAACCATTAAATATTATCTAGTTTTAGATGTAAAATAAATTAAAATGGGAGTATCGGGAAAAAATTTTGATAAAGGAAATAAATGCCTGATTCAAATTTTTTTCAAAACGAAAAAAAAATTCTTTAGTTGAAAATGAACTGGAAAAGCTTGAGGTTCTACTCCATAAAGCTAAATCTGGCAATGTGTAGGTTACTACATCTTACAAAGATGAGACTTTAAGGGTTATGTTGAACAGATTGGAGAACTTAAATGTTGAAGCCCAAGCTTAATATAATGAATTGGCATGTGATAAAGATGGTTGCTATTGTTGTAGTTGCAAAGAATTTTTTCAAGGTTAGACTAATTTGTTCTAATTTTTTTTGTTCTCTTTTTTAAAATGTAAATATATGTTGACTACTTATTTTTTCTTTTGTAGGTAAATATTGATAATTTGAAGCAGCAGGTTCAAAACCTACAAGACTATCTCCTGATGGTGAAGGATTTATTGATAGCTTCTATGGCAATGAAAAAGAGCTCAAAAAGTAGTTCTACAAAACAACACTTTTAGGAAAATCATTATCCAAAATAAACTGGATCTTAATTTTTTGCTTAACGATAAGGGTAAAGAAGTTCTTGCACCAATATCTAAAGATGCTATGAAAGAGGAAAAAACCCTGATTGAAATCTTACAAAGTGTAGAGAACATCCTTATTAGTTTTAGATAAATTGGGAGTATTGTTAACCAACTTGAGGGAGGACCCCTTGAAATGCAAGATGTGGAAGAAGTAGAAAAGGAAAAATATGCTAAAACTGCCTCTAGCCCCCCGTCTAAGGAATGAAAAGTCAAAAGATAATTCGTTTTGTTATTGCTTTGGAAATTTTGATTTTTCTAAAAGGCTATTTTATGGTATGTTTTCGTTCAAAAACAAGATATTTGATATTATTACTTGACTATTATACTATTTACATTTATATTTGTGTGTTATTTTCATGACTTGAGTATTATGGGATTTCAAATATGTTTGATTTTACGAAGAATATATGTATGCATGGGTTTAAACTTTAATTTTCTTCAAATTCATTATTGTAATGATATAAAAATGAGTATTGTCTTGTGTACTATGCTATATTATTTTTATATTTCAAGTGAGTTTACAAAGGATATATCTATGCATAGGTTTAAATTTTTAGTTTAGTCAAAGTCAATATTGTTATGATATAAAAGTGAGTATTGTTTTGTGTATTATGATATATTGTTTTTATATTTATATATATATAGTAATATGCTATTTGTGTTTTTCCTTCTAGATTCAAAGCATACATACTAATGATACTAATAATACACACATACATACATACATTCAAATTCAAAGCATAGATCATTATATTTTATCAACATAGTCAGTTAATTCAATAACCAAGCATTATTGTATTGTATTGTTGTTTATGTAACTTGATATTTATGCTAAATGCATTGTGATTTATACTATTCTAGACTACATACAAAACTTTGTAAAATAAATATTTACTAATTATGTATGCATGCATGGTTTTCAAATTTCCAGTTTACTCAAAACTAAAGCATAAATCATAAAATTTTATCAACATAGACATTCAATAACACTTCTAGATTCAAAGCATACATACTAATGATACTAATGATACACATAAACATACATACATTCAAATTCAAATCATAAATCATTTACTTTGTCAACATAGACAGTTAATTCAATAACAAAGCATTATTGTATTGTATTGTTGTTTTCGTAACTTGAGGTTTATGCTAAATGCATTGTGCTTTCTACTATTCTATACTACATACAACACTTTGTAAAAGAAATATTTATTAATTATGTATGCATGCATGGTTTTTGAATTTCTAGTTTACTCAAAGTTAAAACATAAATCATAAAATTTTGTCAACATAGACAATCAATAATATTAAAAAGCAAATACATGAAATCATTGATTATAGAATGATTATATGAATTTTTTCAAATCATTGAAATTTTACAAATGATATCAAATACATAAAATCATTGAAATTTTACAAATGATATCAAATACATAAAATCAATGATAATATGAATTTTTTCAAATCGTTGAAATTTTACAAATGATATCAAATTTGGAAAATCATTGATTATATGAATTTTTTAACTCATTGAAATTTTATATTGCTAGAAGCTAATACAAAGTCTTCTCAACTTCTCCATAAGAATCGGGAATCATTTATGAATTTTACATTTCTATAATCTCATCATCATGTAAGCTGACTCTTTATCTTCATTATCAATAGTATTAATGAGACCTCTTTTGTCTGCCAGGGACTTCCAATATTTCAAAACTCTGTCATAGGGAAACTTACCCAACTCATACGATGACACATACATTCTAAAAAAAAATTCAAATTTTTGTCCAACCTGTTATGAACTTTTGATTTAACAAAGGATAGTGCACTGAAAATCCTTTTATCTTCAATAGATCCCAAAATCATTATCTAACATAATACATATAAAATAAATTATTCACTCATAGTTTCTTGTAAGAAACTACTTCGATACAATTTTTTCTAGAAATGCATGATGAAACCAATCTCATGTAGGTTTTCAAAATGTGCAATTTGATTATTCATTGTTATTCCAAAATTGATTGATTATTATCTCAAAAAACTTTGTTTAGAATACCATTGATTTCAATACCATTTACTTTCTCATAAGAGTTCCCAAATATTTTACAAACAACTCACTTTTACTACTGTGGTCAAGAAAATGATTCTAGAATATGATATTTAAAATAGCCATGGCCTCAAGTGTCTCATCTCTATGAAAATGATCCCTTATTTTACTTGTTAATGATTTTGCAATTATTTTCAATTTATTCCTAATGTATTCCAACTATCAAACAAAGGATCCTTAAAATTTTGTTCGGATAAGTAAATCTTATCAATAAGCATACATATTTGTTTTCTCATCCTAATGAAATCGAAGATATAAATTGCTCCTTCATGTGCAAGTTTAATCAAATAATTCATTTCTTTTTTTTGGAAATTTAATTATTTTCTTTAAATGGGGCATTTGAAAGGTACCCCAATGCCTTCTACATCAAAAAAGTAGAAAATAAAAATCCTCAGAGGAAACACAAGGAAGAACATAAACAAACAAGTAAAAGCCAACAGAACCCAAAATAGACAAAATCCACTGGTGGAAAGGAACAATATCAAAATGGCCACCATCCAAAATGACCAAAAAGACAAAACCTCTAGAAGAAGGGAAAGAAACAAGAAGAGGAAAGCAAAATAGACATTCCCCAATAGGACCCGCAAGTAGAATTAAATGGTAATGTTAGTCTACATAGGAGACACAACAGTAACCTCCAGTTCGACATCCTTGACATTGTCCTTCAATACATCCTTGGGGTCTTCCTTTTGGGATTCAATTCAGGCATCCTTGGCGATCTCCACAATGTCCTCATCCTTAACCTCATCCTTGACATTGAAAGGTCCCTTCGTAGCAGAAATATCAGGAATATCTTCAAAGGTATCACAAAAAAATAGAAGGCTAAGAGCTTGGCATATTTCTTTGAGCATCACAATTGCCTTCCCAAAATCCACCATCAAATAATTCATTTCTTAAAACAATGGAATAATACCACATAATATGAGAATAGTTTCCAAGTCAGTCATATGAAATAGCAAATATTTTACCTTGTCAACATCCCTATGATGTGCATACTTAAACATCACAAAAGATTGATATTTTGAAAAAAAACCCTTTTTGTAGGAAGAAACAGTGAAATCTACCTAATGTCCGCATATTTTAACAATTTTTTATCTTCAGTTACACCTAGAGAAAACTGTTGAAACTCTGCAAACCTTTTTGGACTGCATGAAAGTAAGAGTGTATTTCATAAATGAGATCTTCCAATCTAGCTACATTATCAAATGTGCTCACAAATTTGTATGCAGTATTCATTTGATGAGCCATGCAATGAATGGGAATTAGATATTGGGAGATTAATATTGAAATTCTAACACAAATACCGTTCCTTTGTCTTTGCATTGTAGCTACACCATCAGCTCCAAAATAAATTTTGTGAAAAATTATTTTTCATCTATTTAGGCAATATCCTTTAAATTGGTTACAACAACATTATAAATGTTTTATGCATTACAATTCTTTGTCATCTTATGTAGTGCTAGTAATTGAGGTTGTCTCAAATGTTTTTGGAATGTGTAAACATGTATGCAAATCCTAGATGTGTTGTCAACATTTGTTACCTCATCAATGGAAAGTGAAATAAATTTGGATTGTTTTACATTCTCTCTCAAGTCCTCCTTCTCAATCAGTGATATACATTTTGCCATTTTCCAACCACTTTGATCTACCCAATGGGAATTGGTAAGGTTTTGTACATTGGCTAGTTGAAATAGTTGCTTAAAATCAGAAAAATCAGACATGGGTTGATCCTTTTTTATAATAACGTATACAACAACAAACTACAAATGTTTTGAGGCTAATACAATCTTATTAATTTTTTGAAATTGGGCCTAGATTGTTCCACCCTTCTTAATGATAGTTTTTTGGTGTTTCATTGCTTTTTTGTATTCAATTGAATATCTCACATACACACATTTCAATGCATCCTTCTACCTATGATATCTCTTAATTGTTCCATCACTTTGTGTTTATTTGATGTAAACTTTCCCATATTTTTTTTTTCTATTGTGTCTTTCTTATTTTGCAATAAATGATCATTTCTAGCTTCCAACTACTAATAACATATCTACTCACTTTATCTATCTCATATTTCTCAATAAAGAGGTATAACCATGCCAATTCATTTTTAAAATCCCTTGAAATAGTTCTTTCGCTTATCTTTTGATATTTAGATTTTTTACTACAAGATTCCCTAGAGGTTTATATTTTAATTGTACTATCATTTATTTTTTTTGTTGATGTGTTTGTATTAGGTATCTCATGAAGTGGTTGTTGAATGTCATTATTAGAAAAATTATCATGCGGTACCATATCAGCCATTGGAATATATTTGAGTGGATGCATATCAGGGTCAACAGTGTTTACTACACTCAATGTTTGGTGTTTTATATCATTTTTGGATGTAAAAAAATACTATTTTAAAGAATTAACAGAATACAATTTTACAAAGCATTTAAAAATAGGTAGATAAGAAGACAACCATTTATCTATTAATAAAAAAAGGCTTTATATTTAAGAATAACAAAGAGAAATTAATTATTTGATGGTAAAAGGTGTTTGTACTTGCAATTTATGTAGATTTGGATGCCTCACTACATTTTGATATTTGTGTAAAATATTTCATAATTATCTTTTTACCAAAATATTGACCTCCATTATTTCCATATTTAGTAGGTGAGATTGTATTTGTAAAGAAAAAATATTTAGATGTTAGGCAATGAATATGAAATTGAATGAAAATCATATACTTTCGTCAATAATAATTTACGTTTCTAAGTAACCAAGGTTAAACTGTAATTCCATAAATAATATATGAATCTTAAAATAATCCTACACTACCCTATAGAATGACATTTGACAAACAATAAGTAGTCTCTAACAAGAAAAATGCTCCTAACATACAACATGACATGGATACTTGTCTACCATAGTTGTGGATAGTGCATCTACACTACCTATGAAACTGAAGAAAAAGAGCTTTAGACAATAGAACTATGGAAGAAGGATACTCTATCTATTGTCATAATCATCACAACTTTATGTTATTGATAGTCACTTTAATATTACTATAACCGATTGGTCATAGTCAATTGATTAGTACTCTACAACAACTTCGTCATATCTGATTGACAATCCTCTACAATCGATCAGTCCATGCCAATTGACAATCCTCTATAATCGATAGATCTATGTTGATTAATAATCCTCTACAATAGATCGACTTAGGATGATATATATACCTCTACAACCGATCATTTTATGTCGATAGACATACCTCTATAATCGATCGACTTATTTTGATTGACATAACACTGAAATCGATCGACTTATGTTGATTGGCACTCCTCTGCAACCAATCAACTTATATAAAAAAATACTTATTTGCAATAAATTGATTAATACCAATTCACATTAATTTATAACTGATCGTATTATGTCGATCGACACTCTCAAACCTATCAAGATATATCGATAGATATATCTCTATAATCGATTAACTTATGGCAAATGAAACTCCTATAGAATCAATCAACTTATTCTTATTGACACTCCTCTACAATTGATCAACTTATGTCAACAAACACTCCTCTACAACCTATTGACTTATACCGATTGATACTCCTCTACAACTGATCAATAAATGTCTACTGACACTCCTTTGCAATTGATTGACTTATAACGATAGACACTCCTCTGTAACCTTGTCAAGTTTGTGAAATTGATTGGTGTCTTTCGATTGATAATGGATTTTTTTTTGCTTTAGAGATATTTTCAAGTTAGAGTGTTTTAGATGTATGTTTATTTGCACCCCCTTTAGTATTTATACATGTAGTATATGTGGCAAATTGGGTGGGAAAAACAAAATTAATTATAATTTAAAAGTGAATTGTCCATGAAATTGGGTGAAAGTGGTCGACAAATTATAATAATAATAGGATAATTATTATCAATGATGGGTGAATTTAACCCAAAAATACTTCCACTTCATAAATTTTGGGTGAATGGGCCCTAGTGAAAGGTTTCAAAATTACCAAATTTAAAATTTTTAAAATCCTAAATATAACAAATTTACGATGTTTCGTTCTTATGCATAACACTAGTTTTGGGTGACTTCAATACAATATTAAGTATAGAGGATAAAATTTGAAGGAGGATTAATATCACTCAAGTTATATAATATTTCAATGATTTTATTCAAAATAATAAGCTGATTTACCTAGATATCTGTAAAGGTAAGTTTACATGGACAAACAGAAGGATCGGGGATAATCATATTCAAAGGCACCTGGATAGATTCTATTTCTAACATTTAGTTAAGTATAAAAAATATTCATAGACTTACATGTATGCCTAGAATAGGATTATATCACAATCCCCTTTTGTTGGATATGGAAAAGGAGAAGAAGTAGGGAGGAGAACCCTTTAGGTATGAGTTTATATGGAATATGCACCCTGATATTACAAAAAAAAAAAAAAAACTTGGTGGTAGGAGGAGGTTCAAGTATTAACTATGTACAGAGTTACCCATAAATTAAAGAACATCAAGTATCAAATCAAAATTTGGAATAAAAAGGTTTTTGGTAACATCAATTTAAGAAAATAACAACTTAAAAAGGATATCCAAGATATAGAGGAAACAATGGAGATGGAAGGTAGAAAACCAAAGTGGCATGAAAGGGAAAAACAACTCCTCATGGAGTATCATAATACCATGGCCCACGAGCAAATTCATTGGAAATAGAAATCCAAAGTACTGTGGCTCAAGGAAGGTGATAGAAACACTAAATTTTTCCATGTTTCAACTATGAGACATAGAAATAAAAATAAAATCCTCTACATTATGGGGTAATATGGAAGAAAGTATGAGGATTTAAATGATATTATAAATATGGTCATTACTTTCTTTCAAAAGGTTATTAGCAAAGAAAAAACAGAGTGCAACATGGAAATATAAAGCATCATTAACAATGTTTCCAAAGGATTTAATGATAACATGCATGAATATTTATGCAAGGTAATATCTATGGAGGAAATTAAGAGAGTTGTGTTCTCTATAGGGGCATCCAAGGCTATGGGACAAGATGGTTTCCCAGCAAGTTTTTTCAACATCATTGGGATATTGTTGGAGAATATGTAGTCAATGCAATCCAAGAAGCACAAGAATTTGGTAAGTTATTGAAAGAATGGAAAAATACCTTCCTTGATATTATTACCAAGAAATATGGGATAGATAAATTGTAGGAATTTAGACCAATTAGCCTATGTAATACAATTTTCAATTTTTTTTACTGAAGTGTTGACCAATCGGTTGGAAAACATTATCCATCAATCATTAATGAAGATCAAGGAGGTTATGTGTTAGACAAGCAGATCAGTGAAAGCATCATTTAAATTTATGAAACAACATACTCTCTTTAAAGGAGGAAAGGGTCAAGAATGACCCTTAAGCTAGACATGAACAAAGCCTATGATAGGGTTTCGTGGTCTTTATTAGATAAAATAATGGAGCAAATGGGTTTTAGGGAAAAATGAAGGGCATGGGTTAGTATGTGTATTTATAACCCCCACATTTTGATCCTGATAAATGGATAATTTGTTGGTTTCTTTCATTCTACTAGAGAAATCAGGCAAGTAGATCTATTATGTCCATATCTCTTTATCATTATGGTAGATTCCCTAAGAAGAAATTTGGAAATAAATAGAAAGGATGGTAATATCAAAGGTCTAAAACATTCATCCATTGGTGAATATTTGTCCCATAAAAAAAAATTGGATGATACCTTCTTGCTTGGTAAATCTATAGAGGAAGAAGCTTTGGAGTTTAAACAAGTCCTAGATTCTTACGAAAAAGCCACAGGGAAAAAATAAATTATGAAAAATGCAAGAATATGTTAAAACCTCATAACACACACTTCTATTATGAAGGTTTATCTATCATCCTTTGTGGGGAAAGTACAACTCATAAAACACATGCTTCAAAATCTCCCTATTTATTTTTGGACATTTTGAGTCCATGGAGTTGTCATTGATGTCAAGGCATGAAGTTGTCATTGATGTCAAGGAATAAGCTACCGTTGATGCCAAAAGGTCAAAAGGAGCAATGCAAAAGGTTGATGGCAAAAGAGCTTCATAATATTTATTTTTAATATTATGTGAAGCATAAGTAGAAGGGTTTTTATTAAAACCATGGATGAGCAAAAATAAAAGGTTTTTCATAAAAACCCAAGGAGGCTTTAAACCCTAAAGTCAAAATATTTAAATATTAATTTATAATATTTAAATTCTAAAGAATTTAAATAATTTATAAATTAAATATTTAAAGGCAAAGTCATAAGCGCCGACCTCAAATAAATTACCTCCGCCGACGTGCATGGAACAAAGGCATAAAGGTATTTATACCTTAGCCAAAAACATTGGAAGTGCAATTTGATTAATATCCGCAATACTCGGTGCAAAAGGCTCATGCGAATTTAAAAAGGGAAGCACCTTTGAAGCGCTACGTGGAAGCAGGAGACATGTTGGAGAAGGAGCCAAAGGGCTCTAAGGAAGGTGAAGAAGATAAAGCACACATTGCACTTTAGTGGAGCAAGGTGAGCGCTTGGCTCACACGACATGGAAGCCGCGGCCAAGGCGCTACTGCAACATAGGGTGCAGGATCGAATCCCATGAATTACAGAGTGGAACAAGGTTTTTATAATTTGATTTTTTATTAATTGCCTATGCTAAGGTTGTTGGAGAGATAAGGTGTGAGTAATGTTTTTATTTACCTAAGTGGTAAATGGTAAATGTTGCTAGGGTAATTGTTGTTTTTACCTTAGGGAAGTAAAAATTAATTTATTGCATTTAGTGTTAAAGTGAATTATTCAATTTAAATGCAATATTGAGAAAGGAGTTGAAAGGAGTTATAAGTAGAAGTTGTGTTATATTTTAAAGGGGATTTTGATGAAATTTATGATGTTGAAATTTATTGTTGAGATGGAGCAATAAGGTGTATTTGGGATTTAATTTATCTTTGTGTTTGAGGTAAATTGTGAAAAGTGTTAGGGTGATAATTCTTGTCATCTAACCCTTTGTACTTGGCAAAAGAAAGTGGTGATAATTGAAATAGGTTTTGAAGATCATTCTTCATCAAAGAAAAAGGTATGGGCATATTCTTCCTTGGTTGAGTTGATTGGTTGGTTTTCTGGAAAATAACTTTGGAGTGAAAAGGACTTGATTAGGTTTCCTTATTGAGTTGTTGAGCCATTGTGAAATGAATGCTATGCACCTTGGTTTATAAGCATTGTTGTTGAAGTGAATGATTGAGTGAAGAACTTGAACTAGGGTTTGGAAAGAACATGAGTATCATTGTTATGTGAGATTGGTTGATAAGCATTGTTGGAAATATTTTGAGTGAGTGTTCATATGCTTGGACTAGGGTTTGTGAGCAAGGATTACTTCATTGAGTGATTGGTTGAGTAGAGTTGGTTGAGCCTAGTCAAGTGGATGTGTGAAGTGATTGTTCAAGTTCTATAAAACAAATTGTTCTATATTCTGAATTGATTTGAGAAAGAGGTTGAGTATGGATGAGTGTGAAACATATTGAGTCTCTAACAATTCTCTATATGTTTTTGTGATAAAAGAGAGATTGAAAGTGATTGAGAGTTTGTGAGTGTGAAGCATATTGAGTCTCTAACAATTCTCTGTATGTTTCTAAAAGAGTAATTGAAAGTGATTGAGCATTGTGATGGATGTGAAGCATATTGAGTCTCTAACAATTCTCTTTATGTTTCTATGAGATTGAACAAGTTCTAGTGTGGACTTGTTGAGCAGATTTGGACAAGTTCTAGAGAGGACTTGTGGATAGATTAGTGTGAGATTTTGTGGAAGCTTACAAGGCATATTTGAGATAAGTCTTTGAGTAGACTTGTGAGCAGAGTTGATTGATTGATTTGTTCAAACCTTGGGTTAAGGTTTGGGGCAGATCTAGCAGTATTTGTGATTGGATCAAGCTTTATGCTAAGGCTTGAGGATAGATATTGAGGATAGATTTGTGCTAGATAAAGGATATGGAGGAAATTTAGATTTGTGTAGATAAGGATGAGTTTAGTTGATGATTGATAGATTTGTGCTAGATCGAAGGATTGTGTTTAGTGTAGATCATAGGATAGATATTGAGGATAGATTTGTGCTAGATCGAAGGATTGTGTTTAGTATAGATTCGAGGATAGAGTTTGGTGCAGATTTGAGGATAGGTTTGTGCTAGACCAGAGATAGATATTGAGAAGATTTGTGCTAGATCGAAGGACTATGTTTAGTGTAGATTTGAGATAGAGCTTTGAAGGTGATAGAGTATAGAGGATGATAGTCTCTAGTGGATAGAGATCCATTAGCTAGGGTAGTGAGGATATGTGTCTTTAGTGGATAGAGATCCATTATCTAGAGTAGTGGGGGTAATAGTTCTTCTAGAAGATCACTAGTCAGAGCTAAGGGGAAAGGAGTTCTCCTATGGATAGAGATCCACTAACTTGATTAGGGGATTGGTGTCTCCTTTGGATAGAGGTCCATAAACATTGTAATAGGGAAAGGATTCCCAAGAGATTGATTGAGAAAATTTTAGTGAAATATTTTCTCCATGGAGTAGCCCACATTGGGTGAACCACGTTAAATTGGTGTCTCTATTGTGTGTGGTGATTTGTACATTGCTTTTATTACTTTTGTTGATATTGCTATATTTACATTGCATAATATTGATTGGGAAAGAAAAGTAAAAAGTGGTCTTATATTGTTCACCCCCCTCTCAGTATAAGCTTGTGTTCTTCAATTGGTATCAGAGCAGGTTCCTTTGGAAGAGTTTAACAACTTGAAGGAAAATCTTTCAAGAACACAATGGATTCTAAGAATGGATCATCAGATAATTCAGCACCAGTATTTGATGGAAGTGATTATATATATTAGAGTATGAGAATGAAGATTTACCTGATGGCACTTGGCAATGAAATTTGGGAAGCAGTTGAAAATGGATACGTACCACCAGTTGATCCACCTACATATAAGGAAGGTAAGCTTCTACAACATTACAATTCAAAAGCAATGAATGCAATTTTGAGAGGTTTGCATAGAATAGAGTCCATAAAAGTTATGCATTGTAAAGATGCAAAAGGAATTTGGGATAAGTTGCAAAGTATATATGAAGGAGATAAAGGTGTCAAAAAGGTAAAGATACGAAATCTCAAAGGACAATTTGAAGAATTAAGAATGAAGGATGAGGAAAATATTAGTACTTATCTACTTTGGGTTGATGAGGTTGTTAATGCTATGCAAGGACTTGGACTTAATGTTGAAGAATCAGATGTTTGTGATAAGGTCTTAAGATCTCTTCCAAAAATATTTAGTGAAAATATTTCTGCTATAGAAGAATCAAAGGATGGTGATTCTTTGACAAGAGATATGTTACTTGGTATTCTTACAACTTTTGAGTTAAGAACAAAATAGGAACCTAATCCCCAGAAGGAAGCAACATTCAAAGCAATTAAGAAGACAAAGGGTAAGAAGTCAGAATCAAGCAATGAGTCATCCAGTGATGAAGAAGCAAATTATGGCAGAAGGAATAAAGATTCAAGAAGATTTAAAGATGCAAAATCAGTTAGATGTTTCAATTGTGGAAAGTATGGTCACTATGCAACTGATTTTCAAGAAGCTAAAAATAACAATGATGAAGAAAAATAGGATCACAGGAACAGGGAATCATAAAGATACAGGTACCAAAAGAAAAGCAAGGATGGACAAGGCAAACAAGGAAAGAAGTTCTTTCAAAGACAAAAGAGGAGCTACTATGCAGACAAGGCAAGTAAGTACTCAAGTGATAGTGATAATAGTTTTTTAGATAATGATAAAGATGAAGTCCTATTTCTGATTGAAGAAAAAGAAGAAGTCAAGAAAAGGTCACCAATAATTCTCAAGTGTTTTAGATGTGGTAATTTTGGACATCTTGAAGATAGTTGTACAAGGAATGGTTTTAGTTTTAGTGATGATGAATATGAAGATACACTTGAAGGACCAGAAGAAAATATTCTAATGGCACTAGAAGAAGAAGAAGGTGATCCTATAGAAGACAAGTCAGAAAAGAATGAAGATGTTTCCAAAGGCAAACAAATAGAGGAAGAATCAGAAAAAGAAGGATTTGATCTTAAAGCAGAACTTATTTATGCTCTTGACACATTAAAGAAGGTAAGAAAGCAAAACTCTAAACTTGAATTTCAGTTTCAAGAATATGATGAAGAGAGAGGAAAGCTTATAGAGGATCTAAATAAGTCAATGGCTAAGACAAAGAAGTTCAAGGATAAGTTAGAAGCAAAGGTCTTAGAATGTGAAAGGTTAGAACAAGAAGTAGCTCTACTAAGGGAAGATTTAGAAAAATCCAAGG
Source organism: Wollemia nobilis (assembly GCA_028583015.1). Lineage (NCBI taxonomy): Eukaryota > Viridiplantae > Streptophyta > Pinopsida > Araucariales > Araucariaceae > Wollemia > Wollemia nobilis. Next base: position 121,502 of record JAQPPZ010000390.1, on the reverse strand, counting down.
ATAAGCTACACAAGTTTGGAAAGAGTTCAAATATTATGGATAAGATGATCAAGGTACAAAGAAGGTCAACAAACAAGACAGGTCTTGGCTTTGAACAAACTCAAAAGAAATAAGAAGAAGAGTCAACCTCAAGTTCTAAAGAAGAAGAAACTTTAGAAGAAGATAGTGTAAGAGAAAGTGAGACTTCTGAGGATGAGTTGGACAACAAAAATTTCAACAAGGAAAGGAACAATGCACAAAGAAGAAACAGATGGAACAACAATCAGAATAGGTTAAGAGAGACTAAGAGACCAATGAGGTCAAGACAAGGAAGTTTCAATGGATGATGTTTCTCATGTCATAGATTTGGGCACATGGCTTCACAATGTAGGACACATGAAAGATAGGAATATGGAAATTTTAGGAATAGATAACTTTTCCATGGGTATTGCTACTCATGTAATCAGTTTGGTCACAAGGCAATGAATTGTAGGGTTCATGACAGAAAAGGATATGGCTTCACCAAGAGAAATCCTAAGACATTTGCACCTCCAAGGAATAATAACATTAAGTGTTATAAGTGCAATAATGATGGACATACAACAAAGTGGTGTAGAGCAGACATTCTAAAATCAAGAATGAATAGGAAGGAAATAGGAACAATCAAAGAAATCAGAAGGATCAGATGAGAAGGAAAGAGGATAAAGGTAAAGACCAGTGCTTGTTGGGAGTAGAAATACTCCCACCCCAAAATTAACCACCTCAAGAGGAGGTGGGGGAGGGGCTAAGCTAAGAGACTCATTCTTAGCCCCGAGCCCCAAAGGTGACCCTTTGCCATTGATGTCAAAGGGGGAGATATTTGAGTAAGGGGGAGAGATTTGGTTTAAGGAGAGAGCATTGAGACAGGGGGAGCAATGTCCCAGGGGGAGCAGAACAAGAAAAAGGTCAAGTGTTTGGTAAAAATAATTTGGGTTGCCATCAATGACAAAGGGGGAGATTGTTGGACATTTTGATTCCATGGAGTTGTCATTGATGTCAAGGCATGAAGTTGTCATTGATGTCAAGGAATAAGCTACCGTTGATGCCAAAAGGTCAAAAGGAGCAATGCAAAAGGTTGATGGCAAAAGAGCTTCATAATATTTATTTTTAATATTATGTGAAGCATAAGTAGAAGGGTTTTGATTTAAACCATGGATGAGCAAAAATAAAAGGTTTTTCATAAAAACCCAAGGAGGCTTTAAACCCTAAAGTCAAAATATTTAAATATTAATTTATAATATTTAAATTCTAAAGAATTTAAATAATTTATAAATTAAATATTTAAAGGTAAATTCATAAGCGCCGACCTCAAATAAATTACCTCCATCGACATGCATGGAACAAAGGCATAAAGGTATTTATACCTTAGCCAAAAACATTGGAAGTGCAATTCGATTAATATCCGCAATACTCGGTGCAAAAGGCTCGTGCGAATTCAAAAGGGAAGCACCTTCGAAGCGCTATGTGGAAGCAAGAGACGTGTTGGAGAAGGAGCCAAAGGGCTCTAAGGAAGGTGAAGAAGATAAAGTGCACATTGCGCTTTAGTGGAGCAAGGTGAGCGCTTGGCTCACACGGCATGGAAGCCACGGCCAAGGCACTATTGCAGCATAGGGTGCAGGATCGAATCCCATGAATTGCGGAGTGGAACAAGGTTTTTATAATTTGATTTTTTATTAATTGCCTATGCTAAGGTTGTTGGAGAGATAAGGTGTGAGTAATGTTTTTATTTACCTAAGTGGTAAATGGTAAATGTTGCTAGGGTAATTGTTGTTTTTACCTTAGGGAAGTAAAAATTAATTTATTGCATTTAGTGTTAAAGTGAATTATTCAATTTAAATGCAATATTGAGAAAGGAGTTATAAGTAGAAGTTGTGTTATATTTTAAAGGGGATTTTGATGAAATTTATGATGTTGAAATTTATTGTTGAGATGGAGCAATAAGGTGTATTTGGGATTTAATTTATCTTTGTGTTTGAGGTAAATTGTGAAAAGTGTTAGGGTGATAATTCTTGTCATCTAACCCTTTGTACTTGGAAAAATAAAGTGGTGATAATTGAAATAGGTTTTGAAGATCATTCTTCATCAAAGAAAAAGGTATGGGCATATTCTTCCTTGGTTGAGTTGATTGGTTGGTTTTCTGAAAAATAACTTTGGAGTGAAAAGGACTTGATTAGGTTTCCTTATTGAGTTGTTGAGCCATTGTGAAATGAATGCTATGCACCTTGGTTTATAAGCATTGTTGTTGAAGTGAATGATTGAGTGAAGAACTTGAACTAGGGTTTGGAAAGAACATGAGTATCATTGTTATGTGAGATTGGTTGATAAGCATTGTTGGAAACATTTTGAGTGAGTGTTCATATGCTTGGACTAGGGTTTGTGAGCAAGGATTACTTCATTGAGTGATTGGTTGAGTAGAGTTGGTTGAGCCTAGTCAAGTGGATGTGTGAAGTGATTGTTCAAGTTCTATAAAACAAATTGTTCTATATTCTAAATTGATTTGAGAAAGAGGTTGAGTATGGATGAGTGTGAAACATATTGAGTCTCTAAAAATTCTCTATATGTTTCTATGATAAAAGAGAGATTGAAAGTGATTGAGAGTTTGTGAGTGTGAAGCATATTGAGTCTCTAACAATTCTCTGTATGTTTCTAAAAGAGTAATTGAAAGTGATTGAGCATTGTGATGGATGTGAAGCATATTGAGTCTCTAACAATTCTCTTTATGTTTCTATGAGATTGAACAAGTTTTGAGTAGTGAGGACTTGTTGAGCAGATTTGGACAAGTTCTAGAGAGGACTTGTGGATAGATTAGTGTGAGCTTTTGTGGAAGCTTACAAGGCAGATTTGAGATAAGTCTTTGAGTAGACTTGTGAGTAGAGTTGATTGATTGATTTGTTCAAACCTTGGGTTAAGGTTTGGGGTAGATCTAGCAGTGTTGATTTGTGATTGGATCAAGCTTTATGCTAAGGCTTGAGGATATAGATTGAGGAATTTGTGTAGATTGAGTTTAATGGATAGATATTGAGGATAGATTTGTGCTAGATAAAAGGATTGAGTTTAGTGTATATTAGAGGACAAATATTGAGGATAGATTTGTGCTAGACCGAAGGACTGAGTTTAGTGCATATCAGAGGATAGATATTGAGGATAGATTTGTGCTAGACCGAAGGACTATGTTTAGTATAGATTTGAGGATAGAGTTTGGTGTAGATTTGAGGATAGGTTTGTGCTAGAAAAGATATAGAGATTGAGAAGATTTGTGCTAGACCGAAGGACTGTGTTTAGTGTAGATTTGAGATAGAGCTTTGAAGGTGATAGAGTATAGAGGACGATAGTCTCTAGTGGATAGAGATCCATTAGCCAGAGCAGTGGGGGTAACAGTTCTTCTAGAAGATCACCAGTCAGAGCTAAGGGGAAAGGAGTTCTCCTGTGGATAGAGATCCACTAACTTGATTAGGGGATTGGTGTCTCCTTTGGACAGAGGTCCATAAACATTGTAATAGGGAAAGGATTCCCAAGAGATTGATTGAGAAAATTTTAGTGAAATATTTTCTCCGTGGAGTAGCCCACATTGGGTGAACCACGTTAAATTGGTGTCTCTATTGTGTGTGGTGATTTGTACATTGCTTTGATTACTACTGTTGATATTGCTATCTTTACATTGCATAATATTGATTGGGAAAGAAAAGTAAAAAGTGGTCTTATACTGTTCACCCCCCTCTCAGTATAAGCTTGTGTTCTTCATTTATTTCATGTATTTCCTAAGGATATCAAGGAAAGTGGAAGAGAATTTAGAAATACTATAAAAAAATTCTTATGGGATGGCATTGAATGAAAAAAATGAATACATATTGTATCCTAGGATACCTGCTACTAACATTTACAAAATGGAGTTCTTGGTTTGAGGAAGTTGAGAGATCTAAATAGAGCCATTATAGCTAAACATGGTTGGAGGTTTTGCACTAGAGCATCAAAGAAATGAGCTAGCATTATTTAAAAAAAATACTTAGAGGGCAAAAACTGTTGAGCAAGGTGCAACAGGAGTATTGTCATTGTTGTCAACATAGTCAGTTAGATCTAATGATGCAGTGGACAGGCAGTTCAGAAGTCATTCAGATGCAGAGGACAGAAGTTCAAAGGTTATTCAGAGTATGGACTATGAGTTTCCAAGAAGACCATAGCAGCCCATTTGCAAAAGATCAAAGAAAAAGACAAGTAAGAAAAGTGTCGCGATATCGCGACATATACAGCAGGCAAGAAAAACTATCATGATTTCGTGACATGTTAGAGGAGAGAGAAAAAGCTAGAAAAATTGTCATGATTTCACAACATGTTAGAAGAGAGAGAAGAAGTAGGAAAAACTGTCATGATTTTGTGACATGTTGGCAGAGAAAAAGGCAAGTGGAAAAACTATCATGATTTCATGACATGTTGGCAGAGAAAAAGGCAAGTGGAAAAATTGTCGTGATTTCATGACATGTTGGCAGAGAAAAAGGCAAGTGGAAAAACTATCACGATTTCGCGACATGTTGGAAGAGAAAAAGGCAAGTGGAAAAACTGTCCCGATTTCACGACATGTTGGCAGAGAAAAAGGAAAGTGGAAAAATTGTCATGATTTCGTGACATGTTGGAAGAAAAAGAGAAAGCAGGAAGAAGTGTCGTGATTTCATGACAAGTTTGAAGAAAGAGAGCAAGTTGGAAAAGTGTTGCGATTTCGTGACATGTCGCATTTTCGTGACTTGAAGAGAGTAGGAAGGCAGAGAAGGAAAAGTGTCATGATTTTGTGACATATTACAAGGAAGGTTGTACGGATGAAAAAGTGTCATGATTTCATGACAAGTCAGAAGACAAAGTGAAAGCAAGATAAAGTGTCATGATCTCACGACGTGCTGTAGAAGAGAGATTTCGAAGTGTGAACTGTTGTGATTTCGCGAAAAGTTCGAGGAGAGAAAGTAAAATGAGAACTATCATGATTTTGTGACATACTGCAAAAGTCAAAGTAAGAACTGTACTGATTTTACAACATGCTGCAGAACTTGAAGTAAGAACTATCATGATTTCATGACATGTAGCAAAGGAAAGAGTTTGAAGTGAGAACTATCATGATTTCGCGACATGCTGTAGATGAAAGTGTTTAGAGTATGAAATGTCACGATTTCATGACAGGTTGAAGAGAAAGCGTACGGATGCAGAAAGTGTCATGATTTCATGACAGGTTGAAGAGAAAGCGTACGGATGCAAAAAGTGTCACGATTTCACGATAGTTTGAGATGGTAGCGTATGGTTGGAGAAAGTGTCATGATTTCATGATAGAAATAGAAAGCAGGTCTTCAACAGGATAAGTGTCATGATTTCATGATAAAATCTAAGATGTGAAGTATGAAAGTAGAAGTTTCATGATTTCATGATAGAAATGGAAAGCAAGTCTTCAATAGGAGAAGTGTCATGATTTCATGATAAAAGTAAAGTCAGAAGCTAAGAAGATAGAAGTGTCGCGATATCGTGACAAAAATAAAATCAGAGGCTACAAAGGCAGAAGTGTCACGATGTCACGATAAATGTAGAATATAAGACCTCAAAGATAGAAGTGTCATGATTTCATGACAAATGTAGAATTGAAGACTTCGAAGACAGAAGTGTGACGATTTCGTGACAAAAGTGAAGATGAAGTCTGTAGAGGCAGAAGTGTCATGATTTTGCAATAAAAGATCAAATGAAGTCTACAGAGGGAGAAGTGTCATGATATCATGACATAAGTTAAGGCAAAGCATATGAAGGAAGAAGTGTCGTGATATCACAACAAAAGAAGAAAGAAAGTGTATGGAGGCAAAAGTGTCATGATATCATGACATGTTGTGTTTTCATGACAACAACAATAGAAGAGTTACAAAGGTAGTTGAAGCCAACGAAGACCGATGTTAGCCGACGAAGATTAGGGTTTGCAGTCGACCAAGATTAGGGTTTGCATTTGCATAATCAATCGACTACAATTAGGGTTTTCATCTTGAAATCTCTATTATTTAAGGAGGGTTGTTTGGAGATTTATGCAATTGAACTGTGCGAGTATCGAAGTATGTGATATGTGGCTGTAAGAGTGCAGATAGCGTAGAAGCGGTGAGATGATGACAAAGTGCACAGAGTGAGCGAAGAGTCATGTCGAGTTGTTTGAAGTGCGATTGCGAATGTAGAGTGAGCATAGATAGTTTGGCTAGAATGACATCGAGTGTGCGAAGCGTGTGCATAGAGAAAGTAGAGGGTGTAGAAGAGCGAGAAGGGCAAAGACGATTGCTAATTTTGGCTGTAGCAATGTAGCATATGCCTGTGTCTTTCAAATAGTGAGAGAGATCTGGTATGCTTTAGACCAATCAGGGTCTTGTGAAAAGGAAGGTATTTTCCTGTCAAACATTTACATTCAAAATTGAAGTCCAGGTTGTAGCTTGGCATTAGGGGTTGGTGCTCCTTTCTGTTGATGCAGATAAATAAGGGGTTGTTGCTCCTTCCAGTGGGTGCTGGTAAATGATTGTAAAGTTGGTGCTTTGCAAGGGGCTAGATTTGGATGGTAGTCCAAGCAGCCATTCTTTTTGAGGAGTAGCCATATTGGTGAACCTCATTAAAATCCTATGTTGTGTGATGTTCTCTTGTTGTACTTGCTATATCTATTTATAAGTTTTAACTACTACTATTTTTAGAGCTGTTAATTCATGTTTGAAATGCTACACTGATTCACCCCCCCTCTCAGTGTCGTACTAAGTACAATAATTGGTATCAGAGCCAAGTTCCCTTCAAAGGCTAAATCAGCTAGGGTTGATCTTGGATTAGTACGCAATGGGTAAGAAGAATAGATCTTCCTCCAAAAGGGCATCTCAGTCAGTTTCAGTTCCTGTAGAAGAGAAAATTGAACCACAAGAGGTTGAAGGTTCTTTATCAAAAAAAGCACCTTTGTTTGATGGAACAAATTACATGACCTAGAGAATCAGGATGCAGGCATATCTTTGTGCTTTGGGTTACTATGTCTGGGATTCAGTAATCAATGAATGCACAATACCCATCACTCCTCCAACCGATGTTGTTGGTAAGATTTTGGTTGAAAATGACTCAAAAGCAAGGAATGCTATCAGATGCGGATTAGTAGACAGTGAGCTGATAAAGGTCAAGAGTTGTAGAATGACAAAAGAAATATGGGACAAACTAAGGAGTACTCATGAAGGAGATGATGAGATCAAGGATGTCAAGTTACAAACACATCAAGCTCAGGTCGAAGCTGTAAAGTTGAATAATGATGAAAACATAGATACATATATATGTTGAAAGCTAATGAAGTCCTAGAGGATGATTCTAAAAGAGAAACAGAAAAGGAACATAAATGTGATGAAAAAGAAATTGATGCAGAAATAAATTTGAAAGAGGAACTAATTGCAGCTCTGGATGAATTGAAGATAGAAAGAAAAAGGAATAAGGAAATCTCAAGAAATCTTGATGATGCAAATGAAATAATAACTAGGATGAAAGTACAAGTAGAAGAATTCAAAGGGATTGAAGAAACTCTCAGGTCACAAATCAATGAGAAAGAGATTGGTTGCTATAAACAAGAGGAAGAGATTGTTTCATTGAAGAAACAACTAGAAGAGGCCAATTCAAATCTCAAATTTGAGAAGAGCACAAAGTTGCTAGATAAAATGATAAGCCAACAAAGAAGCTCCATGGATAAGCATGGTCTTGGATATGAAGCTGAACAACCTTCATCTTCCAACTCTACAGAGAAAAAGAAGTTCACTATTGAAATATCAAAGCAAGAAAAGTTTGAAGCTGAATCTTCAAAAGGAAGAAATTATCAAAGGAGATCTACAACAAAGCAGCCACAACAAAAGAGGTTCTATCACTCTCACTCTATTCATACTAATACTTTTAATGGCTATTGTTTCAGATGCAACCAGTATGGTCACAAGGCAACTTATTGTGGATTGAATAATAAATCAAAGAGTTATGCTGGTAGAAATACATCTGCATATCTGAGTGAACACTATGTACAATGTTTTCAATGCAATGGTCATGGGCACATAGCAAGGTTTTGTCCAAGTACTTATGTATCTAATCTAAGGCAAAACAATAGAATTCATCAGACTCAAAGAATGCAATATAGACAGGGAATAAATCATGTACTTAAAAGAAAGGAAAATCATCATTCATCATGGATGCACAAGAGACAACCACACAAGACAAATGTTTGAGTTCATGAAAAGGTGCAAAAAGGGGATGTAGTTGAAAAACCCAAGCCCGTGGTCAAGAAAGTCTGGAGAAAGAAAGAAGAGAGGAAATTGTGTCTCCTTGGACTGAAGGAGACTACTCCTCTACTGCACTAAGCAACTCCAGGTAACACATCCTCAGGGGGAGCAATCTGAAAAAGTTTTATTTTAATGCTCCTATATGTTTGTTGGGTTATCTGAGGATGAAAGGCAAGTAGTAAGGGGGAGTTGCAATATAGGTGTCAAAAGTTTGTTTTAGTTCATACAGTTGTTTGTGGAAGTGTCGTAAAGGATGAAGATTAATTTGAGAGTTCTCATTATTGGTAGTATTGCTATATGTCATTGTTGTACTGGTGATGGTTCTTACTGCCACTGTCCAAAGTTAAGGATCATAATAGTTCAGATAAGTTGATGAGTGAAAGATTGTTGCTCTAGCCGTATATATGTGTTTCGATAAAAGAAGTGGGTATTTGAACTACACTTTGATGTGAAGATTGTTAGATCTATTTTGACGCTGTGATGAAAAATATTGAAGTTTGATCATTGATTCATGTTTAGCTCATCAAGTTGAGCAACTTTGCTTTGTGAATCATACCTATCCGAGGTCCAGAAGTATGAGTTTGAGTAAGGTGCACTATAGTTGGTCGTGAAGTGGTTAACAAAATATTGTTTTCTGATTTGAACAATTGACAGTAAGGTGTGACCCGTGGTGACTGCAGAAAACATAGACCAAGCTAAAAATGTAAAAAATGGGATCTGGTTTGTGTTGTGGTACAGTATTTGATGCTTGCACAGAGTTGACAGTAAAATTGCAGTGTTGGTACAGTGCTGAACAAAAGTTGGTACAAGTGTGAGTCACTTATCAATTTTATTGACAGTTGTGAAATCAGTTTTTTGAATGGGAAGCTTGAAGAAGATGTTTATATTAAGCAACCAGATCGTTTTCAGCTTGGTGATACTCCCAACTTGGTTTGTAAGTTGAAGATATCTTGCAGGTAGTGAGACTCATATGACAACATTATGGTGGTTGATTTCAGAAATTTCATCAAAGGGAAAATAATTGTGTGTGACAGTGGTTGGTTAAATGCATCAAAGTTTTCTGAATTAAGAGTTGTTGTTAAGCCTTGTGTTATAAGCATAGTGGCTTAAGCCCATTTGTTGTGAAAGATATTGAATTAGAAAAGAACATGAGTATCTCTATTATGTCATATTTTTGGTTGAGCATTGTTGGAATTATTTGAGTTGGTTGATACATACTTGGACTAGGGTTGTGTGAGAGATGATTAGTTGAGTAGAGCTGATTGAGCCTAGTCAAGTGATTGGATGCATGTGGTTGTTCAAGTTCCATAAAATAAACTTTCCTTGATTTGAGTTGAGATTGAGATTTGAGAATAGAAGATATTAAGTCTCTAACAATTCTCTTTATGCTTCTATGAAGTGGATATGATTTGAGACTGTCATTCATTGTTGAGTTCATTTTGAGTACTACTTGAGCATGATTGATTGAGCCTTTGAAGAAGGCCTTTGGGAAATATTTGAGGACAATGTTGGGATAGATTTGAGGATAGTGTTGGGACAGGTTTCTAGAGCAGATTTGGGCAAGTTCTTGGTGAGATTGCTAGAGAAGATTTGGGCAAGTTCTTGGTGAGCTTGCTAGAGCAGATTTAGACAAGTTCTATGTGAGCCTATTGAGCAGGTTCTTAGTGAACCTATTGACTGAGCTTTGGAGGTGACTGAGTACAGAGGACAGAGTCTCAATGGATAGATATCTAGCAGCCAACATAGTTGAAGATAGACCTGAGTGAGGATTCTTCAAGTGAAGAAGAGGTCCACCAGTCAGTGCAGTAGAGAGAAAGAGTCTTCTATAATATCACAAGGGTACTATGGAGTATGGGTTATGGTATCCAAAAGATGTAGATTGGGTAGGATGTGTAGATGATAGAAAGAGTACCACTGGAGGTGTATTCTATCTTGGAGATAGATTGGTCGAGTGGTTAAACTTCCCAAGAATTGGGTAGCCATAGGGATCACTTTCTCAGGGGGAGCATTTAAGTATTTGACTATTCTTTTGCTCATGATCATAATTTTTGCTAAGTGTAACAATTTTTGCTTGAGAATGTTGTGCATGGACTCAGGGGAGTCTGCAGTAGCCCTTTGGTATTATTGTCAAATGGGGAGAAGAGTTACAGGTAATTGCATGTGTGTTGCCAACAATTCCAAAGGGGGAGATTGTTGAGCAAGGTGCAGTAGGAGTATTGTCATTGTTGTCAACACAGTTAGTTAGATCTATTGATGCAATGGACAGGAAGTTCAGAAGTCATTCAGATGCAAAGGATAGAAGTTCAAAGGTTATTCAGAGTATGGACAATGAGTTTCCAAGAAGACCATAGTGGCCCATTTGCAAAAGATCAAAGAAAAAGACAAGTAAGAAAAGTGTCACGATATCGCGACATATACAGCAGGCAAGAAAAACTGTCGCGATTTCATGACATGTTAGAGGAGAGAGAAAAATCTGGAAAAACTATCATGATTTCGTGACATGTTAGAAGAGAGAGAAGAAGCAAGAAAAACTATCACGATTTCGTGACATGTTGGCAGAGAAAAAGGCAAGTGGAAAAACTGTCGCGATTTTGCGACATGTTGGCAGAGTAAAAGGCAAGTGGAAAAACTATCACGATTTCGTGACATGTTGGCAGAGAAAAAGGAAAGTGGAAAAACTGTCACGATTTCGTGACATGTTGGAAGAAAAAGAGAAAGAAGGAAGAAGTGTCACGATTTCGCGACAAGTTCAAAGAAAGAGAGCAAGTTGGAAAAGTGTCACGATTTCGTGACATGTCACATTTTCACGACTTGAAGAGAGCAGGAAGGCAGAGAAGGAAAAGTGTCACGATTTCGTGACATATTGCAAGGAAGGTTGTACGGATAAAAAAGTGTCACGATTTCATGACAAGTCAGAAGAGAAAGTGAAAGTAAGATAAAGTGTCATGATTTCACGATGTTCTACAGAAGAGAGAGTCTAAAGTGTGAACTGTCACGATTTCATGACAAGTTTGAGGAGAGAGAAAGTAAAATGAGAACTGTCATGATTTCGTGACATGCTGTAGAAGTCAAAGTGAGAACTATCATGATTTTATGACATGCTACAGAACTCAAAGTAAGAACTGTCACGATTTCGTGACATGCAACAAAGGAAAGAGTTCAAAGTGAGAACTATCACGATTTCATGACATGCTGTAGACGAAAGTGTTCAGAGTATGAAATGTCACGATTTTGTGACAGGTTGAAGAGAAAGCGTACGAATGTAGAAAGTGTCACGATTTCATGATAGGTTGAAGAGAAAGCGTACGGATGCAGAAAGGGTCACGATTTCATGACAGATTGAGATGGTAGCGTACGATTGGAGAAAGTGTCATGATTTTATGACAAAAATAGAAAGCAGGTCTTCAACAGGAGAAGTGTCACGATTTCATGACAAAAGCTAAGATGTGAAGTATGAAAGTAGAAGTGTCACGATTTCATGACAGAAATAGAAAGCAGGTCTTCAACAGGAGAAGTGTCACGATTTCATGACAAAAGTAAAGTTGAAAGCTAAGAAGGTGTCACAATATCGTGATAGAAAGAAAGTCAGAGGCTACAAAGGTAGAAGTGTCATGATTTCATGACAAATGTAGAATAGAAGACCTCAATGATAGAAGTGTCACGATTTCATGACAAATGTAGAATTGAAGACTTCGAAGATAGAAGTGTCACGATTTCACGATAGAAGTGAAGACGAAGTCTATAGAGGAAAAAGTGTCATGATTTCATGACAAAAGATCAAATGAAGTCTACAGAGGGAGAAGTGTCACGATATTGCAACATAAGTTAAGGGGAAGCATACAAAGGAAGAAGTGTCACGATATCACGACAAAAGAAGAAAGAAAGTGTATAGAGGGAAAAAGTGTCACGATATTGCGACATGTTGTGTTTTCATGGCAACAACAATAGAAGAGTTACAGAGGCAGTTGAAGCCGATGAAGACCGATGTTAGCCGATGAAGATTAGGGTTTGCAACCGACCAAGATTAGGGTTTGCATTTGCATAATCAGTCGACTACAATTAGGGTTTTCATCTTGAAATCTCTATTATTTAAGGAGGGCTATTTGGAGATTTATGCAATTGAACTATGTGAGTATCGAAGTATGCGATATGCGGCCGTAAGAGTGCAGATAGCACAGAAGCGGTGAGATGATGACAAAGTGCATAGAGTGAGCGAAGAGTCATGTCGAGTTGTTCAAAGTGCGATTGCGAATGCAGAGTGAGCACAGATAGTTCGGCTGGAACAACACCGAGTGTGCGAAGCGTGTGCATAGAGAAAGCAGAGGGTGCAGAAGAGTGCGAAGGGCAAAGACGATTGCTAATTTTGGCTGTAGCAATGCAGCAGATGCCTATGTCTTGCAAACAGTGAGAGAGATCTGGTATGCTTTAGACCAATCAGGGTCTTGTGAAAAGGAAGGTATTTTCCTGTCAAACATTTACATTCAAAATTGAAGTCCAGGTTGCAGCTTGGCATTAGGGGTTGGTGCTCCTTTTTGTTGATGCAGATAAATAAGGGGTTGTTGCTCCTTCCAGTGGGTGCTGGTAAATGATTGTAAAGTTGGTGCTTTGCAAGGGGCTAGATTTGGATGGTAGTCCAAGCAGCCGTTCTTTTTGAGGAGTAGCCATATTGGTGAACCTCATTAAAATCTTGTGTTGTGTGATGTTCTCTTGTTGTACTTGCTATATCTATTTATAAGTTTTAACTGTTGCTATTTTTAGAGCTATTAATTCATGTTTGAAATGCTACACTGATTCACCCCCCCTCTCAGTGTCATACTAAGTACAACAAAAACCACTTTATCAGTTGTTCTAATCCTCCACGTGGATCTATTTTTTGGAAAAAATATAATTAATAGCAATAAATTTATATGGCAAGATCTAAAATGAAGATTAGGCAAGGGGTAAAATTTTGTCTTTTGGAAAGACCCTTGGATTCAAGAGGATCTATTATAAAACTATAGGAAGTTCAAATATATTAAAGAACATTCAACCATAACCTATGGTAATAAAATTAATGGTTACATCATAGGGTGGGTGATTTTTAGGAGTGCAAAATCCTATAAGAAGATATGCAAGGCTCGGTGGGTAAATAGTTGTAAAACCTTTTAAGGATTTATTATTTAGGAAGAGCTTCATAGGACGATCAGATAATTTGGGGAAGAAACCAGAAAGGCTAGTACTTTGTGAAGGATAGATATAGAGTCTTTGGCAAAGTAACCTTAGAGAAACCTGAGCTTAAAATAATTTGGAAGCTAAATTTCATCCCTAATATTGCTGTATTTTTTGGACAGCCATTCTCAATAAGATCCTTATGAAAGAAAATAATTTCAAAAGAGGAATTATGGTTCCAACTATTGCGTCTTATGTAACAAATAGGATGAGTGTGTGGACCACCTATTTAGAACTTGTAATTTTTTTCATGATATTCTAAATATGTTATTGAGAGAATTTAATGTTGCTTAGGTCATTCCAGATTCTCTAATCAGGATTTGGGAACAATGACACTTAGGAAGTAATATTTTTTGGCAAAAATGTATTCCACATATTTTTTAGGGGATTTGGTTGGAAAAAATAAATGAGTGGTCAAAAATAAAACTAGAGGAATAATTGGAGTTTATACAAGGGTAAAAATAGCCCTATTGGAGTATTGTATTAAAACATTATCAACCAAGAAAATCTTGCAACGATCCTATATAGATAAAAATATATTTAAATATGGAAATACCAATAAGGTAAGACTAGATATTATATGGGAACATCCTCACAAATATTGGATTAAAAATAACTTAGATGGGGCTACAAAAGGTAACCTGGGTCATGCGGGTGGTGGATGCCTCATTAGGAATGATAGAGGTTAGGTAGTGGCTGCATATACCAAGGATCTAGGAATAACCACAAATCACCAAGCTGAAGCAAGGGCTATGCTTACAGGACTTCAAATTGTAGTGAATTTGGGTTTTACGATAATTGTTCTTGAGGGGATTCCAATAATATTATAACTTACCTTCAAAAAGGGGATTTAAAGAATTTTAGCATTTTTCAAATAATTACATATGCGAGGATTATTTTGGGAAACCTAGAAAAAATTCAAGTTAAACATATTTATAGGTAGGGAAACAAAGTTTTCAATAAAATGGTGAATATGGCAGTTAAATCTAAGAATTTTAGGGTGTAGACACCAAAAAGTCGCACATTGTCCCTCTTCCCATTTCTACGGTCAATCAATTTGCAAAACCCTCAAAAATTGCATAAATTGACTAAAAACACTATTCATTAATCAAAATCACTATTCATCATCATTTTCCCCTTTGGTCTAACTAAGACCCTTCCTACATTTTAACATAGATCCTCATGTGACCTCATGCAAACTCACCCAATGTTGAAACCTTTACCATGGTCAAAAATTCAACACTTTTGGTCAAATCAAGCTTTGTGGCTAATCTCATAATTAATTAGATCTAATCTTGATTTAATTAAAGCCTCCACCTCACCTAGTCTACTTTGACTAGGCTAGCCCTACCACATTTCACCCATATATTTCTCCACCTCACATCCCCCTGGGTCATTAATGCAAGATGGAGACTTTTGCACTTAAAAAGGTAATTTTAATCCTAAGATATTTCAATAAAGGTGATTATTAATGACAAATGGATATTTTTGGTAAATCATCATTATTTGTGGATGGGTGAGGGATTCTCTCACCCAACCTCACTTATGACCCAAGACACCTTAGAGGATACCTCTTTGGTGGACACATCACCACTTCCACATCATAGGGGATATCTCATCCCCTTTCTCTCACCTTGGCCCACTCTATAAATAGAGGGTCATTTTCACCTTTTAGTAAGAATCCACTTTTGCATACCAAAACTATGCCAAAATCATTACTGCCATTACATCCATCACACATCCATTACACAGCCATCATATGAACATCATAATCAATTTATCTCTTTCATAATACTATTTCATGAATGAGATAGGTTTATAATCCTACCAAGAGTGCACTTTTAGAAGAAAAACAAGAAAAATTTCAAGTCAGAAACCAATCCTGAGCATCTAGAGAGGCTATCTAAGAAATATGGTCAAAAAATGATTGGTTCACACCTCACACATGCGGACCACCTGGTTTGCTCCCTAGGAGTGCAAACCCCTGCAACAGGCACCAAAATCATCTGGATAGGTAAGAATAGCATATTTTACTATTTTATGTTGTTTTTAGCAAGTAATTTCATGTTTTGAATACTTTTTATGAGTATTTTATCTTCATAACTACGGGGTTTGACTGAGTCAAACCCCCAATGCACTAATTTTATGTGGCAGGTTTCATAGGTCCAGCAAAAGCACAAGGAAACATCTCCAAAAAGCAGTGACTCACGAGCAACAAGACCACCTACATCGAGGAACCCAAAAAGATGAATTGTGTTATCTTTGTACCACATTTGAGAGGGCTTCCTTAGGGAATATCCCATTGTACCCTTCAAGGCAAGATTGTATAAGTATATCAATTCTTGTAATCCATTTTATGATTACCAATACAAATGCAGTAGATTATTTCATATTGAATGAATGTCTTAGTGTCTTTTTGGTATTTTCATTCAAGCACGCCCAGTGGAACCCCCACCAAGCATTAGCTTAATCACCTTCTAACCAAAAATTATGGTTTTTTTTTGTATGGCAGGTAGTTGTCATCTTTGAAGAAACCCCAAACCAAAGCAAAAATGCCCTGAAAGACATCTCAAGCCAAACAACAATAGGTTCACTGGTGCACTAGTGAGCCTTCAACTAGAGTAGTGAGTACACACTTGGGCGTGTGAATTCCCCAATCTGCCTCAAAATTGATACTTGATACCTAGGTATTGGTTGAGACACCCCAAACCAATATCAAGGTAAGTCAAGGGAGGTTAAGAGCTTCTTTTTCTTCCTTCCTGCTCTCTTCAAGTCATGAAAATGCGACATGTCGCAAAATCGCGACACTTTTCCAACTAGCTCTCTTTCTTTAAAGTTATCGTGAAATCATGGCACTTCTTCCTGCTTTCTCTTTTTCTTCCAACATGTCGCGAAATCATGACAGTTTTTCCACTTTCCTTTTTCTCTGCCAACATGTCATGAAATCGTGATAGTTTTTCCACTTGCCTTTTTCTCTGCCAACATATCACTAAATCATGAGAATTTTTCCACTTGCCTTTTTCTCTGCCAACATATCACGAAATCATGAGAATTTTTCCACTTGCCTTTTTCTCTGCCAACATGTCACGAAATCGCGATAGTTTTTCCACTTACCTTTTTCTTTGCCAACATGTCGCAAAATCGTGACAGTTTTTCTTGCTTCTTCTCTCTCTTCTAACATTTCACAAAATTGTGATAGTCTTTCCAGCCTACTGTTTATGTTGCAATATCGTGAAACTTTTCTTGTCTTTTTCTTTGATATTTTGCAAATGGGCCACTATGGTCTTCTTGGAAACTCATAGTACATACTCTGAATAACCTTTGAACTTCTATACTCTGCATCTGATTGACTTCTGAACTGTCTGTCCACTACATCATTAGATCTAAATGACTGTGTTGACAATAATTACAATACTCCTGCTGCACCTTGCTCAACAATCTCCCCCTTTGGAATTGTTGGCAACACCTATGTAAATTCCTATAACTCTTCTCCCCCTTTGTCAATAATACCAAAGGGCTACTGCAGACTCCCCCTAAGTCCATGCACAACATTCTTAGGCACAATTTGTTGCACTTAGCACAAATTATGATCATGAGCAAAAGAATAGTCAAATACTCAAATGCTCCCCCTAAGAAAGTGATCCTTGTAGCTAGTCACTTCTTGGAAAGTGTGACCACTCCCAATTTGTTTTGAAGGTACTCAAACACTACCTTGGGCAATGGTTTTGTGAAAATATCTGCTACTTGTTCTATGGTTGGGAAAAAATCCAATTTAAACTCTCCTTCTACAAATTTCTCCTTCAAAAAATGATACCTGATGGCAATGTGCTTTGTGCGTGAATGCACAACTGGACTCTTGGATATGTTAATTGTAGTGGTTTTATCACACTTTACTGATATTGGCTCACTAAAATTAATACCAAGATCTTTCAAAGTTTGTTTCATCAACAAAACTTGTCTATAGCATGTTGTTGCTGCTATATATTCTGCCTCAGCTATTTATAAAAAAATTGACTCTTGTTTCTTGTTGTGCCAAGAAACCAACCTGTCACCAAGATAGAATGCACCTCCACTGGTACTCTTCCTGTTATCGACACATCCTGCCCAATATACATATAAATATGAAATAAGGGTGAAGTCTTTACCTTTCGGATACCATAACCCATACTCCATAGTACCCTTGAGATACCTAAGAATCCTTTTAACTGCTGTCACATGAGTCTCTTTGGGACTAGCCTGAAATCTTGCTACCATGCAAACTGCCTACAGAATATCTAGTTTGGTAGCTATTAAATATAGTAAGCTTCCAATCATTGATCTATACATGGTTTGATCTACAGGTGGAGATTTGTCATCTTTACTCAACTTGCAGCCTGTTGTCATGGGAGTGCTAACTGGATTACAGTCCTCCATTGTGAATATTTTTAGCATCTCTTTCACATATTTGAATTGGGAAATAAATATGCCTTTTTCATTTTTATTAACTTGTAACCCAAGAAAGTAAGACAGTTTACCAATCACAGACATTTCAAATTCTTTCTGTATCTTATTTGCTAAGTCTTTACAAGATTCATCTTTGCTGTTGCCAAATATGATATCATCTACATAAATAACAAGAACAATGAGATGCCCACCTTCTGCTTTGACATATAGATTACTGTCCACCATACCTTTCTTGAATCCCTGTTGAGAGAGATAGTTGTCTAGCCTTGCATACCATACCTGAGGTGCTTTTTCTAAGCCATATAAAGCTTTCTTTAATTTGTAGACAATTTTGGGATCTTCACTAATTTGAAAACCATCTAGTTGTTCAATATACACCTCTTCTTCAATTTTCCCATTTAAAAAAGCTGATTTTACATCCATCTGATAAACTCTGAAGTTCTTGTAGATTGCTAAGGCCAGAAACATTTTGATTGCTTCTAATCTGGCCACTGGTGCAAAAGTCTCCTTAAAATAAATGCCTTCAACTTGTGCATAGCCTTTGCAAACCAGTCTAACTTTATTCCTAATGACCTGTCCGTCTTCATTAAATTTGTTACGAAAGATCCATTTAGTCTCGATTATGTTTTTGTTCACAGGTCTAGGTACTAATTCCCAGGTTTTGTTTTTCTCAATCTGGTCTAATTCTTCATTTATAGCCTTCATCCAGCCTTCATCTTTGCTTGCTTCAGCAATATTCTTGGGCTCATTGCTGGATAACAAAGAGTAGTTACTTGCTACTCTTCTTCTTGTTTGAACACCAACTTTGGGTTCTCCAATTATTTGGTCTCTAGGATGATTTTTTTGCCAGCTGCCTGTTTTGAATTTCTTATTCTCTTCTACTTCTGAATCACAACTTACATCATCTGAGTCAATTTTTTGTATCTTTTCAATTTCCTTTTCCTCATCTCCTTCAATAACCTCTTCATAAATTGGGTAGTTCATTTCATGGCTAATCACCCATTCTTTACCTTCATCAAACTTAACATCAGCATTGTCCACAATTTTCTTTAGCCTCTTGTTGTAACATTTGTAAGCTTTGCTTCTTGGTGAGTAACCAACAAAAATACCCTCATCTTCTCTATCTTCAAACTTGCCAAGATTGTCTTCAGTTCTTTTGATATAACACTTGCTACCAAACACTCTGAGTTATTTTGTTGTTGCCCTTATTTCGAACCATAATTCATAAGGAGTTTTGTTTTCATGTGTCTCAGCATGTATCTATTTTGGATATACACCGCAGTATGGACTGCTTCTTTCCAAAATCTATCATCTACTTTGCTTTCAACTAACATAGTTCATGCCATTTCCTGCACAGTTCTGTTCTTGCTTTATACTACCCCATTTTGCTGAGGTGTCCTTGCTACTGAGAACTATCTTCTAATACCATACTTTTCACAATATTCTGCAAACTCCTCTGAAATGAATTCTCCACCTCTGTATGATCTTAAGCATTTGATCCTCTTTCTTATTTCATTCTCAACCTAGTTTTTAAATATTTTGAACATATCAAACGCTTCTGATTTCTGCTTCAAGAAGAATATCCATGTCATTCTAGAATAGTCATCAATGCACAACATAAAATACTTGTCACCATTTATGCTTTGTGTTCGCATGGGTCCACATAAGTCAGTGTGTATTAGTTCCAATGGTTTGCTGGTGTAGTATTATTTAGTTTTGAATGTGACTCTAGTTTGCTTCCCCTTTTGGCATGAAGCACATATGTTGTTTGCAGGTTTGCTGATGGTAGGTATATCTCTTATAGCCCCTTTTGAGGTGATTTTCACTAGATTATCAAAACTAATATGGCCAAGTATTTTGTGCCATAGCCAATTTTCTTCTTCCTTTCCAATAAAGCAAGCTCCTTTTGAAGTCTCTAAAAGTGTATACAGGTTACCAGAAGTTCTTGACCCTGTTGCTATCAATTTTCCACTATTGGTATTTTTGAATTCACGACCCTACTTCATAAAGACCACTTCATGACCTTTATCACAAATCTGACTTACACTCAGTAAATTATATTTCAATCCATACACAAATAAAACTTCTTCTAAATTAATCATTCCATCATTAATTTTGACTGAGCCTTTGCCAACTATCTTGGCTCCATCATTATTTCCAAATTTTACTGATCCTCCTTCATATTTCTGTACCTTATCAAATTTTTGTTTGTCACTTGTCATATGACTGGAGCATCCACTATCTAGTATCCATGGTACATGTTTATTCTGTGCTTTGAAAGCAGTTTGAACGATTAAAGATTCATTTTCTTCCTTCAGTATTTTTTTCCCTTTCCATATTGTTTTGATAGTGGTTTTGGGCTCTTGTTTAGTTTTTCCCTTATCAGCAGCTTGTGCATGTTTTACAGGAAGTTTCCCATTTTGTCTCATCCTGTTTGGTTGAACTTTTCTTCCCTAAAACTGATTTGATGAAATGGTGCTTCTACAGTTTCTTGCAATGTGCCCAAAATTGTGACAGTTATAACATTCTACTTTGTAATTCATCAAAGGAGAAAAAGCATTTCTACTTGTGAAATTCCTTGGTCTAACATTGTACTTGCAGTCCCGAGATTTTATGTCCATAGCCATTGCATTTAAAATAGAAACCAGATAAGGGATAATTGAACCTGGGAGATGATCTTTGCCATGTTGTCGTAGGAGCCATAGGTCTTCTTCTTCTTTGATGTGTGACATTGATGAAACCATCACTGTTAGTTCTCCTTTCCTGCCTGGCATTATTGCTTTCTTTTGCAAGAGGCAATTTCCCTTGATCGACCTATTTCTTTTCTTCATTTTTTGTGGATTCTACATTTCTAGATTTTGAACCACTTGATGATTCTCCTTCGATAAAACCCAGACCAAATCTGATGCCTGTAGGTCTTTGGTCATTTATGATTTTATCTAGTTTCATAGAATTTTCTTCTCGTTTATGATAACAACTGATTTTCTTGTTCATCTCTTCTATCTGCATTCTCAGACCAATAGTCTCTTCCTCTAGCTTGCTGTAGTAGTCTATTCTCATGGTTATTTTAACTTCGAGATCTTCGGTGATTTTCTTAGATTCTTCTATTTGAACTTTTAATATGTTTATGATTTCATTTGCATCCTCAAGCTTTCTTGATAGTTTCTTATTCTTTTTCTTTTCTATCTCCCACTCTTCAAGAGTAGATATCAACTCACCTTCTAAGTCAAATTTAGCCTCAATATTTTCACCACAGACTTCAGAGGTTACTCCTTTTTTTTATTTAACTTCTTCAAAAGCCATAAAGAGAGCTTCATCTCTTTCTTCTTCAGACTCATCATTGGAGCTATTTTTTGATGAACTAACATTCTTGGAGATGAAACTTTTCTTTTTGAAGTTACCTTTTCTGAAATTTGCTTTCATCTTCTAGTCACCTCTTTCTTGGTGGGATCCTTCATCATTTTTTTCTTCTCTTTTAGTGGATATTTAGTTGCAAAATTCCCAACACCTCCATAGTTGAAGCATTTGAAAGGAAGCTTCCCTTTATATTTTCCTTTCCACTTTTTCAATTTTCTCACAAAGTTTGCTTCCATTTCATCTGATGTCTCTTCTTCCTCGGACTCTTGTTTTGTGTTTTTATTTTTAAGGGCCTTGAAAGTAGCTTCTTTGTCAGTAGGTTTAGACATTCCTATCCTCATCTCATAGGCAGTTAAGGAACCATACATTTCATCTATACTAAAATAATTTAAATCTTTAGCTTCTTCTATTACTGAGACTTTGGAATCAAATATTTGAGGAAGGGATCTTAATACCTTTTTTACGATAGTAGAGTCATCGATATTCTTGTTGAGTCCTCTGATAGCATTGAGATTCCATTGACTCTCAACATGAATGCCTCAATGTTTTCATCATCATTCATCTTCAAAGCTTCGAACTGAGCTTGATGTGTCTGTAACTTGGATTCTTTGATCTTATCATCTCCTTCATGAACACTCTTCAATTTGTCCCATATTTATTTTGCTAACTAATAGTTCATGACTTTTACCAGTTCATTGTCTAGTAATCCACAAAAGATGGCATTCTTTGCCTTTGAATTATTTTCAAACAGTTTCTTTTCCTCAGTTTCTTTTGGAGGAATGATAGGAATTGAGTATCCACTCACTACTGAATTCTAGATATCATATCCCAAAGCACAAAGATATGTCTGCATCTTAACTCTCCAGAATGCATAATTAGATCCATCAAATAATGGTGCTTTGTTTGATGAGAAACCTTCACCACCTGCCATTGATAATTCCAAGATCACCCTAACTGGTTAAGCTTGTATAGGGAGTTAGATCTGATACCAATTGTTGTACTTACAATGGCACTAAGAGGAGGGGGTGAATCAATGTAGCTCTTTAATAAAGAAATAATAGCTTTAAAAATAACAATAATTAAAACTTATAAATAGATATAGCAAGAATAGCAAGAGAGCATGACACAACATAATATTTTAATGAGGTTCACCAATGTAGCTACTCCTCAAAAATGACTGCTTGGACTACCATCCAAATCCAGCCTTTGCAAAGCAACAACTTTTACAAATAGTTTAGCAGCACCCACTGGAAGGAGCACCAACACCCCTGATTTTATCTGACCCAACAGAAAGGAGCACCAACCCCTGCTTTACCAGCACCAACTAGAAGGAGCATCAACCCCTAAATTTCTAGCACCAACTGGAAGGAGCACCAACCCCTTATGCCCAACACAAACTTGGACTTCAAATTTGAAATTTAGAAGAATGACAATGAGATACCTTTGCCTTTAACTAGACCCTGACTGATCTACTTCACTTTTTTGTCTTGTGCGCACTCTACTCTCCCTGCACTATCACTTCACATAATTTGCTACTGAAATGTTGAAAATTCATCTTCTCCCCTTCATGGACTCTACTTCCTTTGCAATTTTTCACACTTAGAATGATTCGACGAAATGCACTCTGCACACTACGATCAAATTTCACACCCTACTTCACTGCGATCGAGCTTCTCACTCTGTGCACTATCTACGAACGTCGCACTTCACAACAACAACTGAACTCTTCAAAATAACCTTCCTTTTATAACCACATTTTTCAAGATCAACAACTTAATCTTAGTCGGCTGTAACCCTAAGCTTCGTCAGTTGCAAAACCCTAAGCTTTATCGGCTCACATTTGTCTTTGTCAGCTTCAACTACCTCTGTAACTCTACTGTATCTTTTGCTACAAAACTATAACATGTCATGATATCGTGACACATTTCCCTCTGTACACTTTCTTTTGGATTTTATCATGATATCGCGACACTTCTGCCTTTGTCAACTTCAACTAAGCCCTTGTCGTGATATCACGACACTTATGTCTTCGTCAGCATCAACTTTGCTTTTGTTGTGATATCATGACACTTCTCCCTTCATCGACCTCCTTTCTGCTTTTGTCATGAAATCACGACACTTCTGCCTCCGTACTTCACATCTTGGCTTTTGTCATGAAATCACGACACTTCTCCTATTGAAGACCTGCTTTTTGCTTTTGTCATGAAATCATGACACTTTCTCCAACTGTACGCTACCATCTCAAACTATCACAAAATCATGACACTTTCTGCATCCATTTGCTTTCTCTTCAACCTATCATGAAATCGTGATGCTATCAACTTTTCGTACGTTATCTTTGTAACCTATCATGAAATCATGATGCTTTCAGCTTTCGTACATCTTCTTTGCAACTTGTCACGAAATCAAGATAGTTCTCATTTCAAACTCTTCCCTTTGCTGCATGTCATGAAATCATGACAATTCTCATATTGAACTCTTTCTTCTATTGTATGTTGTGAAAACATGACGGTTCTCACTTTGAACTCTGCAGCATGTTGCGAAATCATGACACTTTTCATTTTACTTTCTCTCTCCTTGAGTTTGTCATGAAATCGTGACAGTTCACACTTTGAACTCTCTTCTACAGCATGTCATGAAATCGTGACACTTTATCTTGCTTTCACTTTGTCTTCTAACTTGTCGCAAAATCATGACACTTTTTCGTCCGTACAACCTTCCTTGCAATATGTCACGAAATTGTGACACTTTTCTTTTTTTGCCTTCCTGCTCTCTTCAAGTAACGAAAATGTGACATGTCGTGAAATCGTGACACTTTTCCAACTAGCTCTCTTTCTTTAAAGTTGTCACAAAATCGTGACACTTCTTCCTACTTTCTCTTTTTCTTCCAACATGTCGCAAAATCATGATATTTTTTCCACTTTCCTTTTTCTCTGCCAACATGTTGCGAAATCACGACAGTTTTTCCACTTGCATTTTTCTCTACCAACATGTCGTGAAATCGTGACAGTTTTTCCACTTGCCTTTTTCTCTGCCAACATGTCACGAAATCATGATAGTTTTTCCACTTGCCTTTTTCTCTGCCAACATGTCATGAAATCATGACAGTTTTTCCACTTGCCTTTTTCTCTGCCAACATGTCATGAAATCAAGACAGTTTTTCCACTTGCCTTTTTCTCTGCCAACATGTCATGAAATCATGACAGTTTTTCCTGCTTCTTCTCTCTCTTTTAACATGTCATGAAATCACAATAGTATTTCCAGCCTATTGTTTATGTCATATCACGACACTTTTCTTACTTGTATTTTTCTTTGATCTTTTACAAATGGGCCACTATGGTCTTCTTGGAAACTCACAGTCCATACTCTGATTAACCTTTGAAATTCTATCCTTTACATCTGATTGACTTCTAAAATGTCTGTCCACTGCATCATTAGATCTAAATGACTATGTTGACAACAATTACAATACTCCTGCTGCACCTTTCTCAAAAAAGACATCACATTGATTTAAAACAAGGGTTAGTAATCAAAAAGAAATAAAAATGGATAACCATCTTGTTAAATCTACTGCAACAAAGTTTATCAGAAGAACCTATCACAAGTTAGCCCTCCTTCTAGGCCTAAAAGTGGCCCTTGATTCCTAATACAAAATAAGGTGGAAAAGTGTTGCTAACTACTTAGAATTCACACTCACTCATGAACACAAGTTAACTAAAAAAGATTGCACTTTTATTGATTAAAATAATACATTACAATACTATAGGAAAATATTGCTGTTGATTGAAAATATGTTACAACCTCTATTTCCTATTATCTATCACCTATTAAAATATACTCTAAAAACCAATAAAGGATCTCTATTATTTATACTAATCTATTACATATCCCTCATGCCCAATATCAACTATGTTGCTATTTTACAGTGATTTTCTAACAGTTCTAAAACTAACATAGTCTAATTTAGGATAGTTTGTGATGCAGCAACATTCATTAGTTCTTGGGATGAATATCTAGTGGTGGGAGTAAGTTTTTTGAGGTTATAAATGGTCTTGTATATTTTTTACCATATTCAAATATCATTTCCCTATCATTTTGGGTACTATATCCTCCATTTGGCTAAAACTGATTTCTTTTCCCCTAATTTTGAAGCTTCTTTAGAATGTCCGTATGTGCAAATTTATTTATTTTTAGGTGTGATTAAAATGGCCAAATTATTAGATAGAATATCTGCCAATATCCCTCAGAAGATGATTACAATTGATTTCACACACTTTGGTTGACAAATTCCAAGCCATGACATTCATTGGCAGCTAGTTGGAATTTGTATGACTAATTTATGCATTTTCCAGATTTATTGCACGGTCATAGGAATTTGGTGATATTTTGCAATTCAAACCAATTAGAAAGCATAAAAACATTTAAATATCATTATGAAGATATATATCTTAGCACACATCATTGTGCTACTTAAATTACACATTTTATTCACTTAATATTCAAATAGAAATAGTGCAAAAAATGCAAAAAACTATCAAAACAGGGTAATATAGTCCTAATATTTTAATCATGCAAACACTAATATATAATGCATTTAAACCATTTAAATTAAAATAAATAACATAACATAAGTCTTATAAGGAATTTAATGTTAATCCAAAATATTTCATGAATGAGGCAACTCCTGGCCTCATCATTAAACTCATAATATTTATTACTGAATCATATAAATACCACTAACAAATGCTAATGAAAAATGTGATATTTATTGAATAAATAAATTCATATCTCAATATGGAGATAGGTGTCCATAATATAGATTTTACAAAAGACTCTTGGTCTTCCTCAAATGACTCTTGATCTTCCTATTCTATGGATACATGTGCATGAGGATAACTATGCACATTTACATTGCTAGAATACTTTGTACACTTGTGCATTTATTGCATAAAGTAACTACTATCATTATAATCTATGATGCTTTCCTAATATAAATATGTACTCAAGGTGGTACATTAGAATGAATCAAATGATGTTATATATTCCAACACCTTTCTGTATTACATTATTTGAGATGATATATTCTTGAGATGCATAGCTGATCTTTGAATATTTGAAACTTGTTTTGGCCTAACGCTTTTGTGAATATATCTATCATTTGTTCTTCTATAGGTACATAATTCAAACTAATGTGTTGGTTCTGAAAATTATGTCTAATAAAATGACATTAGACTTCAATATACTTTACTCATTCATGTATGATTGGATTTTTGATCAAATTGAGCACTTCTTGATTGTCCCAATGAATTAGAGTTGTGGTCATTTTTATTCCTATATCTGATAATATATGTTGTAACCATAATGCTTCATAGGTTGTGTATATAGCTATATCATATTCTACTTTTGTGGATGATTGTGCCACTGTATGATGTTTCTTACCATACCATAAAATTTATCCTAATCCAAGATAGAAAATATACCCAAATGTAAATTTTCTATCATCAATAGATCCTACATAATCTGAATCTGAGCACCCTTGTAGAAAAAAATATTTATCATACTTCATATAAACTAGTCCATAATCTATATTTTTCTTGATATATTATAGTATTTTTTTTGTAGCTTTCCAATGACTCTTTCTAGGTTCTTACTTCAATATTGAATGGTAGTTTACAACATACACTAAATTTGATTGAGTGTTTATCATATATAAAATATTTCTAATAAACTATTGATATGTTGTAGTTGAGGCTAAAGAAGTACCATCAATTTTATATAATTGAAGTCCTTGTTCCAAGGAAGTATCTTTAGGCTTGCAATCATCCATTATATATTTATCTATCAATTTTTTCGCATACTTTGTCTATGTAATTGTAATCTTATCTTCATTCTGATGAATCTCTAGACCAAGATAATAATTCCTAAGTTCTATATCAATCATTTCAAATGCCTTCTCAATTTATTTTTTGTCTCACTTATTAGTTTTTTAGAGCTTCTTGTAGTTACTATATGATCAGCATATACTATGAAAATTATTATATTATTGTCAATTCTATTTGTATATAAACTTGGATATAATGTATGTTGTTCAAAGTTGTGTTGTAGTAAATGACTATTAATCTCTATATTCTATGCTCTACGATTTTTTCTTAATCTATATAAGGACTTGCATAATTTGCAAAAAGTATGTTATTGTCCTTTGATAATAAATCCTTTGAGTTGAGACATGAAAAATTCCTCTTCTACATCACTATTAAGAAATGCACTCTTGACATCCATTTGATGAAGTTTCCAACCATGGTGAGATTCTAAGGCCCATACTATTCCAATTATAGTCATTCTGACCATTGGTGCATTTTTTTTTTCATAGCCAATTTCTTTTATGTTGGACATTTTGATTAGATAAGTTGTCATTGATATCAAGAGTGAGTGGTCTTTGATGTCAAGCTTCTAGAACCAATCAATGGCAGTTTCAGTGGGCAACATTAGTTTCAAGTTATCTATTTTTAGTTGATCAAGACTTGATTTTAGGAATTCATATATGGTCCAAAGTGTAAAATAAGAAGCCCAAGTGAATAATATTATAATATTTTTCATAATATTATAACAGGAAGTTTTTAATTCAAATTCAAATTCAAATTCAAATTTTGAATTTGAATTTCTGGCATCGACGTGGGAAGAAAATTTATCATGTGTATAAAAAGGGTGATTACCCACCTTACCAAAATCCCCAATACTTTCAAATTGAAATCCTATGCTATGCAAATTCATGTGAATAATGGTCTACAATAAAGAGTTTTTTAAATTTTAAGGTGCTTAGAGGAGGTAAGATTATTTTACCCACCAATGAGGGAGCCTTGGTCACAAAATTCTGGTAGTGCAATTGGCAACCATAGTGGTAGCAAGATGTGAGGGCAGTGATAGGTGCAAGTTCAAATATCCATGGAGGATCGTTTTGTTTTTGTGTTGGAAATATAGCAGTGTAAGGTTGAAAACAAAAGAAGTTCACCTTCCTTCACATGGACACCTCTAGCCAACGTGGTGGGCTCCAAAGTGCTAAGGTGCTTGGTGCTTATGGAGACGGTGGTTTGAATCATGCCGAAACACTTTTTGGGTCATAACAAAGGTATGCATTAATTTTTGAGAATCAAAATTTTTAGAGGAGTTAGTTGAGGTATAAAAAAATCAATTTTTGCATATTTTTGGTATATAAGGTTTTAGGGGAGTTATAAGGTTGCTACAAAATAAATTTTAGGTGTTATTTCATGTAGTGTTTGAAAAGCAAATAAAAGTGTTTTAGGAATATTGGTTGAGGTCTTGTGGTGTTGGATATTATTTTAAGTTGGAGTGTATAAGGTGTATCAAAATGATTATTTTTCATGTATTATTTGAAGTATGTTATTTTAAAAAAGGAGCAATAAGGTATAATTGAGATTTGATTATATTTGTGTCTAAGGAATATTTGAGAAAGTGTTAAGAGTGATATTTTGTCATCTAACCATTAATATTGGAAAGAAGGAAATTATGATTTTGACAGGTTTTCCAAGGGCACTTCTATATCAAACAAAAGGTATGGGCACATATTCCTACTGAGTGATTGTTGAATGTTGTGAATACAAAGTTGGAGTGAAAAGGATTGTTTGGTAAGCATTGTTAAATGTGTTTTGAATTAATACTTCAAGGTTTTTTGGAATTAAGAGTTGTTGATAAAACCTTATTTTAGAAGTATTTTTGTTGAAGTTATTAATTGAGTGAAGAACTTGAACTAGGGTTTGCAAAGAACATGAGTATCATTGTTATGCAATATTTATTGATAAGCATTGTTGGAAACATTTGAGTGAGTTTTCATATGCTTGGACTAGGGTTTGTAAGCAAGGTTTATTTCATTGAGTGATTTGTTGAGTAGAGTTGGTTAAGCCTAGTCAAGTGAATGTGTTGAAGTGATTGTTTAAGTTATATGAGACAAAATTTTTTATATTCTAAATTGAGTGAGTGAAAGTGATTGAGTATTGAGGTGAATACGAAGCATATTGAGTCTATAACACTTATCTATATGTTTCTAAAAGAGTGATTGAAAGTGATTGAGCATTATTATGAATGTAAAGTATGTTGAGTCTCTAACAATTCTCTTTATATTTCTATGAGATTTGACAAGTTCTAGTGTGGACTTGTTGAGTATATTTGAGGACAAATTTGAGGATAGAAATTGAGGATAGATTTGAGGATAAAATTTGGTATAGATTTGAGGACAGGTTTGTGCCAGATTAGAGATAGATATTAAAGATAGATTTGTGCTAGACCAAAGGACTGTGTTTAGTGTAGATTTGAGACAGAGCTTTGGAGATGATAGAGTATAGAGGATGTCAGTCTCCAATGGATAGATATCCATTAGGTAGGGTAGTGAGGATAGGTGTATTTAATGGATAGATATCCATTATCTAGAGTAGTGGGGGAAATATTTCTTCTAGAAGATCATTAGTTGGATAGATAATAAAGGAGTTATCCTATGGATAGATATCCACAAGCTTTATTAGGGGATTTGTGTCTCATTTGGACAAATATACATAATCATTGTAGGGAAAGGATTTCGAAGAGAATTTATTTGAGAAACAATTATAAGGAATATTTTATCCATGGAGTAGCCCACATTGGGTGAACCACGTAAAATTATGTCTCTCATGTATGTGATGCTTTGTGTGATGTTTATTGCTTTAATGTTTTTGATGTTATCATTTGGATTAAAAAGCAAAAAAATTGTATATTATACTATTCATCTACACCCTATCATTATAAGCACATGTTCTTCAAATGGTATCAAAGTGGGTCTCTCTGTGAAAAGACTAATAGCTTGGAGGAGGATCCATTAGAAACATACATAAATTCAAAAAATTAAGAAAATACCATGTTTAATATAAAAGAGGAATTATTTGTTGCTCTCAAAAAATTGGAAATAATTAGAGAGAAGAACTCAAGCTTGAAGGAAAAAATTCAAGAGGATGAAGACGCAAGAATGAAATTTCTACAAAATATCATTGAATTCAAGATAAAGGTAGAAGAAGGAAAGAAAATTTAGCAGGATCTGAAATTTTTTTTAAGAGCAAACAAAACAGAATGTGAAATATTAGAAGTAGAAATTGTTCATCTAAGGAATGAATTTGAAAAGACCAAGGTGTTGAGGGGTGATTTTGTCAGTTTACAAAACCACTCGATAATTTAGAATTTTAAATTATCTCTTGCAAAGAAATTCTTTTCTCCAAGATTCTTACCTTAATATTTAAGTGTCATGCATAGTTGGTTATAAGTGCCTAAATAAAATCTTGGGTTTACAAGTTTCTGTTAACAAGGGGCCTGGGGAAATTATGTAAATGATTTCAAATTTATCATGTAAAACATGTCTTTCATACCCTTTAATTATCCAATAATGAAATCCACATGTGCAACATTTACATCATTATTTGGATACAATATTTCAATAAAATGTCTTTAAATAAATTTAGCATTTAAATAAAAATTTCTCCTAACTTTAGAAAGATCAAAGTTAAGGGAATTAAATAGACCTTTAAATAGCACAAGTTATCATGATTCAACTTCCAAGGTCTATTTGATAAAGCAACTATTTGTTTGAATCCCTTTATGAAATTATGTCTAAAATATCAAAGAAGTGAAAAAACTGATGTAATGTCTTGCCCAATTTATAAGGTATAAAAACCTTATGAATGATAAAATTTAGGGCTTAATTTCAAATTAATTTATAAACTTTGATTTTATAATAAAGTAAAGTTTACAAATCAAATTTCCTTATAATATTTATCCTTTGAAATATTTATGAAATTAAATATTTCAATAGTAAATACCATTTCCAATAAGAAATTTGGATTTTTTTGAATGAATGAGAATTATATTAGTCTAAAATCTAAATTTGTATTCGTCAAAGATATCAATTCTTAAAAATATCTAAGTCATTAAATTCCTCCAACCTCTAAAGGCACAAACCTAGGTATGAAACTTTTTGAAACATGTAGGATATTATCATACATTCATTAAGGACTTCAACAAAATTGCCCTTCCTATGCTTAAGCTCTAAATAAAGGAAAGTGAACTCAACTATACAATTACTGAAAAATAATTCATAGCAGTAGTTCATGCCATTAATAAATTTAAACATTATATAATAGGGTATGAATTATTTATTCACATTGATCACTCTACCATTAAATATTTAATGAACAAAGCTATAGTAGGAGAAAGAGTGGTTAGATGGATTCTTTTATTGCAATAATTTAATTTCACAATTATAGAAAATATATATATATATATATATATATATATATATATATATATATATATATATATATATATATATATATATATATATATATAACATTATTGTAGGTCATTTATCTCTTATGCATATATTTTATTATGATAAATTGATTTCTAATAATTTTCTATATGAACATTTGTTTTCTCTTTCCATTTTCACTCCTCGGTATGCTAATATTGTAAATTAATTGGTTAAAGGAAAAATGTCATAAATTTTTACATCCTATGAGTGTATAAAGTTAGTGCATCAAATTATCCATTATATGTGAATCAATGGGGCATTTTTTAAGTCCTACCTTGACCATGTGATTAGGATATATGTGCAATATTTATCATTCAGGTTACACATGAATAACTTTGTGGAGGCCATTATGCTACTCAAAGAATAGTTACTAAATTACTTCAAACATGTCATTTTTGGCCTACTAAGCATAGGTATGTGCATAGGTTTATTTCTCAATGTGATGCTTGTCAAAGGGCTAGTAAACCTACACCTGCAATCAAGATACCTTTAGTACCACAACTAATGTTCAAACCATTCAAGAAATTGGGAATTTATTTTTTGGGCCAATAGATACTCCTAGTAAAGGTAATAAACATATACTTATATGCACAAATTATTTTACCAAGTGAGCTAAAGTGAAAACCTTACCACGAGCACAAGCTAATATTGTAGCTTATTTCCTCTACACACATACCATGCAATGCTTTGGAGCACCTAGAGAATTGGTTTCAAACCATGGATATTAATTTCTCTCCTAAGTGATTGATTATTTTGTTAAAATATATCAAATCAAACATAGCAAAATATTGACATATCATACTCAAGCTAATGGGTAGGTAGGATTTACAAATAGATAACTTTAAAATATTATAACAAAAATTGTAGTCATCAATAGGGTTGATTGATCAAAAATACTAAAAGAAGCTACATGGGTATATAATACACCTTGGAAAACTACTATAGGTCTATCACCTTATAAAATGGTCTATGGGAAGTAAGCTATTATGCCTATTGATTTTGAAATATAAACTCTTTGCACAACAATAAAACTTGATATGGATTTGTATTAGGCATTAAAATCTAGGTTGGAATAATTAAATATTCTAGATGAAAGAATATTAGAGGTATTACACATGGTAAAACTAACACAATTTCAAAGAAAAAATGGATTCATAAACATATTGTATCATGAACATTTCAACTAGGATATTGGGCCTTCCTATTTGACTTTCATTTTTAATATTTCCAAGAAAAGGTAAGGATGCGATGGCTTAGACCCTATGAGATTGAATTAATATATGGGAATGGTAAAGTTAAACCTAAGCCTATTGATGATTCAATACTAATATTATTATTTAATGGACATAGGCTTAAGATCTATAGGAAGACATTATATAAAACAAAATTTATAAACTACTAACAACAAGTTGATTTGTAGTGCATTTATAAAATGCAATCAACTATTATTAATAAGAACTTCTCTTTCCACCTAAAGAAAAAAACCACTATTTATTAAATAAATTGTTTCTCTATAATATAATGTATACTAAATAAATAAGTGTAGTCATTAAAAAATAATGTAGTCTAATCAATCATCTTTATTGGATGTATAAGTACCAATAAATAAGATGGATGGCAAAAATATTTACACTAATTGACCAATGAAAGAAGTTATCATGGAAAAATAATATTTATTTAAACTAGAAGATTATTCTATGTTATTTAAAATATAATTACTTTATTTTATGATGGATTTTTAATATACAAAATATTTTAATCTTATAACTCATCACTTTTCAGTCACAATATCAGGTTTTAGAGAATAAGTCAAAGTTAGTGTGTGAAGAAATATTCTTACCTTACAGAAGGGAGGTTATATAGTCATAATGATATCACAAATTAATAAATCAAGGTAGTAAAATACCTTATTTATTATAGCCCATAAATAATAAAAATGAGAAAAAAAATTATAGTAAAGATAGGATTAAATTTTTATCCAAATGGTTATGTAGTTTGAATCCCCAAAATTCTAATTTATATTGCAAATAAAAGATATGGCAATAAATATAGGATCATACATTTCCATCTAGATGGTTATGTAGTCCAATTTACCAAAGCCTTAACTCTTCTTACTTAAGTGGGTATAGTTGTAAGTATAGGATGACAATTTCCATGAGGACTTTGATAGAGTGGTTGGGAATCTGATTCCCCAAATTTTTTCACCCATAAAACATAAAAATTATATCTATATGTATGTGAGAAAAATATGAAATAAAATGGTCAAACAAAGATGATACCAGAATGACTATCTTACTTTCTTCTTCCTAGGGAGGTTTTAAATGTGTCCAACCATTGATAAGACCTATTTTTGAGAACCAAAGTATTGTTGATTAACATTGGTTTAATCTCATTATCATATTTTTTCATAAAGATTTCCACAATGATGCCAAAGGATGTAGAACAAATAAATTGATATCTTTGGAATATTAGAAATATTTTATATGAAATCCATGAAATGTTTTATTATATTTCAAGGAAGACATCAATGTTTTTTGAGAACATCTTTGATATTGGGAGTAAAAAATCCTATTCCAAGGAGATTCATTATCCTAAAATATTTTTTAATTTACTTAGCTTAAATAAATAATTTATATATAAGTAAATACTTTCATATTCCTCTGTACAAACAAGTAACATGGGCCAAAATTTCCAAGACATCAAAACCTAACTCACTTGCACCAATAATTAAGACAAGAATTAAGGAGTATAACTTAGAAAATCATAGGAAAGAGAAAATGTCTAGACAATATATTAGCTTGTGGTTGAGCCCAATACCTCATATTGAATCTATCAAAGTCTTAGCTCAAATTCATAACTAGTAGAACCTATTGTAGTTCTTATTGGATAGTTCTTGAAAAGAGTTTATATAATATGCAACTTTGGTGGAGAAGGTAATCTCTACCCAGAAGGATCTCCTAAGGTATATATCTATAAAATTCAAAGGTAAGGTGAGTAAACTAGTTGAGTAGGTTTCTCAATAATTGATATCCAGTGATTCTTCAAATAAAATTTCAACAAGAGGGAAGATAATATGGTCAATAAATTTTACTAAATACTTTGCCTTGGCCAATATGTCCAGTGAAGATAGCTCACCCACATTATCATATTATAGATTCTAGAGACACCCAACTTGTCCTACATGTGGCACACAAAATATGGGCCCAGGCATGGAATTAGAGATATCATTGAAGGTCAATAAGATGATCAACACAATCATCAAATCAATAGGGTAGTTAATCCCATTGATAGATAAGATAAATCTAGAATCCCCATGTGACATAGTATATGTAGGATATGGATAGGAGTATGTATCTTACTTACATATCATGGCCACTAAGTGATCACAAAATATTCATAAGGCCAAAGCATAGGTTCAAAAGATTAAGCACTAGAAATTGAAGGTAGAATAATATCCCATTTCAACCCTAGTTTCATCCCAAATTAAGGCTAAAAAATATGATTTTTAATATATATTTTCACAAAAACCGTAGATTTATATTTTTTGTATGATTTTTTTTCCAATTTTAGTATTAGTGTTTTGCATGAGGACATGCATTTCCTTCAGTTTAGGGGAAAATAATGATTCCTGTAATAATTTGTAATTTACTTTGGCATTTTAGTTACAAATTTTATTGATATATATATATGTTTTATCAACAATATGTATGATTTTATATGAATTCTAGATAAATATGATCTACAAAGTGTTATATGATGAATGGTTGCAATATTACATGAAATATTACTTGGAAGTTTGTCCCAAAAGCATTGTTCCGAAGGTTGGGTTTTTTGCATGGTTGGCCATCCAAAATAAGATCCTCACCATGGATAACTTAATAAAAAGAGGTGTGATTGTTGTTAATAGGTGTTATCTTTGTATGTCTGAGTGGGAGTCTATTGATCATTTGTTTTTGTATTGTAATTTTTCTATCTCAATCTTGTTAGGTCTGTTACAAGTGTTTCATATTTATTGGGTCCATCCTCAGTCCATTTTTGACTTATTTGTCTAGTGGCCTTCTCCCTTTTTGAATAGGCGTCTTAGGTATATGTGGAAGATCTGCCTTCATCACTACTTGTGGCATATATGGTTGGAAAGGAATCGTCGGGCCTTCTTGGATAAGGTTTCTCAGTCATCCTCTTTCCTGTCAAAAATTTTAGTATATGCTAATGAGAATGCTTGTTTAGTGCCTGCAGCATCTAGACCTCCAAATCCTTTTGAAGCTTCATTAGGCCAGTCATTAAACTTACCTCTCACTGATGGCCTCAATCATCCTCAAGTCTATCCTAGAACCATGATCACATGGACCCCACCCCCCCTAGGGTGGATTAAGTTAAATTTTGATGGGGCATCTAGGGGAAACCCAAGTGAAGCTGGGGCTGGTGGCTTACTTAGAGACCACAAGGGTGAGGTGCTTGTAGCTTTTGTTGAACATCTTGGAGCTCAAACTAACAATGTGGCTGAAGCGAGGGCAGTTTGGAGGAGCCTCAAGGTGGCAGAGAATTATCCAGGGAAACTGTTGGTGGAAGGTGATTCTCTTATTATTATAAATCTTCTAAAGAACACTAAGAGAGCTCCTTGGAGATTTGATGACTACATCCATGAAGCAAGGGCTCTAATTCATGATCGACTTGAGGCCATAATTTTGCATACCTTCCGGGAAGCAAACATGGCAGCTAATAGGCTGGCAAATGAAGGCATTGTAGCAACAAATTTGATCACGTGGACTGAAAATCTTCCTCATGCAGTCTCAATGGTGATAGATAATGAAAAATTTTAGATTGGAAGGCTCAAAGTGGATCAATGACAGAAAATGGGGGCATTTTTAAAAATATTTTTTTGAACCTTATAATGGCTTTTGTCATATTTGTTTTTTTTGTTCATGTGACTAGTGTTTTTTGTAGCTGGTGGGGCACTGATATAGGTTTTTTATCTACAAATTCATGCATGGGAAACATCCGCTTTGGCCTCAAGTATTTCCCAAGGTGTTTTTGGATTCGATGTCACAAAAAGGCCCTAGCAAGAAATAACAAAGTGTTGGAGATCCCTGACAATGAGGTACCAGACCCCACCATAATAGTCTTGGAGAAGATGACAATTTCATCAGCCTCCAACAGTATCAACCAGTTGAAGAGTCTGTCTGGCCTCATCAGTGCAGCTGTTGATTTGTGTGATTCTCTAAATCTTCCGTTTTATAGCCAGCAGTTCCAGGGGAACAAGGAGTAGAAGGCAAAATATAAAGATGATGGCAAGGAGGATGATAAGAAGTTAGATGAGGACTACAAGGAAGACTTCTTGGCCTCTTGGTCTGTCCATTCTATGGGATGTTTTTTTTACCATATTCTATTATTTTTATATGGGCACAATCTACTCGCATGGTGCTTGCATGATTAGTTTTTGTCTTTGTTAGTTCTATTTTGCATCTTTCTTTTCTGATGGCCATAATATTAGGCTTCCATAGTTTAGTTTGGCTGTATTCTGATGGAAGAGTAGGTCTTGGCCCTTTTTGTTGTCAGTTTAAACTTTTAGGGCTTGGCCTTTGTCCAATTGGTCAGTGGACCCTATTTTGTAAAATGGTTTTGGGTCAACCAGTTAAAACCCGATGTTAATTATAATATTCTCTTACTTACCAAAAAAAAATAAAGTGCAATATTGATATTAATATATCATTGTAGACACATACAATTGACCCACTCTAAGTGGGCAATCTTCCTTAGTGTTGGAATATGTAATGCAACATTGTGTAAATTATTCTTAGACTAAAATATAAAGTCTAAAGAATAATATTTGAATTAGAAAATAATTTTATTTTATGTAAAAATATTCCCACCCAATTAATAAATAAAATAAGGGTGCTAGGAATATTTAATTTGTAGGAAAAAATTATTTCCCCTTTTCTAGAAAATATTAAAAAGTAAACAATCACTTTTTAATATTTGATAGATGCCACTTGTCACATATCTCAAGATAATATTGTGATAAGATTTGTCACACATCTCAAGATAAGATTATGATAATATTAGGGTAATTTTAGGGTTGTAGTAGAAAAACTTCTCTTTAAATAGGGGTGTTGTCTACTACATCTTGTCATATCATGTTAATGCATATTGTTGCATAACATTGAAGCATTCTTGTATTGTTGAATCATTGAGTAATATAGTGAGCTTCATAGTGGATGTTTCCCTTCTTCATTTGAAGTAGGGTTTTACCACTTAATATTGGTGTTGTGGGTTTTCCTCTTTTGTGTGTGATTGATCTTGTGGAGCATTCTTCGATCTTTGGAAGACTTTGCTTGTCTCACATTTGGTATCAGAGCGGTTGGGATCTCTATCAAGTGTCTTCAATCCTTTGAGGTGAAAAACTCATTTAGGTATTTTTTTTTTAATGCATGCGTTTGATATTTGGGTATTTTATGCATTTGATATTTGGGCAAACTTATTTTGCAAATCTGCCATTAGGGTTTATAGATTTATTGTGTTTTTTAATCTAGTTGTTAGATCTTTTGCAAATGGTGTTTTCATTTTAAATCTATAAATTTTTGGCATTGAGATTTTGTTGGAAGGGTTTTGGGGCCAAACGGACCCCATGGTTGCGTCCTAAAGGCCCAAAAACCCTATTTCCATATATTATTTACCCTATTTTGGTGAAAAATAAATCTGAGGTAAATTTTTTTATTTTGGGGCCAAATGGCCCCCCACCCATTTTGTTGTATAGTCTGATTTTTTTTTTTATTATTCTGTTTTTTTAATAAAAAATTTTTTTTTTTTTTTTTTTAAAAAAATAGTATTTTTTATTATCAATCATTTAATAAAAAAAATAGTCATTTTTTATTATTATGTTTTTTAATAAATAAAAAAAATATTTTTTTTTTTTTTTTTTAAAAAAAAATAGTCATTTAATAAAAAAAGCAGTCATTTATTATTATGTTTTTTAATAAAAAAAGGCAGTCATTTATTTTATTTTAAGACCTAATAGTCAGTTTTTGCATAAATTGAAATGAATTTTTTATTATTGTATAATGCAACTAGAATCCTTTTATGCAATTTTTGGCAAATTTTTAGTCAAATTGTCAAATAATTTAGACCTTATAGTCATATTTTTTCTCACATTAACAATGGTTGTTTGTGAGTTTGCTTGTTTTGCAAGGTTATCCAAGTATGTTTTGGAGTATACAAGGCAATTTCAGATCAACTTTTTCACTCTCTTCCCCCTATTTTTATTAATTTCTTCTAATCTCTCTCAAGCATTTGCTTGAAGCATAATGTAAATTAATGTAACTTGTGTCTCTCATAATGAAAGTAAAAGAGAATGAAAGTGTGAGAGAGAAATTGAGAGAGAGAGAGAGAGTGTGTGTGTATTTGTGTTTTGCCTATTTTTCATCTCAACTAATCTAACTACTAACTTACTAACTTGGTACTAAACAATCTACTAACCAACTAACTTGTAATTTACTAATTTTCATATTAATCAAGAAGGTTAAAAATGAATCAACTTACTAACCAAAACTTTAGTATTTGATTAAAATTTACTTAATCTTGCAACATAGTTTATATTTGCTAAACACCTATTGAATCCAAAAGAATCCACTCTATCGGTAGCAAGTCCTTTTTGAGTC
The DNA here is from genome assembly GCA_028583015.1 of Wollemia nobilis. NCBI lineage: Eukaryota > Viridiplantae > Streptophyta > Pinopsida > Araucariales > Araucariaceae > Wollemia > Wollemia nobilis. The sequence goes on along the minus strand of JAQPPZ010000390.1, from coordinate 82,197 downwards.
CTCATACCCGTACCCTTTTGGGTAGCTTGGTTGACCTTGGGTGAGATGAATTGGCAATTCATTAGGCTATAGCAAAACCTTAAAATGAACACTAACTTACTAACTTATTGACTATATAACATTTAACAAATGTTTTATGGTTCAATTCAAGTTAGTTTATTTTGTTGCAAGATGATTGTTATGGTTAGTTACCTTCTTATTGCAAGTTAATCTATTGCAAGTTGATCTTGGTTTATTTCCTTTATTCAATTGCAATATGGTTATAGTAGTTCATGATGATGTTGATTATCTTTCATGATGATGCTTATCTCTCTTTATGATGCTTAATTTTGATTATCTTTCATGATGATTACCTTTTATGATTGAAAAGTAGATTACTTGAAAGTTATGTTGTTTTTTTTATATATGCAAGTATGTTTATCTACTTTCTTATTGCATCATTTATTTCCTTTGTCAATGCATCTTATATTTTGATTATGTTCACTTTCTAGAATGGCTGATCATGGAATCTCCTTCACACCTAAGCACATCCTTGATGGATCAAATTTTGGAATATAGGAACCAAGGACGAGGGCTGAATTTCAAGTAAGAAAGTTATGGCCCATTGTGAATGGAGATGAAGCAATCCCAACCCAGGCAAAGGCACTTGAGACATACAAAAACAAGAGTCACCTTGCACTTTCCATGATTATCAATAGTGTGAGTGATGAGATATTGCTCACTATAATCCATTGTGAGCATGCTAAAGATGCATGGGATTTTCTAAAACAAGTCCATATAGGGTCCAACACATCAAGGAAATTCACTTTATTGTCCAAAATTATTAGCACTATGCAAGGTGAAGAACAAAATGCCTTGATCTTCCTCTCAAATATGAAATATATGAGAACTCAACTATTGGCTTGTAATTGTGATTGGCTAAGTGAGAAGCTCTTAAGATTTATAATTTTGAGGAACTTGTCAAGCAAGTTCAAGAATTTTGTCACCATTATTGAGACTAGGCTAGAGCAAAAAGAGGATGGCATTCCTCTCAACACTCTTCACAATTATTGATTCAACATGAAGAGTCTCTTAATAGAGAAAAAGTGAATGGTCAAGTTTTCAAGGAGAAGAATGTTGCCTTGAGTGCCACTAAGGCTTCCTTCAAGAAGAAAGGAAGGAAAAATCAAAATTTCCAAACCAACAAGCCTAGATTTGATTTCACTTGCAACTTTTGTGGAAATAAAGGCCACAAGGAACAAAATTGTCTCAATAAGAAGAAGATAAGAAGAAGAATATTGCAGAAAAGGAAGAGCAAGAAAAGGCTAAGGGACAAGGACCTAAGAAATGGTTTGGCAAGGGAAAGAAAAAAAACAACAATGTAAAGCAAAATTCTAATAAAAATGCCTTTGTTTGTGCCCTCTAGTCCATTGACTCATCTACTTCTAATGAATGGGTGTTAATTTTTGATACACTAACCATATGTGTTTTGAACAGGATAAGTTTGTGGACTTTCATAAGCACTCTTCAGATTTAATTGTCATTGGTGATAATACTAGAATTCAAGTAGAAGGTGTTGGCAATGTTGTAATTGAAGGGAAATTACTTGATAATGTCCTATATGTGCCTAACCTTAGGAGAAATTTAATTTCATTTTTGCAATTTGCTAGAAGTGGTCACACTATTGAGTTCAATGCAACTTCATGGAGCATTAGGAAAGGCATGCTACCAATCATTACAGGTTATGTGAAGAATAATATTTATGTGTTAGGTGATGCTCCTCCTAAAGTGTTTTTAGCAACTAATGTTTCTCCTAGTAGCAATATTTGGCACTTAAGGTTAGGACATACAAACTATAAAAATATTCAAATGATGAAGTCCAAAAATTTTGTTGTAGGCTTGCCTAAAATTTCACCTATTCATGGTTTGTGTGAAACATGCATCTTAGGCAAGATGAGCAAACAAAATTTTACAAAGGACAAGTCAACAAGGGCCACACAAATTCTTCAACTCATTCATATAGATATTATGGGTCCATTACATATTAGATCACTTGGTGGTGCATCCTATATTCTCACCTTTATAGATGATTATTCAAGAATGATCTTTGGGTATCTACTTAAGAATAAATCAGATTGTTTTGAGATATTCAAGGAGTTCAAAGCTTTGGTAGAAAATCAAAAGGGAGCAAAGATCAAAATGATTAGAAGTGACAATGGAGGGGAGTACAATAGCAATGATTTCAATGAGTTTTGTTCTTCTCATGGGATCAAAAGGTAGTTTAATTGTCCATACACTCCTCAACAAAATGGTGTTGCAGAGAGGAAAAATAGGACAATCATGGAGATGGTAAGATGCATGTTTGGTGACCACTTACCTCAATTTCTTTGGGGTGAAGCAGCCAGTACAACAATCTACATTCTTAATAGGTGTCCTTCAAAATTAGTTGATGGGAAGAATCCTTATGAGGTTTGGAATGGTAAGAAGCCAAAATTTTCACACTTAAGAGTGTTTGGATGTGATGCATTTCATATATTCCTTCAAGAAAAGAGGAAAAAATTGGACAAAAAATCTCAAAAATGCATCTTTGTTGGCTATGATGCAGAACATAGGGGCTACAGGTTATACTCACCTTATTCAACAATTGTATTTGTTTCAAGAGATGTCAAATTCAATGATGACCTTCTTGAGTTAGAAAAGGGTGGGCCTTGTGTCAAAAGGACCAAGTGGTTGGATCATTCTAGGGGTCCTAAAGAGCATAATTCAATTAGCCAAAGGATAACTAAAAGTATGACCCTTAACATGTCTCTTCTAGCTAAGATAGAGAATGATCATGAGCCTACTTCTTACCAAGAAGCTTCACAACACTCTTGTTGGGTTGATGCCATGAAGGTTGAGATGGATTCTCTTCTAAAGAATAAAACTTGGGATCTAGTGCCTTATCCTAATAAGAGAAATGTTATTGAGAACAAGTGGGTCTATAGAATCAAGTACAATTCTAATGGAGAGATAGAAAAGTATAAGGCTATATTTGCTTGCTAAGGGTTATGCTCAAAAATATGGCATTGACTATGATGAAACCTTTGCACCAGTTGCCAAAATGCCCACCATTCGGCTTCTCATTGCTATTGTTGTTGCTCAAGGTTGGCAAATTTTTCAGCTTGATGTGAAAAGTGCCTTTATAAATGGTGATTTGGATGTGGATATCTACATGAGTCAGCCACAAGGATTTGTTGTACAAGGTAAGGAAACACTTGTGTGTAAACTAAAGAAAACCTTGTACAGTCTGAAGCAAGCACCTAGAGCATGGTACATGAAGATTTCAGGTTACTTCTTGTCTCTTGGTTTTGATAAATGCTATTCAGATACATATCTCTATGTGCTTAGGAAGGATAACTTGGTCATTTTAATTGCTCTATTTTTTGATGACCTTGTTATGACTGGAAATGAGAATGAGGCCATTTTTTATTTCATCTCCAAATTAAAGTTAGAGTATGAAATGACTGACCTTGGTCTTCTACACTACTATCTTGGCATGTAAGTTTATCAGCATGAGGATTGTACCTTTTTGAGTCAATCCAAGTATATTGAAGATCTTCTTAAGAGGTTTGATTTGGACGATGGCAATCCTACTTCCATTCCTATTTCTACAAGGGTTAAGTTGGAAGTAAGTACAAAATCTCAGTTGGATGATGCTACATTGTATAGGCAGCTCATTGGTAGTCTTCTTTATGTTACCATCACAAGGCCAAATATTGCTTTTGCAATTGGTATGATGGCTAGGTTCATGCATAAACCTTATATTGAGAACTTACAAGATACCAAGAATATTCTAAAGTACCTTTCAGGTACTAGATATTTGGCACTCAAGTATTCTAGGATTCCTTCCTTTGCTCTTTATGGCTATGCTGATTCTAATTTTGGAGGGGATAGAATAGACAAAAAGTCTACCACAACATATGTTTTTAGTATTGGATCTGCAACTATCTCTTGGTCTTCCAAGAAGCAAGATACAATTGATCTTTCTACAATGGAAGTGGAGTATAAGGCTATGAAAGTAGTTGCACAGGAAGCGGTTTGGCTTCGTACCCTCATGAAGAAAATTGGCTTTGAGAAATTTGGTCCTTCATGTTTGCTCTCCGATAATCAATCAGCTATTGCCTTGGCTAAAAATCCTGTAATGCATCAAAGGACAAAGCATGTTGAAATCCAAGCCCACTTTATCGGAGAGAAGGTATTGGATGGGACTATTCAGTTGGAGTATTGCCCATAATATTCTAATTATGTTGATTTGTTCACCAAACCTCTTCCCAAGGAGCAGTTTTGTAATCTGAGGGACTCACTTGGTTTGGTGAAGTTATCCTCAAGGGGAATGAAGTGTAGTTACACTTGTGTGATGATAACTTCATCCTTATGAGGTTTTTTGTGCTATATATATGAGTTGATATTTGGTGGTATAATTTCTTTTTGCATCTCTTTTGAACATGGTACTTTCTTGTTTACCTTGTGCAACTTTTGTACATGTTACTTTGTAGATGGCATTGTGCAATTATGGTATATGATGCAATTGCTTTATGCGACTCTTTTACATGGTACTTTCTTGTTGCCTTGTGCAACTTTGTACATGTTTTTATGTAGTTGGCATTATGCAATTGGTTTATCATGGTACTTTCTTGTTAGCATTTATGCTACTTTTGTACATGATATTTTATGGTTGGCTTTATGCAATTGGTGTGCACACTTTATTATTTTCATATAGCTTATGCAACTCTTGTACATGGTATTTTTTGTTAGCCTTGTGCTACTTTTGAACATGGTACTTTAGAGTTTGCATTATCATTGTACTCCTTGTTTGCTTTATGCAACTTTGTACATGATATTTTTTGATCAACTATATAGCACGTGACTATAAGTATGGCTTGGCATCTTTTTGTGATGACTTATAGTTCACTATTTGTTAGATCAGTTTTGTTATCATATTTGGATATTCATATATGTTGTGGTGAATATATTTATGATGATGTATCTAGTTGATCTTATGTTGAGCTGCTTGTAGCTTGCAGGCGCTTCCGTTTGGGGTTTTGCAGGCTTACTGAAGACACCCTTGTGATGTTTTCTTCTTGTCATTTGCAATCACTTGTGGTTGATGGATGTCTTTGTAAGTTGCTTGTATCTGAAGCTACTCCGTTGGGGGCTTGCAGTCTCATTTTGGCCCATTTTGTATTCGTGCCTTATTGTAGACCATTCTTGGTCATAGAAGCTCATTGTAACTATATTACTCATTTGATTCTCATCCCCGTTTGTATCTTTAGGGGGAGAATGTTTCTTTGTTTCATAATTTATTTCCCAAATATTGCATTAAGGGGGAGTGTTGGAATATGTAATGAAACATTGTGTAAATTATTCTTAGACTAAAATATAAAGTCTAAAGAATAATATTTGAATTTGAAAATAATTCTATTTTATGTAAAAATATTTCCACCCAATTAATAAATAAAATAAGGGTGCTAAAAATATTTAATTTGTGGGAAAAAGTTATTTCCCCTTTTCTAGCAAATATTAAAAAAGTAACCAATCACTTTTTAATATTTGATAGATGCCACTTGTCACACATCTCAAGATAAGATTGTGATAAGATTTGTCACACATCTCAAGATAAGATTGTGATAAGATTAGGGTAATTTTAGGGTTGTAGTAGAAAAGCTTCTCTTTAAATAGGGGTGTTGTCTACTACATCTTGGCATATATCATGTTGATGCATATTGTTGCATAACATTGAAGCATTCTTGTATTGTTGAATCATTGACTAATATAGTGAGCTTCATAGTGGATGTTTTCCTTCTTCATTTGAAGTAGGGTTTTACCACTTAATATTGGTGTTGTGGGTTTTCCTCTTTTGTGTGTGATTGATATTGTGGAGCATTCTTCTATCTTGGGGAGACTTTGCTTCTCTCACATGTTGTGTTTTTAGTAGGTGGATGTTGTATGTAATTTGTTATGAGTGCTAAAGTCAAATTCTATTGAAATAGTCCATAATAAAACATAACAAAAATAGGTTACAGATGCCATCTATGAAAAGCATCTACTCAAAGGTGCTAAAAAAATGGTCTATGGATATTTGTTTCTAATTTTTGTAGTGAAAAGGCCATGTACATTGCCTTCTTATTAAATGCCATGTGGATAATTGGAAGAGTTAGGCATCGATGATTTTTCATTCTTTTTTTGGGATGACGACATATAAATTTGTTATGTAATTTTTTATTTGGTTGAGAGATTGTATAATATGTAGCATAATGAATTTGTCTCTTCCCTAAGGAAAAGAAAAAAAGTTGTTTTATTTATTTAGTAAGTTATTTAGATTTTAGGTCCTTGTTATGTATATTTAGTTGCCATGCCACTTGGACGAGATTTATTTAGAACCATGTAACAAAGTGAATATTGATTTTTCTATTGTAAGGGTATAATGTCCCATAAGAAATTATAAAGCCCTCCATGTTAGAAATATCTAGTCTATAGCAGGAGGAAAAGTATATTTTTACATTATACAAATGGAGTTTTGAATAAAGTAATAAATTAGCAAAAAAAATTTCTTCTATGAGTATGGTGATAATATATTGTATTTCCTTCATATTTTTTTCATTGGTGCAACTTCATTTATTTTCCTACAAGCATGAATTAAGTAGCATTAAGTTAGATTAATGAATATAACTTACTAAAGTTAAAATAGAGTAGAAATTGGAGAAGATATTAATACTGACCTCGAGAAGGTAGGGCCAACTCCAAAAGGTTAGTCCTTTGCTCTCTTCCTCCTAAAATAAAATAAATTTAGTTAGAATGTAGAATAGTCTTAGAACATAAATTCAATTAAATTGCATATTATAGAATTACAAAATATAATAAAATAGATAATGCATTATTAAATCATAAAGTGGATCCACACAAAAACCTAGATTAATTCATAATTGCATCCTTTAAATTAAGTGTAATTTCATTTATTGCAACTTTTATTCTTATGCTATAAACTAAGAAAAGAGAATAAAAATCAATCGTTACAATTGTGGATATCTATAGAGGATAACTATTCTTTAAATTTAATCATGGTTTGACAATTAAGTATGAGATATTACAACTCAATAGTGGGACATCCTACATTGTTCATGACTCATAGTAATATTATGTCACCTTCTCAAGTGTCCAAGGAATCCACTTTGCACCCCTAATCGACCATATTATCATCCCATCACTCATAAATTTCATCCCTCTCACTCTTTTATCCTACTCTATATTGGGGGACACATTCACATTTCAAAATAAATTCTTACAAGGTTTATCCTCTAGTTTTTCCTCTTTCTATATTTCCCTTAGTCATGGGGGGAGGGGAATCATACGTTCCTTTACCCCCAATTTTATCACATCTTATCAAAACTACAACTTGTAATTGGGATAGCCAATCTTGATAAGTTACAATCTCAATAGATAAAACTACTTGTTCTCCTTACAATTCAATGTGCACAAATACAAATTGGAAAACAAGCTTATGGTGAATAATGGTACCATTTCCCGTAGGATCTTGTGAGATCAAATACCCTCAAGGTACCTTTCTTAGAAAGTATTTGGATTTATAGAACCACTCATTGTTTGGTTCTATATGAATCATACTGATGGATTCTTTGTTGTCAAAATCCTCATGCTGCATCACTGATTATGAAAGCATCTTCACATGAATGGTAGTGAAATCAATAGATGGATTCTGAGGGATCAAAGATCCTAAATATGCCATAATGCCTACAAATATTTTAGATGTGTGAGGGATTGTCATGATGTCATACCATTATACTTAGGCTATATAAGTGTCAACAAGCTCTTTGTAAGCTTTCAGGACTAGACACCTACATTGAAATAATCCCTTAACTCAGTTAATGATGAGAAAGGAGTCACAAAATATATTTAGTCTTTTAATATTCATTGTGATTGTTGTTTGGAGACCCAAGATTAGGGCATCATATTTAGCATTGTTATTTGTGCAATGGAAGTATAGATTAAATGACAATGGCATTGGAGCATCTTACAACATGAAAAAAATAGTCCTTACACCACCTGCTTGCTCACACTTTGAACCATCGAAGAACAAAGTCATGTCAGCTTTATTTTCTAGTTCTTTGGGTTTGGGCACTTTCAATAATGTGAATACTGCATCATTGGGAATTTATATAGTGAGAAACCTATCTTCTTGAAGATGCTCCTCTACTAGTTGATCAACTATGACTTTCCCTTTTATGGACATTTGGCTTATGAATTCTAGATAAAATTTTGTTAGTAGTATGATCCACATGGCAGTACATGTATTATGATATGTCTTTCTCATCATATACTACAAAGGATTTTGTTTTGATATCACATACATTGTATTTCTCAACATGTAGTTGCAGAGCTTCTTAGTTGCAAATACCACTACTAAGCATAACTTTTCTATGTATGCATACCCTAGCTCATAACTCACCAAGGTGTGGATGATGTAGTATATCACTTGTTCTTTGTCTTGCACATTCTTTTGAGCCAACATGGTACCCAAAGAAAAATTGATAGCTAATATATAAAGCTAAAATGGTACATCCAACCTTGATGGAGCTAGTACTAGCAGTGTTGCTAGGTACTTCTTGATATCAGTAAAGGCTTGCTTGCATTCTTTATCTCAGTGTAATGGAATCCCCTTGTGTAGCAGTTGATTTATGGGTCAACATTTTTCCAATAGTTGTGCAATAAAATACATTATGGATGCTACTTTGCCCTGTAGGCTTCTTAGCTCTTTGATGTTAGTGGACGGATCCATTTCCAAGATAGACATTACCTTTGTTGTGTTGACTTCGATGCCTTGTTTAGAAATGATAAATCCTAAGAGTTTTATTAAAGTTATGCCAAAGACACATTTCTTGGGATTCAACCTAACATTGTGTTCAATCAGGTGATCAAAGACCTTTCTTAGAACCTCAACATGCTCTTCATGCAACAATGAATTGGCCAGTAAGTCATCGATATAATATTCTAAGACCTTATACATGTAGTCATCGAAAATATGTCATTGTTCACTGATATGTGGTACCAATATTTTTAAGACCAAATGGCATTACTTTGTAATAAAATGTTCCCTATGAAGTGATGAATACAGTTTTGTACTGGTCTTCAAGTTTAATCTGAATCTGATTATAACCAAAAATACCATCTATGAGGGAGAGAATATCATGACCTGTAGTTGCATCTACAAGAGCATCTATATTGGGTGAAACAAAATAATCCTTTAGTGTTGCCTTATTAAGGTTTCTAGAATCTGTGCAAATACATATTCTTCCATAATTTTTTCCTACAGGCACCATGTTTTATTCCCACCCTGGATAGTCTATGGGGGTAATAAATACTACATCCAATAACTCTTACAACTTTTTCTTTACCATCAAGACAATGGTTGGATGCATCTTTCTAAGCTTCTGCTTGACCGATTTATTCATGGGATCTAGTGAAAGGTTGTGGACAACCAATTTTGGATACAGACCTAACATATCCTTGTAGGTCCAGCAAAGAGATTAGGTCTCTCTTTCAATAGAGTTATGATGGTGTTATGTTCTTCTAGAGATATTATTTCTCTAAAATTAAATTTATTTGGATTAGAAGAATCATCACTAATGTCCACTTCAATATTTTCCTCTATTGACATGTGCGATCTGTCCTCGAGTTGGTGAGGATTGGGGATCAAGTGGATGTCATCTATTGGGTTTAAATGCTCAACTAAATTATGTTTGGAACTAGCATGATAAACATCACATGCATATCCTAGTGTAAAATGAAATGGTTGTAGCATTTCCTCATTGGGGAAGAAATATTTAGGCTCCAAGGGTGAATTTACATGGTCCCAATCAGTAGCATCTAAGTTAATACACAATGGTTTAGAAGGATAAGCTAGTTTTTGGAGTGGAGTTGTCAAATCAATGGATATCATATTGATGGATGAAATGGAATCTCCAAGACCACATTGATGTAATTCTACATTGTTGATTTACATTCCATGACCAAGATGCAGCTCTAGGGGTATGGGAATCTTAGGATTCGACCTATGAACAGGTAAGAAAATAGTATCATTAGGTTGGAGTAGCTCTTCAAATGCATGAGGGTTGAGAACGACTATGCAATATATCATATCTAAATTGAATGGTCTTCCGCTGAGATGAGGATCGGGATATATTCTATGGTACATCTCATTTATATCAAAAATCTCATTTTAGTGATGTAAGTGTCGAGGCCCAAGATAGGCCATTTTTGTCTCATCTTCATAATCACTATCATTTATGAAAAATCCCTCATTCCTACCCATTCAAACTGGTTGGTGACCTAAATGTAGAGGTCCAAGATAGGGCCAATCATTATCATCCTCATATTCATTTTCGTATATGAAGCACTCATTATTTATGCTTACTAACTCTAGGAGGTGATGTAAATGTTGAAGCCTAAGGTAGGCCATATCAATTGAATATTTTGACTCACAATCACTCTCATATATGATGTATCTACCCTCTATGTTAATTGATAAGGTATCGTGATGTAAATACCAAGGCCCATGATAGGCCAATTTGGTTTCATCCTTGGACTCACTTGTCATGTACTCATTCTCTTCTCACTCATAACCATAGCCTAGTTTTTTCCCATAAGATGATTCCTAATGGGCTTGCTTTGAGAGATAAATCTAGATGATACTCATCGGGTGTTCCTATATTGACCATAGCCTCCCATATATCACTCAAGTAGCTCATGTTCGATTTATAAGGATTTCATTTGATGTCTTCCATGAACCCTAAGCTCAGCCTAGATAGGGATGCAACCAATGAGTCATCATAGCTTTAGATATGATATCCTAGGCCAGATCTATCAGTAGGTAACTGATATCTTGGCTCAAATAGATTCCATTGCACTTTATAACATAGACCCAAAACATAGCCATGCCAATGGTTGTGCTCCAATTTTCTCAAAGCAAAATCAAGATTAGACAAGTAATGAACATTCAAGGTGAACGACTCATCCTCGTCCTCTTCAATGTCTGAAGCATTATGGGCATAATACAAACCAAAATAAATAAAAATGGTTTGGTTAAAAGGAATCCCTAATGGTACCACTATATATATTGGCAATTTTGGGACTCTTGGCCATCCCATATTTTTTGCAATCTCAATAATTGGCATGAAAGTAACATTATGTATGATATATTCACCTGATCCTATATTAGCTAGGTGAACTGTCACCTGTAATGTAAATGATGATGACGATGATGCAGGTGAGGTAGGTTGAGGTACCTCCTCGACTATATCTTAAGGATATTCCTCATCCATGGGACTGGTAATTTCCATTGTTTCTATTGTTAGAAATTCCTTAGGTATTTCCTCCACCAAGGGTGCTTTTAACTTCTGAGAATTTTTTGTGTTAGACCTTGTTGGTTTCTCATAAGTGTCAGTAGATTTAGAAGCTAGAGGTGGTACCAATGTGGATGGGTCACCTTGCACTTATTTATATTTTCTTCCTATATGTGTGGTAGGGTATGATGACCTAATGTATAGGTGCATGTATGGAAGAATAAAATCCCCTAGAAAGTCAACCTGATGAACATATTTGAATGGCTCCTCATCTAATGGTACCACATATACTTGTCTCTCATGCACATACTTAATGCATTGGTGCAAGATCAAGGGAACGTACTACATGTCCCTTATCTAGGGATGCTCCAAGAGGATATTATACTACATAGCCCCCTCCAATACATGACACATCACAAGGATGGTCTTATACCCTACCTTTACAAGCAAGACGATTGTACCCACTATGGAGCAAAGTGCATCATTAAAAGCTCTTAATGTGTAGGAGGTAGAAATTATGTTTGACCTAGGAATATTCAAGTCACTCATAGCATTGGTTGTTATTATATTTATTTATGATTCTCTGTCGATTAAAACCCACTTGAAAGGTATGTCATTGATAAACATGATGATATGTAGAGGCTAGTCTACTATGATAGTAGGGACTACCTTTATTTAGTGATCGTAAAAATGAATCACAGGTTATTTACACTACTACACTTGCCCCACAAATTTTATAAATGCATCGAGTATCTAGGGATGTAGCTCAATCGATCTCAAAATTTCTATTAGAGTCTCCCTCTGTTTGAGATACTGTTGAATGAGCTTGTATATTGATAACTTTACGGGTATTATTTGGATATTCTACACAAGTCTACTCTGAAAAGTTATCATAGGTTGCACTAGTGAACCTGGAGGATTATTCTACACCTACCTCTATTGAGGTGTAGTTGGGATACAAATATGAGTTTTTGGAGGCTCTGGTTAGTTTTATCACTAGATTCTTGTTTCCACATTGACTATTTTCACCATTCCAATGAATCCTTAAGTGGGAGGTTCGACTTGGACTTGGTTTACTTGAGCATCATGATGTCTATGGGTTTCATGGTTTGGAAAAAAAATTCTAAATATTTCCATGTATTTTTTTTTGGGTGCTAGTGGATTATTAACTTTTAGCTCACCCTCCTCGATCATGTTTTGTACAACATTATTTAAATTGATACATGCTTTGATATCATGTCCCTTTTGTCGATGGTATGGGAAATAGTGATATTACATATATACCCTAGGCTTGGGATGGTTAGGTTCAATAATTTGTACCTTAGGTAACCTAAGTCTTTATGCCTCGCTTAGTTGATTGAATATCGATTGCATCGATTCTAACAAATGTGTGTAGTAGCGAGATGGCCAAAGTTCCTTATTTCAACATTTATTGTTATTTTGGTTGTAATTATATTATGGGGGTTGATCTTGATAATTATATGGTTGTTGGCTATTTCCTCATTTTAGTGTGTTTAATACAGCCTAATTGACTAGAGTAGGCTTGGCCTATTTTTGTTGATTTTTATTATTGTGATTGTTTTTGTTCCATTCCTTTTTGTTTTGTATCTTAAGATCTCATTCTTCAACCTTGATGTCTTCTATCATATGGGCTTGAGCCAATTCTTCCTTGAATATTTCATACTATTGTAGCTGTAAGAACAACAAGATGTGATTAGCACAACTCTTAGTAAATATTCAGGTGAGCTCGATGGTGGGGATAAAAAATGGTAGTTTTACAATTACTTTTCTTCATCTATTTCCATAGTCCATGAATAGATCATCATCATATTGATTTAGGTTTACCAAGTCAGAAAATTTTACTTTCTTCTTGATGCCAAAAGAAAAGCGTTCAAGAAATGCATTCACCAACTGATCAAAACTAATGAAGTTGTGCTTACGTAGTTGATTGAACCATTCAATTGCTATACCTAATAATATCATTATAAATGTTCTAAGCATTAGGTAATCATTATGTTCAAGGTGGAAGCACATGCCTAGGGTAAGCAAGAATTGGTACTGAAGGGCACAAAGACTAATTATGTATCTTGCTAAGGGTTGGCTTCTACCCAACTGTATCCTATTTCTTGAGATACTTGACTCTCTCAAAAAGTGTTTTCTATGACTTCAAAAAAATGATATCTTGTTTCCAAATATTTACTCACAGTGGTCGGGGAGGTAACCCTACATCTGCCTGATTTAGGTGTCTATCTTCTTCTCCCATGACTACATATGAAGGTTTATGATATGCCTAATCTTGATCCTCCATATCTACCTGTACTTGCTCATATTATGCCTGTTATGGATCTAGGTATTGTTGATGCTCTGAAGCATAATGTGATGTGTGGTGAGTGCGCTCATATCCCTATTTATTGCATATATTATGCTAAGAAATGGCATATCTGTAAGGTTGGTAGTACTCACTACCCATATTTAAGTTGAATTGAGCAAACCTATTTGCTTGTTCTTCATGCTTTATTTGTTCTTCTCTTAAGCACTGCTCATTTAGGTGCAAATACATTTTTCTCCGTGCTTCCTCTTGTTTAAGGATGTCTAAGTGCTCTTGCTTAGTATGTTTTGCTTCAGATAACCTATGTACCTGGTCATATGTATTTTCCACTGAAGGTCCATGACTTTATAACTCTTGGTGAGGAGTCCTATTAGAGAGGCCCCTTGGAGAGGCTCCTACTATGCTTTTACCCTTGTCTATCAATATGACCTGGTCTATGTAGACTGACCTATGTTCTGTACCCCCATGATTGGAGGTAGTGTGCATGCTATGGGGGTGCTTTAAATATTTCCCTGGCTCATTAGTATACCTAGTTTTTTGATGGGTATGTGAACTTATTGAAATAGAATGTGCAGTAGCATTGCTTATTTGATTTGGTCTTGAGAGAACCCAATCCAACTCATCAAGTTTTCTAGATCTCCATGGATGATCTCATGGGGTTCCATTTGCACCAATGAGATTATGATCTATGACTATCCTCCCATTTTCAATAAGGCTAGGATTTGTTGTGGGTTTGCGATGGACACAACCCTTGTGTCTTACCCTTCAATGGACTGATCCAATCTAAGTCTATCATGTGAATATTGGGGCCTTGAATCCCCCTCATGCCTATCACAAGAGGAACCTAGATATGGTTCTCTAGTTGGGTTTTCTCGAGGAGCACCCCCATGGGTTGAGTTAACACCCCTAAGGCTCACTGAACTTCGTTTAGCAACATTGTGTGTGGGTGGTTTAACATCCAAGGTAAAGGTATTAAATTTGATTATTATTTTGTGTTGCCTAAAGTTTGACATGAGGTCTTAGGGAGTTAAAAGGGTTTCTTAAAAGCATTTTTATATGATTATTATTTCTGGTAAATTGGAGGAATAAGGGGTTAGCTTTATTTTTTAATAAAGTGTTTGTTTCACATTGATTTTTTTAAGTTTTAAATGGATAAACATAACTTCTTGCATTGAGTTATTTTTAAAACAAGAGTGCATTGAATATTATTTTAATTAGGAGATTATAAGGTGTAAGTGGTTAATTATTTTTGTAAGTGTTTATGAATGTTTTCTTAAATATGGAGTGATAAGGTGTATGTGTGTCTTGATATTTATATTATATTTTTGTAGGAGTTATCGTCTTTTAAATTCTTTGAGCTTGGAAAATAAGTGTTTGTGTTTTTGGCAAATTTATGAGATTCCTTCATCATCAAGAAAAAGGTATGAGCACATTCTTCCATAGTTAAGTTGATTGGTTTTTTTTTTTGGAAAATAAGTTTGGAGTGAAGAGGACATGATTAGGGTTTCCTTATTGAGTGTGTGTGAGTTAATGCTTCAAGGTTTTTTGGAATAAAGAGTTGTGTTTAAAACCTTGTTTTATAAGAATTTTTGTTGAAGTTATTGGTTGAGCAAAGAACTAGGGTTTTAAAATAACATGAGTATCATTGTTATGTGAGAGTTGTTTTGTGAGCATTGTTGGAAATATTTTGAGTTGGTGTTTATATACTTGGACTAGGGTTTTTAAGGAAGGATTATTTCATTGAGTGATTGGTTGAGTAGATTTGGTTGAGCCTATTCAAATGGATGTGTGAAGTGATTGTTCAAGTTCCATAAAACAAACTATTCTATATTCTGATTTGATTTGAGAAATTAATTGAGCATTGTGATGAGTATAGATTATATTGAGTCTCTAAAAATTATCTTTATGTTCTATGATATTGGACAAGTTTTAGTGTTGACTTGTTGAGCAAATTTGAGGAAATGCTTTGAGAAGACTTGTGGATAGATTTAAGTAAGTTCTTGTAAGGAATTATTGAGTGAATTGGACAAGTTCTAGAGAGAGATTGAGAATAGAGTTTGGTGCATATTTGAGAATAGATTTTGGTACATATTTGAGGATAAATTTGTGCTTGACTAGAGATAAATATTAAGAATAGATTTGTGCTAGACCTATGTACTATGTTCAGTACAGATATGAGATAGAGATCCATGCAAGATATGAAGGTGACAAAGTATAGAGGATGATAGTCTCTAGTGGATAGAGATCCATTAGCCAGGGCAGTGAGGACATGTCTTCTAAGTGAGGACAAGAGTATTCAGTGGATAGAGATCCATTATCCAGTGTAGTGGAGGTATCAATTCTTCTAGAAGATCACCAACTAGAGCAAGAGGAGAAAGGATTTCTCCTGTGGATAGAGATCCACAAACTTGATTAGGGTATTGGTGTGTCCTTTGGATAGAGGTTCATAAACATTGTAGGGAAATGATTCCCAAGAAAATTTATTTGAGAAAAATTTATAAGGAATATTTTCTCCGTGGAGTAGCCCACATTGGTTGAACCACGTAAAATCATGTCTCTCATGTGTGTGATGCTTTGTGTGATGTTTACTGATTTAATACTACTGATGTTAACATTTGAATTAAAAAGCAAAATGTTTTATCTTATACTTTTCACCCCCCTCTGAGTATAAGAACATGTTCTTCAATTGGTATCAGAGCGGATCTCTCCATGAAAAGACTAACAACATGGAGGAGGATCCATCAGTAACACAAAAGACTATAGAAAATGAAGAGGAGATTATGTTTGACATAAAATAAAAATTCTTTGCTACTCTTAGAAAGTTGGAAAATATCAAAGAGAATAATTAAGGCTTTAAGGAATAAATTCAAGAGGATGAAGAAGAAAGGATGGAACTTCTACAAAATCTCACAGAACTCAAGATAAAGGTGGAAGAAGGAAAGAAAATTGAGCAGGATATGACCGATTTTTTAAGATCAAGGAAAACATAATGTGAAAGAATTGAAGCAGAAATTGTGTATCTAAGGAATGAAGTTGAAAGGACCAAGGTACTACAAGTTATAGAGGAGAAGAAATCACAAAAGGAATCAAGCCTTCAAAAAGCAAAAACTTCAAACAAGGATAAGAAAACAAAGGACATCTAAAAGGAATAAAACAAAGAAGAACCTTGGTTAAGAGTTAATCACAAGAGAAAGAACACTCCACCACAAACTCCAAGGCACTCAAACAAGTTACATAATTTCTTCCATGGTCATTAATTTTCTTGTAATAAATATGGTCATAGAGTTGTACATTGTATTAATCATGCAAGAAACAATGTCAATAGAAATTTTTAATTATTTTACACCTTTTATGGACGATGATATTATATGTTACAAATGCAATAATTTTGGGCACAATGCTAGATGGTGTAAAATGATCCTTCCTGAGTCTAGAAAAACAATTTCAACATCTAGGAAAAATTAAAGGGAAAATATTAAGGCTAGATCAATGTTAGTTCAAATAGCCCTTCATGCTCAGGATAAAGAAGAACAATGGTATATTGATAGTTGTTGATCTAGTCACATGACATGAGATAAATATAATTTAATTATACTAAAAGAAACCAATAGAGGGTCAGTAAATTTTGGTGATAATGGATCAACAAGGATTTATGGAAGAGGAACTCTAAGTCTAGATAATGGGAAAACAAAAACAATTGTATTGTATGTTAAAGGGTTAAAACATAATCTGTTAAGTATAAGTCAAATTTGTGATCAAGGGTACATGGTTACCTTCCATATGGATAGGTGTGAGATAAGAAAATCAGAAACTAGAAAAATAATTGCCAATGCAAGAAGAAACCCAAATAATTTATATATGCTCAATGAGATCAAAGGGGAAAAGTGCTTTCTATCTCAATAAGATACAATTTGTTTGTGGTATAGAATATTGGGTCACTTGAATTTTGAAAACCTAGTCAACATAAGTAATAAAAAGGTGGTCATAGGTTTACCCAAAATAAGAAGACCTCAAAGCACAATATGTGCACCCTGTCAACATAAAAAACAAACTAGGACAACATTTAAATAAAAAGGATACATGTCATCTGAGCCATTGAGTCTAATACATATTGATTTGTGTGGTCCTACTAGAACACATAGTATTCAGGGTGATAGATAATTTATATTGTTTATAGATGACTATTCCATAATGTTTTGGGTAGCTCTCCTAAAAGAGAAGTCAGAGGCTTTTGAAAAATTCAAAGCATTCAAGGAAATGGTTGAAAATGAAACTAGCAATAGGATTAAGTGTTTGAGATTTGACAGAGGAGAAGAATTTACTTCAAATGAATTTGTAGAGTTTTATGAACAACATGGAATCAAAATAGAGTATTCAGTAGCAAGAACTCCTCAAAAAAATGGAGTAGTTGAAAGGAAAAATAGGACTATTGAGAATATGACTAGAGCTATGCTAAATGAGTCTAAGCTCTTAGATGGTTTTTGGAGAGAAGCAGTCAACACAACAATATACATAATCACTAGGTATCAAATGAGAGTAAACCATCACAAGACTCCGTATGATCTTTGGAAAGGAAGACATGCCACTATAAAACACTTCAAGATTATTGGAAGTAAGTTTTTGTTGGCCATTTTGTATTTCATTGGGATTTTGGGAAAATTTTGTATTAATTTTTATATGAAGCGATAATATACTTTCCATTTAGTATGTAGAAGTCTGAGATGTTGTATTCTAGAGAGATTGAAGAAAAGTCTAGAAGACACTTTGAAAAATATTTATGTATTTATGAATATTTACGTTCACCCCTGAGGAAGGGCGAACACCTCATTCACCCTTTCATGGGGCGAACCTATTTTAAAAAAATATTGGCAAAAAAATATAATTATGAAATCGCGTTCACCCTTCCTTAAGGGTGAACGTGTCGTTCACCCTTTCTTTGGGTGAACGTGCCTTGGAGTACTTGGTCACCCACGTGCCTAGCAAATGTTGTGCATCCAGGTTGAGGGGTAAACATGATGTTCGCCCATCCCAGGGGTGAACTTCCTTTCAACAATGAAGAATCATGTTCACCATTCCTTAGGGGTGAATGATCCATTCGCACTTTCATGGGGTGAACCCGCTTAATAAAGATCATGCGTGCATTTGATGTGGCAAAGATGATTTGGTCAGATGTTGAATTGCATGAATTTAATGAAGGGTACCATCAGTAACTTTGTTTTATGAATTATAAGGACAAAATCGAGGAGAAATAAGTTTTCATGATTTCCAATGTACCAAAGGTGTTTAAATAATTTAATGATTTCTCCTGTCATGTGCATCTATGCCCAAATTTTAGATTTTTTGGAATTTGTTTCGCAAGTGCACTGATTTTCCAAGAAATCGAGGAGTTTTTTCTGGTTTTTGTCTTTGATTCCAGGACATTATTCTCTCACATGTATTAAATGAAAGAGGCGGAAACCTCTATAAATACTAAGGAAATCTTGTTGTAAAGGGAGGTTGGACACTTTGTGAGAACACTCTTTAAGTTATTTTCATTAATGAAAGATATCAGGCTTCTAAATTGATAAGTGATTCTGCATATAATTTCTTTCTGTGTAGTGCACTTCCTTTAACATTCACTCTTTTTATTTGTTATCTAGTTTAAATTCTACATTTGGATTTAAATATTGCCAATGGAAGAGTGGGTACCAAGGTGTTAATTTAAAAGTTATTATTGCAAGATTATGAGTTTATTTTTCAGCCTTTCCTTCTATTTGATGTTTTTTTGTGCTTGAGAATTTCCTATCTTTAGTCTACCCTAAAACCTGCACTTTGTCTTGTGGCCACATTTTCCATTTCTTTTCGCAATTTGTAATTTCTTTCCTACATCTCTAGTCTTGAACCAGTTTTAGAATTAGTTTGGGAACCAACCCTCTCTAGATATTGGCATGGAGGACATCTTTTTCCTCTAACCTTTCAATGTTGGCCATATCTAGGGCGCATAAACACAATGTTTATTGATTAGGCAGATATTTGACCAACAATTTTTGGCACACCCAGTGGGAATTTTCCAAGGTTCCACCTTCAACAATGCTAGGTTTGGTGTTCGCCTTCCTACTTTAGAATAGAACATCTGGAGAATCAATTGTACCCAAAAATCTGTAAGCGTGAGAATGGTGAAAGTTGTCTCTCATGAATACAATATCAAAAGCCAAGAATCTTGATAATCAATTTTTTTATGAATTAGACATCCAAAGGCTAGCAAAACATCCTCAAGTAGCCACTTTTCGAAGAACATGCTCACTTCATTATATTCCACCCATACCAACCATTTCATCTTCCTGATTAACCGGTGTGTTTTCCGCTCCCGTAAGTCCTATAAGTACCGCCACTAGTTTTACCCAACCTTCGTCTACTACAACCACTAATGCTTCGCAACATGTTCCTCATATTCTGATACCTCTGGCTCAGAATCCCCCACCACATCAACAACAACTTCCTAGACAATTTCTAGCTTGGAATAGCTTGGGCACGCTGAATTTGCAAATGCATAACCTAGTAACTCAAGCAACTCTGAAGGATTTGCCAACATACGATGGTACTGGAAAGACTACATACGAGCATATCCAAGATGTAGCATCTCTTGAAACTATTCATGATATAACTGATGAATATGTGATGATAAAAATTTTGGTTTTGTCATTAAGAGGAAAATTGCTCTATTGGTATCGATATTTGCAACCTGGCACAATTACTTCATGGGATCAATTGGAAGAATTGTTGATTAAGAATTTTCATGAGCAAGCTGATCCATATTCGCTACTACATCAGTTCACCTTGATTCAAATACATCCTCAAGAGGAGCTTGTAGATTTCAATGTTTGATTTATGTGAAGCTAGCAGTGGGTTCCAGATGGTTTATGGCCGACCCATGAGCAAGAAACATTTTATTATCTTTGTGCATTTAGTACCGATATTGGTATGGAAATACGCTAGGCTAATGTGACCACCTTCCCGGATCTATATACACAAGCTCAAAAATATGAATAAGATTTTATTGCTATAGGATGGCTTCCTCCGAAGGAGACAATGCATATTCTTTTGAACATACCACAATATCTTTATTCCAATGCATTTTTGCAGACCATGCCATGGATGTATCCCGTTACCTCATGGAATTTAGGCTCCCCTCAAGTAGCTCCTATCCCTACCCCACAGTCATATTCTATAAGCTTTCCACATTTTTTTGCTCCAATGATATCATCATAGCCTTCATCCATTTGTTTTATATCATTGCCATTACTTCCAGCCCCTTTACCTTTGCCCACATTGAAAATTCCCTTTCCATTTCCAGCGCTCACTCCATCATCTAGTACAGACCCCCTCATAGTTTTGTTAGAAGAAGTAAAATCCAATAATGGGGCTTTGAGGACAATATCCAATGAGCTAAAAATTATGAGGAAGAAGCAAGTTGAAGATGAGTTTCGATCCAGAAGGTTCTATACTCCACCGATCACCTGAGAGCAAGCATCCACCAAAAATGGACTTAATAAAAATATTATGATGCAGGAAAATTATGAGATTAATGCATCCAAAATAACATATTGGTGTTCTACTTGTAATGATCCTCATGGTGAAGATACATGTATGGTCCATCTGAACTATGTTCAGACACTTGCAGAAAGTGCTTTGGGTGGGAAAGTTAACATGATTCGAGAAGTGAAACATAATTGTATCATATCATATCCCAAGCAAGTGTAAGTCCTTACCAGGTCTGGAAAGAGGCCAATGATCGTGGATCCCATGGAATTGTAGCCGTTGAAAGTGCCCATGGTTCCAAAATCTTCAGAAGAAAAATGAACATCCCTGATAAGACTCCTAATGTTTTCAATTCAAAAGATTCACCACCTGGGCAAGCATAATGTAAAGCGCAAGCTCAACCTTTAACTTCATAACACATGGCCACTACCCCAGCCTCTGGTGAGACGAAATAGCAAGCTAAGGAAAAAATCAAATATCCTTCGTTGACTAAAAGGTAAAGAGTAGAAGCTACATAGCAGTATCGAGATAAGTACAAATGGTCCTTAGAAGAAAAGGTCCCACCTGCTCATAAATATAGTATCATGGAGTAAATAAAGAAAATCCCAGCTAGGATTAGCTTGTATGATGCATTGCAGTTTCCAGGGCAGATGGATTTATTACAAGAATCCCTAAAGAGTGCCAAAGACCAAAAGAAAGATTGTTTGCAAATAGTCTTGGCTCATGTGCTCCCCACTTCGGTGATTGGTAAAATTTTTCCTCCTCCATTTTATTTATCTTTAAGGATGGAAGGGTGGATTGTGCATAATTGCATGATCGAATCTCATGCTGTCACTACTGTGATGCCCAAGGCAGTGTGCGAAGTAATGGGAATGGAGTATACAAGGAGCAATCCATGAGTGTTAAAATTGGATGGTACCCCAATTAAAATGGTTGGAGTAATCAAGGATATTCCAATTGTTCTTCATAGCATACCATAGATCACTATCATTCAGGAGGTTATGGTTGTTTATTTAGAACCTTATTTTAGTATGTGCCTTTCAAGGAAATTCATAACTAAGCTAGGAGGTTATCTGTCCTTGGATTATACAAATTTTTAGATTCCTTTCAAAGGTAGATGAATTCATATGCATAATGAGAAACCTTCCCATTTTCATATTGATAAGATAGAGGAGGCATAACAAGTCCCAAACACGATAAATATGATGACCGAAGAATTAGAAGAGTTTGGTCCGATTGAAGAAGTACCTAAGGAGCTTCGCATAGAAAATGAGTTTTTTTTTAAATAATTTAACACTATGATCAGAACGGTTATTGGTTTTTATTCCATTCATAATGTAGAAAAGCCTCGAGAACAAGCCCTTAAGCCCTTAGAACCTATTTTGCATCATTTATGGAAGTTGTTATTTGATGGCGCTCGATGTAAGAATGGTGCAGGAGAAAGTGTTGTGTTGGTTTCTCCTAAAGGTATAGAAAAAATGTACTCCTACAGATTGACCTGAAGTTGTACAAATAATGCAACTAAATATGAAGGATTATGCCTTGGCTTAAAAAAGACCAAGAAATTTTGAATTGAGCAGTTGTAGATTTTTGGTGATTCTTAGCTTATAATCAATCAAGTTACAAAAATATGTGTGTCAAAAAAACATTACTTGAAGGCTTATCGTAATAGGGTATGGGATCTTTTTAAAGTATTTAAATATTTGAATATTCAAGCAATTACTAGGGAGAAAAATAGACACGCTAACATTTTAGCTTTCCTAGGTGTAATTATTCCTCTATCGAGCAAGTGGTCCAAAAACCCAAGATAGTGAGGGTGATCTATAGACCTTCCATTCTATATAGGGGCCTCTATTGGTAGGTGTTTGATAATGATGAGAAAATAGTTAATTTTCTCCTCAAAGAGGCTACCAACATAGAAAATAGAGTTCTTATGGAAGAAGAAAAGGAAAAAATGATCCAGTTAAGGAATAATCATATTCCCAGAGGTTTGATTTCACTAGGAAGCCTATTTGATCAAAGTGATAGAGCTAATAAACATAGGATTAAGGTGGATGCAAAGGAATACAAATAATTGCAGTTGGATCTAGGAAATGTCATTAAGGTTTGTACCGATTGCAAATCAAATGAAATTGAGGGCATTAGAAGTTTATGCTATGAATATCCAAATATTGTAGCATGGAGTTATCAAGACTTGAAAGGGTATGAAAATAACATGATCCAACACACCATAAATCCAAAGAAGTCAATTTTTATAGTCAATTAAGGGAAGCTACTGGGCCATGTGATCTCACGAGAAGGATTGACCATAGATCTTGCATGACCTGAAGTGCTAATGAAATTGCCACTACCTACGAATAAGAAAGACTTGTAGTCCTTCTTTGGACAAATAAAATTTATTCGCAAGTTCATTGCTGATTTTACCCAAGTCATCAAACCAATGACAGAGCTCTTGAAAAAGAATGTTGAGTTTAATTGGATGGAGGCTAGGAAGTAAGCTTTTCAAGAAATGAAAGAGAAGGATAACTCAGGCGCCAGTATTGATCAACCCTAACTACTCCAAATATTTCATACTATATGTAGTAGGTGAGCAGGAGAGCTATTCTGTCATGCTCACACAAAAACAAGATGATGGCAAAGAAAAGCCTATCACTTTTCTAAGTCAGGTTATTGCACCGCACAAGGATAAGTATAATTTTATTGAGAAGCATGTTTATGTAGTTATGAAAGCCTTGAAGAAGTTTCACCACTTCGTCTCAGAGTAGAACTATGGTTTACGTCATTCACCCTGATGTTCAAAATTTTATAATTCAAGGAGAGTTGGGTGATAAGAGAGCCAGATGGGTTTCAAAGATCCAAGAGTATGATGTAGATATCAAGCCAAAAAATTTGGTTTGTGGGTGTGCTCTCTGTCAAGAGTTGGCCAAAAGTGCGGTTGTTGAGACAAATCTTGAAGATGTAATTTGTACGAATAATGTAGCAGGAGAAAAGGAGTGGATTGAGGAACTCATTGAGTATTTTACTTCTAGAAGGTGTCCTAGCCGCTTTAACCCCTCACAGCACCAAATTTTCAGATTGTAGGCACTCCAGGATGTGATGTTTCCCAACGACCTATATTATAAGAACATTGATGGTATACTCCTTAGATGTGTGAAAGATTTGGAGAAAGCAAAAATTCTAGAGGAGTTCCACTTTGAGTTGTTAGGAGGACACTATGCCGATAGACCTATGGCTCTAAAAATTATTTGGGTAGACTATTATTGGCCTACTCTATTTGCCTATTCACACAAGATAATTCAACAGTGTGACAGTTGTTAAAGATATGTGGGTCAAGTGATAAAAGGAACATCACCATTGCATCCAATTCAGGTAGAGGCACCCTTTCAATAGTGGGATCTTGATTTTATAGGTTTTATTGACACACACTACTCTACAGAGCATAAGTATATTCTGACTATAAAAAATTACTTCACCAAATGGGAAAAAATCATACCCATAAAAAATACATATCAGGCGACTATTATTTCTTTTCTAGAGAGCCTCATTACCCATTTCGATATACTCGATTATTTGGTTATCGATAATGGTACTCCTTTCATTGGAGAAAAAATTACAAAATTCACCATTATGTATGGTATTTATTTGAAGAATATTCCAATTATTACCCATAGGGGAATGGATTGGTTGAGTCAACCAACAAAAAATTGCTTTAGATTTTGAAGAGAATAATGGCAAAGAATAAGAGAAATTGACATTTTTTGTTAAATCAAGCGCTTTAGGCTGATCACATTTCAGGAAATAAGTCCATTAAAATTTCCCCGTATGCTTTGGTTTATGGGAAATAAGCTATCCTTCCTACCCATATTGAGCTTCCTGTGCTTCAGACTTTGTAGATGTTTCAATATGAAAACGAAGAAAAAAATCCCATGGAGGCAAGGTTGGCATAGTTGCTATAATTAGAAGAAGAAAGGGAGCAAACTTATCATGCTTTTGTAGAACATGCTATGGAGATGAAGAAGTGGTTCTAGAGTAAAACCACTGATCGAAGCTTCTATGTGGGTGACTTGGTGTTAAAATGGAACAAAAAAAATCTAAGCGTAGGAAACATCATAAGTTTGATGCAATTTGGGAGGGACCTTTTCAGATTTCAGCTGTCACTTCTTCTAATGCATTTTGAATCTATGATATGGAAGGGCACGAGCTCCCTATTTCGGTGAATGGCCTTCATTTGAAGGCCTATATTTCATAATTTTAAATCAAAGGTAGTACCTTGTACATATGTAAATATTTTCATGTAAATATGCATGTTGCCAAAAAAAGAAGAAAAAAAATGAAATTCAAGGATGACAAAGTGATAACATAGGTTCACATGTGCCCCTTGGAAGGGGTGAAAATCACGTTCACCCATTTTTAAGGCGAATGCATCTTGTTGATGTCACCCAAAAAAAAAAAAAAAAGAGAAAAAAAACAGCATTGTGCATGGCACTTTTTCTAAAAAAAAAAAAAAAAGGGGAAGAGAAAACACAAAACAAAAAGGAAGAAAAACATAGTAAAGCTTGCTTTAAGTCCTTCCCTATTTTTAGAAAAGAATGCACAGCATGGAGTTTTAATGAACACATTCATTGGCGAAGATTTCCCAAGATGTGCATTCGAAGCAATTAATTTTGACCAAAGGTTATGTGGTGGTCATCAGAAGTAGCCAACGCCAACTTTTAGTGATGATGTTGAAACATGGGAGACACTCAGATTGAGTTTTTCAAGGCAACTAACATAATTAATGATTGATGATTAACGGTTGGTTTGGTCTTCCTAGTAAGCTTCTGGTGCCAGCGCACATTGTTCTATGATATTGCACTGTGTTGTGGGCACATTTTCCAAGGAGAATCTGGCAGTGAACCAAAGGAAAGATTTTTTGTGCTTAGGGAAGGGATTTTGAGTGATTTTCAAAGAATATTTCTCTTCGATGGGACATCTACATTTAATTTTGTAATTACTGCAATAGTTGGTAATGCTCGTATAAAATTTTGAAGAAAAAATACAAGTCTTGTTTTCCTTATTTGTTTTTCTTTTCTTGTTGTGTTGTATCCTACTTTTCAAGGTGTAGAAGAATTTTCAAAAGTTGATAAGCACGAAATTGCAGAGAAGTTACAATTTTTATCTGACAAAATGGGAAGACTTAGCAAAGAAAAGATAAAGGCACCATAGGGTGTTGAAGTATAGCCAGCCAAGAAATGAGAGAGAATTTTGAGGGCTAAAAAGGCCCGACATAATGATTATGTTGATTTGGATCCCTATGAAGATGAAATGGCCGAAATTGGTGATTTTTTTATCACACATAAGGGAGTTGATAGATTAAGGTAAGAAGTTGAAGTTGCAGCCGATCAAGGGGTTTCCCATAATAGTTGGCTCACGATGCCTCACTATGCAAAAATTTTATGGTATCTTTGCTCGTCTGTGCATCCATGCTCTAAACTCATCCGATTAATTGCATAATTTTATGACTCCTCCACTAGGGCTGTCCAAAATTCCTGAAATGAGATTCTTTTTATGATTACACCGGACGAGGTTTGAGAGGATTTTTCCTATGGGGTGAAAGCGTCGAGCTATAAAGTAAATAAGAAAATTCATACGGATGAGCAAGAGGAAAAGTATATTTCCACTGTTGCTATGAGGTAATTTATGGAGATGCAGCTCATCAGGGATCCACAAATGGTGCAGCTATCGAGTTTGCCTAAAACTCTTTCAGAATTTAAGTGCCAATATATTTACTCCATGCCTGCTTGGGTTGTTGGGTTACCTTCAGATGAAACTGTGTATAAATGATAGACAACTATGGCCCAATGTATTTGCAAGGTAGAATTTTATTCTCCTGTGACTATGAGGTAGGGGGAAATTCAATTTATTTTGACTAGGATGAATTTATTTCTCAAAGAATTAATGTGTAGTTGCAGAGGTTGCAATAAGGAAATACTAGGGCATTTCGGCACACTTCACTACTGGTATGTTTTTTTTTTTAGATGCAGCGACGTTTTTATTTTATTACCATTACGTAGATAGGCAAAAAGAATGAACCTTTGCCAGTTTATAAGTGGACTCAAGTATTGACTAAGAAGGATTCTGTATATAGCTTTAATAGCTATTTTTTTGGCCTAGCCATTGAGTTACTTTGTGGTAGTTGTGATCGAGTTCCTCGTGACCTGAGAGATGCCATTTTTTCATAGGAGAAAGGCGACATATTTTTTCTCACTCAAGGTGTTGTTGTTTTAATTTTTGGATATATAGGTAAACCTTTTTTATTGCATTATGTTGCCACTGTGCATATTTTTGCTATGGAAGTTGTGCACCAAATGGATTATATTAATGATACATATGGCTTCGAATAAGGGAAGAAGATGACCTATACTATACCTCTTAAGTTAGGGAGTATAGAAGTGAACCAGGTTGGGAAAAATCACCTTTTTATGGTGGCGCTTCAAGACCTGGTACTAATTGAGTTGTTGCAACGCTGGTGGTATGATCCACTTGGAAAAATTTTGGTGCTTGTTAATGCGAAGACCTTTCATTGCTGCCCGTGCCTGAATATTCAAAAGCACTAAAATAATTTTTATGGGCCAGACATGAACTATCATATAGAAAAAATCTCCTCCCTTCCTCCATGGCATGATTATTATGAGCAAGAAGCAGAGTATAATCTAGGAAAGAATAAAATGCATATTCCTCCTCCAGGCCTGTTAGGGATTATTCAAGAGGTAAATCCTCATTGGAAGGAGGAGAAAATTATGAACTGATGGGTAATGCATATTCATCAAAGGAAACCGTATGATACTTATGGATTGAAGCTTAATACCCAGTTATCTCAAGTTTATAATAGGTTTGTGGATTCCTATCAACCTATCACCTTTGCCACCATTTTATCACAAAGTTTTCAGCAGTCCAAAAGTGGCGAAAGTGAACCTAAAGTGGAGAGTCCTATGGTTGAGAATGATATTGAAGAAGAAGAGGAAGAATAAGAACAATCATATGTTTTTTAAAAATGGACCCAAAGAGCGAAGCGCCCTCTGAAATAGGTTCCCTCACCTAAGCAACAAAAATAGCTAGTGGCATCCCATTTTCCTAGAGAAGCTAAGTGACCTCAAACTGATGTGGACACTACTTCAAATATTACAACACCTATGTCTTTGGGTACTATTATTCTTGTTACATCAAGTTTTGTAGTTGCTTCTATATCAGTAGTGAACCTTATCCTCAATTATGAGCACCCTACATCAGTGGCACAAAATTTTTTGATGGCACAACAAGAGGAGGAGCAGCTTTCAAAAGATTCTCATGTTGAGATTATGAATGAAGAAGCAGCCCTCAATATTGGTGAACAGGAGGTAGAGTGAGGAAAGGAGGTAGTTGTACAACCTCATCCATACATAGAACCATTTTTGCCTATGCCCCAAGGTACAACATCTCTTCTTCTTCCCTTCCCCTAATCGGGTGCGTAGTGATTTCTTCTTCATTCCCATCAATTTCATTTTTTGTCCCTTCCATTTTCTTCCTTCCTGCCCTTCGGTATTCCTTCCATTTCTCTTTCTATGGTTCCCTCTTCCCCTTTTGCTACTTCAATTTTTGAAATCACTGCTACTCCTTTCATTCTCGTTTCCTCGTCCTTTGTTTCTTTTAGTTCTTATATGTCAGGAACTAATCCTTTTTCACGTTCCCTTCCCTAGATTGTTACTTCTCCCACCATTGTGGCTATTAGTATGCAAGCTCCATCTATGCTTAGAATAACCATGACCACATCTGTGCCCTCCATCTCATCCACTCTTTCCCTCTCTTCCACCATCCCTGTGTCCATTCCTTCACTTCAATTTGTGTTGTTCGTGTCCACTAAGCCTAGTCGTTGAAAGGTTTTTGTTCCATTTACCCCATTTTTTGAGTTACTATTCCAAACGTGCAAGTGGCTCGCAAAGTAGCTAGATGTTGAAAAATTAAATTAGGTGCACCTGAGCTCCTCTCAATGGTTGAAAAGTATGTGGTAGAAAGAAGCTTTGGCACTATCATGACCGATTAATAAGGTGACCTTTGATCTAATTGCTAAGGAGGCTCATGTGACCACATTCACTCTGATGGTTTAGAAGCCTCAAGGTGAGTTGTAACCTGAGGACTATGTTTCTAAGACTATAACTGAATATCTGACGTGGATTGATCCCATTGAAAAAATGATCAATATGCAAGTAGATATGAGCTCCTTGTATTTGCATGAGGAGCATTATAAAGAAAAATATTTCGAGCTGCAAGACAGGTTACTTGAGATGGAGAGTGCATTGGCTAAGAGCAAGGCAAAAAAAGAAAAAACAACCACTGAAAGAGAATATTTTTGCAATCAATTCAAGGTGCACTTAAAGGAATGTTATGTCACTCAAATCAAGATGCATAACCTTCAACAATAGGTCAAATAACTCAAAAAGTATCTTGAAGCTAAGACTGTGCCTGTTGCAAGGTTTTCACGTCATAGCATAAGAAACCTTTGGCTTCGCTTTGTATGAAATTCTACAAAGTTGTTCGTGCATGCAGTCAAGATGTTGCAGTACCTATGGGAAGCAAGGATACAAATATAGCTTGGGAAAAAAATGATTGATTCAGTGGAGGAGTTGTTGTCGCCCCATATGGAGATGACTATCAAGATACAAGCTTTGTTGAATACGTCTTTGTATATTGACCCTCTTAGTGAGATGGACTATGCTTGGTCTAGAGCACAGGTGACTCTACAAAGCTATTTTTAGCGCATGGAACTTGTAAATGAGGGGTGGGCCATCCTCAATACTATTGAGTGAGAGCATACTATTTTGATGTCTCATTTTGAGACTATCGACCGACTGGGTTTCACCATATTCCTAGATTATTGGGGTGAGCCTCTTTCGATTGAGTAGCTTCAAGAGATCTGGAGTGCATTTATTGAAGATACTGTACACATTGATACCTTGGCTGAACCCCTCATTCAAGTGTAGGTCTTTTTGCTGATGGAGAAATATACACGTTTGGAGGTTTCCCTTTACGAGTTGGCTCAGCGTTCAAAGCACCTCAGCTTGATAGATGTACAAAGTCTTCATTTTATGTAAGAGTCTCTCAGTACTCACTACTTTTTTACTACTAAATCTTGGCATGATGTTGTTTGCACGTACAAGGCCATTTTGAAGGTTATTATAGAACAGGAAGTGAAGGTAGTAGCAGATCATGAAGTAGAAGAGAATGTGGCAAAAGAAGCTGAACGTACTGAAGTGCTTAGGGTCACAACTGAAGTCGAGGAAGAAGAGTGCACACAAGTGGCCCCCAGAAGATAATGTATTTACATATTTTGTATAGACTCTACACCCAATGGATAAAGGCCTAGGATTGTTTGCATCCATGCGAGTTTGATACCTCGTGAGTCACCAAGAAATGTTAGCCATTTTGTATTTCATTAGGATTTTGTATTAATTTTTATATGAAGTGATAATATATTTTCCATTTAGTATGTAGAAGTATGAGATGTTGTATTCCAAAGAGAATGAAGAAAAGTCCCAAAGAAACTTTGAATTTTTTTTATGTATTTATGAATATTTACGTTTGCCCCTAAGGAAGGGTGAATGCCTCATTCACCCTTTCTTGGGCCAAACCTATTTTGAAAAAATATTGGTGAAAATATATAAGTTTGAAATCGTATTCACCCTTCCTTAGGGGTGAATGTGTCATTTGCCATTTCTTGGGGTGAACGCGCCTTGGAGTACTTGGTCACCCGTGTGCCTAAAAAATGTTGTGCACCCTGGTCAAGGGGCGAACATGATGTTCGCCCATCCTAAGGGGGAACTTCATTTCAAAAATGAAGAATCATGTTCGTGCTTCCTTATGGGCAAACGACCCATCCATATTTTCATGGGGTGAACCTGCTTAATAAATATCATGCACACATTTGATGTGGTGAAGATGAATTGGTCAAATGTTGAATTTCATGAATTTAATGAAGGGTGCCCTCAGTAACTCTGTTTTAAGAATTGCAAGGACAAAATTGAGGAGAAATAAGTTTTCATGATTTCCAATGTACCAAAGGTGTTTAAATAATTTAATGATTTCTCCTGTCATGCACATCTATATCCAAATTTCATATTTTCTGGAATTTGTTTCTCAAGTGCACTGATTTTCCAAGAAATCAAGGAGTTTTTTTTTGTTTTTGTCTCTGATTCTAGCACATTCTTCTCTCACATGTATTAAATGAAAGAGGTAGAAACCTTTATAAATACTAAGATGAGTTTTTTTTGATAGACTTTAACGTTGTGAAAGAAACACACATTGGTTGGTATTCCATTCAGAAGGTAGAAAAGCCTCGAGAACAAGCCCTTAAGCCCTTAGAACCTATTTTACATTAGTTATGGAAGTTGTTCTTTGATGGTGTTCGATGTAATAATGGTGTAGGAGCAGGTGTTGTGTTGGTTTATCTTGAAGGCATACAAAAATGGTACTCCTATAGATTGACCTAGAGTTGTACAAATAATGTTGCTAAATATGAAGCATTATGCCTTGGCTTGAAAAAGGCTGAGAAATTGGGAATTCAGCAGTTGCAGATTTTTGGTGATTTTGATCTTATAGTCAATCAAGTTACAAAAAAATGTGTGTCAAAGCAACATTACTTGAAGGGTTATCGTAACAGGGTATGAGATATTTTTGAAGTATTTAAAGCTTTGGATATTCAAGCAATTCCTAGGGAGAAAAATAGACACGCTGACATTTTAGCTTCCCTAGGTGCTAATTATTCTCCTATCGAGCAAGTGGTCCAAAAACCCAAGACAGTGAGGGTAATATACAAATATTCCATTCTAGATAAGGGCCTCTATTGTAAATTGCTCGATAATGATGAGAAAATAGTGAATTTTCTCCTCAAAGAGGCTACCGACATAGAAAATAGAGTTCTTTTGGAAGACGAAAAAGAAGAAATGATCCAGTTAAGGAATAATAATATTCCCAGAGGTTTGATTTTTCTAGAAAGCCTATTTGATCAATGTGATAGAGCTGATAAACATAGGATTAAGGTGGATGCCAAGGAATACATAGAATTGTAGTTGGATCCAGGAAAGGTCATTAATGTTGGTACCGATTGCAAATCAAACTAAATTGAAGGCATTAGAATTTTATGCTATGAATATCCAAATATTGTAGCATTGAGTTATCAATACTTGAAAGGGAATGACAAGAACATGATCTAGCACACCATCGAGCTGCAATAAGGGTTTAAGCCTTTTCAGTAGAAGCAACGACCTATCTATCCTAAGATCTAAGTCCTCATAAAAGCAGAGTTATTGAAGATGCTTTAAGCGAAGATCATTTATCCTACTAAGCATTCCACATGGGTAGCGAACCTAGTTCATGTAAGAAAGAAGAATGGAGATATACATCTGTGTGTTGATTTTTTGAATTTAAATTAGGAATCACTTAAGGATAATTATCCTCTTCCCCAGATAGATCAAATTCTTCATGTTGTGGCTAGTGCTCAGAGATTTTCCTTCTTAGATGGCTTCTCTGGGTACAATAAAATTTAGGTTAAGGATGAGGATCAATACTAAATGACATTTACAACTAAGTGGGATACATTCACTTATGATTGGATGCCTTTCAAGCTTTCAAATGTTGGTGCAACTTTTCAAAGATCCATGGACGTCGCCTTCGGTGAGTTGCTAAATAAAATCATTGTGATTTATCTTGATGATATGATAGTGTTTTCACATTGCAGAACATATCATGTTTCCCATCTAAGACAAATATTTGAGAAGTGCTGAGAATTGGTCAAATGTTGAATTACATGAATTTAATGAAGGGCACCATCAATAACTCTATTTTATGAATCACAAGGACAAAAGTGAGGAGAAATAAGTTTTCATGATTTCCAATGTACCAAAGGTGTTTAAAGAATTTAATGATTTCTCCTGTCATCCGCATCTATGTCTGAATTTCAGAGTTTTTTGAATTTTTTTCTCAAGTGCACTGATTCTCCAAGAAATCGAGGAGTTTTTTCTGGTTTTTGTCTCTTATTCTAGGACATTCTTCTCTCACATGTATTAAATTAAAGATGCGGAAACCTCTATTAATACTAAGAAAATATTTTTGTAAAGGGAGGTTAGACACTTTGCAGGAACACTCTTTAAGTTCTCTGCATTAATGAAATACATCAAGCTTCTGAATTGATAAGTGATTTTACATATAATTTCTTTCTGTGTAGTGCACTTCCTTTAACATTTGGTGTTTTTATTTGCTATCTAGTTTAAATTCTACATTTGGATTTAAATATTGCCAATGGAAGAGTGGGTGCCGAGGTGTTAGTTTAAAAGTTATTATTGCAAGATTACGAGTTTATTCTACTACCTTTCCTTCTATTTGATGTTGTTTTGTGCTTGAGCATTTTCCTATATTTATTATGCCCCAAAACTTGCACTTTGTCCTGTGGCTGTATTTTCCATTTATTTCCACAATTTGTAATTTATTTCCTATATATCTAGTCTTCAACCAGTTTTAGAATTAGTTTGGGAACCAGCCCCCTCTGGATATTGGCATGGAGGACATCTATTTACTCCAACATTTCAATGTTGGTTGTATATAGGGCACATAAATGCAGTGTTTATTGATTAGGCATATATTTGACCAATATTTTTACATAAGATGAGATCAAAACTGACGAAAGTTTGATCCAAGATGTGATGAGGTAATATTTTTTGGTTATTATTCAAATATTAAAGCCTATAGATGCTTCAACAAGAGAACACATACTATGGTGGAAAGAATGAATGTAACAATTGATGAGAAGATAGATTCAAGAGAACTAGTTCAACAAATTGTGTATCAAGAAGATGGATGTTTTCAAGAAGATTTATATGAGGAATCAGATAAAGAAGAATAAGAAACACAAATATTTCTTCCCAAAAATCCATCCAGGTATGTACAGAAGCATCATCGAAAAGAGCAAATTATTGGTAATCTAGATGAAAGTTAGACAACGAGAAGTATAATAACACCATCTCAACAAGCATATTTTTATTTGCTATCTAAAATTGAGCCAAAATACTTTTCTCAAGTAAGTGATGATAAGTTTTGGATTAATGCAATGGATGAGGAATTAGATCAGATAGAAAAAATCAAGACTTGGGAACTTGCTCCAAGGCCAAAGGATAAAAATGTGATCGACACAAAATGGGTATTCAAAAATAAGTTAAATGAAGATGGATAAGTAGACAGGAATAAAGCAAGGTTAGTATGCAAAGGTTATGCATAGGTAGAAGGAATTTACTTTGATGAGACATTTGCTCCAGTTGCACAACTTGAAGCTATAAGAATGTTTTTAGCCTTCTCAAGTTTCAAAAAATTGAAGGTATATCATATGGATGTTAAGTCAGCATTTCTAAACGGTGTTTTAGAAGAAGTCTATATTGAACAACTAGAAGGATTCATATTAGCAGATAAACCAGATCATGTTTACAAATTAAAAAAGGCATTGCATGGTCTAAAGTAGGCTCTGAGATCATGGTACCTAAGATTGGATAAGTATCTTCAACAAAAGGGATTCAGAAAAGGGATAGTAGACAACAATTTATACATAAAAAATGAAGGGAATGATATATTAATTGTGGTTGTTTATGTTGATAACATAATTTTTTGGGGGAAAAAATGATAATATGTGTAAATAATTTTCTAAGAACATGCAAAATAAATTTTAGATATCTATGCTTGGTGAATTGTCCTTCTTCCTTGCACTTCAGATTTCACAATTAGAGAAAGGGGCATTTCTCTCACAATCCAAGTATATAAAAAAAATGTTAAAGAAATTTATATTAGAATATTGTAAACCAATAAGTACCCCCATGGTCATAGGATGCAAGTTAAGTAAGGATGATGAATCTCCAAAGGAAGATGAAATATTATATAGATCCATGATTGGTAGCTTATTGAATGTTATAGATACAAGACAAAACATAATACAGTCAGTGGGATTAGTTGTAAGGTTTTAGGTAGCACCTAAGGAAATAATGTGACAGTGGTAAAAATAATTTTTAGGTATCTATAAGGAACTATGGATTTTGGGCTTTGGTATCCCAAAAGTGATAATTTTACACTGAAAAAATATACAGATGCAGATTGGGTTGGCGTCATTGATGATCGAAGAAGCACAAGTGGATGAGCATTCTTTCTTGGAGACTATTTAGTCTATTTGCTAAGTAAGAAGTAGGTTTTCATATCCTTATCTACATCAGAAGTAGAATACATTGCATCAGTAGCCAATTGTACACAGGTTTTATGGATGAAGAGAACTCTAGAAGACTTCAAGATAAAACATGATAATCCTATTCCCATACTATGTGATAATACAAGTTCTATAAGTATCTCAAAAAATCTAGTAATGCACTCCAAGACAAAGCACATCCTAATTAAGTATTATTTTTTGAGAGAACAGGTGACAGATAAATAGTTCAGGCTAGAATATATTTCTACAAAGCAACATATAGCAGATATTTTCATCGAGCCACTTTCAAAGGAAACCTTTGAGTATTTTGAGGAAGATTGGGAGTGAGACTCCCACCCCAAAATTAACCATCTCATGAGGAGGTGGGGGAGGGGCTAATCTAGGATGCTCATTCTTAGCCCCAAGCCCCAAAGGTGACCCTTTGCCATTGATGTCTAAGGGGGAGATATTTGAGTAAGGGGGAGAGATTTGGTATTTGAGTAAAAATAAATATTTGAAGAGAGCATTGATCTAGGGGGAGCAATGTTCTAGGGGGAGCTGAACAAAGGAAAGATCAAGTTTTTGGTTTGGGTTGCCATCAATGACAAAGGGGGAGATTGATGGACATTTTGAGTCAAATTTGTCATTGATGTCAAAAAATGAAGTTGTCATTAATGAGCTACCTATAATTTCAAAATTTCAAGAGGAACAATGCAGAGATTAAAGGCAAAAGGGCTTCACAATATTTTTAATATTATGTGAAAGCATAAGTTAAAAGGTTTTTCATAAAAACCCAATGAAGCTGATTACAAAACTAAATGAAGGTTTAATATTTATTTTATAAAACATTTAAATTCAAATTGAATTTAAATTTTATAAATAAATATTATTTATACAAATTTTTACAATGAGATAAGGTCTTAATAAAACCAAAGGGTTTTAAAGAATTAATTTATAAAATTTAAATTCAATAGAATTTAAAGAATTTAAGTTTAAAGGAAAATCATAGTGCCAACATCTAAATTTTGAAGAAAATTCAAAGCACTAATGTATATGTGTGAAGGAGGAAATTGATATAAAAACCCATACCTTAGAGGCATTAAAATTATCCTTTTGCTCGAATGTTAATGTGTGCAATTGTGTTGAGAACTCATGCAGAAAAAGAGAAGTGAATTTATTGTGTTATGTGTCAATGAATAGAGATAAAAATGAAAAGCACCAAAAGTTGAAATCCATATGGGCAGCATGGCCTAGTGGCAAGAGGGCATCAGTTAGAGTGTTTGGGCACTAGGTGACCTATGCTCGAAACATGGTGGCAGTGTATTTTTGTGGTTGTGTTTGTGTTAGAAACATCAAAGAAAATGGTGCAAGTTTTGCTAGGTAAAGTGGGGAGCTTTATAGATCACGTGGTTCTCTTTACTCCCCAAGCAAGCACCTAGCTTGTGTGATAGTTGGAGCTACAACTAGGGTGTTGGTTGAGGCTATGTCATGAGTTCAAAACCCACCAAGGAAAAGGTAAAAAAAAATTATTATATTTTTGTGTTGCCTAAAGTTTGACATGAGGTCTTAGGGAGTTAAAATGGTTGCTTAAAAGGGTTTTTATTTGATTATTATTTTTTGTAAATTGGAGGAATAAGGGGTTAGATTTATTTTTGAATAAAGTGTATGTGTCACATTTATTTGTTGAATTTTTAAAAGGATAAAAGGAATTTCTTGCATTGAGTTATTTTTAAAATAAGAGTGCATTGAATATTATTTTAATTGGGAGATTATAAGGTGTAAGTGGTGAATTATTTTTGTAAATTTTGATGAATGTTTTCTTAAAGATGTAGTGATAAGGTGTATGTGTGTATTGATATTTATATTGTATTTTTTAGGGAGTCTATCATCTTATAACTTCATTGATATTGGAAAAGAAGTGTTTGTGGTTTTGGCAAATTTATGAGATTCATTCATCATCAATGAAAAGGTATGAGCACATTCTTCCATAGTTAAGTTGATTGGTTGTTTTTTTGGAATATAAGTTTGGAGTGCAAAGGACTTGATTAGGGTTTCCTTATTGAGTGTGTGAGTTAATGCTTCAAGGTTGTCTGGAATAAAGAGTTGTATTTAAAACCTTGTTTTATAAGCATTGTTGTTGAAGTCATTGGTTGAACAAAGAACTAGGGTTTGAAAATAACATGAGTATCATTTTTATGTGAGAGTTGTTTTGTGAGCATTGTTGGAAATATTTTGAGTTGGTTTTTATATACTTGGACTAGGGTTTGTAAGGAAGGATTGTTTCATTGAGTGATTGGTTGAGTAGAGTTGGTTGAGCCTAGTCAATTGGATGTTTGAAATGATTTTTCAAGTTCCATAAAATAAACTATTCTATATTATGATTTTATTTGAGAAAGTAATTGATAATTGTGATGAGTATAGAACATATTAAGTCTCTAATAATTCTCTCTATCTTTGTATGAGATTAGAAAATTTTTAGTGTTGACTTGTTGAGAAGATTTGAGGCAAGTCTTTGAGAAGACTTGTGGATAGATTTGGATAAGTTCTTGTAAGGACTTATTGAGCAGATTGGACAAGTTCTAGAGAGAGCTTGAGAATAAATTTTGGTGTAAATTTGAGAAAAGAGTTTTGTACAGATTTGAGGACAGATTTTTGCTTGACCAAATACAAATATTAAGGATAAATTTGTGCTAGACCTACGGACTGTGTTCAGTATAGATTTGAGATAGAGTTGAGTGCAAGATTTTGAGGTGACAAAGTATAGAGGATGACAGTATCTAGTGGACATTTATCCATTAGCCAGGGTAGTGAGGATAGATCTTCTAAGTGAGGACAAGAGTATTCAATGGATAGAGATCCATTAGCTAGTGCAATGGAGGTAGCAATTCTTCTAGAAGATAACCAACCAGAGAAAGAGGAGAAATATTTTCTCTTGTGGATAGATATCCACAAACTTGATTAGGGGATTGGTGTCTCCTTTGGACAAAGGTTCATAAACATTATAGGGAAAGGATTTCCAAGAGAATTTATTTAAGAAAAATTTATAAGGAATATTTTCTCCATGGAGTAGCCCACATTGGGTGAACCACGTAAAATTATGTCTCTCATGTGTGTGATGCTTTGTGTGATGTATACCGATTTAATACTACTAATAATAACATTTAGATTAAAAATCAAAATTTTTTATCTTATACTATTCACCCCCCTCTTAGTATAAGTACACGTTATTCATATTTTAATCTCTATAATTCCTACATGCACTTTTAATTTCAATAACCTTTAATCTTCATCTAAATATGATTTGTATTTGTGATCAACCAATGGTCACACCTGGAGAACCTAACTTTTAGGAATACAACTATGAGAATTGTTTTTTTTAAGGATTCAATCAACAATTTGAACCATTATCTAGAGTGGTATAGATAATTAAATGCATACACAACTAAGGAAAAGTCCTTGAATAGTATAAAATTCTATAATTTGGCTATAATATCTTCTAAAAATGTGGTATCTTTACCCATAAAAATATGTTGCCTTTCCTCTCTGGGCCTAGTTGATAAAAGCTTTTTAAAATCTTCTTTTATGATAACCCCTCCTAATGATTCCCAAAACTCCTTTAGTTACTTGATCATTTTATAGCCTTTACAAAGTTATATATATAATAGGAGACTTGACTCCACATTGAATATCTAATGCATGTATTGGCTACCATTATATTTGTAGCAAACTACTTCTTCCTTCTCATAATGTTTAGAGACAAATTCTACCATTTTAGAGTATTTTGGCTAGATTATTTCTCTTTTTATATAGTTTTATCCCTTATACATTAGTAGAAAACCAAATTGTTGGATCTTCACCTTTATGTTACTAAGGTCTCTCTTTGACTTTTGAGTATAGAAACTGATAGAATAGGGAAACATTACTAGGTTCTTAAGGTGCTTAGTAGTAATCATGGAATGAAGCTTCAACTACTATCATCAAAATTTTCTATGAATTATTTTATGGTTCTTAATGGATCACTCTAGATTAAATACAACCCTAATAATTGAGGGCTTTTGGATTCAAAATAATTTTATTTTGTTTAGACCAGGTTCCTAGCATTTCTATCCATGTGTAAACCATAAAAAAATACTAGATCAAGGAAGGATAATGTCTCTTTCAAGATACACACTTTGTCCAAAATAAAATCCTTCAAGGGATATATATTTCCTTTATGTTGATATCGCTTTCCAACACATCATAGTCTCACCTTACCATCTTCATGTTGACGATATTCAAAAACTAATAAACCACCCTAGTATCTTCTCATAACATTTATTTAAACATCATATTATTTCTAGATGGTAGGGTGTTGGTGGTAGAGGAACCTATAATTATCAAGAAAATAATATTGCTATGAATATTTGGATCAAATATCTAGGAAAGAGAATAATACCATCATATGTTTGTCAAGCAAGAGGAAGAGAGTGAAAAATATTAAGGTGAGGTAAATATGTATCAAAATATGGGTTATGTATAGTGTAATTATGCACCCATTTGAAAAATTATAGGATGGTTTAGAAAATATGCTTTAACATATGAAGGAAAAGATACAAGAACAATTAAATGAGAGTTGGATCTTTGGAGTGTTAGCATCACAACAAGTAGACTTAGGGAATAGGATGCTTTCCAATTAGAGTCCCACATGAAATATTATTCATGAGAAGAAAATCAATGGTAGGTGACATTACCTTGTACCAATATAGAGTGATTTATTATAATATTAATTT
Source organism: Wollemia nobilis (assembly GCA_028583015.1). Taxonomy (NCBI): domain Eukaryota; kingdom Viridiplantae; phylum Streptophyta; class Pinopsida; order Araucariales; family Araucariaceae; genus Wollemia; species Wollemia nobilis. Next base: position 41,982 of record JAQPPZ010000390.1, on the reverse strand, counting down.
AAAAAGCATTTAATGACTAGTAGAATATAGAGTAGGTGCTCCACAACTACAAACACACAAACATTTAGAAATTTTTTGGGCCAAAACACAATTTTTTATGTTTTTGAAAATAACACAATTTTAAAACTATCACATTTTGACTGAATATTGAGGACATTATATACCTCATAATAAGAACTCACAAGAGATACAAGATCTTCATATTTGTGATGCAAGAGCATCCAATAGTATCAGGAAAATATTGCATCACTAAAAATGTATATTTTCTCTTTTGGCTATAGATTTCTTTAGCTATTTTGGAGTCCATGATGACACTTGAGAGGCGTAAGTTAGTCAAAATTCCAAAAAGGAGAAAAATGATCACCTACTACTTTTCGTAATTTAGCCTAAATAGGTACGTATGGACTTGAAAATTTACCCCAAGGAGGGGAATTGAAAATTACATCTGGTGGTGAAATAATCACCCCAATATCCTGAAGAGTTTGAGAGATATTAAAGTTTTCATATCAAGAAACCTAACCAATAAAGTTTAAAAATAAAATTTGAAGACCATAAAGGCCCCGAAAAAGGATAATTTTTTTTTTTTTTATTTATCTCTTTGTGAGCTTTCCAACAATATATTATAATATCCAATTAGACAACTGAGTCAAAATTTATGGCTCCGGGATGCTGTACCACCAAAATTAAAATTTCAAATGAATATCTACCTGGGTGGGAAAATAAAAATTCAAATTTCAATTGAATATCTTCCTATGCAGGAAATTGCAAATTCAAATTTCAAATGAATATCTTCCTAGGCAAGAAAATGAACAATGGGAAAAAAGGGAGTTACATTTTCCAAAATATTCTATGGAAGTTATTAAAGGGGGAACATAGATTCATCGAAGGTAGTCCAGTGTTATAGATCATGGCTCCAACTTGTATATTTCCAGTAGATTTATTTGTAATAAAATCGACCTTGTGGTCATAACATTGTAACTTATGATTCTATATTTCTATTTCATTGAAGTAATATTAGATGTTGGGTGTCTTTTAAAATTTTCTATGATATTAAGTTTTGTGTGAGTGTTGTATGGAGTAGCCCCTTTTCCAAGTGGTATCATAGAGGTAGTTCCTGAGTGTGTAAACAAATAACCAAATGGAAGGTAGTTTCCACCAAGACTTGTGATTGTGGGTTGTGAGAAAAGTGATCAAAATATCTCCACAAAGAAACTGTGGTGGTGGGAGAAATATTTTGGTACTAAAAGAGAATTTTAGAGCCCTGTAGAGACAAGTTCAAGCACTACAAGAGGAGCTATATAAAGGTTTTGAGCCAAGAAGAGAATATGAAAGTGAAGATGAAGCTGAATAAGAAGCCTAATTTGAATAATAACATGATATAGTAAATCTTGGCCAAGTCATATTATTTACAACCATCTCCAAGATTAGAAAATGATCGAATATTGATATTTCTACATTTTCTAGGAATATTAACCCATAATATTTGATCGATTGGATCAATGATATGAATGAGTTATTTGAGTATGAGAAGGTCGAAGATCTTGAGAGGGTCAATTTTTTAAAGACCAAGCTGAAGGATCATGCTAATATTTGGAGGAAGGAAGTATAACTATATAAAAGTAGAAGAGGAAAATAAATAATAATCGAATGGTGAAAAAGTTAAAAATATCATTTATTCGAGTTGATTACGAGTTAGATTTACTAGAGAAAATGCAATTTTTGAGGAAGGTAGGTAAGTCTGTCAAAGAGTATACAAAAGAGTTCTACAAGGTCATGATCATAATAGACCATTCTGAGGCCAACAAGGAGAAGGTATCCCATTATATAAATGGATTGAAGTCAAGTATTCAAGAGGAGCTATTTTTGGTCAGAATGACTACCATAGAAGATGCTTATTAGTTTTCCTAAAGTTAGAATATAAGCTAAATATAATATCTCAAACCAAGTAGAGAGAAATAGGTAATGGTGTAAGGACTAGTGAAAGACCACATAGAGGATGAAATTAAGACTAGAAGAAGAATGGAGAAGTTAGCAATGACCAACACTAGAAAGGAGATAATTCCTACCACCCCCATGAGCAAAATAATGGTGACCAAATAGGAAGAATAAGGTTTAGATGAGGAATTGAAAGAGGAGTATTTTGTGGAATATATTTCCAATGTGGAGAAGAAGGACATCGAGCATACGAGTTTCTACAAAATCAAGGAATAAAAAATAAGAGACTTGAAGGTAATGCACAAGTTTCTTATGTAGATGAAGGTGCTGAATTTGAGAATTTTGAAGAGGTAGAAAGAGGAGAAGTTATAATCATAAGAAGAGCCTTGCTAAATAAGGAGAAAGATCCAGTTTAGAGGAAGAGTTTATTTCACATAAGGTGCTAGTGTGAAGGTAAAGTTTGTAATGTTATCATTGATAATGGTAGCACTAATAATCTAGTTTTAGAGGGGATGTTTAACAAATTACAGTTGGAGAGAAGGAGACATATGCATCCATATTAGATTGTATGGATATAGAAGGACCATAGAGCTTTGGTCAGGAGCCATTTTACCAAATAATATAGCCCATAGAATGACTCTTCTAGAGAATGAGAAGTTGAACAAATAAGTTCAAGAGCTATTGAAGAAATAATTAATTCAAGAGAGTTTGAGTCCATGTGCAGTACCTACATTACTAGAACCAAAGAAATATGGATACTAGAGAATATGTATAGAATCTCGATCCATTAACAAGATTACAATAAAATATAGATTTACATTGCCATGGATGGATGACCTTGTGGATTGTTTCAATGGAGCCAAGTACTTCACGAATATTGACCAGAAGAGTGGATATCGTCAAATTCATATTAGAGAAGGATATGAGTGGAAAATAATATTAAAGACTAAAGAGGGCTTGTACAATTGGATAGTCATGTCATTTGGGCTAACCAATGCACCGAGCACATTTATGTGTCTAATGAATGAGGTATATTTTTTTTGAGAAAAATTTGTTATTTTTTATTTCAACGATATTTTGATTTTTAGTAAGACATTGGAGGAGCACTTGATGCATATTTAAAGATTTTTTGAGAAGCTAAGGGAGGAGAAATTGTTGATTAATCTGAAGAAATGCAATTTTGTGAAGAAAGAGTTTGTGTATCTAGGATTTTTTATTTGAGCTAAAGGTCTTAAAATAGACCCAAAAAAAGTTAGGGCTATCATTGAATGACCTACACTGAGGAGTATTACAAAGGTAAGATCATTCCATGGTCTAGCATGTTTTTATAGAAAGTTTATTAATAATTTTAGTACTATTTGTGCGTCCCTAATAGAGACAATGAGAGGGGATAGGAAGAATTTTAAGTGGACTACAAGAGCATTCAAGAGTTTTAATATATTGAAGAAAAAATTCATAGAGCAGCTTATTTTTGCACTTCCAAATTTTAATAAGGTATTTTAGGTAGATTATAATGCTAGTGGTAGGGCCATAGAAGTTATTTTGGGTCAAGAAGGTAATCCCATTACCTATTTTAGTGAGAAGCTTAATGATACCAAGAAAAAATATTATGTCTATGCTTAGGATTTTTATGCTATAGTTCAAGCTTTGAAGAAATGGAGACACTATTTATTGTCAAAAAAAATTGTTTTATATACTAATCATCAAGCCTTGTAGTATCTTAATAGTCAAGGAAATTTAATTCAAAGGCACTTTAAATGGGTTGATTTTTTGTAGAGTTATACTTTTGTGTTTAAGCATAGGAGTGGAAGGTCAAATAGAGTTGTATATGACTTAAGTAGAAGGTAAAATTTGTTGATAGAGATGAAGGTGGAGGTTTTTGGGGTTGACTAACTCAAGATTTTGTACACTAAAGATCCCAATTTTGTAGAAGCTTGGAGAGTTTTCTTGGAACCTATTACTTAGGATAAAACAAAATGGTTGGATTTCTTAATCCAAGATGGAATGTTGTTTAGGAAACTAGTTGTGCATTCCAAGGAGTTCTATGAGAGAGAACCTGATCAAGGAGAAGCATATTGGAAGATTGGCTAGACACTTAAGTCGAGATAAGACCATTGCCATTGTTAGTGAGAACTATTATTGGCCACAATTACAACAAGATGTGAAGAATTTTATAAAAAAATTTAGAGTATGCGAAATGGCCAAAGATGTAAGATAGAACACTGAGCTATATCATCCATTACCTATACCAGATAAACCACGGGAAGATATTAGCATGGATTTTTTTCTTGGCTTGCCTAGGACATAGAGAGGGCATGAGTCAATATTTTGGTGGTTGACAAATTTTCTAAGATGGAACATTTCATTCCTTGCAAGAAAATTAATGATGTAGTTTACATTGTAGAGTTTTTTTCAAAGAGGTGGTATGACTACACGGTCTACCAAAGAGTATAGTTTTAGAAAAAAATACCAAATTTATTGGTTATTTCTTGAGGACCTTATGGAAGAATTTGAAGACATATTTGAAGTACAGTTCTATAACCCATTGAGATGCTTAGTAGGATATAATACCAAGGGATGGGATTCTAATTTACCGTAGGTGGAATTTACTTACAATAATTCTATCAACAAAGGTATTGGTAAATCCCCATTCCAAATTGTATATGAGAGAAACCCAAGGAATGCTTTTGAGTTGAGGAATATGGAAAAAGGAGAAAGGAATAGTGTTGATGCTAAGAACTTTGTGGAGCACCTTAAGAACTTACATGAAGAGGTACAAAATAATATTAATAAGATCAATACTTAGTACAAGGTAAATACAGACCAGAAGCAGAGGTTAAAGGAATTCCAAGTTGGAGATGAAGTTATGGTTCACCTAAGAAAAGAAATATTTCCTGTTGGAACATATGACAAACTAAAAATAAAGAAGTTTGGACCATGCAATATCATAAAGAAACATGATTCAATAAATGCATATGAGGTGGAATTACCAAGTGGAATTAATATATCATATGTGTTCAACATTTTTGACTTGACAGAGTATCATGAAGGAGACAATGAGGATAGACCAATAGGAGAACGATGGAATATTCCACCATATACTCTACAAAAAGAAGAGATAGAAGATATATTGGATAGTTGTATGGGTAGAAGTACAAGAAACAGGTAGTATGAAGAATATCTGGTTAAGTGGAAAGGAAGGTATTTTGAAGATTCATCATGGTTGTCTAAGGTAGAGGTTGACCATATTAGCTTTCCTCCAACAATAGAGAAGTGAAGTTCACTTCTTAATTTACTATAGGTGTTTGATACAAGAGCATCCAGTGGTGTAAGGGCAATATTGCATTACCAAAAATTTACATTTTCTCTTTCGGTTGTATGTTTCTTTAGTTGTTTTGAAGTACATGATGACACTTGAGAGGTTTAAGTTAGTCAGAAGTCCAAAAAGGTGAAAATTGATTGCTTGCTATTTTTAGTAAGTCAACCTAAATGGGCACATATGGACTTGAAAATTTACCCCAAGGAGTGAAATTAAAAAATGTATCTAGTGGAGAAATAATCACCCCAATATCCCGAATGATTTGATAGATATTACATTTTTTATCCTGAGAAATCTTACCAATAAAGTTTAAAAATAAACTTTGAAGACCTTAGAGACCATGAAAAAGGATGAAAATTTGACAAATCATATTGTTGTTGTAGATATCTATGCGATATTTCCAATGATATATTATAATAGCCAATTGAACAACCGAGTCAAAAGTTATAGCTTTGGGAAGCTATGCCACCAAAATTTAAATTTCAAATGAATATCTTCCTAGGCAAAAAATGAAAATTCAAATTTCAATTGAATATCTTCCTAGGTGGGAAAATGAAAATTTAAATTTCAAATGAATATCTTCTTGGATCACCAAGATGTTGTAGGTAAGTTGGAGAGGAGAGGACAATCCTCCAAGGGAGGTCCCAAGTCCAAATCTCCACCCTACCAAAAAATTGAATTGGGTACCCAAAATCCAATTGATAATGTTGGTGCGGGTAGGGCCAGGTGTGAATCCCGGGTGAATTTGATGGTGTAGAACCCCCTGGTAATGGTATCCCAGACCAAGGTGACCCTGCAAGGGTTTTTTCGCTTTAAAAAAAAATATCTTCTTGTGTGGGAAAATTTATGGTAGGAAAAACGAGACTTACGTTTTCTAAAATATTCTATGGATGGGGGAACATGGTTTCATCGAAGGCGGTCTAGTATTATAGATCATGGATCCAACTTGCAGATTTCTAGTAGATTTCTTTGTCCTAAAATTAGCCTTGTGGTCATAAAATTATGATTTTGGATTCTGTATTTCCATTTCATTGAAGTAATATTAGAATTTGGGTTTATTTTGAAATTTTCTATGATATTGAGTTTTGTGTGAGTGTTGGGTGGAGTAGCCCTTAACCAATTTGTATCTAGGACCATTGCATCTACTATGTACAAGGAATATAACCACAACCCCATTGACCTATGATGGAGATATTGTGCACCATAAAACCTTGTTATCCCAACCCTCTATGGGTATACTTAGTCTTAAATACTAATTAGAATAATAAACTATCTCTTCAAGAATAATGTAAAAACATAATCACACAAGAATAGTTGGATTAGCTCAAGAAACATTTCAAAAATTCAATTTATGTTAGAAAATTACTCTTTTTTTTTTGTCATTTAAAACATTATCCAACTTCCAAGTTTAGAATCATCAATGTAATCAATAGTGTAAATTCACAATATTAAGGTTGATATGAATTACAAGTATTATTGACAACATGTAGGTTAGAATGAATAATTATCTTCGTGATTCATCAAAATATCCTATTTTTTTACTTCTTATAGTTTAATGAATTGTCTAAATATTTTGTTGTTTACAACTATTTGTTTATTGTTGTTGATTTATATTTACAAGATTCTATTAAATTACATTCAATAATTATTTCAAGAACAAATAATAATATTTTAATATTTATTAAAATAGCAACAATAATAATATTATTTTGATAAATATACTTTTATAGTCCTATTTTGGAATATTAATTTTTACAAGATATAAATATCAATCAAACATATAATTCAATTTTTGTTCCACTAATACATTGATATTTATCACAGTGATCATATTTCATGTCACCATTAAAATAATTATTACATTAGCATCAAAAAAATTGTAAACTATAAGAAACACTTTTTATTTTATTGTTATAACAAAAACATTAATCTCACATAATATCTCTATTATATATATATATAATTATATAAGGGGTGTTGAAAGGTCCCCAATCCTTTTACAATGAGAATAGATCCAAGTCTACAATATTGTCAAAAGGTGCAAGAAAAGAAAGTAGTCCACATATGGACTTAAGACCAGCCAACCCACTAGGGTATAATGAGAAAAACCCATAAATAAATCATTAATCTAGCTAAAATACTGTTCACAACCCAAATAAAAAGTGCTTACAACTATTAGTGGTAAACATCAAAGAATTTTTCAGCGTCTATGGGAAAATTCTCCCTCCAAATAGAGAGATTACCCTAGATTAGCTCTAGATTAGCTAATAAGTCAACATTCTTGTCACCTTCTCTAAAAATATTCCTTACTTGAATTCCCTCCAAGTTCTAATAGAATCTGTTATCTTCATTAATTAGGTTGAAAATTTTCCAGCTAGGATTTTGATCATTGAAAAATGTCTTAACCACTTTTAAGGTGCCCCATTCAATAATGAATTATTTACAATTCAAAGATTCCATTAACGTAGTCCCTTGATACAATGTCCTTGATTCCAAAAAGTAACAAGTTTAAGGTCCAAGGTTTTTTGCAAAGGCAAGGATAATTTCTCCATTATGATTTCTAAAGAAGCCACATACCCCCACAGGCCTTGGTTTTCCCTTTAACAATTCATCAAAATTAAATTTAATCCAATCTTCATATGAGGGTTGCCATTTGATAGAGGTTATGATATTATTTGTAAGATTTTTCATTCTGGTAGTGATTGAAAAGCATAATTTTTTCAAGAGTGCAATCATTACTACCCCTCCATGGATTGGAATAGAAGCTATATTCCCCATATTTTCAACAATTTCCATTAACACTCTAATCTAAATTGATTGAACATTTCTCTCCATTATTTTGAAAACTCTTCTATTTATCTCCTTCCAAACACCCCAAAGGATATGTGGGAGGATAAAGGACAAAAATAAGCATAATAGAGGGTTTAAAAATAGAGAGGTCCACTACTCAATGACACCCTATAACAAAACAAGAGACACCCATGAAACTCTAAAAAATCCTTTAGGAGAAAAAATGCTTCCCTAAAAAAAGGGGCATTGGAAAAGCAAATGACTAGTGGGTTCATTAGAATTTTTACAAATGGAACACCAATTTGTAATTATCATACATATTATTTATAGATTATCCATCATAAGAATTTTATACTACGATACCAACTAAAATAATAAAAAAATCATTTTTGGCATAATACCTTTAACCTAGATTCTCTTGAAAATAAGGCCTTCCTTCAAGGCATCAAAAGTAATCTTATAGGCTGACTTAACTAAAATAATCCATCACTTCCATTATTTCAAATTAAGTTATCTTCATCTTCCATGTTATTTATAACTTGAAGCCTTAATAAATATTCAATGAAGCTAAAACTCCTCTATTCTGGAATATTCAAATTACACATTCTAAGAAATTTTCAAATTTTCATCCCTTGTTGAATCTACATATAATAAAACACCTTAGAACCAAACATAATAGTGGCTCTAGATATTTCTACAACCAATTATTATAAGGATATTATATTTTTATCCTTGATCCATGAATCCTTCTAGAAATAAATAGCATTCCTACTACCCAGAATCCATCTATACCCACTATGAATGATGCATTTTGTTTTCAAAATACTAAGCCAAAAGGCCAATCCTAAGGCCAAAGAGGGATAATTCAGGAAATTAAAATATGTAGAAACATATTTAGCCAACATAATATTTACCCAACAAATTTTTTCTTTCTTAAATATCTTCCATGCCTACTTTTCCATCAATGCTTCATTCATCCACTTGACCCTTTTGAAATCTATACCCCATATTTGATTTCTTTACAAACATTTTACCATGAGACAATATGAAATACTTTCTTATTCTTCAAGCCATATCATAAAAAATACTTTTGGGTCTGCTAAATATTTTGAACTACTTTAATTAGGACCTTGAAAATATAGAGGAAATATATTGGAATGCTCTATAGAGTTGCCTTAAATAAATGGGTCTTTCCAACCCATCTACGAAGAGCCCATTTGCAACAAGTGAGATTTTTTTGAATTCTTTCTAATACTAAGTTATAGAGGTTCCACTAAACAATGGAATACCTAATTAAGAAGATGAAAGATACACTATCTCACCACCTAAAATTTTAGCAATGTTATTTTACCTATTAAGGGGTATTCAGAAAAAAGTCTACTTTTGTGGAAATTAATCTTTTGACCTATTGCATTTCCATAAAATATCAAAATCCCTTTAATATTGTTGAATTGATGAATCGATGCAATCATAAAAAATATAATATCATCCATGAATTGGTTGTGAGAGATACGATCAAAGTGTAAAGTTAAACTAATACTATCAATATCCAACTCATCTTTTATGGCTCTACCAAGCACTTTAGCATGCAGGATGAAAAGAAAGGGGGAGAGAAGGTCACCCTGGAAAAATCCCCTTTGGCTCTTAAAGTACCCATATACTGACTCATTCACTACACAAATACATATTAAATACATTATTTGATCAAACTAAGTCATCATTGATGGAACCTAAATTTATGCATAACTTTTATCAAAATTTCCTAGGGGACATGGTCATAATATTTTTTCATATCTAATATAATAAAAATAACCACTCTTACACTTTTATCTACATAGTATATGATCTCATGAAAAAAAATAATCCCATCTAATATCTATCTTCCAACCACAAAACTTGCCTTAGATAGATTAATGAGAGGAATATTTTTAGTCTATTAGCCAAAAAATTGGAGAAATATTTGTACATAGTGTTGCACAGACTAATAGGTCAAAAATAATTGTGATCCTTGATCTTGTGAGACTTAGGAATAAGCATAAAAAATATGGAATTAACATCCCTCAGAATATACCCCATTCTCTAAACCTCTTTCAAAGCATTTCCAATATCTCTCCCCACAATGTGTTGATATCTATGAAAGAAGATAAGAGATAACATGTCCAACATCGAAGCTATCAATCGTTCATGGAAAATACAACCCTTTTAATTTCCTCATTTGAAAAAGGGCTGATAAAAATAGAGTTTGTATCTTCTATAACAAGTTGTAGAATGCTAGATAATAGCTTTATTTCTTCCAGTTCATCCCCATCTAGCAAATACTCAAAGTAGTTTACTACTGTTCTAGTTTCATGAATATCAATAGATTTTAGACCATCTACTTTTAAAATTTCATAAAATATTATTAATAATCCTATGCCTCAGAGTGGACACATGTCAAAATTTTGTGTTCTTATCCGCTTGTTTTAACCATAAGGCTTTGGATTTTTTTTTCCATAACATTTCCTCACATGCCAAAGTATTATGCAAGTCCACCAACAAATTTTTCTCTCTCATTTTGGCTTCCACTAAAAACTCTCTAGTTTCAATCTGAGTCTCCAAATATTTATGTTGAGCATTCAAGGAATCTACATTCAAATAACAAAAAATATTTATTTTCCAGATCTTTAAATTAAATTTAATCCACCTTATTTTCTTAGCTAGTTGAGATATTAATGGACCATAGAATATTTGATCCCACAAGTCACTAATATTAGCTTCCAACCCTAGGTATTTTAGCCATATTTATTTGAGTCTAAATAGTTTAAGAAATTTAAAATTTCCTCGAGAAGATTTGAAAACTAGAGGGTTATGGTCCAAACCCAATTTTGGAAGAGAATATAAAGAGGCATCTCCAAACAAAAGCAATGTTTCTTTCAACATAAGGACTCTGTCTAATTTTATCTAGATAATTTGATTACCAATCCTTCTATTACTCCATGTAAACTTGCTACCCTTAATTTCTATGTCCATAAGCTCATTTGTATTGACAAAAAAGGTACAATCCTTCATTCCTCTTGAATTTGTAGCAATACCTCCTCATTTATCAATATGATACAAAGAAGAATTAAGATCTCTAGCTAGGATCCAAGATTCACCTAGAAGACCTTCTCTTAGAGTACTCAATGATTTCCAAAGAAGACCTTTGTCAACATATGACTTTGGGACATAAATATTGGTCAAAATACATATCCTATTAGTCTCTTTATAACAAAATAAAATATTTGTTATTCTATCATATGTTGATAACATTGAACCCATAATTTTTTTCAAATCCCACAAACACAACAAAACCCTTGATGCACCATGGGTTGGACCAACATAAAAACTTGCATTCTTCAAAATAGCCAATATAACTATATCTACTATTCTATCTTCCATCTTGGTTTATTACAAAAGAATAATATCTACATTAAGCTTAAATATAAGAGAAAACACTAACCTCTATTTTGAGTGACCATTAAGAACCCTAACCTTCCAAGATAAGAACATCATTTACCACGTTTGAAAAAGGATTTCTTCCCATCCCCAACCTATGAGAGTAAATTTTATTAAAGGACATTATCTTCATTGCATTCCTTCCTTGAACCAATCATTCATTCACTCCTAATACCATTTGAGTTCCATTTGCTATATCAAAATATATCTCTATTTTTCAAGATTCTTTATTTAGGGTATTCCAAAATTTTCTCTCAATTCCCTCATCCATAATCCCTTTTTTGTGGCTTCTAGTTTTTTATCCTAGAGACCCGTTCTAAAAATTAATGGGAGCTAGAAACTTATAAGGAGAAGGTTATCTAGTGATAAAAAATCTAACGAATCCTCCACCCCATTGATTTTAAGATATTAAAAATAAGGGAGGCTGAAGAAGGTAGAACACTTAGCTGCTCAATGTGATTTTGAATCCTATATTGAAGGATTGACTTGGGTTCATCCTGACTTACCACTAAGGGTTTCAATACATATTTCAAAATTTACTCTAATGTGATTCCTATGTGCTAAATAGATCTAGCCAAGGGTTAAGGTATTTTAGTTTCCAATCCCTATTTAGAAGCTACCTTATTTTTATTTTGGGCTTCAATTTGGGCTGATTTACCTTTCATATGTACTTTAGTCCAACCTTTACTGATCAATTTTTTTGTTGGACATTGACCTAAGAGATGACCTAAATATTTATACTTTATATATATAATTTGTTGTATTTGAGTAATAATTAAGATTATCTTAATAGAATCCAGTAGATCTACTTCTATATATGCATTAATACACATTCTAGCATATATTAATAGTGACCTAGCTCATGTTTTTGTGTCAATTAGTATGATTTCACCCACTTGATTAGCTGCACCCCATAACACATCATCATGCCAGTACTCGAGAGGAAGACTAGGTAAATTGATCAATATGTGGGCTATGGTTATCCTCTATAAATCATGATAGAAGTCCATAGTCCATATTTTAATGAAGATACCATGCTTCCCAAAGAACAATGGTCCACCACTGATCATATTTCTAGAGTCTTCTTTGAGACTAAATTTAAACATTGTGAAGGCATTAGGGAGAGCCATAATTTCTAGATGTTCTTGGGACCTCCATTTGGAAAATTTCTATATACATGCCACAACAACATTAGGATGGGATACCATAAATTTTTCAACTAGGTTAAGTGCACCATCCTCTATAGTAATTTTAATCCGCTCCTTCAAAATCCTAAGTATGTCTTCCTTCGATGAAATGTGAAAAAATTACTTTTAAAACAAGGCTTATTCAACTAGATAATATCACCACTACAAAGGACACACCATTTATCACCCCATACCCCAATGCCACCTTTCCATAACTGCTATCAAGCTTCCCAACACCAACCTCACCCATAATACCAAACTCACCTTTCACACTTTCTTCCCTTGTAGCACCATTCTTGACCTTATCACTTGCATTGCCTACGTAACCATTCTTGCTAAAAACACCTCCATAAACCATAACCCCATTATTTTCCACTATAGCATCATTACTCCCCACCACAATAATGGTCCCACCCAACATTTCTATAAATATATATTTTAAATAATCTAATAAAAATTTAAAAGAATAATCTGCTAGCTAACCCATGTAGTCAAAATCTGGATATGTCATTCTTTCTTATTGTGTTGAATTGTTTGTTTGAGTTAGTGTGGCACATAGAAAATCCATTTTCCACATAATTTTTCAATAGTGTTATATATGAGTGTGATGATAATGCTTTGAAGTAAATACATGTAAATTCCAATACATTCCTATATACATTATTTGTTGAGAATGACATAACATATTTCTAGTTTAAGGATGTTATAAATTATATCATACAAAAATTTATGGAAAAGGAGACATAATATTGTTTAGTGATAAGTGAATTCACTTGTTAATGTCATTTTTTATTGTATAGTTAGGTACATGATATCCTTTTAACATTATATTTTTGACTATACCTATTGAGATTAAATTTTTTAGTTATCATTATTCATACTGAAATATAGATATATACTCTTCATAAACATATATATTAGATTAGGAGAAGTAATCCTTATCCATGCAATATAGCAAAACTTGTATTGTATTATCGATATCCTAAAGGTTTGCATTCATTACTTGTTTTCTCTTATACCATGATGGGAAAGAGGAAGGTTGATTCTAGTTAATAATCAAATAAAACACTTTTGTCTAGTCAAAAGTAATTTATAGGCATCATATATGTCCTAGATGTAATAGTGATACTTATAATGAGCACACTAGATTTTTTTGTTATTATTTAGCACATTTGATTATTTTATTTTCTAAGGAAATAATGATTTTGAGGAAATAATTATTTGTTTGTGTATGTCTATGTATAGTGCTACAATACTTGAGAATATGTTATCATTTTCATCATGTATTCCTATATTTATTTACAACTTGTAGAAGGTATTAGTGTAGTTCTTGAGATATTGACATGCATGTTTTCATAATTGTTTTCATTTAAAAGAGTATTTAATATAGACCCCACTATATAGAATTCATCCTTAGTGGATTTAATTATCCTACTTAGGTAAGCTCAATATTAGGTTTACTAACATCAATGTTCTTGTTTATGAATTAAGTTATATTTTCTAGTACTTGCAAATTAATATGTACTTGTTGCAAATAGTTCAAATCCTACCTTGCTTCACATACCAAGTTGAATTTTACATATTTGAAAATAACATGGTTTTAAAAAGTTATTCCCCTAAAATAATGATTAATTTACTATACTTTTTTGTATTTTTTGTAGCTTATGTGAACTAACAAGAATATTTCATGAGAGAAGAAGAGTACATTCACTTGTTAATTATTTTTTATTTTTTACAACTTAAATACTAAATTATTATTCATCGAATATAATAGGTCTAATAGACCAAGTGTTTTGTATAAAAAAAATTATCTAAGCTCATTGCACCTAATTTTGTAATCAGTGTAGACTAGATTTAGAAGTTGAATCCTATGAATTTTATACTAATATGTGGTGAATTTTCTTATCTTTATATTACATTACTACATTAAACAAAATCTTATATGTTTCTTTAAAAAATGAACCAAAATTTGATAGATTATATATTTATAGATATATATAGATAGATAGATAGATAGATAGATAGATAGATAGATAAGTAGATATATAGATATACGTTTCTTAAAAAAATAAAATATCTAAAGGAGAAATGAAATATTTGGAATGTCAATTCTTTTGTTAACATCTATAAATAAAAGAACAAAATTGAATCCAAGCTCAAAATTTTACAAGATATAGTATAAATAAATTAAATGGAGAAGGATTCATATGTAAAAACAAAAAAAATATGTTCTAATTATCATAATGTATTACCCATGTGTTGTAGGTGTGTTGGAGAGGGTAGGGAAATCCTCCAAGGAAGGCCCTTGGTTTGAATTTCCACCATACCAAACTCACATCGGGTACCCAAAATCTAGTTGATAATGTTGGTGCATTTAGGGATGGGCATGACTCCCAGGTGATTTTGATGATGTAGAAACCCCTGGTCATGGTTTCTCAGAACAAGGTGGCCCTGCAAGGGGGTTTTAACTAAAATTTAAAAAAAAAAAATTATCATAATGTATTACAAAATGACTCAATGTGATTTTAAAAATATAGGGAGAAATTGCACAAGGAAAGAGATATAAATGCAAAAGATTTTATTGCTAGAGAAAAAATAAAATTTGTGTTTCATCATATTAAATTATTTGAACTGCATATGGAATAAATATTGAGGAAGTAGATTATATCAAGAAGGTAGCCATTATTTATTTTAGATATATTTTGTCAAACACTCGATAAGATAAAAAATTCGTAGGATAAGCTTTTGTAAAATATTCCATCAATTATCTCATAGGGATAAAATGAAATCTTATTCAATAAGATATCTATGGGGGATTTACATGAAATAATTTTTGGTTTCCATGTTAACATGGTTATAAGATATCTATGGATGTGTTATATGAAGTAATTTTCTCTTTCCATCCTAATAAGACAACTATCTTGGTGGATTTCCTTTAATTTTCTTTCAATGTTTTTTTTTTATTATTTAGATACGTTGGTTGTAGTTGAAGAGGCCCCAAAAAGGAAGGCTACAATAAGTGATACCAGTTCCACTTTATTATATTGATTCCCAAGAAATGCAAGATAAAATATTTTTCAAATTTTCAAACAATAGGACATCATAATATGATTGATAATATCATTTCAAAAATTATGAAATACAAATTGTAAGGCATTATAGATTGTGTTATCCTAGAGGAACAAGGTGGTTTTTTTCATGATAAATAACTTCTTGATGGTGTTATCATTGCATAGGAGCCCATACATTCTATTCATTCCATGAAAAAGTCAAGTGCACATTTGAAATTAGATATGAACAAAGTATATAGTAGGCTTTCATAGAGTGGTCTATATAATATTCTCAAAATGGTTGGTTTTGATCATAGTTAGTGCAAATAGATTAGAATTTGTTATAGTATTTTAAAATATTCTATTTTCATCCATGGTTCTCATATTGGTTATTTAAGTCATATTTTATACTCCAGTAAGATGATATAGTATCTTATTATCATTTTATTATTCTTGTAGAGAGCTCTCTAAAAGGAAAAATATAGGATGATGGAGGAACCTTTAAGTATTAAGAAACCAATATGGCTAGGAATAGTTGAAGTAAACCTCTAGAAAAGAGCATAATTCCATGACATGTGTGTCAAGCAAGAGGGAAAGAGTGAAAAATATTAAGGTAAGGTAAATATGTATAGAAATATGGGTTATGTATGATGTAATTAATCATCAATTTGAAAATTCATAGGATGAATTGGAAAATGTGCTTTAAAACATGAAGAAAAAGAGACAAGAACAACTAAATGAGATTTGGATATTATAAGGAGTCTTAACTTCACAAAAAGTAGACTTAGAGAATATGGTGCTTTGCAATTAGAGTCCCACATGAAATATTATTCATGAGAAGCAAATCAATGGTAGGTGATATTACCTTGTACCAACATAGAGTGTTTTCCCATAATGTTTATTTAAGAAACCTTTCATGGCTAGTAGAATGTAGAGTAGGTTCTCCTTATGTACAAACCCATAAAACACTTAGAAAATTTTTGGGCCTAATTTCAATTTTTATGTTTTTGAAAATAACACAAATTTAAAACTACCATGTCCTAATTAAACATTGAGGATATTATCTATCTCATATTAATCACTCACAAGAGACACATGATCTTCATATTTGTATCTAGGACCATTGCATATACTATGTATAGGGAATATAACCACAACACCATTGACCTATGAAGGAGATCTTGTAAACCCATAAAACCTTGCTATCCAAACCATCTATGGAGATACATAGTCCTAAAAAGTAAAAAATACTATATACTATATATTCAAGTATAAGGTACTATAACAACCCAATTCTAACCATCTTGGAAGAAGAAATTTTTTTATCACAAGAGGTTCACGAAATATGTACCAAATAGAATCAATAGAAGCTTTTAACCTTATTCCAAGCTCTATATGTTGCAACATCCCTTGAGTAGACAAGAGTAACTAAACTATTGTAGTGACTCTAGATTTCAATTTGTACACTACCCATACAACTTAAATTACACCTTCACATGGTATCCTCATTTACTTAACTTTCTTTGAAAGAAATTTTTACCATGTTTTAGGGATTAACCCTATCCCATTATTTCAATAAGGCATGTCAATTCTACTACTAGTCTCATTCAATATCCATTAGTATCTAGGCATAAAGCTTCTATGGTTTTACACACTACATAATGTATAGAACTATCATGCTCAATTAAACCATCACCCTGATATTTTAATTGAGGAAAATATCACTCCTATGACATATCTCACCTATATGCCCAATGGCTAATCAAGGATTCTAGTGACTATCACACTAAATGAATTCCCTCACATAATTTTTAAATAATCTATAAATTTTTCTATGACTATCATTGATAGGTATTAATAGTATTTCTATATAAATATTTGGATAAGACTTGACAACAATTCAATCTTATCCACGAGCTATATTGTATTTGGATATTAATAGCCCAATTTAGAAATGCATTCGTCAATTATTCATCATCTAAAATATTCTATATGCTTTGCTTATGGTTTTTATGGTTTATTTTGTATCAGTTTGGTCTCAGAGCTACCCTATCCTTTCTGGGTTCACTCTTGTTTCTAATGTTTTCATTAGGTAGTATATTAGCAATCCTAAATCACATGCTAGATGATCTCTCTCAACAATATAGAGATATTGTTGTTGCACTTTAGTTGATTAGATATGCCATGCTAGTATAAGAAATGGTATTTACTAAAGATGAAGTTCTTCCTACCGAAATGGAAGAAGCTATTGAAATAGAAAAATAAATTCTTCTTTCTGAAGAAGAAATTATTGAAGATCATGAAGCAATAGCTAGAATCAGACCAGGGTTTATGGGACAAAATCCCATCATTCTTCCACTGGACCATATTGCTATTATTAAATAAAATGATCATTCTAAAAAATATGAGGATTTAATACCTCTTGAAGATGACATTCTAGATTCTAATCTACTTGTTGGCAATATTATTATTTTGTTTGATGCAACTCTAAAAATTGCAAATTCATTTGAGGAGGACTCTCCTAATGAAGCCCATGAAGTTGAATCTGATAAATGCAAATTCCTAATGTATTTTATATTGAATCAAAATAGGATCTTGTTGATTTCATGCTACCTTGATTTATTCTCTATGGTCTATTGGATCTATAGTCATGGCAGTATTTTTATGATCCTATCTCCTCCATGATGTTACCATCACTTGCCTTCATTGACAATATTGACTATGAATATTGATATTTCTTAGCCCTGTACTCCTCTATGGCTACTCTATGTTGTTTCTATTTCTTTTTAGCCTTGCTTTGAGTGCTCCCCAACCAAAAAATACCCCACCATGGCCACCTCCCACAATTTTCTTATGCAATTTTCCTATTCCGTTTTCTTGTGTAGATTTTCCTCGTAGCATGTATAATGGATCATTTTTATTCTTACCACTTGTACTTTATTTTCTTGTGCATGCCTAAACCAGGTAAAAATTCCTCTAGTGCCATGATATTTTCCCCTCTATTTCCCCTATTTTCTAGCAAAACCCTTACTCCCCAATCATATTCAAGGGATGAAAATGCTTGGTTTTTGCATGATTTCCCTATGCATCCTTGTTATTTCCATTATTTATCATAATAATTGCATCCCATGCATTATTATTATTTCTATTATTCACAAAGATATGTGCACACTCTTTGTTGTATCCTATCTGCAATGATAAAAAAAAAGTGCAAGCCAAAAAAATGAAGCATGCATAAAAAAAATGTATCTCTAGGGCATTTATTTCCTGATCCATATGTGATTTTATCTCTATGCAATGCACTATTCCATTTTTATCCCATCCATGCATTATTTTTCTTTTTCCCACATCGAGTGCAAATTATAAAATTAACAAAAAAAATTAAAACAATTAAAAATTAAAATTACCATCCTTTCTATTGCAAAAATCTGGTAGACATTGATACAACTATATAAAGGAATCCCCTAATTCCTTTTTCCAATATAACATTACCAACATAATTACATAATAATCCCATAATTCTTATATCCCAAAACATGAATATTTATAAATTAATTTATGAGATAGTGAGAGAACCCCATAATTCCATCAAATGAATTCCACATTAGTTCTTCCAATTATAGATTCTTAAGAACCCCCATAAGTCCCACTATATCTATAGAGTGCCATTCCCAATTACCAAGATATATATTTCATATTTAAAATGTATTTTCATGAACTAATAAAAGAGATAATAATCCATCCATTAATTCTACTTAATTTCCATAAAGTAGATATATTGCTTCTTTTTCCATTAAAAAATATATCATAAATATTTCCTCTATATCATCATACAAAACCAACTTCTTAATCCTTCTAAGGGTATTCATAAACATATATATTTTTTTAGGTTTTATTACAAAAACTAAATCAATAAATGAAACAAACTATTTATAATCAAAATATAATATATTTGATTTCCAATAAAAAAAATTATTTATATCTTTAGTAATTTAAAGGTAACTTTTGTAATCCAGAAAGAAAGCATAACCATTTAATCATTTTAATTTTTTGAAACCCAAAAGATAGACCTATTTTTATTCAATATTCTAAATTATCCTTAGAATACATTGCAACTTGCATTTGAAACTTACTCATTAAGCAAATCATAAATAGGGAGATTCATAATTAAAAGAGACACCCTCTCCATATCATGGATTAACATATAAAATGAGAAACAAAATTATCGATCAACCCTTAATATTTTTTTAAGATCCATTTTGAAAACTTATTCACAAACCAAGGAGGGTATAATATCATTCGATTATTTAACCAAGAGATTAAGCAACACCTCATTCAGTTAACATAGAAAGGTAGGAATTGAGGCTCTTTGTTTTAATAGACCAAAAAGGACATTTCAAAATTTAGGGATACATAATCAAATTTTAAACATTTTGATGCACATAGATGAAAAGCACGAGGAGGATGATAATTCCACATTTGAAGTGATCATTACATGGTAAATTTGGGTTACGTTTGACATCCACCTGGGGGTCAAAGGATAGAAAAACCAAACTAATAAGCAATGGTTTAAAGTGGGTAATGTTTCATTGTGCTTATACCTACAACAAAATATAGGGTTCAATATTAGTTGAAAAATGTCCTCGGGAATGCAACCAACACCACATGACCCTTCCATGTAAGAGAAGACATATTTAAAAATTTATCTATCCATAATTGTAATGTTTGAAACAATAGAGTAATATCTTGTGCAATGTACGAGTGAATGACACTCTCAACCAGACTATTTTCTAGTCATCACAAACCTTTTGAGAGAAAATATTACTATCATCTGATGGTCTAAAAAGATACATATAAGGTTTCCCAATACACAGGTATATATATTCACTCCAACCAACACGTGTTCCATGCATAGTTCTCGTAACACATTTCAAAGTATTTTATTTTAGAGGTAACAATTACATAATACCTTCTTTGATTTGAAGATGTTTGATCATATAGTATATTTGTGCACTATGCTATCATAGTTTTCTTGCTGCTCTAGTTTTCTTGTAGTCTACAACTATTTTTTATATTCCACAGATGAAGTAAACCCTCAAAAATAATTCCTCCAAGGTTTCATAGATATCTCACCTCTAAATCAATCCTAATTTCTCCCTCTCTTCATTGGTTTATGGTGGTTAGGTAAAAATTATCTCTCTATTTCCTAGAATGAATTTAGTAACTACCAATCCAGCCAACCTGACCATTCTTTGGACCAAGTTTTAATAAATTTTCACCATTATATTTTGATCATAATTATTTAATTATTTTTCTCTAAGGTTTCAAAAATATATATATATATATATATATATATATATATATATATATATATATATATATATTAAAGAACTAATATTTCATTTTTCTAATGCTCACAACATTAGTATTACTATCTCTTATTAATATCTCTTTTTATTAATAATAAAAATAAAAAACTCTTTCAAAGTCCAAACACCAGGTACATTTATAGGTAAGATTTATTAATAAAATTTCATAAGCAAATTAATATGTAGGAAGATTTTTTAACATATTAATAATTATTTCCTACCTATAATTATTTTTATAGAAACCATCAAATTTTTCATGCTACCTTATATCCATCTAATATAACACAAACCACAAGAATACTAAAGAAAGATAACAAGCATTCAAATGCAAGAATGATAATACAAAATGCAAAGGCATGAACTAGGTTTAAATTTAGATATCATGTGTTAGGTTGTTAGGACTATTTTAACCTTTAGTCCTCTACCCACTCACAAGGATACATATTCTTGCAATCACACAAATCCATTAGAAACATCATCTTCTTCAATAAAAAAACAACCAATCATTATATAGTTTTTTAATATATCATTAATATGACATATAAATCCATAAGTACATCATAAGAAAATATTTCCCAAGGGATGGTCATGACATACTACCCTCTTAGACTAAACACAGTCCTTTGTGTTTCATCAGGATCCTTTAGTAGGATAAAAATTACATTTCATTTTTAAATAAATATGGAAAATATCTTTGGATATCAACCACTTTCTCCCAAGTGGTATTATTTTTAGAATATCAGTCCCATTAGACCTTACATTTTTCTAGTGTTTGGTTCATCATTATTTTTTGAATGAAACTCTAAAATATTCATAGGCTTTACTTCAATCATCGAAGCATCACCTATCCTCA
Organism: Wollemia nobilis; assembly: GCA_028583015.1. NCBI lineage: Eukaryota > Viridiplantae > Streptophyta > Pinopsida > Araucariales > Araucariaceae > Wollemia > Wollemia nobilis. Next base: position 20,005 of record JAQPPZ010000390.1, on the reverse strand, counting down.
AATTAGAAACATTCCATACATGGTCAAGATCAGAAACATATCTCATAATAAAGGATACCTAGAAAGTATCATGTATCTTGGAAAATTTGGGTGGAAAGGTGAGACAATAGGCTACTAGAATTATGTTTTTAGTGATCTCAAAGGGCCCAATATATATGGGATCCAACTTGGTAGATTTGATGGCACTCTTCATGGGATTTACTCTTAAGAATACTTTTTCACCCATAGATAATTCTCTAGGTGATCTCTTGCAATAAACATAAATATTGATGATCAGAGGCTTCCTTAAGACTATGCTTGATCATCTTAAGTTGTTCCTCCATCTCTTGAATTGTATTCAATTCAGTGGTAATAATGTTTTCTATATTATCCTAAGATAGAGGTATTATGCATCTTATACCATACAATGCTTCAAAAGGAGGTATTACCAAAGAAGCTTGATGACAATTATTGTAAGAAGACTAAACTAAATATAAAAAATATTTCCACTTAGACTTTTGATCCATGGAGTACATGCAAAGCATGCCTTACAAAACCTAGGTGACTCTTTTAGTTTGACTACCGATCTCTGGATGGTAACTAAAATTGATATTTAGTTTCATACCTATTGCATGATGTAGAGATTTCCATAATGTAGAAGTGAATCTAGAATATCTATCTAAGACTATTACTTGAAGAAACCGATGCAACCTAGATATATCTTTGGTAAATCTATTAGCCACCACAACAACATCATACATCGTACTTCTTGGTATGAAGTGCACAAACTTGGTTAGTTTATCCACCACAAAAAGAGTTAAATTATGTTGAAACTTATTCTTAGGTAGTCCCATAATGAAATCCATATATATTACCTATCACTTCCATACATGTATATCATATGGGTAGAGATATTCTTCTAGATGCTTGTGTTCAAATTTTACCTTTTTGCACTCCATGAATCTAGTGATAAAATTGTTGATGTCATAATTCATTCCTAACCAATATAAACTATTCTTCATATTATACCTCATCTTAACCTCTCTAGTATGATTGGAGTATGGATATATATGCACCTCCTACATGATAAATCTCCTTAAATTATAAATTTATTATATGATAACTATGTTGTTAAAGCATAAGAGTCCATCCTTAATGGTAAAATATTAATTTTCATTAGGATTTCTTACCATTTTTTCTTTAATATGATTGTAAAACCAATCTTATGCTTGCTACTCTTTGACTTGTTTCAAGTACACATGACTATGAGTTATAGTAGTTATATACCTTTTCATACTCAAGGCATACATAAACTTATTTTTATTACCTTTGATATATTTGATACCAAAGTTGTATTCAACTAGGGACTTTATCCATCTTCTCTATCTAGAAAAGCATAAATTGAGAAAAAAATTACTTCAAAATTTGATGATCGATTCTAAGATCAAATAATTTCCCTAGTAAATAACATTACCACATATTGAGAGCATGTACAACTACTGCAAGTTCCAAGTCATGTGTGGTGTAATTCACATCATGTTTCTTGATTTTTTTCGATTCATATCGCATAATTGATTCATATTGAGATACAAACCCACCTAACCCTTCAAATTATGCATTAGTACATACCATCTATAATAGCCTATGATGCCCATAAAATTCTATACTTAAAACACATTGATGGTTGGTTTCCAACTCAAAAAAACCTCAATTGTCCTAGGATCTATTGCAATTCCCTTCCTATATATGATGTTTCTAAGATATTGTATCTCTAGGACATAAAAGTTACATTTTAACAAGCTACCATAAATTTATGTTTCCCTTACTAGGTCAAGGACTATCCTTAAGTGCCTTCCATGCTCTTCCTTACACCTAGAATATATTAGATTTTCATCTAGAAATATCAGTATGAATTGATCTAAATTATTCTTGAGTATGTTGTTCTAAGGTTCATGAATGTCGTTGATGCATTGGGTATCCTAAAAGATAACAACGTGAACTCATAGTGCCCATACCAAGTCTTGAAGGAGGTTTTATGAGTATCATCCTTATGGTATTTTAATTGGTCATATCCTAACATAAAGTCAATTTAAAAAAATATAATTTCTTCCTTTAGTTGATCTAACAAATCCTCAATTCTATGCAAGGGATATCTATTCATGACAACTACTTTATTCAATGTTCTATAATCAATGCACAATCCAAGTGATCCATGTTTCTTTTTAATAAAGAGGATGTGTGCACCCCATGGAGACACACTAGGTTTTATCAACTCCTTCTCTAACAATCCTTGAAGTTGTAATTTCAACTCTTGCATTTCTATATGATTTATCATATATGGAGTACTATGTGTAGGTTTAGTTCCTGTCATTAGTTCAATTATGAAATAAAACTCATTTTTGTGGAATTCCAAGAAGATATTTAGGGAACACATCACTATATTATTGTAATATTGGGTGTTTTCCAAACACCTCTTCCTCTTTATCCTTCTTGACCTTGTCTAGCTTGACAATGAATACCATTTATACTTTTTTCATGGTCTTCTTCAGTTGCATAACTAACAGTAAATGGGATAAAAAGGACCCTTTATCACTAATATTTCATTATATTTATTTATAGATATTATTTTAATCAACCCATATATCATTAAAATTGATCACACCCTCTTCAAATTTTAGTTAGTCCATCCCTAAAATAATATTGAAGGCATGCAGGGGAGCTACATACAAGTTCTATTCTATGGAGCCATTGGGTAGGGTGATTTGAATGTCATGAAAAGATTAATCCATGGAGTAGGTTTATCCAAAACTATACTCTATTTTCCATCCTTCTACCAAAAATCTTGGTCTTTTTGACATATCCCTAACTATACTAGATGATATAAAGTTATTTTTTTCTCCACTACCTATCAAAATTATAACATCTCTATCAAAAATTGTACATTTGAGGAGAAATAGAGTGACCTATCCATCCAGATTATGGTTTCTTGTGGTTGAATAAATATTTTCTTATGGTTGCATAAATCTTGATATTGGGTTCTTCTAGTAATTTTTTGAGTCTTGCTCTATGTGGATATTTGTTGGTATAATGAGGATCTCCATAATAAAAGCAACTAGGCTTGGGTCCAGGATGTTTGTTTTGGTTTTGATCCTTGAGTTTATATATTGGACCTACTTCAATTTTCCTTTGTAGGTGAGGATCATTATTGTTATGGTTGTTCCTTTCATGGAACTTCTTTTTATAATCCTCTAGTTCCCTACCATTCTTCTTTTTGAAATGAGAGTTACGCTTGGTTTTATCAAATTTTTTACCTTTTCTCATCACATAAAACCAAAAATATTTCTCCTTCTCAAATCCTAATGATATTTTTCAGATATATTAGCATAATTGAAGTAATATATGCTTTTTTTTTAATGTTTAAATCACCTTATCGAGCCATATCACAAGCCTTTTGTATAGTTTTTGGCTTACTCAACCATTTTTTAGTTGCTTCGCTGCCTTCTTTGCCATTAAATTTAGACACTAACATTCTTTAGATTGTTAGTCAAATTTACTTCAATATGATATTTGGCTTCTTGGTTCCTCTATTATCTGACTTAAGAATGTTTGTTTTTATAATTTTGAGTGACTAAAATCTCTAACATTTGTCTTTGTTGCTCCATTTATTCTTGAAAAGGAAACACAACCATTGTGAGGTTTAAAAATTTTTGGTTTGGGTTTGCCAAATTTCCTCCTTAAGGTCCTACTAGTGTATTATTTTTTTGTTAGTGTATCTTCTTATTCCCCTATCTTTTTATCTTTGTGATGTTGATGCCATTATCCTTAGCCACACAAGTGACTTAAGTTAGGTACAATTCCATGTACCTCCAACTACTTAGTTAGTTTTATAATTCATATAAATCATCAATGACTATTAGAAGTCATTCAAGAGTATCAGTAGTCACACTTAATTCACGTAAGGTGCCCTTCTAAGAGTTTTATCAGTTTGTTGATTGATGTTAGGTTTACTCCATGTAAACCACCATCCACATGGGAATATTATTTTCTTCCTAATATGCAAACTAAAACTATTCATAGCTAAGTTTTCTCCATGGAAAATTCTAATTCTATAGCATAGATTTCTTTTTAGGGAAGCTTAAAGTCCTGTGACCATGCTATGATAAAAATTTTAGCTACCCAATTATAACCATCCTAGGAGAGGTTTTTTTTTCATCACAAGTAATGTTTACCAAAGACATACCAAATAGATTTAATAGAAGGTTTCAACCACATTTTGAGTTTTAGATACCACAACATCACTTAGGTGGATAGATGTGGCCAAACTCCCATAGCAAATCTAGATTTCACCTTGTACACTACCCATATAACTTAAAGGACACCTTCACATGGTATCCTCATTTTCTTAACTTCCTTTGAAGGACATTTTCACCATGGAATAGGGATTAATCCTATCTCATTACTTCAAGAAGGGATGTCAATTCCACTTCTAGTCTCATTCAATCTCCACTAGTACCTAGGCATAAAATTTCTATATTTTTACCACTACACCATGTGTAAAACTATCATTCTCAATTAAACCATAATCCTAATAGTTTAGTTGAGGTGACTATCACTCACGTGATATCTCTTACCTGGATACCCAATGGTTAATCAAGGATTCTAGTGATTATCACACAAAATGACTTCCCTCATAGGTTTTCTCAATAATCTATCAGGATTCCTATGAATATCATTCACAAGATATCTTTGACATGGATACCTCATAATCTATTAGGGTTCCATCACCAAAATCTAGTTACAATGGACTTTAGGCTTACCCAACCTTTGGGACCTCATTTCGATGGTCCATTACTAGAGTGTCCATTGTAACCTAAGGGATAGCTATACCACAATCCCATTAGTTTTAGTACCATCATTTATGGTCTAGCTAAGTTGGTTTCCTAGTAATAAACCCAACTAAGAGGATCCTAAACCCAAAATTAAATGGAACATTAGCAATTCCTTCTCTTTTCGTATATCTTTTCTTCCTATTGGAGAAAAATCTACCTTTGGTTACATTGACGTGTAAGACTTTGCCAACATTGAAAGACCAGGTCAGAACAAAAGTCTACCTGGTTCAATCTCTAGAGGAGGCTGGTTCCTTTGCTTATTTTAGGAAAAGGGAGAGAGAAGGAAATGCATAAAGAGAGGGAAATATAGCTATGGATAGAGGATTAAAATGGTATAGATTAAGCAACAGTAAAAACTACTACTATATCCTTTTTAAGAGAAGCATAACAGATTCAAAACATAGAAACTAAAACTCCTGGTGAATGCTTTATGAAAATACAACTCTATCCATGAAGTTAAATTGTAGATCTAATAGAATGTTAATGCAGGAATTTAAAATAATAATTGATGTGGATTACATTCAACTTAGATTCAAACAACAATAGACAACACATACATACTTGATTTTAAAACACCAATGAGCCAAGAACCAAAATGGAGATCTTTATTGAGCTTTCAAAAGTCTTTATACATAGCCTTGTAAACACCTAAGAGCCAACCATTTTCTTGGGCACTCATTCTATATATATAAGAGTTTTACATTAAAAACAAACTAAAAATTGTTACAACATCATACCCCTAGGCTCATTCTGGTTTAGAAGCTATTTAAGGAGCATGGGATCCTTAAATGGGAGAGGTTGGAGATATTCTTATTATGATTATCTTCTTTAACCTCTTCTAGACATCGTGGTCCACTTGGTATTCAAAGTGTCATGGAATCGTGACTTCTTACCTTAACTTTGCTATAGGCCTTCAAAATATTGTAGGATCATGACTTCTTGCCTTAGATCCATCATCGGTCTTCAAAATATCATGTAATCATGATTTCTAGTGTTAGCTTTTCCTTAGGCCTTCAAAATGTTGTGGGATCATGACTTCTTGCCTTAGCTCCACCTTAGGTCTTCAAAATATCACAAAAATGTGACTTTCAGCCTTAGCTTCATCATTGATCTTAAAAAGATCATGGTATTGTGACTTCTTGCCTTAGATACACCTTAGGTATTCAAAATGTCATGGAATCATGAATTTCTACCTTAGCTTCATAATCAGCCTTCAAAATTTTGCAGGATAGCGACTTCTTGCCTTAGTTTTGCCTGAGATCTTCAAAATATCATGAAATCATGACTTCTTATCTTAGCTCTACCTTAGACCTTCAAAAGGTGATGAAATCATTTCTTCATAGTTAGCAAAATATCGAGAATATTACTCATTATTTCCCTATGTGTGGTCATTTTGACCAACATTCTTGGTGCCTCTTGGGGTAATTTTTTTAGCAGAATGTTAGAACCTAGAGCCTTTATCCATTTGGGAATGAAGTAAAAAAAAACAACCTAAGAAACAATAGTGGAAAGAAAGGGAATGATACCATGTACAAAAAGCTTCCTACTTTGGGGGCGTTCATTCTCCTAGGGTATCTTCTTTAGTGGATTATTTGGATTTGCCCTAGCCAAGAGTTTATGAACTATTCGATGAAGTTTTCTTACCATTTTCCTATATGTATTTTTCTTTTACTACTTCGTTGTATGTGATGCAGGCCTTCCTTCAGGTTTACTAATCGGTATCTATTTTCTCTTTGGAAGTGCTATATAGATATTCCAGTTATTCAACCTTATCGTATGATAAAGTTTTTGTCTTCATATTTAGCTCATGCAGGCAAGCATTCATATGGGTAATATCTTTAGCGATGCTAAAAAATTTGGTCTTCTTGAATAGGATCATAGCAACTATCAATATTTGATTTATATTCTATAAATTTCTTCCAGGCGGCTTTCAATTCATCTTCCATTAGGAGCTTTGAATATTTATCCTAGAAGTTGGACATGCCATAATTTTCATCTATGCTTACATGTTTTAGAATTGATTTTACCTCTGCTTGGAGATCTTGAATGAGATTGGCATTTTTGGTCACTATCTTGTGCCTCTTGAAGAAATTCTTGGCAAGTAATTTGGCCTGGGATCAATTTTTATCTTGTGATCTATATCTGATTATGGCTTGCATGCTATCTTCCAGGATTTGAATCCTATTTGCTACTGATAGCCTTGTTTCCAGGAGCTTAAATGATGCTTCTAACTCATATTCTACTTGGCCCAATATTTCTCTAATTTTGAGAAGATATGAGATTGTGGGCTTAGCCTTCTGAGCCACCTTATTGACACTTTCAAGCATGTTTCTCCTCACTATCTTTACCTTCTCCTTGGATAGTCCACTAGTTTTATCAACACTATCAGATAGCTTCTATTAAGGTCCTTGACCTGTTGTTGCAACACTTGAATCTACTCTTCAACTTTTGATATCTTTTCCTTGTAGGGGTCACTTCATCGAACATTTTCTTCCATTTTATGGCTTCATTTTTAAAGCCTTTTTCTATTGCCTTTTGCTGATGTAGAGCTTCCTCTAAATGCTTTCTTGCTTGTTTTACCTAAAAGTACTTTTTCTTGTAATACTTAGAATTTAGGTAAATGGTCCCCATGTGGGTCTGGGACTTGACCCATTCATTGTCCATTGGTAGCTTAGTGATGTCTTCCGTAGTAACCTCCGCTTGATAGTCCTCTAGGATCATGTCTTTCTCAGGATTTTGTACGAGTGGGGTCATATTCATGGTGGAATACTGAATACTGATAGGGTCCAAAATTGACCTTTCTATGACACATGCTATCTCATTAGAACTTCTAGAGCTCCGTGAATTCAATTATGTAGCATAATTTAGGGTGGATTTTTTTAATTTTGAATTTTGTAACCGTAGGGTTTCTAGCGGGAGAAGCAATTTGTATAGCTTGAAATCTTAGCAAGTTGGTGGAGTAAGGGAAAGGAGTGGTGGCTAGAGGGGCATCCATACTCAATTTCTCGGTAGGGGAACCTACGAGGGCAGATGAGGATGTTGGTGGAGTTTTTTGTGTTTATGGTGGTGATGGTGGAGGTTGATGAGAAGGTGATGGCAATGGTAGAGGTTGGTGAGATGGTGTGGGAGAAGGATTGGCTTGATGGTTATAATGGGAAGGGGAATTATTCTAGGAAAGAGGAGAGGAAGAAGGAGTAAGTATATCAATATGTGACATACCTGAGTCCTTTTGCATAATGGTGTTGCTAGTTCCCTATGATTTTTTAGTGTAAGATCTGCGATATGCTTTCACACCGAGTCATCAACATTTGTTGATACTTTCATCAGGGTCTACTCCACTCCGAGGGCTTATTTTGAGGGAATGTCTTATTTTGTCTTGACCATTTGTTTACCTGGTTCCTAATTCTCAAGATTTATCTTGGGGCTTTCCCCTATTCCTTCTAGGTACTTCATTTCTTCCTTATCTCCTGATTCTTTGTGTTACTCTGTTTCCTCAAAAACTTGATTCTACATTTTCTTCTAATTTTTTAGAAGATGTTTATTTTATTTTCCTTTTATTTTTGTCTTCTCCCTTATCTAATTATGTTTTCCTTTTACTTGATTCTACTCTTTACCTCTTGTGATCGAGATGAGTGTTACAGAAGGGGGAATGAAATTACGATGCTTCCCCTTAGGTACTTTTGTCTATTCGATAGTTATTTGCTTTCCCTTATCCTTTTAAATACCACCTTCAATTTTTTTGAGGGGAATTTCATTTATTCCCAAAGGAACCTTATCCTCTAACATCTCAGATGAGTTGTTGTGATGTTGGTCATACTTCTTAGAGAATTCTTTGTCTATTTTTGTCCCGTACCTGGAGAAGGTATGTATGTGGCATCACATTTGCCACAAAGCTAATATTTTTGCATGATCCCAGTCTTCTCTTCTCTTCTTGACATTTTCAATTATTATTTTACTTAACTCATGTGTTGGGTTTACCTCAAGGTACCAATATTATAAGTGCAAATAGAAATCATGCCACAGGGGTAGTGGCTGCATTTTCTCAACATGCCATTCTAATGGCTAATCTTCATCATTATTTCTACCTTGCTTATCAATTTATATATCAGATAAATGGAATTGCTTAAAAGTGGCTATATTGAGGATGGATTACCTCTAGGTGAATTTTTCCTCATGGTTGTACTTCCATTTTTGGGGCAGCTCTATCAATTTTAAACTTCTTAAGACTCATGCATTTTTAATTATCTCCCTTTTTTGACACTATTACTCCCTCAAATTTAAAGGGCATGAGGCAAGTACCTATTAGATGTGTGCTTGTGCTGAATTTGTTGTTAATGAATTCCATCTACATTATGTACTCCATGGTAAATAATCACTTGGTAACAAAATAGGGCAACATGAAAGGCTTCCCTATGAAGCCATAGATCTTGACAACTACTCCCTGTGTTAAAATAAACTAGTCCCCCTCTACCGCATTAGAGTGACTTAGGGTATCTCGCATTTGTTGAGGAATCCTCAACATGGTACCATACAAAATTTTTAAAGTAGGCCCTAAGAACTCCATATTAAAATTATAATATGAACCCACATTCGAAAGGATCAAAGTCCATTCACATACGAGCAAGAGATTTCCCTTCGGATCTACTTGTGTGGTAGGGATGAAATTCAAGATTTTTGCCTTAAAATAGAAGAACATTAATAGTAGGTAGGAGAACCTAAAAGTCTCAAGGAATTATTTTTGTAGCTTGAAAAGCACCATGTGCAGTTGCTAAACTAGGAATTCCATCCAGTTGAAGAAGACTAGCACTCTACTCGGGTCTACACGAGATGCATTGTAGAACTTTGGATTGGAAATGCACTGTGCTACTACTATATACTACCCATAGAATTATGTGTCTCTTTCCAATCCTGCCATCATTTCCAACTTGGAAAAGAGATCCTTGTTTTTGAAATTATCCAAGGGAATTGGGGATTTTGATATAGCCCCCTCAAGAATAGCTGAATGTTTGGGGTATTTATGTAAGATTTTATGAATTTAGTAGGTTATATTGAATAGGAGGAACCATAGGCTTCCTACCATGGTAGAAGACGACCCTAATAGATTACGCATCCAATGTCAAGATGACATCATTCCTAGAATTTCTCACTATCCTATTTTTGGCATAATAAAATTTTGCCATGGCTCTGATCAACTTGGGGCAGTGATGAACCTATGGGTAGGCATACCAGTAGATCAATGAGTGGTAAGGAAAAGTTTTCAAGCTTGATGTGGAGACCTTCATGGCCATTATAGCTGCTATATCCTTCCTAATCTGCATTGGGTTCGTTCATGTCAGCCTTGTATCAGTGATGTGGTTGTAAAGGTCCACGAAGTTGATCTCCTTTTTAGATGATTTTTGTTTTTCCTTGGAGGAAGAGGCTGGAGGTGTGGCTTTCATGGTTGATTTTTTGCTTTCTATAATGAAATATTCTTGAATGTGTTTAGAATAGAGTTGTAGAGCTTACTGGGAGAGCAGGGAGTGCGGTGAGTAGAATGAGAAGAATGCAAAAGATGACAAGGATTATGAAAAGCCTTTTGCAATATAATTGGTTGTGCATACATGTGCCAAGGTTACAAGCAATAATGATCGAGGTGACGTGGAATAACTATGGTTGTTGGCACATATCCCTATGCTAAATTTGAATATTGGGCTCTTTGGTTCATGTGCCTCATTAAGACACAACTACCATGTACTACCAATGGGTCAAAGATATCACTCTAATGCTATCTTGGGCCAATAAAATGATGTTACCTCTATTGTTAGACAATTAAAGGGTATGGTGGTACCTTAAAAAATGAGACCCCCCTTTTTTTAAAACAAACCAAGAAAACTAATTTTACCACCAAAATATCCTAGCTATTCTAAGGTGTCCATCAGCTGCCAACAAGTCATAAAATCGTGACATTTTATCTTGAAGGGGCCTTGGAGAGCCAAAAAGTTGTACCATCATGAAATGTTTCCTTGGAGTGGCCATCGACTGCCAAAAAGTCATGAAAACATAATATTTTACCTAGAAGGGGCCTTTGAGGGTTGAAAAGTCATACCATCATGACATTTTTCATTGGAGAGGCCATAGACTACCAAAAAGTCATGAAATCATGACATTTTACTTGGAAGGGGCCTTTGGGTACCGAAAAGTTGTGCCATTGTGACATTTTTCCTTGGAGTAGCCGTCGGCTATGAAAAAATCATGAAATCATGACATTTTACTTGGAAGGGGCCTTAGAGTGCTGAAAAGTCATATCATTGTGATGTTTTCCCTTGGAGCGGTCATCAATTACCAAAAAAACATGAAATCATGACATTTTAGCTAGAAGGGGCCTTGTAGTGCCTAAAAGTCACTTCATCACAACATTTTTCCTTTGAGAGGCCATTGGCTACCAAAAAATCATGAAATCATGATATTTTATGTGGAAGGAGCCTTGGAGTGCTGAAAAAATCATGAAGTCATGAAATTTTACCTAGAGCTTGAAAGAAAGCAAATATTTACATAACATACATACAAGGTGGAGGAAACCAGTTACATTTAATACAACTTTATATGGAAGCCATTGATAGGGATAGGTTGAACTTGGCCCTATTCATCTCTCAGCTGGAAAGAGTTGTGCTGCTTTTATTTTGTTATTTCGAAAGGGCCTTCCTAGAATACATCAAATTTATCATGATTTCCAAGTCTAGACTTCTTCTCATTCCATATGAGGACTAAGTCTCCCACCTTAAATTTCCTCAGGGTGGTCCTTTTATCGAACCATCCCTTTGTGGAAGCTATATTATTTTGGTAGTGGTTGTAGGCTTGTTCCTTATGTTATTCCAACTATAGGAGTTGAACCAACCTATTCTCCATTGGTTCTGCTTCTTCAATGCCAGTTTGATTGAGCAGCTTTAGGGCTGGTATCTCTATGTGTATCGAAAGGAATACTTATTTGTCATAGACCAGAGAGTAAAGGGATATTTTTATGGACTTTTTAATGGTAATTCTATCATCCCAAAACACTTTATTTATCAGAGAGTGCCAAATTATCTTATTACTTTTTAGAGTTCAATTAAAAATATTGAATAGGTTTTTGTTTGTGTACTCAGCTAGTCCATTACCCTAGGGATAATAGTTCAAAGATATCTTTAGGTAGATATCGTATTTTCATGTGAAGTCGATCATATTGAAACCTATAAAGGATGATCCATTATTTGTGACTAATGCATCTAGGATGCCAAATATTGTGATTAAGCTTTCCATGAATTCTATTACGATATCCTAGTTTGTTTTATTGGTAGGTATTGCTTTTTCCCACTTTGTGAAGTAATAAGTAGATGTCAAAATTTATTTATGCCCAGCAGATGAGTTGGGCTCTATTATTCCCATGAAATCCAACCCCATTGTTGAAAAGGTTCTTTAAATTGAATGGACTTTAGGGGCAACAAAACATTCCTATTTTATTCGACATATCTTTGGCATTATTCATATTTTCTTGTTATCCTGAAGATATCTATGAAAATAGTCAGCTAGTAGCATCTAGTTCTGATGGTATTTAAAGTAGTGGTCCTTCCTGAATAGTGTCCTCCAAATGAGTCGCCATGGAAATCCTCTAGAATCTTCTACTTCTAGTTTTCATTTACACATCAAAGAAATACTCCATCCAAATTATTTTTGTATAGTACCTCAAGGAATAGGATGTATTTTAGGGTCTCTATCCTATACTATCTTCTTTGTGAAGTATTCAGGTTGGCTGGGCACTTGCCAATTTGGATATACCTGATCAAATATTCTACCTAGTCAAGTTGTTCTATAGGTTGGTCCTCATTTGCTACTGCTTTTTGAGTGTGATAAGCTATATACTCTATTGTAGCTTACTTTGCAAGCACTTGGTATAGTTCTCTACATCTTAATATCTTGGTTGGATGTATCTCAATGTCGTATTCATGTATTTTAGTCACCCAACCAACTCTTGTATCATTGAGTTTCCCTTGTATGATGAAGCTTCATACATTAGGGTGAATTGTATAGATGACAATCTTGCTTTGTGATAAGAAATGTCCAATTTTTTTTAAAGATTTCATTATTGCATAGATCTTCTTCTCAATGAATTTATATTTTTATTTATGTTCCTACATAGTTTGACTTAGAAAAGCTATGGGCATTTCCTCATTGTGAGTTCTCTTCTATGTGAGCACTACATCTAACTCCCTTGTTTACCTATAGCATATAAGATGAAATATCTAGATCAGTCTAGGTCTACTAGGATGGGAGGTTTAGCAATTTGTTATTTGATCTGCTAAAAGGCTTACTTTCTTGCATCAGTCTATTTGAACATAACATCCTTTTTCAATAGTTTTGTCTTAGGCTTGATGATTTGCATAGAATTAGCTATGAAATTGTGCACAAAGTTTATTTGGCTAAAAAATAATTGCAAACACTTCTTATTAGGGAGGAGAGTGAGATCTAGCAATGCCTTCACTCTATTGGGATATATGGCTAGAACAGATTTAGAGATAACATGACCGAGCAATAGTCCTTCTTTGATAGCAAATATAATTGTTTTGGGATTTATGGATATACAAAACTCCCTGCACTTGTCAAACACACTCATGAGATGTGTTATATGATATCCTTTATGGTGAGAGAACATTATCATATCATCTAAGTATATTACTATTATTTTATTGATGAGTTCTTCGAAAGCCACATCCATAGTCCTTTGAAAATTTTCTCCAGCGTTGGATAACCTAGAATGCATTATCTGGTAAGAGAATGTTCCCCACTTGGTTGTGAACGTGGTCTTAAATTTATCTTCATCTTTGACCCACACTTGATTGTATTTAGAGAAACCATCAAGGAGTGAGAACCTTTCTACTCCTACTATGTAGGATTTGGTCTATCTACGGAAGAGGGTAATGGTATCTGAGCGAAGATTTATATGCATAATTTTATATTCCCATTCTTCTTCCTGACTGGGACTAGGTTAGCAACCCATGTTGAATGATTGATTGGGTAAATTATTTTAGCTTCGAGTAGCTTTAGTAGCTTATGCTTCATCAAGGCTTCGATTTTGGGATTTTATGGTTGTTTATTTTACCAAAATGGCTTTGTACCTTCATCGATCTCAATCATGGGTTGGATAGTCTCTTTGGAGACTTTCAAGTCTTCGTAGGTCCAAGAAATGATGTTGGGGGAATTCCTTGCATAATTTCCTGATTTCCTCCATTTCTACTTTTGTAGTGTTCACTCCTAATTTTATGGTCTTGTTAGGGTCCATTTGAGTTTCCTTGTATCTATGTTTTTCGAATTTCATTTTATGACTAATCAACTTGTAATTATTATAAAAAAGGCTCTCCAGGGTAACCAAATATTTTGGGATATGGTTGTTTTTTAACTAAATTATGTTCACATCTTCTTCATTCTCAACCATCCTGGTATTAGAGCAATTAATCTCATGTACAAGGAAATCCACTATTTACTGATCATTCTCGAAAACTTTCCAAAATATATTCCTATTTGGTATAGAATTTTTGTAGATCAATTTGACTATTTTTGACTTTTGGATGACATTTCTAATAGGGTAGAAGTTAGCCCCTACTGAATCCAAAAAATATGCATGTGTGTTTTTCTCTCTGGGGATTACCTTTATGTTTAGAGATTCAAAGGATTCCATTAGATACCAGACTTTATTTTGGTAATCCTTAATATAATTGGTGGAGAACAAATCTTACATAAGACAGAAAATCAGAGAAACAAGAGCTAGAATTTGTTATTCAATACTTCGAAAGAATTTTACAAGAATATACAGCCCCAACTGTCATTTTTCCAACTCCCACTTGTTACAATCCATGGGTTTTTATCGAGGTCCCGATCCTCTGTGCTTTCACACTTCCCATGATCTACAATTGCCAATTGGAACAATTCTGGAAAGTTGCATTGATGAGACTCTAGGTGAGGTGCGCGACTGGTTGCCATACCCAACGAAATATTCTTCTCGATCTGCTGCTTGTTGTTAGTTGCTATAAACGTGTCTTCAAATATCCTACATGAGTAGCCAACATGCCCGTTGAAATCCTCCTTTGAAACTATTGCTTCACTACTACTAACTTGTCGCGCACGAAGGGACGTCTTTATGAAGGCTAGGAGTGCATGTCTTTCTGTTTGGTCGTGATATCGTGACATGTCATGATATCGCGACCATTTCCTTTTTGCACCTTCTCTCTCCATTTTGGCCATGATATCATGACATGTCGTGATATCACGTTTTTTTTTTCTATCGGCCTCCGTTCTCCCTTTTTGGTCGCAAAATCGAGACATGTCGCGATTTTGTGACCTTTTGTCTTTCGTGTCTTTGCTCCCTGCTTTGGTCACGATTTCGTTACGTGTCACAAAATAACGACCTTTGTTCCTCTATGATTTTTTTCTCTAGCTTTGGTCATGATTTCGTGACCTTTGGTCTCCATGCCTTTGTTTCCCCTCACGATTTTGTGACCTTTGGTCTCTGCACCTTTGTTTCCCATGCGGTGGTCACGATTTCGTGACATTTGGTATCTACACCTTTGTTTCTCCTACGGTGGTCATGATTTCATGACCTTGTGTCTTTTGACCTTGCTTTCCCTACCTTGGGTCATGATTTCATGACATGTCACGAAATTGTGACATTCTGTCCACTGCTCCCCTATCTTCCATTTTGGTCGTGATATCGCGACACTTTTTGTGTCACGATATCACGACACATATTTTTCTGGCAACACTTAGAAAAAAATAACATTGCAACACTTAGAAAAAAATAACAACAAAAAGTTTGGTTGATGCTCGATTGCTTTGCTGCCCTCGGATGCTCCTGCATCAGACACCTAGGGTGGATTGAGAAGTGATCCTCACTTCTGATCTTTGGGAGGAAGACCCAGGCGGTCAACTTCTATCTTCAACACCCAAGTTGCATCTTCTATCGGTCTGCCCTTCCACTTGATCAAATATTCAGAATACTGTTTGTTCCTTGTGCTTCTGCCTTCACACGTATCTAATATTTCTTCGATCTCTTCTGTGGTTGGGTTAGACTTTGGAATGCTCCATAATTTTGTACTTGGTGCCTCTGTATTGTTTCCCTCATGGTATTCCACTAAATCTGATATGTTAAAAACAAGTGAAATGTCAAGCCCACTTGGCAATTCCACTTCATATGCATTGCCTGAATCCCATTTTTCTAGTATTTTGCATGGCCCAAACTTCTTCATCTTCAACTTGTTATAAGTTTTGGCTAGAAATATTTCTTTTCTGAGATGGACCATGACTTCATCCCCCACTTCGAACTCTTTGAACCGCTGCTTTTGGTCTGCTCTTGCTTTATACTGAGTATTCATTTTTGTAATTTGTTTCTTCACTTCTTCATGTAGGCTTTTCATCTATTTCACAAATTCCTCAGCCTCTGCACTACACTTTTCTCCTTTATCTAATTTTCTTAGCTCAAAAATGTTTCTCGAACTATTTCCATATATGATTTGGAATGGAGATTTGTTTGTACTCTTATTGACATAATTGTTGTATGCAAATTTTGCCTATGACAAAACTAAATCCCATCCCTTGGGTTTATCTACTATCAAGCATCTTAATAAATTACCCAGACTTCTATTTACCACCTCTGTCTATCCATCAGTTTGTGGGTGGTATGCAGAACTGAACTTCAGATCTGTCTTCAGCTTCTTCCACAACGTTCTCTAGAAATGCCCAACAAACTTTGTATCTCTGTCAGAAACTATGCTTCTTGGTAGACCATGAAGTCGTACCACTTCCTTGAAAAATAACCCTGCAATGTGAACTGCATCACTTGTTTTCTGGTAGGGAATAAAATGTGCCATCTTGGAGAATCTATCAACCACCACAAATACAGAGTCATTTCCCCTTTGTTTTCTGGGCAATCCAAGAATAAAATCCATGTTGATGTCCTTCCATGGCCTCTTAGGTATAGGTAACGGCTGGTATAATCCTATGTTCTGCCTCATGCCTTTTGCCATCTGGCATATTCTAAAACTTTGCACAAACTTTTTCACATCTTGCTGAAGTTGCGGCTAGTAGTAATTTTCATTCACCAAGGCAATGGTCTTATCCTGACCAAAATGTCTAGCCAGTCCTCCGCTATGCTTTTACTTGATTAAGTTCTCCCGCATGGAACTCCTTGGAATGCATAATTTACTTCCTTTGAATAAAATTCTATCTTGTATTATAAAATCTAACCATTTTGTCTTGTCCACAATAACAGGTGCCAAGCAAGTCGTCCAGGCTTATGCAAAATTAGGATCTTTAGGATAAAGACCCTTCAGTTCTTTGAATCCTACCACTTCCACTGTCATTTCAATCAGTAGATTTTGCCTTCTACTTAAGGCATCTGCAACTCTATTTTATTTCCCGCTTCTGTGCTTTAACACAAAGGTATAGCTTTGGAGAAACTCAACCCACTTCATGTGCCTCTGATTTAGTTTTATTTTGCTGTTGATGTACTGCAATGCCTGATGATCAGTAAATAGAACAAACTCTTTAGGTAACAAAAAATGCCTCCACTTATTTAGAGCCTGAACTATAGCATAAAATTCCTGGTCATAAATTGAATATTTTTTTCGAGCATCATTGAGCTTCTCACTGAAATAAGCAATAGGTCTGCCTTCCTGACTTAGTACAGCCCCTATTGCACTACTACTGGCATCACAGTCTACCTGAAATACTTTGTTAAAGTCTAGGAGTGCCAAAACAGGATGTTCTATGACCTTTTTCTTTAATGCATCAAAGCTCCTTTCAGCCCCTAAGGTCCACTTGAATTCTTTCTTATCCCCTCTCATTGTTTCTGTGAGGGGTGCACAAATGCTGCTGAAGTTTCTTATGAAATTTTTATAAAATATGGCTAGACCATGAAATGATCTTACCTTTGTTGTGCTTCTTGGGGTAGGCCATTCAATGATAGCTCTCACCTTCTCTGGGTCCATTTTCAGACCTTCTGCTGAGATTACAAATCCCAGGTATACTAACTCTTTCTTGATAAAATTACACTTTTTTAGATTTATTAATAACTGCTCCTCTCGTAGCTTTTCAAAAACCCTCTTGATGTGCATCAGGTGTTCCTCAAGGGTTCTACTGAATATTAATATATCATCTAAATAAACAATGACAAATTTTACTATAAACTCTTTCAGTACCTCATTCATCAGCCGCATGAAGGTACTTGGTGCATTGGACAGCCAAAATGGCATGACCAACCACTCATACAAGCCCTCTCTTGTCTTGAAGGTTATCTTCCACTCATATCCTTCCCTAACATGGGTCTGGTGGTAACCACTCTTGAGGTCAATTTTGGTGAAGTACTTGGCTCCACTCAAATAGTCCATTATTTCATCCATCCTTGGTAGTGGAAATCTATATTTTATTGTGATCTTGTTGATGGCTCGAGAGTCTATGCACATTCTCCACTCTCCATCCTTCTTGGGTGCTAGTACTGTAGGTACTGCACACGGGTTAAGAATATCTCTAATCTATCCCTTCTCCAACAACTCCTAGACCTGCCTGTTTAGTTCTTCAGTTTCTACAGGCATCATTCTATGTGCAGCCTTATTGGGCAAGCTTGATCCTAACACCAAATAAATATGGTGACTGATTTTTCTTACTAGGGGAAAACCCTCAGGCACATTATCAGATATGATATCTAGAAATTCCTTCAATATATCTTGGAATTATGTTGGGGCATCTTTGCATTCTGTATCCCTGACTCTAGGAATTAATGCATAACACATATGTTCGTGCTTTAAATCATCTAAAAATTTTCTTCCTTTAACCAAGAAAATTCTTGCACTGCCACATACCTTTTCATGCACCTCCTTCAGGGGTTTCAACTTATGACGCATTCCATTCTTGGTCACAGAATAGGTGTTTGCTCGACCATCATGAACTGCACACCTGTCAAATTGCCATGGCCTTCCCAACAGCAAATGGCACGCATCCATGGGCAGAATGTCGCACAGAACCTCATCATAATAATTTCCAATACTAAATTTTACCAAGCACTGTTCATTGACCAAAACCTTATGGTATTTCTACAACCACGTGATCCGATATGGATGTGGGTGTTTCTTTCTCTCCAGTTGTAGCTTTGTAATCATTCCCTCTGAAACTAGGTTATCTATGCTACCGTTGTCAATGATAATGTTGCAAATATTACCCGCACATTTACACCTTGTGCAGAATAAGCTTTTCCTCTGATCTGCAGCTCCCTCTTCATTCAGCAAGACTCTCCTTGCAATCATTACTTCTCCTCTCTTAGCTTCTTTAGAATGCTCAGATCCAGCATCTTCATCAGCGACTACTACTCTGGCATTTCCTTTTGACCTTCGATTATTTCTTTCTCATTGATGTGGGCACTCATATTGGTGATTTCCATCTTCCCCACACTGGAAGCAAGTTCCAAATAATCTTCCTCTTCCCTAGCCATGTCTAGCTCTACCTCTTCCCCCTCGGTAACCATTATTTTAATTATGGGGGCGGTCTGTATTTTCTCTCCTTTGTTCTTGATTGCCGCTACATTCTCCATTTTTTTTTAGAATCTTCTTTTCTTCTTCAACTGTTCCTTTCGTCGGTTCTTTTGCCATGACCTCTTCCTCTTTGCTTGTTTTCAAACCTCCTATTGATATTTTCTTCAACCTTTAACACAAATTGGTAAGCGTCCTCTATGGTGGTCATCCAGACTAGAATTAATTCTTCCTGAATACTTGCTCGTAACCCATTAATGTGACGGGCTACCTTCTCCTTGTTGGCCTCTGAGTGGCCTGTTATAATCATTATTTTATGAAATTCTTCTATGTATTCTTTCACAGACTTGCTTGATTGCCTCAATCCTTGCATTTTCTTTAGCAAGTCTAACTCATAATCACTAGGGATGAACTGCCTCTTTAGCTTTTCTACCATCTGTTCCCACTTAGTTATTCTCTCTTTCCCTCTTTTATTTTGCTCCAGCTGCACTCCCTTCCACCAAATGCTAGCATGACCTTTCAGTTTGGTATTTGCGAATTTGACCCTATCAGGATCCTCAACCTCTTCGTACTCAAAGTACTCTTCCAAGTCATTGATCCAGTCGATCAATT